>OX123183.2:40777421-41380910 GCA_944739405.2 Euclidia mi | reverse complement strand
GGAGTATTTTGAAGGTTTATTTGAAAGAACGGCGATAAAGACATCGATCGCCAAAATGAATGGTAATAACAGCAATGATGAAAGCGATATTGGGGTGGATGAGATTGTGAAGGCGCTGGGAAGTATGAAATTAGGTAGGGCCGCAGGATATGATAGGATTACAGCACTACTCGCAACAAGACTGCAAGAACTAGAGAGGCATTAGCCTTCTCAGCATTGTTGGTAAATTGTACCTATGCCAAGGTACTGATTGAAAGAGTTATAAAAGTAACCGACAAGAAAATATGGGATGTACAAGTGGGATTCCGAAAGGGTATGGGGTGGACGGATCAAGAATTTTCCTTGCGGTGCATAGCCGAGAAATTCTTGGCCAAAGGTCAAAAGGTCTATTGCGCAGTCGTCGATTTGGAAAAGGCTTACGATAAAGTGGTGAGGAATGAAATGTGGTCGGTACTGTCGAAGTATGGGGTGAACAGCAGCAGCTCTGAAGTCCCTTTATGAAGATTCTAGAGCGGGTGTGAGGACAAATGGGTCGTACACTGATTGGTTTGCCATCGAGACAGGTGTTAGACAGGGATGTGTAGCGTCGCCGTGGCTGTTCAACCTCTTCATGGACAGTTGTTAGCAAGATTTGAAACATAATGACTGTGGATTAAGGATGATTGTTTTACTAGCTAATGCCTCCTTTATGCTGATGATCAGGTAATACTTGCATCTGTAGTGGAGGAGTTGCAGGAGATGGTATGTTTGCAAGTTGCTTTAGGGAGGAAAGGAATGAAAGTGAATGTGAGCAAGACTAAAGTTATGGTTTTTGAAAAGGAGGAATGTGTTACGGCTTGTAATGTTATAATCGGTCGACAGCGAGTGGAGTTTGTATCCTTAGGTACGTTGTTTACAAGATATGAAGAAGATATTGAAAGATGAGTTACTGCAGGTAATAGAGTGAATGGAGCTCTGAAGGCATTTATGAACAGCCAAAACGTGTCCAAAAAGGCACGTTTGGCTGTGCATAGAGGGTTGTTAGAGCCTACCTTTATGTATGGTAGTGAATGTTGGGTATGGCAGAAGAGACTTAAAAGTAGAATAAATGCTGTAGAAATGAGAGCACTGCGAAGTATGTGTGGAGTGTCTTTGAACGATAGAGTAAAGAATTGTTAGTAGATTGATTAAGAAAGGTATGCTAAGATGTTTTGGACACAGGGAGAGGATGGATGTCGAAAGACTGACCAAGAAGTTATATAAGGCAAGTGTGAATGGGACTGCAGGACGTTCTCTGACCAGATTGGAGACATCCTAAAAAAAGGACAGGTTAGAAGTATCCTTAACCGAAGAGCATGCATGAGAAATTTGAAGGGAGTGAATGAAGAAAGAGAGATATGTCAGGATCGTTACAAATGGCGTTCTGTGGTATCTGCCTACCCCTCCGAGAAACAGACGTAGAAAATAATTTTGATATGTTATTAGAAGCCTACACATTTCAAATTACATAGAAAATTTCGGAAGTTATTGCTATTAATTAGCACAAACGTTTCAAGTAGCGTAAACCGCAATTAATTTCAATTTCTAATTTGCAGCAATGATTCAAGCCATTTGGAACAACATTTTTCTGGTAAATTAATAAAAAACAGTATTGCAACAACGATTCAAGTGTACCTGGATCATTGTGGCAAAACCGATTTGTATTAATTTACCAGAAACATTTTGTTCCAAATGACATGAATCATTTCCGCAATTTATTTTTCTAGAGTCCCATAGATGTGGAGTGGTATACTTTCAGTATATCCCGAGCAGATAATAAACTGAGTCTTTGCTAGATGAAAATAAGGCTCATTTTAGATTGGTTAGTATAGATAACTCAATTTTGATAAATATGTGGGTTGGATCATTTTGGCACAACTCGGTCCAATTATGCAGTCCAAAAAACGGGGTTAACTGAAGAGACCCTGGGAAAGTGGGCTTCCTTACCTGAAGTAGAATAGGTAGCCTGATGCAAGGGTTATTGTGTCCTCTTCCTCTTTAAGACTTATGATATATCCAGAGCACGCAACCATATCATCCCCAACTATAATAACAAAATTTGGAGCCTCTCGTCCAACCGTTAGCTGCATTCATTGTTCGTAGTGGTTTGATGTGAACAGCTATCGATAGCCCGAGGATTCTTAGCACCTCCTACACAATCATGACCAAGGCCGCTGCTGTGAGCGGGAATAATTAGGACGGCTTCGGACACGGGAACGCACTCTTAGACCAATTTTCATGCTGGGTGTTGCCTATATTTATCATGCTGGATATGTGGGTTGGCAACCGCAGTATGGTGCTCATTACCTGCATAAGTGATCGCTGCTGCACATGTCTAGCTGAAATCCATTAGTCGCTTCATACGTTCGCCCACGGGCGGAAATAGGGTGATGCTATTCTAAGCCTTGCCACTTGCCAAACATTGGTATCTACTATCAAAAAATGTATAATACTTTAATTTATTTAAAAATATACCTGCTTGTTAGGGAGATAATTGTTTAATTAATTTATAGCCCATGATCAAACTCGCGCCTGTTGTGTTATTTGTAATAAACGTAGTGTGTGGTCAATGTCAAGGAACATCCCACGTCACATAATTATCTCTATCTACTAATTCATAGCATTTGGCTGTTATATTCTAGATAATTTTACAATTTGTTATTTTTTCTAAAGTAATTGTTTTCAATATATTTGCTGTTAAAACAGATATGACAAACCAGGAAACATTCATTTTTGGGCCCAATATAATCTAACTCATTTAGTGTTTCTTTGAAACTCAGAAATTGACAAGACCCAGGGGAGCCGCGCGGCGGCGCCCCTAAAACTCGGCGCCCCGGGCGACCGCCCCGGTCGCCCCCAACCCCCCTCCCCCCCTTAAGCCGCTACTGCAGATACTTCTTCTATACTGTGGTATCTCAGCATAAGGTTAGCGTTATTTTATGTCAGCATATCATTAAGTCAAGTGCTGGATAAAGACTCTACCAACAAGAACTACCCTTGTCAATGGCGTCTCGCGTGGAGGGTCAAATATAATGTCGTATACAATAACGTCTATAGACACCGGTTACGCCCATTTACCAGCAAAACCTAAAGCCTGTGTTTGTGAAGTTGGTAACTCTTAATTTACAAACTTTGCATGTTACAAGTCTGAAGTTATATTCTGACCTCGCTTATGTTACATTTATAAGGATAGTCGTGACTAGCCACATTGGACAATAATATTTTATATCCGTAGTCATGTACATAGAGCTATAGAAAATGTGATATTAGTGTCACATTTCGGTAGGGATTCATATAGCCTTAAATAGTGTTAAAAGTGTTGAAATTGTACACAAGTAATATAAACCATGTTAAAACACTAACTCTGTGATTCTGATTACTACAAGGTCGATGGCCTGTTAGGATACAAGAAATCCGAGAAACTCTTATTAAAATCACACGAAATGAGTTTAATATTACCTATTAGCTTTTATCATTTAAAGGGTCTAAATGTTAGTATTTATCATATTTCATTGTTCTACAGTTTGTTTGTTTGTTCTTCACTACAAACTACCTAATAGGACAAGAATTAAACGTGTGAGGGGTAAAAAAACGTTTGACTATTTAAAATTTCGTCTGTTTAAAAATATATTATTTGGCGTTACTTATATCTGTAGTGATTGCCCTAAAATATTTTCACACAGTTGCACCAACCCTTACCTTTGTTAATAATAACATGACTTAGAAATACGACATAGTTACTTTTCACCAAACAAAAAGGACCATTACCGGCAGTTTCGTGATGTAGACTACACCGTATGTACCCTACGCCGGATTTTGCCTTCACATAATGTCCATTCTAAGATAACAAAGAGAATTTTAAATTGGGGCAAAATATGGACGGCTCAGTTTGCGTTTATTGTTGCAGAAGACTCCTGAAGAGGACGATACACATTTACATATATGTTTTGCTATATGTAGATGTAGGATCTGAACCTATACCATATGTTCCGATAAATATATGTATATATAAAATTCTTGCGTTACTGACTGATTGACGGACAACGCACAGCCAAAACTATTGGGCGTAATAAGCTGAAATATGGCATGTATGCTCCTCGGGGACCGTAGAGTAGCATTTGTGCAACTCTGCGGTTCCCGATGAACATACATATGTATATACAGTGTTAAGACTTGTGGTACGGGATCAGAAAGAAACGGTTAAATCAAAACAAAATGTGCGGGAATTTTCTAGTAATAATATATAGAAGTGGTCATGAAATTGCCTAAACTTGTGTAAGTTCTTGAAGGTTTAATAGGTAACCTTATAAGTAATGAGTTAAATAGAATATATTTTTACCATCTCTGTTTTTTTTGTGAATTGCTCTTGATTCGCCTTTTAAAAAGCACTCTTATGACTATCTAGTTCAGCTAGCAAGACAGTCCGAAATATATTTTTAGTATAATGTTTCGACTCTTGTGCCAAAATGTAACCTTTGTAGTGCAGCACGTGCAAAAGAGGAATTAAACTAATGACTTAAATTGCAATCGTTTACTCGTGAGTCACTAATATTGCATTAATGTTACAACAACTTAATTAATGTTTCATTTAAAAATATCATGGACCTACTTTATTGGTTAGTTTAGTCGTTCCTGTTTATACTAAGCGAATGGGCGAGAAGCCAAAAAAAGAAAGACTTCAAATAATTACACGCGCTTAAAAATAAGGGAGAGATCCACTTACATCAGGGAGATTATTCAGTTAAATTAAAACTTGTAACCACTTTTTATATAAGTATGAAGGTGTAATTGAATGAAGTGTTGGTATGACATCGTTTGAACTTTTATTGATGTATCATACCAATTAGTAGGCAACCAAACTTTGGCTTGCCTGACGGTCGGCGGCTAACCCCATCTCGAAGACAACAGTGATGGCAACCAAGCACGGCGTGCCAATTCTAGGCAAAATTAATAAGAAGGTTTAGCTGCTCTATCTTCGAATTGTTCTCTTTTCATTCTTTTACCACTACTTCTTGGGGTAGGAAAGCTTGAACCGGTTTTATCACTTATCGAAAAAACTTGTATGTTTATGAGGGCTGTCAATTTACCTTGATCTTCCGTGACAGTGTGGCACTGTCCTAGTCAGGCTATCCTATTTAAGCCAGAGCGTGCCTATACAATTCGAAAATATGTGCTACCTAATTACCTAAGTTACCTACGTCATTATGAATAAGTATGAATTTCGACCACCAATGGAAATAGTCGAAATTTAAGCCTTATCCATTTCAGCTTCTTCTCAATGCAAACCATTATAATAATATAGGAAATGTTTGATAATCCTGTAAGTACATACCCTATGCGCTGAAACCTCAGGTGTTCAATATTTTACCGTATTATTTTAGAGAAACCTAAATTAATATTCATAGATGATCGTGACTGCAACGCACAAAGAATGTAAGAGGTTTATAGTTTACTACACTTTATTCGTGTTAATACTCACATATAGATATTCTGGTGAATGAGCTGTAATATGTGATAGCAAATCTACACAAGACTTCAAAATAAGATAAAAAAAATAACTATGGTAGAAATACTTACCTACGATACTTTTGACTGTAAATGATAAGGGTTATTTATGTAACCAAAACCCACCTTCTCATTTCAATTTACAATTTACTTACTGTTATTTCATAAGAAATAATCAAAAAAGTTTAAAAACTTTATCGGAAATGGCAAAAGTGTTTCAATAGTACCGAACTTAGAAGAAATTTAATATTAGGTACCTACTTATTAAACGGATTATGCTAGACTGGCATGTGACGTCAGTATCTTTTATATCCATATAATCGATGAATATCCAAGTACAGTGGTTCCCAAAGTTGTATGAGCTTCGACCCATCAAACAGAAACTCCAATCTTGAGATACACATCTTAGCTGTCTTTAAAAAGGAGACATAAATGGCATAAGGGCATTTTCATGTTAAATTACACTTGTTTGGAATTTTACGTGATTTAATTTTTTACTAACTACGACTGTAAAAACTATTTAGATAGACTGGAAAATTAGCATATTTTATGTATTTTATAAAAGTTCTCGTCAAATCTTTATATTCTTCGCAATAATTGATATTTACATGAGAAGGATGATCAATAATTGTCTGTTTTGTAACAAAAACAAATTCAAATGAAAATGTAATAAACTATGCGCTAGATCGATTTTTTCATATTTGCTAAATTTAGGGCACATAAATGCAAAATACCCATAAATATGATGTAAGTTATTCAATTTGCTATTAATTTGAAATATACTATCACAACATTTCATTCGGTTTTGTAACATTTTGTGCCAAAGTTTTATTTTCGACTTCACATTTTTAGTTTTTAAGTTGCCTCATTGATTTATAGTGTTAAAAAAGGACTTAAATTTCTTTTTATAGTTACGTCAAAAATATATTTACTTTTTATGAGCATTTCTTGAAAAAAAATTGGGATAGTTACAAATAGACATAAGATGTCACAAAACAGAGATTGTAATAGTCCACAATGTACCAAAAATACGAAAAGGAACAATTAAACATACTTTTAATTAAAAACCTTTATAAAATGAATCTTTGGATAACATTATAAATTACATAGGTAAAATCTTACGCTTGGGTAACTACTTTACAATAACGAAGATGAAATTAACAAAACTCATATAATTCACACATAGCAGACAAGCTACACGATGCGGTTCGGTATAGTAGCAGCGTGCAATTCCACAATTTTGCTAAAATAAAAAAGTTATACTACTTATTGAGGTTCGAATTGAACTTTAAAGCGTTTATTAAAAAAATCCATTCTAGACCTCTCCTAAATTCAAGAAAGAATCCACCAGAACAAATACGTTCCAAAATTGTGTAGGAAAATTCTAAGATTATGCGAACCTAATTATATATTTAGAGGTTATACAATTTAACAGTGTGCTTTGGTGGATTCTTTCTTAAATTTGCTGGAGTTAGGTATACCTACATAACACACGCAGAATATAATTACCCACGTTTCGCCACATATGTTAAGTCCCATATAATAGAGGGCAAGTCTATTACCACACAGCGGGAACAAATCTAAGCTTCACATTAATACTGAGCATTTTTCAATAGAAAATCCCGTTACCACCAATATTTAACCGACTCGAGTATCAAACCCGAGACTTCAACATGCTAATTCAATGCGCAGTGCATCGATTAGCATACTGTGGTATCGGGTCAGTATTATGCTCATAACGGCAATACAAAGACATGTCATTAATACCTTTTCATATAAAAAACAAGTTTGCTACAACGATACCCTCTTTTTTCTGGCTTCAGTGCAATTAATTAATTTGTCTTTGTGCCCTAGGCCTTACTTGTCTGTTTTGTAACATTTTTAGTCTGCATATTGTAACGCTACAAAACAGACGTTACAAAATTGCAACCCTGCGTATTTCAATGATAAACATAGCACTTATTACAAGAAATTCTTACATCTTATATATTTTTCGCATAGAATACATTCCAATACATGTACTGAGTATTAAAAACTAGTAAGATTAAGCCGTAAAAATAAGAAAAATTATGTTACTTACCAGACAAACACCGATATCAAATTTGGAGTTAAAACACGTCCACACTCACAAAATTATACTATTACACAGGTTGTAGAGACTTGCTGATTTCAACATAAATGGGCCGGCTCAACCCTGGAAGTACTACCTTCTCACATAAAATCGAGTGAGAGTGCCGGAGGCCCTATCCCCTTTCCTTCTCCCTCATCCCACTCCTCATCCTATCCCTTTTCTCAACCCCAAGGGGCGGCAACGCAATTGTGACTCCTGTGGTGTTGCTTGTGTCCACGGGCGGCGGTAATTGCTTACCATAAGGCGACCCGTCTGCTCGTTTGCCGCCTATTACTATAAAAATGTTTATTTACACGAATTTTAAAATGCCTGAGTCTTAAATAATTATAGTGATGCCCGGAGTTGCCAGACGTATAAAATTTACCACTCTTGGGCAAAAATATTAATAAATAATTCCCGTTACAAACCGGATTTGTCCGGAATGTAAAAAAAAAACTAAGGGACAAGCTAAGAAAAATATTATAAATTAACTATAACGAAAACTGATATAAAAATTGCGTTAGAGTGAACAACTAGCTTTCCTTTAAGCATTCAAATCATCACTGCAAAATTCATCATATAAAAATATATTAAAATCTCAATCCAAACTTGACAATCAGCAAAAAGGAAAGCAGTATGAAACTGAAAATTCATGAAATTTCAAGTAAATTTTACGAAAAAAAAAACAAAAATTAAACCAAATTTTATAATATTGTTACTATCAAAAACAGATATCCTGTTTCGTATATTTTCAATGTATGTTCAATTCCTTACCAAAACTATTAGGTAAATATTTATTAAAATGCATATTCGTAGGGACAGCTCTAAAACAGCAATGTGTCATTTAAAGTGAAAATGCCCACAAAGGCGTAAAGGGGAGAATCATTTCGGTCAGTCAGTATCACCTTACATTTCAGGAACCAGTCAATATTCGCCCGCGAGCCACCAGTGGGTCTCGACTCGATCCATAGTTTGAGAATAGCTGTCCAATCATTCTTCATTTATTTAATTACTTTTGGTGGGTAGGTACCTATTTTCTTTAGTCGCCTCTTACGATACGAAATGAAATGGGGTAGTAATAGATACTTTGCATTCTTCATTGGGCAGCATACGGAAAAATTTAACAAATACTAATTTAAGATTTATAGATACATATCCCTCCGTGTTACGATATGCACGCTGCATAGTGCATAGTTAACAGCAGCCTTAACATCCGCCCGTAAAAGAAAACATGATTCCATATGCAAAACATCTCATTAAAGTGTTGTCATGAATCAGATTGTTAAATGATTTTCAGTGTTTTAAAACGCGCTTTCGGTCACAAATCTCTGTACTAGACCTAGCTAGGTACTTTTGTACTCCTTGAATCTCTGACCTACGTGAGATTCAACTGAACTCAAATGACCTTTTTGGCTTTGTCTACTGCTGTAGACAGAGAGAGACTCTGACAGACTCAGACTCTGCTGAGTATGAAGTCTCAGGCAACATTTTAGACAGTGTTCATCGCAGTCTAGCCATGACACTGGCAAGATTCATATAGGTATATATAATTATGTTATTTCTGGTAAAGGTAATGCAAACCTCTTAGGTTGGGGTGAGGGATTACATAATTCAGATGGTATTATCACCACCAGCTTTGCACTTTTGTTGGAATAACGTTGTAATTTTTCCATGCCTTAACTTTTATGTAACTTTCAATGTATACCTAATTGCTGTGTCGATGTGCGTGTTGCTCTGCAATACTCTGATAACAATTGATAATCACATGCTTTCCGTGACGCAATATGGCGGTTGATTTTATGCATGAATGTATTAAGTCCTACCTAGGTTTAATGCCTGTGATATCGAAATCTAGATCTACACTGTTGTCCTTACATTGTAAATGTTCTATACAAGTTCTACTATTGTACAAAGTTAGCATCCACCTAGACTAGTAGATTGGTTCGGCGTTACACCGAAACCGTTATGTTCTAGGCGACTTGGAGAAGGAAATGGACTGTATACAGAGGATAGCGGTTCTTCGCCGCCTAGGAGATGGTTACGGGAAGGGGTGATTGAGTGGGTATAGGATATTTCAAGGATGGAGGGCACTTACCTTATACAACCTTCTTCGTTTCCGTAGGGCAGTCTCCTGGTGGTTTCGTGATGCAGCTGCTTGTTTTCAGAGATGGCGTTCTCAGCGAGCGGAATGTTCTGGACTGTCACTTGCGTCGACGATCGCGGCGACGAATCAGGCGAAAGGCAGTGCCTCTTCCAGGGAGAGGGATAGAGCGGGACGGAAATATGGTATCGCTCGCACTAGACAAGCGTGGAACGATTAACGTTGATGCGATTAGTTAAAGATAGGAAGGTAGATGGCGCTACCATATCCCCCCGGCCCTAAAGGGTTGCCTTTCAAAAAAAAAATAGAATTGAACTTAGCTATGTTGGGTGTACTACCGCATAACCCCTCACTAGGCTAAGACAGCGATATGACAATAAAATTAATCTAAATTAACTTTAGCGAAAACTACAAACGCAATAATAGCGAAAACTACTAACTAAATACTTAAACTAAGAGGTAGGTCCAACTTCAGGCTAGATCTCACTGAGTTAGAAGCGGACGCGAGTTGATCAGTGCTTCGACTTGTGCAAGGACAGTTAAAGGCTCTTCGTAAGAGAGGATCTGTTGACCTATAACTTTGAAGAGATGCGTTTTAATTACTTTGACCATGCTTGCCCAACATCCACCGAAATGTGGTGATGCTGGTGGAATAAACTTCCAGTCAATATAATCTATGGAAAGTTCTTCCTGAAGACGAGTACGATAACCCGCGACGTGATTGAAACAAGTAGCGGGAACAAGTTAAATCAATTTACTAAAGCGGTTGGCGACAAAAGTCTGCTAGCGGTGAAGAGAAGAACGAATCCAAGCGAGCACTACTTTGGAGTCGGAAAATGCGTGTATTTTATTAATGGGGTAGTGGGGCAAAACTGTGTCTTGAACCTTGCGGAGCAAATGAGACAGCAGAAGGGCCGCGCACAACTCCAGTCTCGCAACCGAAATGGTTTAACAGGCGAGACCTTAGACTTGGCACAAACTAACTGCACCGAGTAGTTAGAACCAATGCGGACTTGCAGATATACGACTCCGCCGTAAGCACGCTCGCTGGCGTCAGCGAAACCTATCAAGTTGATGGTACATCCATCTACCAACCCAAGATGACGCGGAATAGTAATTTGATTGAGCGCGGTAAGTTCAATACAAAACTGGCCCCAAGCGGCGACAATATGGTCAGGGGGTGTTTCATCCCACTCACACTTTGATAGCCAAAGCTCTTTGATCAAGAGCTTGGCGTACAAAATTGTGGTAGCCACAAAACCCATTATGTCCCATAGTCGAGCCACTGTGGACAGCATAGTGCGTTTGGTGCACTTATCATCTGGTGGTGAGACGTCAATCCGAAAACTATCACAGGATTTGTCCCAGCGTAAACCGAGAACTTTATGCGGTACAGACTTCTCAAACTCAATGTCTGGAGAAGCTTTATGAGAATCTGGTATGCGTGCGAGAACCTCCTTAGAGTTGCTTGTCCATTTGACAAGATCAATTTGGCCTCGCTTGAAAAGCTGAATAAGCTCTTCACTAAGCGAAATTGCTAGCGGAGCGGGTATGACACTACAGGCAGTGTCATCCATATACAAAGCGGGAGTGTAGTATAGTATAGTGTAGCGTAGCGTAGCTTAGCATAGCATAGCATAGCATAGCATAGCATGGCGTAGCATAGCATAGCATAGCATAGCATAGCATGGCGTAGCATAGCATAGCATAGCATAGCTAATTAGTGCTTTATCTTACACACAGTTTTAGCACCCACCTTGATCACTTGAAGAGCAGAACAACAACAAGACGTAATACAATGAGAAGTATGTAACGTAGGTACGGTACCCATAATCACATACCCAAGTACCGTCTCAATAGCGGGCGGTAAATCATATCGCTCACTACGTACTATTTTAGTTAGTAGCAAGTGCGGAAATATTGAAGCTCCGATCAAAAGATCAATGCCTGCCGGATTCGCAAACTCCGCGTCGGCTCGAGATGAGTGAGTGATGCTATGTCTACATTAGCGTTCGGCAATGCGTCCGTGATACGCTCCACGATAAGCGAAGAAATGTTAAAATTAATATTCCTATCAAAACGCGAATGTATTTTAATATCTACGGAACCCCTGCAATGCTTTTCTGATCCGCCTATCCCTTTGACGGTTGAGTTAGTATTTTTAAAGTTATTCCATAATCCCAGGCGTTTGAAGCACTCCGATGTTATTAGATTGGTCTGAGATGCGCTATCTAGCAGACAACGTACCATGTGCGGCGACCCATTAACATCATAAACGATAACTTGCGCCGTCGCTAACAGAACGGTCTTAGACGCCATACATCGCGTTTTGGCCCTGCGCGGATCATTATAGATGCGCGAGTGCCGTCCTCGCGTGCGTGCCGCCCGCGCAATGGATGTCGTACACAACGATATCTCATTGCGAGGCGTGGAAGGCGCAGCTACCGTGTTCTGCACTTGCGTGAGTGTGTCAAGATTAGTGGCTTGACTTGACAACCGGTTATTTTTATCGAAATGTAACAGTGTATGATGTTTTTGATTACATGACCGACACTTTGTCTTACTAGAACAATTACTTGTTTTATGTTTTATGCTTAAGCAGTTAATGCAAGCTTTGCTATCTTTTACGCATTTAAAACGAGCAATTGGATTTAAATCATTAAAGGTAGGACACTTATAGTAATGGTCGTGAACTATATTACTGCACAGACACTTCTGTGAATTATTACTATTAGATTCGTTACTATTAGTTTGTTGCTGTTAGTGTTAGACGGGCCAAGTGAACCAGACTGCGTATTATGAAATATTCGACACTGATCTTTTATGAACGAAATAAAACTATCTAGTGTAGGTATATTATTATTGCGTTCCATCATCTCGAATGCGCGAATTGTATCAGTGTCAAACTTTTTTAAAGCGAGTTGAAGCAACATAAAGTCGGAAAGATCTTCTATTTTTAAGTTTTTAAGAGAATTAACTGCGGTTACGAAGTTATCAATAAACAGCTGGAAATTCGAGACAGACGCGTTGCCGGACAGTTTGAGATTTAAAGCTTGGTCATAGTACGTAGACGCTAGGACGCGCGTGTCCTGATATCTGTCAAGTAGTGACTGAAATATGACCTGATAATTCTCAGCACTGGGTGTGACACCTGCAAATACGGACTGGGCCTTCGGTGACAGTTTACCTATTAAATAGTACAACCTGTCAGCATCTGTCAGAGAACCATTATCGTGCACTGTAGACTTAAAACTCGCATAGAATAACGGCCAATTTCGGCCAATTTCGGCCAATATCTCCGTCAAACGACATAATCTCGATTGGCGGTAATCTCGGTTTGCGGGCAACGGGCTCTGCTGAACATTTACCCTCCAATTGCGATTGTATACGCTTAATAATACAATAAAGATCTTCGAATGAGGTATACGCCTGATACGATGTTCGGTTTTTCATCAGGATTGATAGAAAGTAATCTTGCGTTATTATCGTCTAACAACTTATGAAAATCTGTTCGAATACTATCTACTGTTATACAATAACTGAGAAATGCTTCGCTATTACTGTCAGACATAGCGCTCAAATAAAATATTGCGTTTTGCTTCTAAGATTGTCATCTCTTTGTCTTCCGACACGCGTGACTTCTTTTGTTGTGACATGCTTACGTAAGTATAAGCTAATGAGACCGAAACAAAATAAGAATACCTAATGTATCTATTATTTTAGTAGTTTTCAGAGACGGCGTTCTCAGCGAGCGGAATGTTCTGGACTGTCACTCGCGTCGACGATCGCGGCGACGAATCAGGCGAAAGGCAGTGCCTCTTCCAGGGAGAGGGATAGAGCGGGACGGAAATATGGTATCGCTCGCACTAGACAAGCGTGGAACGATTAACGTTGATGCGATTAGTTATAGATAGGAAGGTAGATGGCGCTACCATAGATGTCGTGCTATATTTGTTTCCATGCACGAAGTTTGTAGCAGAGTAGTTTGTGAACTACGAACTTAGTTAAATAATTATAATGGCCGCAAACAATCTGCCAAACCTAATTAAAATGGGGCACTTAGTAGAGCATTATCAAAATAAAAAATTTAAGTACATACCTACTTACATACATGGCTTTAAAGATTTTAGATAAAGTATATTTTATTACTTTTATGCTAAACGACAATACTTATACATAAAATAAAACTTGAATGAGAATAATTTTTGGCATTGTTACATTAAGATCGGTAACTCGTTGATTAGACATCTGCCATCGATCTAGAACCCGCCATCCTGCCGGCATTAAGCAATGGCACAAATTGAAAGTGCAGATTTGTGACAATTTTCTCTCGGCGGGGCATTAATTACGCTACGGCGTGCCGGGAGCAAGGAGCTCGTTCGTATCACTACATAGCACCATTACAAAGCCCAATCTCAATTTCAATTTTATCTCGCTGATTTGGCTCTGAATTAGGAGCGATTTATTTTCATTCGTAACATGCTCTACGCCGTCTTGGAAGGTAAATGTTAAGGCTTGCACAGATTTATTGCTTTTCATGTGAAACTTGACAGCTTCATTGTTCCAATAGACAGGAGTATTACTCTTTCAAACTATATAGAACTCTAATCTCGCTGCGCTTGTTCTTTGAATTTTTAACGGTCCCTAAAGTCTGCCGGGAGAAAATCGTTCCTACACGGCTATCTAGTACCTATGTACAATGTACATAGTGGCCTTCATCAACTCGTTTTGATGGACTCGGTAGCCTTGGGTGTTAGTCTGGAGGATCTACCTGATAATAGAATGTCACTATGTTAGTAGGTACTTTAATCCATAAAGTAAATCTTCTCGAATATAATGTGTTTGTAGAACAGGAAACAATTTACAGCATAATATATGTATTTTATATAATAGTCTCATGCCTTTTATCCCCGAAGGGGTGGGCTAAGGTGTAATATTACACCCACAATTCGCCATGATTTTTTGGTCCCACGTAATAGGGGGCGAGCCTATTGCCGTTACCGGGCACATCACCAGACGCTACTGAGAATTCGTATGACAAAAATATGATGGGAAAGTAGGATGTACTGAAGCCATTCGAGAGTGCATGATATAATTAGGATTAGGTTGAATAGCAAAATGTTAATCATTCTCAAGACGGTTTTAATTGAATGAAGGTAGGCGATTAGTATTGTCTTCTGACGATATTTTGATGTGCTCTACTACGGTAGTATGAAATGCCAAGCTACATTAATATATTAAGCAGAATAAGACAGAATTCCTTAAGATGACATAATATTCTGTGAAAGAAATCCGTACTGCTGATTCAAAGGCTTTATCGCTTATTGCGATTTCTTCAGACAATTTATACGTGCTGATAGATAGGGCGATAAATTTTCTGCTTCACAGCTGACTCAATATTTGATGAATTTATTAAGCCTTCAATGAGACAGGATTTATAATGGACTATAAAATGACAAAATCGATTTAGGTATGTAATAGGTTTACCTAATTTAGTTCACATTTAAAATTAAAACTATAAAATTAGTATCATCAATCGGGTAGTTACTTGAGTTTATTGACATAGAATGACTACGGTGTTTAACTAAACTAGGTACTTAAAAAAAATTAAGTTTTAAAAACAAAGTGGATTTCAATGTAAATATTAAGGATTACTTACGACCAAAATTAATTCGGTGTCGTATTCGATGACATAACTTTATACTTTCTTCAATACCTATCGGAAAAGATAATATTTGAATGGCAGTCAGCAAACACGACTTTAATCAGACTGTTCTGGAAAAAAACTCTTTTATCAACTGTGTTTTTATAGAAGTGGTGTTTACTGTTAAAATTGTTCTAGCTCTATAATTTTTTATTAAGATCGAGGTAATCGATCTCAGCTTAATAGGTGTATGGGTGAGTATATAAGACAACTGTGTGGTTTGCGACGTTATATAATATTTAGAATATCCCGTTTTACTCAGAGACTTCCAGAGCAGACAGAATTTGGCCAATGAGCACTTGGGTCATTAATTTCCCGCCAATTGCAGTGACGGCAACCCAACGGATCTTTGTAGCTGTTCCTAAGAGAGCTTCACGGTTATTTCACTTGAATACAAAGTACTATTCGAAATACTTAGTATTGCGCGCAACTTTGTATATAAATAACAAGGAACTCGAAAGAAAATTCTTGTAACGTAAACTACGATTTACGAAATAAAGTAAATTCTTGAAGTGAAACCTCTGGGTTAGACCAAATAACCAAGTGCGAAAAAGGGAACATTTTTGCTGTCTGACAGAAAAATATGGTAAGAGGTGATATGTATTTTATTTAAATGTATGCCAGTGAAGTCTGAACATATAAATCTCGTAAATGTAGCTGCCGTATATTCACTTGCAAAACTCTATTTGTAGGTATTTTATTCAAAGAAAATTTATATTACTAAATAGAAAATTAATTATGTCTAATCGCCCATCAGATAATATATATGTATATTATCATAATAATAAAATAAATATTTATTTTCTCTTCACAATAATTGGTACAATAGTTACATATCGCTTACAATCTACACATGACCTAACATTGTGAGAGATTGGTGCCTGAAGTAGGTTTGTTAAAACCTGTGTCACAGGTCACCAAGGCCCTCCTGCAGCTATAGTACATATAAAGAAGTAGCGGTCTAGCAAAAAAACAGTTACTTACCTAGAAAATAAAATAACCAAAAAAGCAAAGTAACAATAATAACAAAAACCGGTCAAGTGCGAGTCGGACTCGCGCACCGAGGGTTCCGTACAAACCTGTAGGTATATAAGTAAAAGTTCACCAGTTATAGTCATGGTATTTTTATTGCCTAATGAAATCCATAACATTACAGTATGAAAAGCTGGAGGAGCATAAATTAAAGAAAAAGGGGTCTTTGTCGTTTGTAATCAGTCATCCTTTATTTTATATTAACATATATCGCTTATTTTATAATATAACTTAAATACCTATACCAGCCTTGCAGCAGCCTTGCAAAAGTCTGCTGATGAATGATGGTAAGATTTTTTTATCAAAGTTATTGATTTACAAAGTTTTTAGTGACTATTAGAAATCTGTTACAAAAATACTTATAAAGTACAGAATAATTAGCAAAAAGGTTTGAAGACTATGTAATTATTTGAAATCTCAATCTCAATCAGCCTATCGCAGTCCACTGCTGGACATAGGCCTCTCCCAACACGCACCACAGCACACGGTCCTCAGCCTTCCGCATCCTTTATCTGGGCTATAAGACGTTGCTACGTACCAAATTTCAAGATTTTGAGTTCACGGGAAGTACCCTGTAGGTTTTGATTCCCTTGCGAGTAGGCACGAGTCTGAAAATATGATTATATTGCTCTTTCTTTTGATTGCGTAGACATAGAAGTTTGATTTTGTTACAGCCTAACGGTGTTATATACCTAAGTATTTGCTATGAATTTCAATTTAATACCTCTACGCGTTCAAGAGTAAGGGGTAGTAACTTTATATTTATTAAAAATATTTTTCTTATATGATGTAACAAAAAAATTACGGCTTTCGCAATTTTTCCTTTATAAGTGATATAAGACGTTGCTTCGTACCAAATTTCAAGATTCTGAGTTCACGGGAAGTACCCTGTAGGTTTTGATTCCCTTGCGAGGAGTCGCGAGTTTGAAAATATGATTATATTGCTCTTTCTTTTGATTGCGTAGACATAGATGTTTGATTTTGTTACAGCCTAACGGTGTTATATACTTGAGTATTTGATATGAATTTCAATTTAATACCTCTACGCGTTCAAGAGAAAGGGGTAGTAACTTTAAATTTATTAAAAATATTTTTTTATATGCTGTAACAAAAAATTTACGGTTTTCGCAATTTTTCCTTTATGAGTGATATAAGACGTTGCTTCGTACCAAATTTCAAGATTCTGAGGTCACGGAAAGTATCCTGTAGGTTTTGATTCACTTGCAAGTAGGCGCGAGTTTGAAAATATACTTATATTGCTCTTTCTTTTGATTGCGTTGACATAGAAGCTTGATTTTGTTGCAGCCTAACGGTGTTATATATTTGAGTATTTGATATGAATTTCAATTTAATACCTCCACGCGTTCAAGAGAAAGGGGTAGAAACTTTAAACTTATTAAAAATATTTTTTTATATGCTGTAACTAAAAATTTACGGTTTTCGCAATTTTTTCTTCATATATGATATAAGACGTTACTTCGTACCAAATTTCAAGATTCTGAATTCACGGGAAGTACCCTGTAGGTTTTGATTCACTTGCGAGTAAGCGCGAGTTTGAAAATATGCTTATATTGCTCTTTCTTTTGATTGCGTTGTCATAGAAGTTTGATTTTGTTGCAGCCTTACGGTGTTATATACCTGAGTATTTGATATGAATTTCAATTTAATACCACCACGCGTTCTAGAGAAAGGGGTAGTAACTTTAAATTTATTAAAAATATTTTTTTATATGCTGTAACAAAAAAATTACGGTTTTCGCAATTTTTCCTTTATGAGTGACATAAGACGTTGCTTTGTACCAAATTTCAAGATTCTGTGTTCACGGGAAGTACCTTGTAGGTTTTGATTCCAATGCGAGTTTGAAAATATGCTGTAATTTGCAGCATATACGGCTGTATCTTTTGATTGCGTTGGATTAGAAGTCTGATTTTTTTACAGCTCTATGGAACCGTAGATTCGAGTATTTAGTATAAATTTCAGTTTGATACCTCCACGCATTCCTGAGAAAAAGGGTCTTGACAGACGGACGGACAACAAAGTGATCCTATAAGGGTTCCGTTTTTTCCTTTCGAGGTACGGAACCCTAAAAATGAAACAAATAAAATATAAAGTTACTGTTGAGTTAATATGTAGTGTGTCTAAGTGTCTGTGTGTCTGCCTGCCTGTGTGAGTGCGTGCGTGCGTGCGTGCTTGCGTGCGGGCGTGCGTGCGTGCGTGCGTGCGTGCGTGCGTGCGTGCGTGCGTGCGTGTGTGTGTGTGTGTGTGTGTGTGTGTGTGTGTGCGTGTGTGTGTGTGTGTGTGTGTGTGTGTGTGTGAGCGTGCGTGTGTATAGTGTTGGTGTGGTGGTAATGGTTAATGAGAGTGTGTAAAGGTACGAGTTAGAAGCCGGCCGCAGACTGCAACTGCAAGCGACGTGTCGCCGCGACACTACTGTTTTCTATATATTTATATATAATTATATATATTATATTGAATGTTTCAAGTTCTACACAGGGTGGTTCGGCGTTACACCGAAACCGAATGTTCCTAGGCGATTTGGAAAAATTATTAATATTGTGGACTGTAAGATTGTGGGTTCTTATCGCCTAGGAAAGGAAAAGTTAATGAACTGGGTTCATGGGAAGAATAGGAGACGGGGGTATGGGAGCACGCCTTACCTTGTACGTCAGTACTCTTTCCTTGCAAATGGCGGCCGCCTGGTGTCTCTTCGGGAATCCTGAAGATTCACTAATCACTCCATCTGGATCCAACCCAGAATTATACAGTTTCACTACACTTCACTCGCGGGCGGTTTGTTGCGTTTATGGTATAAAGCGGTAAAAATATGGCGGTACGGTACATGTGTTCGGCGCGACACGGATTATTCTAGACTGTTTCGTAGCGTCGTTGAATTCTTGCGACCAATCAGCGAGGCGTGCCTTTGAGAGAGAAGGAATAAAAGGATCGCTCGTATTGGACGAGCAAGCGTGGAAAGATTGACGTTGATGTAATTAATTCTCGATAGAAAGGTAGATGGCGCTACCATATCCCCCCGGTCCTAAAAGGTTGCCTTTAAAAAAAAAAAATGAACTCGGCTATGTTGGGACAGCGATATGATAATAAAATTAATCTAAATTAACTTTAGCGAAAATTACAAACGCAATAATAGCGAAAACTACAAACTAAATACTTAAACTAAGAGGTAGATCCAACTTCAGGCTATATTTCACTGAATTGGAAGCGGACAGAGACGTACAACAGGGCGCACGATGCTCTCCTTCGCGGTTTTCACGGTAACAACGCGGGTTGTACCGTCCTTGGAAGTATGCAGTTTCTCTACGATGGCTAACGGCCATGAAAGCGGCGGAGCATTATCATGTATTATGACGACCAACTTACCCTCCTATATAGGGGATGCAGGACTATTCCACTTGGATCTAGCCTGAAGCTGGTGTAGATATTCCGCACGCCAGCGCCGCCAGAACGACTGCACGAGTTTATCCAGCAGAGTATGTCTCTGGAGCAAGCTTGAACAGTCTGCTTCAGGAGCCGGAAATGACGATAATGGCACTGTGTTCAGAAATTGGGCCGGGCTTAACGCGGATGGTTCTGCAGGGTCACTACTCAATGCCGTGAGCGGACGCGAGTTAATCAGCGCCTCGACTTGTGCAAGGACAGTTAAAAGCTCTTCGTAAGAGAGGATCTGTTGACCTATAACTTTGAAGAGATGCGTTTTAATTACTTTGACCATGCTTTCCCAACATCCACCGAAATGTGGTGATGCTGGCGGAATAAACTTCCAGTCAATATGATTTATGGAAAGTTCTTCCTGAAGACGAGTACGATATTCTTCCCTGAGAAACTTATAGAGGTCACGTAAATAAGAGCTTGCGCCCACGAAACAAGTGCCGTTATCCGTATACAAACACTGTATAGGGCCGCGCCGTGAAAGAAATCGTTTAAGGGCTGGAAAGAATGATACCGTGCTTAAATCTGTCGCAACTTCAATATGCGTAGCGCGCGTCGTTGAGCATGTAAAAATACATAGCCAAGCTTTACGGCTTTTAACACCTCGACCACGCACTGACGTATACTGCAGCGGTCCTGCGTAATCACAACCGGTATGTGTAAACGCTTTATCAACTTGATTGACGCGTTGGCTAGGAAGATCTGCCATGGGAGGGAAAGTCGGACGTGGACTAAATTTGAAACAAACGTTACATTTATGTATTCTGTGACGAATTATTCGTCGAGCGGCTAAAATCCAATACTTATGCCTCCTCCTCCTCCTCGAGTCGTGTTCCTCATTACTGAGGGTCGTGAAGTTCCCGCTGGATTAGCTTCTTATGGATGGTATCTCGCCATCTGTGACGGTTCTTAGCTTCATGAAGTGCGACGTGCAATTGGGCGTCCAGTGTGGATCTGACCCGATCTGCCCATCTTTTTGGGCTGCGGGATTTTGGTCGTTTGCCCTCAACCATGCCAGTTACGATGAGCTGTTCAAGGTTGTGGCCATTTTTCCTGGCAATGTGGCCAAAGAACTCCAGTACTCTGCGCATGCAGGTAGTAGACAGTCTGATCTTGATGTTCAGTTCACTCAAGATGGAGAGGTTTGTACGGAAAGCAGTCCAGGGTATTCGGAGCATTTTCCTCCAGCACCACATCTCGAAGGCATCAATGCGGTCGCGGTCCGCCTTTTTTAAAGTCCAAGTCTCAGCCCCGTAGCTGAATATGGAGAAGACTAGACATTTAACCAATTTAGTTTTGGTTTTGCGAGAAATGTTGCGATCCCTCCATATGCCTTGCAATTGCGACATCTTGGCCATTCCTATGCACCTCCGGATTTCCTTTTCACAAGAACCTGTGTTGCTGATATTCGCACCGAGATAGATGAAGTCATCAACCACTTCAAGTCCAAGAGTTCCCGTGAGTTGCAACTTTCTACTTCGGTCCACCACCATCACCTTGGTCTTGCTGTGGTTAATCTTGAGACCCATTTCCAGGCTGATGCGCTCCATTCTATCCAGGATCTTAACCAATTCCGCTTCATTGGCAGCCAGAAGCGTGGTGTCGTCTGCGTACCGGAGATTAGTAATCTTGGTGCCTCCGATGGTGACTCCTCCTTCCCAGTTTTCACAGGCTCTCCTGATTATGTACTCTCCATAAATATTGAAGAGGATGGGTGACAGAATGCAACCTTGTCTAACACCTTTTTCGAAACTGAAAGGGCCCGAAGTTGCTCCGTCAATTTTAACGACACCCCCGCTGTTAAGGTACAGATTTTCTATGAGCGCTACTAGGTGTTCAGGTACTCCCAGTCTCCGCAGCACCCCCCACAGGGCCGACCAAACAACGCAATCAAAGGCCTTGCTGTAGTCAATAAAACACAATATGAGTGGTGTGTTGAACTCATAAGCCTTTTCAATTAGCTGACGTACATTTAGGATCTGCTCACGGGTACCTTTACCTTTGACGAAACCTGCCTGCTCCTGTGGGATCTGCCAGTCCAAGAAGTGACGTATCCTGTTGTTGATTATGTGAAGAAGCACTTTACTGGCATGAGATATAAGAGCCAGAGTCCTATAGTTGTCACATTTTGTAGTGGACCCTTTCTTATGGAGTGGCAGTATAACCGATCTCGTCCAATCTTTTGGCCATTCGCCTGTGTGCCAGATGCCGTTACACAAATCTAGGAGAATTTTAGTTCCAGCTGGCCCCATTGCTTTCAAAATCTCAGCTGTCAGTTGGTCTAGCCCTGGAGCTTTCTTGGCTTTAAGAGCGGCTAGTGCAGCCGTGACCTCAGATTGGATTATAGGAGGTTCAAAGTCTAAATTGGTCCATAACGCTGTCGGTAGTGCACATCTTTGCTCGTTGCTGGGGTTTCTGTATAACTGTGTACAGTATTCACGCCATCGATCAGTTATTGCCTCTAAATCTTGAAGGGGCACTCCGTCTACATTTTCGACTACCCATGATTTAGGCTTGAATTGTTTAGTGAGAAGCCTGACTTTCTTAAACAGATCCGAGCTTTGCACCTTCATAGCGTGTTCCTCAATTTCCTGGCAGATCCGGGAGATAAAGTTGTTTTTGTCATGACGGCAACGCTTCTGGATTATTCTGCTTAATTCGGAGTATTTGTCACGATCCACTTGGCTTAGAAGACCACCGGTTTTTAGCGCTTTTCGGTCTGCAATCACTTTCCATGTGTCAGCAGAGAGCCATATTTGTCTGGGGCGTGTTGGTTGACCGCGATTCTTGGTAACTACATCTACAGATTTCCAGATGTGACTCTTTAGATGTTCCCACTGTTGATTGGGGCTTGCCTCAGGCGGCAAAGGCACTTCAGCGATTATCTTGTCGAGGCTGCTGCGAAATAATTCAGTTTCTGTTGGAGCAAGAGTTCTTGGTCTTATAGGATTCGTCTTGCTGGGAGCCTTTAGACGTAGGGTGAAATTTGCTACCAGCAAGCAATGGTCGGAACCACAGTCGGCCCCAGGGTACGTCTTCACGTTGAGCACTGATGATCTCCATCGGCTATCGATTAGCACATAATCAATTTGATTGCGATATCGACCACCAGGCGACATCCATGTGTATAACCGTCTGGGGTGGTGTTGGAAGCATGTGTTCAATATGGTAAGTTTTCTGCCAATGCAAAATTCTAAAAGCCTTGCTCCACGTTCGTTTCGCAGACCAAGGCCATACTTCCCAACAATATTCCTGATATGGGTGTCATCCAATGTGCTGCCTATTTTCGCGTTCCAGTCTCCCAGTATCATCGTTATCTCACGATTAGGTACTTTTGTGAGAGTGTTTTCCAGTTCTGCTTAAAAGTTATCAATCCTGTCGTCGCTAGAGCATGAGGTTGGTGCATACACTACTACAACATTAAGGGTGCAGGGGCGAGTGTTCAGTCTCAGAGTCAGGATTCTATCGGAAACCGGGTTATATCCCAGGACGTGGCCGTTCATATGACGGGGCAACCAGATGGCCACACCATTGTGGCTGGAATCCTCTGCTCCAGAGAAGTACAGGGTGTTACCATTTGGAGTCGATTGATGCCCTCTGCCTCGCATGTGGGTTTCTGTTATTCCCAAGATGGTGAGTTTATGTAATTCCACTTCCCTCTCCATGATTTCCAACTTTCCCGGCGCTATCAATCCACGAACGTTCCAAGTTGCAATCCGCTGTTGTTTTCGGATTGAGATTTTGTTATTATGGTGGTGCTCACCAGTAACATATCTACTGTCTAGGACCTGGTGAGTCATCCTAGGAGAGTCTTCGGTAGCCAACTTCACACCGCACAGCCCGGTAACCGCGCGGCGCCGGGTGTTAACCGGATCGTCCAACAAAGTCGCATCTGTGTTCGCAAAATCCATAGGTTCTTTTTCTTGGGCTGATATCTAATGGTGGGCGCCCTCGTCCTTCCATAGCAGACTTTTTGAGGTGATTTAATACCTCACGGTTTTTGGAACCGCTCCGTTATGGAGATGTCGGGTTATTTACTGCCGCCCGATGCTCGGCGTTGTAAGTTTTACGGCTGGGTTGTTCTTCTCCAAAACCAACCCTCCTCCTTTTTCATCCGGGCTTGGGACCGGCAACGGCGGACTTATGCCTAAGTAAGGACATAAGCAACTCTGGATCAGCATGGAGGTGCTTCTTGTGATAAAAATCAACAAGAAGGTCGACAACATGATCATGAAGCGGCAGAATGCAAGGATGTTTGTAGTTATAAGGTTCATCCGAATTTGACAGACGACCCCCAACGCGTATGACGCCGTGTTCATCGAGAAACGGCTTGAGTCTAAGGATAGCGGGAGAACAAGGTACATTGTTTTTCAAATTTTGAATGTCGTTACTAAAATGAACAGCCTGTACAGCTCGTAGTAACTTACATTCTGCGAATTTGATATCAGTACTTGAAACAAAAGTCCCATTTGGTAGGTGCCTAAGAAACCTACAGACATAAACGGTAGCGCGGAGTAACTTAGACCACGATGACATGCGTAGTGCGAGTGCATAGATCGGAGACTCCGCAACCTCAGCAATCACGGGATAAGAAACAGACTTCCGTTCGGGTACATCTTCGTCTTCTGCACTGTGGTCAAAGGGCCACTCTGACGGATCATGGGAAATCCAAGAAGGTCCACGATACCACAATGGATGATGCAGAAGATTAAGTGGAGTAACACCACGAGACAAGCAATCAGCGGGGTTCTCAATACCCGTGTTATTGAAACAAGTAGCAGGAACAAGTTCAATCAATTTACTAACGTGGTTGGCGACAAACGTCTGCCAGCAGTGAGGAGAAGAATAAATCCAAGCGAGCACTACTTTGGAGTCAGAAAATGCGTATATTTTATTAATAGGGTAGTGGGGCAAAACTGTGTCTTGAACCTTGCGAAGCAACTGAGACAGCATAAGGGCCGCGCACAACTCCAGCCTCGCGACCGAAATGGTTTTAATAGGCGAGACCTTAGACTTGGCACAAACTAACTGCACCGAGTAGTTAGAACCAATGCGGACTTGCAGATATACGACTCCGCCGTAAGCACGCTCGCTGGCGTCAGCGAAACCTACTAAGTTGATGGTACATCCATCTACCAACCCAAGATGACGCGGAATAGTAATTTGATTGAGCGCGGTAAGCTCACTACAAAACTGGCCCCAAGCGGCGACAATATGGCCAGAGGGTGTTTCATCCCACTCACACTTTGATAGCCAAAGTTCCTTGATCAAGAGCTTGGCGTACAAAATTGTGGGAGCCACAAAACCCATTATGTCCCATAGTCGAGCCACTGTGGACAACATAGTGCGTTTGGTGCACTTATCATCTGGCGGTGAGACGTCAAACCGAAAACTATCACAGGATTTGTCCCAGCGTAAACCGAGAACTTTATGCGGTACAGACTTCTCAAACTCAATGTCTGGAGAAGCTTTATGAGAATCTGGTATGCGTGCGAGAACCTCCTTAGAATTGCTTGTCCATTTGACAAGATCAAATTGGCCTCGCTTGAAAAGCTGAATAAGCTCTTCACAAAGCGAAATTGCTAGCGGAGCGGATATAACACTACAGGCAATGTCATCCATATACAAAGCGGAAGCAGCAACAGC
Source organism: Euclidia mi (assembly GCA_944739405.2). Classification (NCBI taxonomy): domain Eukaryota; kingdom Metazoa; phylum Arthropoda; class Insecta; order Lepidoptera; family Erebidae; genus Euclidia; species Euclidia mi. The sequence continues at coordinate 41,355,347 of OX123183.2, read as the reverse complement.
TGCTGCGGCGGGAAAGTGATCGCCTTCATCAGCGATCAACTGGCGAACAACTCGTAACGCGTGATATGGGCTAGACTTGAGTCCAAAACAAACACGATTGAACTGATACACAGATAAAGGTTCCTTATTGTTAAAACGATAAAAAATCCGTTGAAATCTACGGTCAGATTCGCAAATGCCGATATTGAGGAACATTTGGCGGCAATCAGCTGACAGAGCGATTTGGAAAAGACGAAACTTTATTATGATGTTAAATAAATCACCCTGTAGATTAGGGCCGGCATGCAAAATGTCATTAATCGACTGACCCGATGTAGTCTTACAACTAGCATCTAAAACCACACGAAGTTTGGTAGAGGTTTTATCTTCGCGAACTACGCCGTGATGCGGGATATAATAAGAGGGAAGAGAATTGCCCTCGTCGTTTACAACTACACTCAAAAAGCCTTTATCTATGTAGTCACGAATGACGTCATTATAGGCGCTGCGTAACTTAAGTGATGCATCAAGTTTACGTTCTAAACAATGGAAACGTCCACGTTAGCGTTCGGCAATGCGTCCGTAATACGCTCCACGATAAGCGAAGAAATGTTAAAGTTAATATTCCTATCAAAACGCGAATGTATTTTAACATCTACGGAACCCTTGCAATGTTTTTCTGAACCGCCGATCCCTTTGACTACTAAGTTAGTATTTTTAAAGTTATTCCACAATCCGAGGCGTTTGAAACAATCCGAAGTTATGAAATTGCTCTGAGACGCGCTATCGAGCAGACAACGTACCATGTGCGGCAATCCATTAATATCATAAACGATAACTTGCGCTGTCGCTAACAGAACCGTCTTGGACGCCATACACTGCGGCTTGGCCCCACGCTGATCATTATAGATGCGCGAGGGCCGTCCGCGCGTGCGCGTCGCCCGCGCGATGGATGTCGTACACAACGATATTTCATTCTGAGACGCGGAAGGCGCAGTTATCGTGGCCTGCACTTGCGACGTAAGTGTGTCAAGGTTGCCGGCTTGGCTCGACAACGTACTACTTTTATCAAAGTGCAACAATGAGTGGTGTCGCTGACTACATGAACGACATCTCGTCTTACTAGAACAATCACTCGCTTTATGCTTTATACTTAAGCAATTAATGCAAGCTTTGTTATCTTTTACGCACTTGAAACGAGCAGTCGGATTTAAACCATTAAAGGCGGGACACTTATAGAAATGGTCGTGCACTATATTACTGAACAGACACTTCTGTGAATTATTAGATTCCGAGCATGTTACGTAAGATTGCGGATTAGGGACCAAGTTATTATTACTATTTCGCGCTTTATTCGACCTTTGTTTGCTATTGTTATTGTTAGACGAGCTAGATGAACTAGACTGCGTATTATGAAATATTCGACACTGATCTTTGATGAAAGAAATAAAACTATCTAGTGTAGGTATTTTATTATTGCGTTCCGTCATCTCGAATGCGCGAATTGTTTCAGTATCAAACTTTTTTAAAGCGAGTTGAAGAAACATAAAGTCGGAAAGATCTTCTAATTTTAAGTTTTTAAGAGAATTGACTGCGGTAACAAAGTTGTCTATAAACAGCTGGAAATTCGAAACAGACGCGGCACCGGACAATTTAAGATTTAAAGCTTGATCAAAGTAAGTAGACGCTAGAACACGAGTATCTTGATATCTATCAAGTAGTGACTGAAATATGACCTGATAAATCTCAGCACTGGGTGTGACACCTGCAAATACGGACTGGGCCTTCGGTGACAGTTTACCTATTAAATAGTACAACCTGTCAGCATCTGTCAGAGAACCATTATCGTGCACTGTAGACTTAAAACTCGCATAGAATAACGTCCAATTTCGTATATCGCCATCGAATGACATGAGCTCAATTGGCGGTAATCTCGGCGTCCGAACCGCAGAAACGGGCTATGCTGAATATTTACCCTCCAATTGTGATTGTATGCGCTTGATGATACAATAAAGATCCTCGAATGAGGTGTACGCCTGATAATTCGGCTTTTCATCAGGATTAGTAGAAAGCAATCTTACGTTATAATCGTCTAACAACTTATGAAAATCTGTTCGAATACTATCTACTGTCATACAATAACTAAGAAATGACTCCCTATCAATATCAGAAGCGGCGGAGGTCTTTGAGCGCTCGTAAATGTTTTGAACACGCTCAAATAAAATATTGCGTTTTGCTTCTAAGATTGTCAGCTCTCTGTCTTCCGACACGCGTGGCTTCTTTTGTTATGCCATGCTTACGCAAGTATAAGCTAATGAGACCGAATCAAAATAAGAATACCTAAAGTACCTATTATTTTACCTAAGTAGGCAACATTTTAAGGCGGTGGAATTAAAAGGTGCTTGAAATATGAGATTTACAAGACAACTATGATAGTTCCAGTAATAATAATTGGGTTAGTAGGTAGCTACATAAAAGTATATTACCTACCGATGCGTTCGGAATAACCCTGTAATGGGTGTGTAAATGGATTAGGAGTATAGCTAGGTGCTATAACTGCTAGCGAGATAAGCGAGAAATGAATCCGGCTTCGTACGGACCAAAAAAAATGGTTCGGCGTTACACCGAAACCGAATGTTCCTAGGCGATTTGGAAAAATTATTAATATTGTGAACTGTAAGGATGTGGGTTCTTATCGCCTAGGAAAGGAAAAGTGAATGAACTGGGTTCATGGGAAGAATAGGAGACGGGGGTATGGGAGCACGCCTTACCTTGTACGTCAGTCCTTTTTCCTTGCAAATGGCGGCCGCCTGGTGTCTCTTCGGGAATCCTGAAGATTCACTAATCACTCCGTCTGGATCCAACTCAGAATTATACAGTTTCACTACAATTCACTCGCGGGCGGTTTGTTGCGTTTATGGTATAAAGCGGTAAAAATATGGCGGTGCGGTACATGTGTTCGGCGCGACACGGATTATTCTAGACTGTTTCGTAGCGTCATTGAATTCTTGCGACCAATCAGCGAGGCGTGCCTTTGAGAGGGAAGGAATAAAAGGATCGCTCGTATTGGACGAGCAAGCGTGGAAGGATTGACGTTGATGTAATTAATTCTCGATAGAAAGGTAGATGGCGCTACCACAGGGCATGTGCCTAACTCTATCTATACTTTTATGTTAAAAATAATCTATGTTATAGATGGTATGTAGGTCTGTACCCAAGGACCGATTTGAAACCTTTAATTTGGTTTGTTACTCGCCATATGTTAGTATACATCGATTAATATTTTAGGCGTTTAAACATCGACCAAGAGGTTTACTCCAACATAATAATAATATTATTATCATACTAGAGGGTGCCCGCAGCTTCGTAAGCACATTAACTGTTTCTGCCGTATCCCGTGGGAGTTTCAGGAATTCCGTTCTTAGTGCGCCCCTATAATCACCAAGGAACATACATGCCAAATTTCAACTTCCTGTGGCTCGTATTTTTGGCTGTAGCTTTTCTGTCAGTTAGGCAGTAACGCAAGAATTTGATATAAGTATACAGATTTTGATCTCGTGTAGGTACGATTTTATACGCAACGTTAGCTAGTGAATATACCAACAGACTGTTATGGGTTCACACCCCAGTTAGCTGTCGCTGGCTTCGTGCCTCGAAGAGCACGTAAAGTCGTAGGTAGGTAAAGTCGTAGGTCCCGGTTGCCATGAAGATCTTTGACAGTCGTTGTTGTGAACCTTTGAATAAGTATAGATGCTGACACTGGTCTATAGCCATGGAATATCGCTATACCTCTGCGCAGGACAACGACGCAAGACAGCAGTTTTTCTGAGTAAAGGTACGTCGTGTGGTACTTGTTCCGTAAGACAATTTATGATTCATGTTTAGAGTTTAAATTCTTCTGTATTTCAATATTTTCCATATAATTACACACACATATCTCCTTTCTGAGAACAACAAACGTTGATATAATTAAAACTAATCCGTAATATATGTCATATTACATCATATTTTACGCAAGACACACAATTTGGGCCTCGCAAATAATATAGTGTATGTCCTTTGTCATAGAAACAGGAGGTGACGTACCCACGGCCAGTTTCATTTATTACGGCTGTATTCATTGCGAAATGAGTGTAGCCCTTTCTATTGTAATTTATTTTTCAAGAGAACAAAGGGTGACCGCTAAACCATTCGGGACGTAGCTCGTAGGTAAATTTTTACCCATCTGTATTCACTACGTATAACATTGTCCCGAGATATCTTCGCGCTAATATCAGTTGCTATGCAATAAATATTGTTGTATTTTGTTTGAAGTTTGTTGATTAGAATGTTGAAAGCACTTTACTGTTCTCAGTTGTGAATCAGCTATTCTTGGTTTCAATTCCTGAATAATTAGTTGGGAATGTCTTTACTGAGGCGAGTTTTCTTGCGAATAATTTCATTGTAAACGGAATAAGTATCACCCACTATGTGAACTAGTGAAAACTAGAAGTAGGCTACCGTGAAATTTCCTCTTAAAATTGTAGTAGCGAATGGAAGCACTTCCACTTGTAACACTGACACAGACTAACGATGCGCGATCATCTATGAAATATACGAACGTTTGATCTTCGAGTGATTCGAATTATTGATCATTATTCGATTTATTACTGACAGTGCTTTAACTATTTTTTTGCAATAAATATGATGTTTAATTAAATCCCTTGCAAGGGCATCGCCAGCTGAGTGCCTAGGGGGACGGGGCGAGGTCGGCAGCTTAGAGAGGGCACGTTGATATGGAAAATGAAAAAAGTATTGAAAAAAGTATAAATTATAGGGCTTTTTACTCTCTAGGGTTGCAGCTCCCCCTCTTGCTAACTCCTGGCGACGACGCCCATGATCCCTTGCTAAACGGTGAAGAAAAGCATCGCGATCTACATGTCTGATACATCTCCGTAATGTTTCCGGTAGAGTCTGCCAACCTGCACTTGGCTAGCGTTGTGGACTACGGCCTAAATCTTCTAATAGGGAGAAGAGGTTCTTGTCCGTAGTGGGCACTAGTGGGTAGCAGTAGCGCTCATAGCGAGACTTGGGTAGCCGTTCGTAACAGATCGGCCACGTTAAGCAATGCTTGCACGGGTCGCCACTTGGATGGGTGACCATGTGTGGCACTTACATCTGAGCGCTACCGTGCTTCGGAGGACACGTACAGCTGTTGGTCGCGGTTCTTGTCTAAGCATAAGGATTGTTAGGCCATGTTGGAGGCCTTCGGGCGGTCTGAAGCCTCCGACACCATAGTTGGCCACACACTCACACGAAAAACAAAACAAACACTAGTGGGTCACGTATTAGATATAAACAGAGCTGACGTTATATTACAATACTAGTTTTTGCCCGCGGCTTCGCTCGCGTGTAACTATAGAAATAAAGGATACATTTTACCAGAAGTATGAAATTTTATTTCTAGTTAGGAAAAGCATAACATAGCGTTTTTTAAATTTAAGATTGATTATTATTAAAAGGACCTTAGTGAATAACTGCTGTTTGTCTACAGAATTACTCCAGCACTTCTTTTAAACGACGTTTACAATGGTTCCGTTTGGGGCTAAAATAACTAAGCTACTCGCAGAGCTCACTCTGGAGCAAGCTACATAAAACTGTCCATGTGAGAAACAGTCTTCACTGAAATCAATACCAGCCATTTTTAATGACTGGCCTTGGGACTTATTGATTGTCATGGCGCAGCACACTTTAAGAGGGAACTGTATTCGTTTCAGTTCGAAAGGATATTCTGATGGAATCAATGGTATCCTTGGTATGAAAACTACTTCTCCTCTATAATCTGGTGCCATTGCATAATTTGGGCGGATTGAGATTTCTCAATAGCATTACTAGCGGTCCTATTTTAAGGCTAAGTTTATGGGATGGCAAACCAGAAGGATTTCGACTGTTGAGAAATTCTATAGGGTAATGGACGGCATCATCTGTTTCAATCACAGAATCAAAGGACTGGTATTCAACTTCTTGTTCCTTAAATGCTTTTATCAAAAGGTCGTTAATTAAAGCTGCTCTATCATTTTTAGGTGTTCGGATAGCACGCTCGCATAGCCATTCAATGGGCTTTTCCTTTATGCCACTGATGACGGGATATATTTTAGCTGTTAAATCGGATATGGAGGTAACTACTGTGGCCAAATTTTAAGGAATTGTAATTTTGCCTTCGAGTAATGGATAATTTCCATCACCTATTTCGAATAGTATCTTAGCAAAAAGCCCAGCGGATGTATCATCTCTTAAATAGACCCGCATATGTTTTTAAAGTGCTTGTTTACGAATATGTGGCCACAAATAAGAAGTTCTTAAGCACGAATTTACTTCATCTGCCCGTGTACCTCTAGGTACGACAGGTAAGGTTTGTTGAAAATCTCAAGCTAAAAGCACGGTGACGCCGTCCTTTATGTTATTATTTCCTGTGATGTCTTTTAATGTTCTATTTAGCCCCTCAAACCCACCCACATTCTTTTAAAACTTGCGCCATATTACTTTGTTTTGAAATATTACAAATAGGCGTCTCTATTCGTGTCAAATTCAAAGACAGTTTGAAGGCAGAATGAGCTGTTTTACCACCTTCCAGCAATGTCGCAGCAATGCCCGAGGAAGCAACAGCCAAAGCTAAACCACGCTCTTTTGGTATTCTACATAGCAAAAGGTTTATTAAAAATGTTTTTCCTGTACCCCCAGGAGCGTCTATGAAAAATATTTGACCAGTGCTTTCTTCGATGCTTTTTAAGATTTGGTGATAAACGATACTTAATGATGACTTGCTCTAAAACATTTGGGTCGTAACTGATTTCCCAAAGATAGTCTCTATTTTGTAAGACAGCTTCATACCTTTGTGGCTGATAGTCGGCCCCAGGGTACGTCTTCACGTTGAGCACTGATGATCTCCATCGGCTATCGATTAGCACATAATCAATTTGATTGCGATATCGACCACCAGGCGACATCCATGTGTATAACCGTCTGGGGTTGTGTTGGAAGCATGTGTTCAATATGGTAAGTTTCCTGCCAATGCAAAATTCTAAAAGCCTTGCTCCACGTTCGTTTCGCAGACCAAGGCCATACTTCCCAACAATATTCCTGATATGGGTGTCATCCAATGTGCTGCCTATTTTCGCGTTCCAGTCTCTCAGTATCATCGTTATCTCACGATTAGGTACTTTTGTGAGAGTGTTTTCCAGTTCTGCATAAAAGTTATCAATCCTGTCGTCGCTAGAGCATGAGGTTGGTGCATACACTACTACAACATTAAGGGTGCAGGGGCGAGTGTTCAGTCTCAGAGTCAGGATTCTATCGGAAACCGGGTTATATCCCAGGACGTGGCCGTTCATATGACGGGGCAACCAGATGGCCACACCATTGTGGCTGGAATCCTCTGCTCCAGAGAAGTACAGGGTGTTACCATTTGGAGTCGATTGATGCCCTCTGCCTCGCATGTGGGTTTCTGTTATTCCCAAGATGGTGAGTTTATGTAATTCCACTTCCCTCTCCATGATTTCCAACTTTCCCGGCGCTATCAATCCACGAACGTTCCAAGTTGCAATCCGCTGTTGTTTTAGGATTGAGATTTTGTTATTATGGTGGTGCTCACCAGTAACATATCTACTGTCTAGGACCTGGTGAGTCATCCTAGGAGAGTCTTCGGTAGCCAACTTCACACCGCACAGCCCGGTAACCGCGCGGCGCCGGGTTTTAGCCGGATCGTCCAACAAAGTCGCATCTGTGTTCGCAAAATCCATAGGTTCTTTTTCTTGGGCTGATATCTAATGGTGGGCGCCCTCGTCCTTCCATAGCAGACTTTTTGAGGTGATTTAATACCTCACGGTTTTTGGAACCGCTCCGTTATGGAGATGTCGGGTTATTTACCGCCGCCCGATGCTCGGCGTTGTAAGTTTTACGGCTGGGTTGTTCTTCTCCAAAACCAACCCTCCTCCTTTTTCATCCGGGCTTGGGACCGGCAACGGCGGACTTATGCCTAAGTAAGGACATAAGCAACTCTGGATCAGCATGGAGGTGCTTCTTGTGATAAAAATCAACAAGAAGGTCGACAACATGATCATGAAGCGGCAGAATGCAAGGATGTTTGTAGTTATAAGGTTCATCCGAATTTGACATACGACCCCCAACGCGTATGACGCCGTGTTCATCGAGAAACGGCTTGAGTCTAAGGATAGCGGGAGAACAAGGTACATTGTTTTTCAAATTTTGAATGTCGTTACTAAAATGAACAGCCTGTACAGCTCGTAGTAACTAACATTCTGCGAATTTGATATCAGTACTTGAAACAAAAGTCCCATTTGGTAGGTGCCTACGAAACCTACAGACATAAACGATAGCGCGGAGTAACTTAGACCACGATGACATGCGTAGTACGAGTGCATAGATCGGAGACTCCGCAATCTCAGCAATCACGGGATAAGAAACAGACTTCCGTTCGGGTACATCTTCGTCTTCTGCACTGTGGTCAAAGGGCCACTCTGACGGATCATGGGAAATCCAAGAAGGTCCACGATGCCACAATGGATGATGCAGAAGATTAAGTGGAGTAACACCACGAGACAAGCAATCAGCGGGGTTCTCAATACCCGTGTTATTGAAACAAGTAGCAGGAACAAGTTCAATCAATTTACTAACGTGGTTGGCGACAAAAGTCTGCCAGCGGTGAGGAGAAGAATAAATCCAAGCGAGCACTACTTTGGAGTCAGAAAATGCGTATATTTTATTAATAGGGTAGTGGGGCAAAACTGTGTCTTGAACCTTGCGAAGCAACTGAGACAGCATAAGGGCCGCGCACAACTCCAGCCTCGCGACCGAAATGGTTTTAATAGGCGAGACCTTAGACTTGGCACAAACTAACTGCACCGAGTAGTTAGAACCAATGCGGACTTGCAGATATACGACTCCGCCGTAAGCATGCTCGCTGGCGTCAGCGAAACCTATTAAGTTGATGGTACATCCATCTACCAACCCAAGATGACGCGGAATAGTAATTTGATTGAGCGCGGTAAGCTCACTACAAAACTGGCCCCAAGCGGCGACAATATGGTCAGGGGGTGTTTCATCCCACTCACACTTTGATAGCCAAAGTTCCTTGATCAAGAGCTTGGCGTACAAAATTGTGGGAGCCACAAAACCCATTATGTCCCATAGTCGAGCCACTGTGGACAACATAGTGCGTTTGGTGCACTTATCATCTGGCGGTGAGACGTCAAACCGAAAACTATCACAGGATTTGTCCCAGCGTAAACCGAGAACTTTATGCGGTACAGACTTCTCAAACTCAATGTCTGGAGAAGCTTTATGAGAATCTGGTATGCGTGCGAGAACCTCCTTAGAATTGCTTGTCCATTTGACAAGATCAAATTGGCCTCGCTTGAAAAGCTGAATAAGCTCTTCACAAAGCGAAATTGCTAGCGGAGCGGATATAACACTACAGGCAATGTCATCCATATACAAAGCGGAAGCAGCAACAGCTGCTGCGGCGGGAAAGTGATCGCCTTCATCAGCGATCAACTGGCGAACAACTCGTAACGCGTGATATGGGCTAGACTTGAGTCCAAAACAAACACGATTGAACTGATACACAGATAAAGGTTCCATATTGTTAAAACGATAAAAAATCCGTTGAAATCTACGGTCAGATTCGCAAATGCCGATATTGAGGAACATTTGGCGGCAATCAGCTGACAGAGCGATTTGGAAAAGACGAAACTTTATTATGATGTTAAATAAATCACCCTGTAGATTAGGGCCGGCATGCAAAATGTCATTAATCGACTGACCCGATGTAGTCTTACAACTAGCATCTAAAACCACACGAAGTTTGGTAGAGGTTTTATCTTCGCGAACTACGCCGTGATGCGGGATATAATAAGAGGGAAGAGAATTGCCCTCGTCGTTTACAACTACACTCAAAAAACCTTTATCTATGTAGTCACGAATGACGTCATTAAAGGCGCTGCGTAACTTAAGTGATGCATCAAGTTTTCGTTCTAAACAATGGAAACGTCTAAGCGCAGCAGCGTACGAGTCGCCTAACGAATAAGGGTCACCATAGAATGGTAACGCCACAACGTATCTGCCACTGTCGTCACGAGCAGTGGTAGTGCGGAAATGTTCTTCACACTCGAGATCCTTACGGCTCATCGAGGGCGGTGCGGTAACCTCTTCAAGCTCCCAAAATTGCTTGAGAAGAGAATCAATATTATTTTCTTGAAGAACAGAACAACAGCAAGACTGGTATTCAACTTCTTGTACCTTAAATGCTTTTATCAAAAGGTCGTTAATTAAAGCTGCTCTATCATTTTTAGGTGTTCGGATAGCACGCTCGCATAGCCATTCAATGGGCTTTTCCTTTATGCCACTGATGACGGGATATATTTTAGCTGTTAAATCGGATATGGAGGTAACTACTGTGGCCAAATTTTAAGGAATTGTAATTTTGCCTTCGAGTAATGGATAATTTCCATCACCTATTTTGAATAGTATCTTAGCAAAAAGCCCAGCGGATGTATCACCTCTTAAATAGACCCGCATATGTTTTTAAAGTGCTTGTTTACGAATATGTGGCCACAAATAAGAAGTTCTTAAGCACGAATTTACTTCATCTGCCCGTGTACCTCTAGGTACGACAGGTAAGGTTTGTTGAAAATCTCAAGCTAAAAGCACGGTGACGCCGCCCTTTATGTTATTATTTCCTCTGATGTCTTTTAATGTTCTATTTAGCCCCTCAAACCCACCCACATTCTTTTAAAACTTGCGCCATATTACTTTGTTTTGAAATATTACAAATTGACCAGTGCTTTCTTCGATGCTTTTTAAGATTTGGTGATAAACGATACTTAATGATGACTTGCTCTAAAACATTTGGGTCGTAACTGATTTCCCGAAGATAGTCTCTATTTTGTAAGACAGCTTCATACCTTTGTGGCAGAGGTAAGCCATACTGTTGTAGGCATTGACCTCCTAACGATAGTACTGTGTCTTCAATACAAAGTAAACATTTGTTGTATACTTTATTTAATATTAAATTACCATCACCATGTTGTAACTGTATTTCTACTTGATGTCATATATCTTCCGACATGCTATCTTTGTGCGTTTCCCAAAGACTTAATGCATCTGACAATTGACAAAATATTAACATAACTGAAAAAAGTTCGCGTAATTTAAATGTAGAATCACAAAGTGCTACTTCTTCCATTGTTGCATCCCAGTTCCTATCGTCTTCTAGGAGGCCTAAAGCCTTGCATGCTAACTGATACGTGGGAAGAACCGTTCCATTAACAGTTTTCAAATCTAAGAAGGAAGTAGGGCCACGAATTTCTAGAAGCAGAAGGCGAAGAACTCGGTATTATTTGGGTGTATGGTATATACCCTACCTAGCGTCTGGTCTTTCTTTATACCCAGCCAACTATTGACGTCATTGCCACGTTTTGTTCTCTCGAATTTAATATTTTTCCCCATCGTTTTACGTGTGGACTTTAACATAAAGAAGTGTTTTAGCTTAATTATCAATATTACATAAATCAAAAAATGCTAAGAGTGTTGTTTTTGATGGATTTGTGATGATATATGTTAAATGGTTGGCGTTGCTAGGATTAAAATAAATACGTTGGCCGTTTTCCAAGTGCACTGCCATGTGAAAAACTGCCGGAAACCTCTCATGTATGGGAAAAGCCAGAATTCGCCATACAGCCTCCGCTGCTGATGTATCGCCCACTTTCATACATTTTGACTTCATCTTTTTTGTTTTCAATGCCAAATGTCGCTTGGTCACAACCTTTATTCACATATTTACATATTATGTATTTTATTGATTTAACAGAGTTACAATACTCCACGTTAATGTGAGCGCCAAAAGTACGTGAAAGCGCTGGGTTAAATGGCACTACCCAACGGTTGTCAAGAGTAACGCCATTAATTTCTACTGTAAATCCACCATTTTCTGGAGCTCTTCGTCGATACTTAGGGTATCCGTCATCACCCGTTTGTGTTTCTTGAAGAAGAGGTTTAGGAATTTAGATTTCAGTTTGTCGAATCATTATACGGTAAGCATAAAAATTCATTGAGGAAACAGTTTTTTTTACAGGTAATTTTGTTTCCGGGTCAAATTGTGGAATATCAATAGAGTAACCATTTTCGCCTCGACAGAAAAGTATTGGATACTGCAAAGCGTCATATGAACGATGTAATTCACTGAGATGTTGTAATTTGTTATCACGACCCTGTAATATAATATCCCGTTTTTCAAACTGCTGTCCAACAATCACTAGTGCAACTTTACTTACAGTTGATGCATTAAAACATCCTCTAGAGCGTGGGTGGTTTTTTGTCAGCGTGTATTACAACTTCAAAGTTTTTAAAATTCTGAGGTAATTCCTCTGAAGTCGTATTTAAGTCCTTTATGTATGGGTTATACAGGTGCAACATTGTTTGTAATTGTCTTACCAGGCTTTATTTAATATCTGAAAAGTTTCGGCATCGTAAACGTGCTTCTCTCGTTTTTGCCAACAAAATATATTTGTAGGAATTGCGGCTCATGGTGAGTTAACGCTTCGAGGCTACCTATTAAATGGTAATGGTACTTGACCTTGCACTTTAAAAGTATTATAAAGCCATCTTGTATAATTTGTTTGGCTCCAAAAGAAGTCATTTGGAAACATTGATTGTATTGTCTAATACGGTCCATTAAATGTTTGTGTTCAGGATGCTGATCCATGATCAAACTATCAAGCGGCTCAGGTAGAGGCAAAAATGCCGGTAGCTTTACCAGCACTACAGCACATACCAGGTGCCTCGTTTTTAAATTTAAGGGCGTTGCAGTATACGCATTTATTACTCATTGTTCCCAGCATTACAGATTTATCAGTCTAATAAGCTATCCTGGGATCATAACTCATCCCAGAAAACAAGAAAGCGATCGTCTTCCTGGATTATTCTGGTTGTTCTTTGGATAGCAGCCCTATGAATAATATAGATAATATTGCTAGGTAACACATATTCTGTGCTTACTTACTATTGTATATCTCAAATAACACAGCCAGTCTGTCTGTTGCAAATAATTCATTAATTAATTTGAAGTTCAACTTTTAATTTGTTATAAGTTACAACTTTTGATAACTTTTGTGTTTGTTTCAATATATTGAAACTATTAATTTTGTTGGACAGTAGATACCTGTCACTTGCCTGCACTTGCAGTAAACAGGCTAATACTTTGTTGGTTTGAAAGAATTGAGAAAAATTAAGTTTTGATTGTTAATATTATTTAACGCTTGTCCGGGCTCTTTTGAATTTTGATTATGTCAGCTATCAAGGACTTGCGTGCGGCTGCCGGTGCTATTGCATCAGATTTGCGCTGGTTTGCCTCGGCCAGTGCTTTAGTGAACCGGCCTGATCGCCAGCAGGCCTTACTTCAAAGGTACGAGCGGATCGATGATCGCCTGGCAAGTGTGGAACAGCAGTTCCGCACTTTCAGCGCTTGCTGTCTCGAAGTGTCAGTCACTGATTTCACTGCTGACCAGCAAAATAAGGTCAGCGAAGACTATGCCCAGGTCTTAGACCTGTATGATGCTGTCTCCAATACTGCGAGACAACTAGTTGCCGATAGGGAAGGGCAACCCGGCCTGAAGCAGGAGCTTCCTAGGTCAGCACCGGGGCTGGTGAGTAGGCTCCCTACTTAGGACCTCCCCCATTTTGATGGCTGCCTAGAAAGCTACCTGGGCTTCATTAATTTGTTCGACAGCCTGGTCAATGACAGGGCTGACCTTCGGCCAGCACAAAAATTAGCATATTTAATGTCGGTTCTGGATGGGGAGGCTAAGGGCCTCATCCAGCATCTGCCCGTGTCTGACGAGGCGTACCAGACGGCTCGGGACCTAATCACCCGTAGGTACCATAAGCGTGGCCTCGCCGACACGCACATCGAGCAGATTTTGGGTTTGCCGACGCTCACCCGGGTCTCTGGGTTGCGCACCCAACTTTTGAACCCGCTCTTGGTGGCCATCAACGCTTTTAAGTGCCTTGACCTGCCCGTAGACCAATGGTCCTATTTATTGGTGCACATTGTGTTAAAGAAGCTGCCTGCCGACCTGAGGTCGCGTTTTGAACAGCGCTTTGGTGGGGATAGCGCGACCCATCTGCCCCCCTTTGCTGACCTGGAGAGGTTCCTGGAGGATGAGTGCCGGGTCTTGGACAACTCCGGTGGTGATACGCCGGCTAAGACGCAGCCGCCCAAGGTCAAGGAGCAGGCTCGCGTTCACACCCGAGCCAGTGTTGACCGGCGCCCTCCTCGCTTTGCAGTCACGCAGAGCCCAGTGGAGTGCTCTTACTGCAAGGTCATGGGGCACAGAACGGCCAGTTGCAGGGCATTTTTGGACCTTCATGTCGCCTCTCGTAGGCGCATCGCGAATGCCCGCCGCCTTTGCTTCTCTTGCTTGGGGTCCCACTACCAGCGAGACTGCCCAAACTCTCGCCCCTGTCCTCACTGTGGAGGACAGCATTTGGACATTCTCTGTATGAATGCCAGAGAGGTTGGCCGCTTGTCCAACCAGCCGACGCCGCGCACGGGCGGGTGTTTTGAAGGTGGCAGCCGAGGCTCACCGGCGCGTAGCCGAGAGTCACCTCGCTCAATTGATCGCCACTCGCCCCGCTTGGAGAACCGTAGCGTGCGCACGCCTCCTCTCTCTCGCGCACCTGAATGTGCTGTTCAACGTCACCAGCACCATGACTGCTGCCCCAGGTACTCCCCACCTTTGGCGGAGCGTCCCCGCCTTGAATCGCGCCCACCTCGTTTTGGGCGGGTGCGTCATTATGACCCCCCACAGATGGCGCGCGGATCGAGTCATCGCGCTTTTGAGGACTTCAAGCCGCACCCACATTTTAACTTGCCTGGTCCTGGCCAACGGTCGCCGCCCAGGCGACAATAGGTCATTGACCCCTGCCCTATAACGCCAACCTCCCCCATTGAGACCGTTATCCTACCAACGGTTGCTGTTAGGGTCTGGGGACCTACGGGGACCTCTGTTGTTGTCCGTGCAATATTGGACACAGGTTCACAAGGTTGCATTTTTCCACTTTTTTGGTAGGGCAGGTTAAATTAAATATGGGTTCTTTTCCAAATTGTATACGGGGCATAGGGGACGTAGCCTCTAATGTTGAAGGGCAAGTTAAGGTTTTGTTTGGCTCTGTTGAATCTTCACACCCGAGGATTAAAACCTCGGCTATTGTGCTGAAGAATATTTTGGGCATGCACCCACAGAAGCAGCTACCTGCTGCTGTGGTGAATTTGACATCGGGATTGGAACTGGCAGACCCCAAATTTGACACACCGGGACAAATCGATTTGTTGATTGGCTCTGATGTCCTAGGTGGAATTTTGATTGGTGGGGAACGGGTCTTGGTGCCAAATGGTTTGACTGCCATCCCGACCATATTTGGATTTGCTTTGATGGGACCTATACCTAGGGACCCCCCTCCACCCGAACTTGATAATTTGTTGGCTGTAGGCTCTGCTCTCTCTGATGCGGTTCAGAGGTTTTGGGAAGTAGAAGAGCCCCCTCAAGCTGCCCGTTTGAATCCAGAACATGAGGAGTGCGAGCTGTTCTTCCAGAACAACACTGGTCGACTCCGTTCTGGTCGGATCATTACGAGGCTACCTTTTCTGTCTTTTCGGCCTCCGCTTGGTGAGTCACGACCTTTTGCCGAAAAGAGATTGTTGGCCATGGAGCGCCGCATCGGTCGTGATCCGGAGCTCAGACAGAAGTACATTGAGTTTATGAGGGAATATGAACAGTTGGGACACATGTCTTTGACAAATTTGGATTGGCGTTCTGTGGAGCACTACTTTCTCCCGCATCATGCGGTATTGAAGCCATTGACTGGGAAGCTGCGCACAGTATTTGATGGTTTTGCGCAGACTTTAACAGGCGTATCCTTGAACCAGTGCTTGCATTCTGGTCCCAAGTTGGTCAAGGACCTTTGTGACGTCATCACCAGCTTCCGACGACATCAGGTTGTCTTTGTGGCCGACATAAAAATGATGTTCAGGCAGACTATTATCCACCCTGATGACTGTCGCTTCCAGCTGATCCTTTGGAGAGAGTCTCCTCGCGATCCCATGGTCGTCTACGAGCTCAATACTAATACGTACGGGTTAAGGTCAAGCCCCTACTTGGCAATACGTTCTCTTTGGGAGCTCGCAGACCGCGAAGGCTTACGTTTCCCAAGAGCCTCCGCCATCTTGAAAGACGATATTTACGTCGATGACATTTGCTCGGGCGCCTCCACAGTGGACGAGGCGATCCTCCTGCGGGACGAATTGATAGGTATTTTGGCCTCCGCTGGTTATGAGTTGCGCAAATGGATTTCCAACTCACCAGCGCTTTTGGAAGGCTTACCAGAGGATCATCAGCAAGATCCACATTTGTTTGAGATTGTTGACAACCCCGCCATGATGGCTGTTCTCGGCGTTCAGTACAGACCAGTCCAAGACATCTTTACATATAACGTAGACTTGAAATTGCCGTGTTCTTGGACTAAACGTCTCGTATTGTCTTCTGTCGCCAGAACCTTTGATCCGAACGGTTGGATCTGTCCAATTATATTTTGGGCAAAATGCTTCTTGCAGAAGCTTTGGACAGCAGGATTGACCTGGGACGAACCTCTGCACGGCACTCTTGTTGAGGAATGGACCTCTTTTGTATCCTCACTTCCTGCCGTCAACGAGATCTCCTTGCCTCGTCCCATCCTTCCTCCCGGGAAGTACAAGGCCACCCTTCACGGGTTTTGTGATGCCTCGGAACGTGGTCACGCAGCCGTGGTGTACTTGCGCACAGTTAGTGCATCAGGTCAGGTGAGGGTTTCCCTGATCATGGCGAAGAGCAAGGTTGCACCCCTTCGGACATCTCTGACCATTCCGAAATTGGAGCTCTCGGGAGCAGCACTACTTGTACGCTTATTGAACCACGTGTCTAACACTTTGGGTAAAAGCATTTGTATTAATGGGACCTACGCCTGGACAGACAGCCAAATTGTTCTTTGTTGGTTGAAGGCTTCTGTCCACACCTTGGAGGTATTTGTCGCTAATCGCGTTTCCCAAATCCAGAAATCCGAAGTCAAACTTGTTTGGAGACACGTGCCAGGTGAGCTCAACCCCGCTGATTGTGCCTCGCGCGGATGCTTGACGCCTAGTTTGATAGGTCATTCGCTGTGGTGGGGTCCGGAATGGTTGAGTCGACCAGAAACTGATTGGCCTCGAACGCCAGTTTTGAATACTTCTAATTTGCCGGGTCTACGAACACTCGCTCTTGAGAAGGTAGAATGCGCCTTCGACCCCGATTTTTTGTTGAATCGTTACTGCTTGGATAAAGCGTTTTGTTTTTAATTTTAGGCACCCACAACAGAAACGACTGACACCGTTTATCTCACCACAGGAACGACAGGAGTCACTCACCTTTTGGGTTCGTTCTGTGCAATTGGCGCATTTTGAGAAGGAGATTGCTATCCTTAAATCAGGTAGATCGAAATTGTCGGGAGCTGTATCTAAATTGAACCCCTTTTTGGACGATACGGGTCTCTTGCGCGTTGGAGGGCGTCTCAAGAACGCCAACCTCCCTTACGGGGCTCGTCACCCCCCTTTGTTACCTAAGGACGGTCATTTGGTACGCTTGTTGGTAACTGACCGTCACCTTAAAAATTCGCATGCTGGTTGTAATGCTTTGTTGGCCATTTTGCAACGCGAATTTTGGATCTTGTCTGCCCGAAGAGTTATTCGGAGTGTAGTCTTTCGCTGCATCCCTTGCTATAAGCTCAAGGCTTCTACCATGCAGCCGTTGATGGGGGACTTACCGGCAGATCGCGTAACTGAAAGCAGGACGTTTGACGGTGTTGGCACGGACTTCGCAGGTCCCTTTTTGGTGAAAACGTCGACACTTCGAAACAGCAAGACTGTTAAGGCCTACTTGTGCGTTTTTGTTTGTCTTTCCACAAAGGCCGTTCATTTAGAACTGGTCTCCTCGCTTACAACCGAGGCGTTTGTAGCCACATTTGACAGATTTGTATCCCGCAGAGGGCTGCCTTCCTTGATCCGTTCTGATTGCGGCACTAACTTCAAGGGCACCTATAATTATTTGAATGATGTTGTTAATTTCCTTGAAACCAACAAAGCTGATATAGGTGATAAGCTTGCCCGACGTGGGATAAATTGGCTGTTTTCCCCACCAAATTGTCCACACTGGGGTGGTATTTTTGAAGCCGCTGTAAAATCGGCCAAAACACACTTGCGCAGGACAATCGGTGAGTCTGTCCTTACATTTGAGGAACTCGCAACTGTGTTTTGTAAGATTGAGGCCGTTTTGAACTCTCGGCCATTGTGCCCGATCTCCTCAGATCCGAATGATTTGGAGGCCCTTACGCCGGGCCATTTTTTGATTGGTCGCCCACTTGTCGCCTTGCCTGAGTACCCCTATATTGATACGAGACCTGGTCGTCTCTCGCGTTTTGAATTGGTACGCCAGATTACTCAGAGCTTTTGGAAACGCTGGAATTTGGAATATTTGCACATACTCCAGCAACGCGTTAAGTGGACCGACAAGACCGATCCACCCAAGATTGGTGACCTCGTTTTGATCAAGGAGGCTAACCTTCCGCCACTCAGATGGCGCAGGGGGCGCATCCTTCGTTTGGTAACTGGGGCTGATGGAGTTCCCCGATTTGCTGAGGTCTTGGTGGACGGTTCGATTCTGAGGAGAGCGGTTGCAACATTGTCACGTCTACCAACCGATTAGCGGACCGGTAGGCCGGTCCGGGGCGGATGGATGTTTGAAATAGAATTAGTTTTTATTATAAGTCAAATCGATTAGATCGATTGAGTAACATTTTGTTTAGTCTATTGAAAATTTCTGACAATGGTCACACTGAACTGTCACTTCCGTCCTTCCCTTGAAAAATTACCACGTTGTCGTCTCGTACGTAAAATATCGCCTTTTGAATTAACGCGAATTGAATCAACTTGTAATTAACTTAATACGTAATTGCCGCTTTTGACTTCCGGCAAAGTTTGTGATAATTTGTGAAACATTGACATTTGCAAAACTGAATTGTGAATCCTGTGAACGTGCATCGTGCCCTCGTGCCAACGGAGAGGACATCAAGTTGGAAGGAACAGCTAAGTGGATAATTCATTCAATCTATCGTGGCCACCTTAGTTTTGTTTGTTTTTCCCTAACTTAGTTCCACTCCTGGCATCAGTAAGAGTTGGTAAGACATTTTATTAATATTAAGTGTAGTTAGGATTATAATTCATCGCTGTGCAACGCAGTGCATTGTGTCTGGATCCTTGTCTATCGTGGTCAGGTAGATGTATTACATCTTCCACTGCAACTCTCTTCAGAAAATACCTGCCTGCCTGCGGTAATTCTAGACAAATCTGGTTCGCCGTTTTTTAGTATTCTTCTAAGAATTGGGTATTACATCAAAACTGTCTGATTGAAGATCTGATGTAGAAGATCCCTCA
Organism: Euclidia mi; assembly: GCA_944739405.2. NCBI lineage: Eukaryota > Metazoa > Arthropoda > Insecta > Lepidoptera > Erebidae > Euclidia > Euclidia mi. The sequence continues at coordinate 41,335,816 of OX123183.2, read as the reverse complement.
CAAATAAACATCAAAATGCCCAAGATATAAGGTCTTGTAATAAACTAAAACATAATCGTTTTACGGAGTTGCCTTCTGTACCAAATTTCTCATATAGCTCTCCGTTAGACTTCGAAAATCATTGGAAATATTTGTCCGGCTGCTACTAACTCGCATAATCCTCCGTATGTATGTAATATTGATATATCAGCGAAGCACTCGGCGCAACTATTATAATTATTACCGTCAGAATCATGAGACATGATGGCAAATTCATCCCAGTGAGTTGCCACGTGAACAACTATCTCTTCTCGCACCTCTCTGGCCATGACTTGAGTATCATACAGTAGATAAGATATAGCCCTAAATAGGCAAGCTTCGTCACCAATGATAGGAACGATGGTATGGGGCATCATAACGCCATTTATATTCAAAATTTCAATAGCCATAATACTGCTTTATTTTTGAAAAGTTAAATGGTTTTTTGAAAAAAATACTCTAACCTATGTGAGTAACCAAGGAACATGTAAATAATATAATTGGGTAATGAGAGGATCTATGGAACTCTTTAGAAAGTAAATGTCAATGCGAATTGAATGAAAACCTAATTAATAATAAAAATATGGAGACGAAGTTGTAAGTTATGATTGTGAGAAGTGATATTTTAATTTTTATGATTACTAACCAATGATTACAAACCGTTATAATAAGAGAGCTTAGATGGCGCTTATGCACGAATTATGGGATTCAATAATATTTGCCTGAGAGCTGTTTATACTACGCCGTGTAACGAAACCATAGCGCGATTCAGGCTGGAGGTACAACGCCATCTATCGAGCTTTGGTGTAAACTTGTGAGAATAGAGGACTTCCTATATAAATATTTAGCCCCTATTTCACCCTCTTAGATTAGTTCAAGTTTGCAAAAATTATAAAAATGCACGTATATTTATTTATAACCAGTAGTTCGTATATGAAATTGCATGCTTAACATTAAAAATAACGGACTGCGCATATAAACTTTCAACCCCCATTTCACCCTTTCCAAAGTAGATATTCAAAAACGCTAAAACACGTGTTTATTTATTTCTAACCAGAAGTACGCACCCAAAATTTCATGCTTCTATCTTTGATAATGACTGACCTCCTATACAAACTTTCAACCCCTATTTCTCACCTTTAGAGGGTAGATTTGCAAAATTTCTAAAATAAATGTATATGTAGGCTAACCTCATTGGTGGTTAACAATGAGGTTTGCTACAATGTTACAGGCCGCCAAGAAGAACGACATTCCAATAGCGAACACCGGGCTCTGGCGAGGTGAGCACTGTTTTGAATCGCAGTCAACGAGGAGACAGCTGAACAGGCGCTCGCAGCCACGTGAACGGCGGACGCAAATTTTTGGTAGAAATTGTAATTGTTGCGATACTCAATTTTACTGTGAGTACCTATTTACAATAATAACTGAAGTGATGTACAAATGCTGTTTTATTTACCATCTCCTCGCCCTCAAATCTACACCCGCTCACAATTTGAAGGAACAAATGATAGTAGGAGAAAATGAAAAGACAGATCCCGTGTGAGTACCCATGATTTTCTTATCATTATCGAAGCGATTGGGCAAAGCCGTTACTAGCAACGTAACCCAATTCTGTTCGTGAAATTACATTCCTGACGATGTTGAAGCTGATATTGAAAGGATGATGGAGTAAAACCAACATCATAGTTGCGTTATTGGAATCGCCTTAAGCAACGCATTGAAGACGCGCGCCGCGTTAATATGAAATGTGACGGCCGCATTTTAAGGAATTGCTACTCACAAGGTTCGACAAATTGAAGAGGTCATTACTGGCTTGATCGTGAGCCCAATACATACACGATCATGTAAGCAAGGAGGTATCTCTTTACCAACCTCAACGGGATAACCGATCTACTTTGTTATGCGACTGGCTGCAAATACAAATTTGACAACACGATGACAGCTCAGTAAAATTGTGTCGTGCACCTAGAACTGAAAAATATCGCTGAAGAGAAAAAAATCGGGAGCTAAAATATCGCGCTGTGATGACGATGAAGGAAATGTGTTTAGTTGATGATTTAATTTTACGGATCCTGCCAGCACCGTGATCATCATAGGCACAAGATGGCAGTAAAGCAAATTTAAAGATGGTATCGCTGTTATAAAAATGCTGGAGACGATCGCCACTTATTTTCAGGTTTCAAAAGATATCCGAGAATACTGGTAGGAAAAAAACGTTAACGTTTGTGAACAGAAACTAGTAAATGGTATGGTATCCACATCGACTGGTCAGTTCTTCAGGAGATATCATTTTACAGCGAGACAAGTAAGATAATTCCTAGGTTTGGTCTACATTGAGCATCCGTAAGCACAGCCGCGAAGGGTGAGTTGTGTTCTACACTTATGGTTATAATAGCATGGTATAGTTACTGCTTGAAAGATATGGTACCTACAGTATTAATTTTAGGACAACAGAACATTTAGTGGTGTCTCACGACTGAGATTGAGTCTGAATACCACTTGTGAGCTTTGAAAATCCTATCAGTGACATAACTAGTCAGTTTTCGTCAGTATCTTGATGATCAACATCTTACTATTCAGACTAACAGAATTTCGCTGCTATTCCTTGCGTGAGTCTATAGTGAGACGTCAAATGGCATATGCCGAGCTTTTGTCTAGAATCTCTTTAGCTCCCTTGTCTTATAGAGTCTGAAACTTTAATTGTGAGTTAGTTAATCACAAACTCCTTTAGTTTTAAACCCTAGAGACTTTCGTTAAGGTGGTAAATTATGTCAAATTAAACAATAGTTGATTTCAAGTAAGCTTAAGTGTCAGTGAGCTAGTCAAATCTGCACATTACAAGGACTGATGGGCGATGGAGCAAGCGTGTCCTAGAGTGGAGAACGCGACTCAGTAAGCGTAAGGATGGCTGGCCCCCTGCTAGGTGGACTGACGACATGAAAAAGTTTGCTGGGTTGGACTTGACGCGGTAGGCTGATTGATTGGTTACAGGTAAAGCAGAAACAGGCTCCCGATATTCAGAACCTAGCACGAATAAGCCTCTGTTGGATTTAACGGTCAGGTGAAGTGGGCACATGCGTAGCTTAAATCAATCCGCTATATGTCATCGTACCTACTACCCATGTATCATCTTCGTCCGTTACACGAATAGTGCACGATTGGCGTAGGTAGTGGTTTAAGCGACCATCTCACCACTTCACACTGTGCCGAGTGTTGTAGGTTCATTCCTACACGAGACAACACTCTGTGTGGTCCTCAAACACCGCTTCACACTGAGCTGAGTGTTATGGGTTCAGTCCCCATACGAAACACTGTGTGTAACCCACAAATGGTGGTTTAGATGTACTTGAATGTCTATTGGTTGTATGTTTGTAAAGTCCCCCGCGACACATTATTTATAGCTAGTGCATGTAAGATAACTTAAACATGTACAGTAACAATTCGACATGACTAGAGTTTTGTATAAGTCTCTATGAATAAAAGTAAAGGAGATGATCATGCTGCACTGGATTTGTGGTGTCACGCGGAAGGACCGCATTAGGAACTCCCGCATCCGGGGTAGCCTTCATGTCCGTGACATTGCTGACAAACTGCAAGAGTGTCGTCTACGCTGGTATGGCCATAGCCCAAGAAGACAGGCCTGCTCGATTCGTCAAAATTCCTGGCAATTTTTGCCAAGGGTACGTCATCGGGAAAGTATGATGGTTCTCAAACTTTTCGTTTCACAATTTACCCACAAGTTTGTGGGTAAATTGTGAATTGACAAAGTTGCTTCAATTATCATAATATATAAAGTACCTATTCGAAATAAAAAGTAAAGGCATATTATAAAAGAAAATATATAAAATAAAAAAAGGAAAATAAATCAGTAAAATCAATATAGGTAAATAGGAGCTTCTAATAATCGATATTAGTTAGGTGGTATAGCTTTCTTTTTTTATTATGCGTAATTATGCTTCTATTTAGCTTTCGTAATCTTAATATATAAAATCTTTGCGTTACTGACTGACTGACAAGAGCCAAAACTATTGGGCGCAGGAAGCTGAAATTTGGCATGTATGTTCCTTGGGGACCGTAGGGTTGCACTAAGAAGGAATTTCCCGAAATTCCCACGGGATCGGCCAAAACGGGTAAATTAAAAAAAAATGCAGGCGTAGCTGCTGGCGTCTTCTAGTCTTATATAAGTACGCAGATCTTAACATCGATTTTATAATGTCATTTTTGTGTGAAGCTTTTTTTTATGTCTTGATAGACGACATTTGCCACATGCGTAAATAATTTTTATAACACAATGATTTATCGTGGTACTCAATATTTTTTTATCCAATATTTAAAAAACATCCAACAGTTCTTTACTTGGATATATTAAGTTGCCCGATATATTAAGTTAACCCATTTACTTTTACAATTCTTGTATATAACACATCACCATGATGATAGAAAAGTTTGGGAATATGAGTGAACACGAGCGACTTTTTAATGTGTTGGAAAGAGAAACGTTTTCAATAGCTGAATACTTTGTATCTGTCAATGTTGTCACCGGAGTAATGTTGCCAGTACTGTAAATATATTGTACTCATTTAAATCGATAGGTTATTTGTATAAAAATATTAGGCCAGTAAGAGTAGCATTGCTGAGCTCAAAATGTTATTAAATCGTAACAAATAACTATGAGATATGGACTTGTATGGTATTTTGTTCTTAAAAGATCTCCAATTAGATAATATTTACCCTAAACAGCTTTTTTCAAAAAGTGGCAATGAAAATGTGACGTCATTTCGCCGACCCACGGCACGCTGTCACCGAAGTGAGCAGGCCTGTCTTCTTGGGCTATGGGTATGGCCACGTCTTACGTCAACCGGTATCTTACGTGGGTAACAAATGTTTTGCCATGCTACCTCCGCCGGGTCCCGGTAAACGGGAAGGCCAAAGGAATGCTGGCTTGACGTCGTAAGGGATGATATGCGCGCCAACCAACTAACCACCAAGGATGCTGAAGACCGTGCGAAGTGGAGGAGACATAACCGGAAACCGGACCCCGGGCTCCAATGCGTGGGTTTTGGAGCGCAACCGGGACGGCACTAAGATGATGATGATGATGATGATGAATAAAAGTAAAGCATAAATCGCTTTAATCTTGTTCACAAGTAGGCTCATTAAAACTTGTATGCTTCAGGATTTTGAAGACCTGGTAGAAATATTTACTACTCTAACCAAGATCTTCGATGAGGATGAAGTGCCTGCGATTAATGGTAACGAAATTGAACAGAGTCCTAAGAAACCGACGGTGAGACAGCGTTCATTCCTGATGAGAAGACATGACTGCTGCCAGCGTCGATAGTCTCCGCACCGTAGGATGACTCGCTAAGTAATTGTGACTTGAGTAACGGCCCTGTCACGACCTTGCCGCTCTGAGCGGCGGCTTAGCGCGGGGCGGCTAGCGGCAAGATCAAATGTATGAAGACGTTCGAAGCACGCCACGAGCCGCCGCGCACAGCGATAACGCGCGCGTTTTTTTTGGCGCGATTGGCTGCGCGGCGAGCGGCGCGGCGTGCGGTGCGGCGAGCGGCGGGAACAAATGTACTGCGACCGAGTCCGACGCCACGACTCCGAGCGGCACAGACAGCGTTACGCGAGGGACGAACTAGGCGGTTAAACTATTTGTTAAATATTTTGTGGCGGTAATGAATACGGAGACATTTAAAGTCGAAATTTTTAAACGGTCGCGTGTGTGGATAGCAACACATCCGCTGTATAAATACAAAAATGTTAATAAAACGTTGCGAGATGTAATGAAACAATGTTTTACAGAATGTAATGGTAGGTTTTAATATAAATCGCAAACATTAAAACATTGTGTAATGTACATATGTACCTATTTAGGTACAGACACAGCTACTATGAAAGTTAAAAGGTGATTTACCTACCTACTTAAAGTAATATCTACGTTGTGTAGGTACCTATTCAACGCCTCATTAATTGCGAATATGTATTATTCCTTTGATATAAAATACTTGTAAGAAATGAAGATCCAATGTCGACAATTTTGTAGGTATACCGTATAGTTACACAAAGATATTTTGGTTATCGCCATATTTATGGGTAACTCCGTCGGCCCAAATACGTCCACATTTGCCGCTGCGTTTACCGCTGCTGTAGGGTCGTGGCGTGCACGACGCTCTGCCGCGCCGCCCGCCGTGACGCGCGCCGCTTAGACCGATCTCGTGAACAGGCCCTAACGGCCCTGTCACGACCTTGCCGCTCTGAGCGGCGGCTTAGCGCGGGGCGGCGAGCGGTAAGATCAAATGTATGAAGACGTTCGAAGCACGCCACGAGCCGCCGCGCACAGCGATAACGCGCGCGTTTTTTTTGGCGCGAATGGCTGCGCGGCGAGCGGCGCGGCGGGCGGTGCGGTGAGCGGCGGGAACAAATGTACTGCGACCGAGTCCGACGCCACGACTCCGAGCGGCACGGACAGCGTTACGCGAGGGACGAACTAGGCGGTTAAACTATTTTTTAAATATTTTGTGGCGGTAATGAATACGGAGACATTTAAAGTCGAAATTTTAAAACGGTCGCGTGTATGGATAGCAACACATCCGCTGTATAAATACAAAAATGTTAATAAAACGTTGCGAGATGTAATGAAACAATGTCTTACAGAATGTAATGGTAGGTTTTAATATAAATCGCAAACATTAAAACATTGTGTAATGTACATATGTACCTATTTAGGTACAGACACAGCTACTATGAAAGTTAAAAGGTGATTTACCTACCTACTTAACGTAATCTACGTAATTGTGTAGGTACCTATTCAACGCCTCATTAATTGCGAATATGTATTATTCCTTTGATATAAAATACTTGTAAGAAATGAAGATCCAATGTCGACAATTTTGTAGGTATACCGTATAGTTACACAAAGATATTTTGGTTATCGCCATATTTATGGGTAACTCAGTCGGCCCAAATACGTCCACATTTGCCGCTGCGTTTACCGCTGCTGTAGGGTCGTGGCGTGCACGACGCTCTGCCGCGCCGCCCGCCGCGACGCGCGCCGCTTATACCGATCTCGTGAACAGGCCCTAAAGGTATGTGTGTACCTACGTGTGTTGTATTGTTGTAGCAGTAGCAAAGCTGGTCAGAGGGGCCTTGTACGTCTGGTCCATGCTTTGAGAGTCCATCGGAAGGATCCAGTATGCCCTGTCCATGGTTGTGAGTCGGTCGAAAGGGGCCTAGTACGCCCGGTCCGCACTCAATTGTTGAAAGGGCCTAGTCAGCTGAGCCTGATAAACCCTGGGTAGCATTTTGGTATTCGGTCAGTAGGACCTGTTACCCCAAGAGGGTGCCATGGTCTATACTATGCCTGTACCATGCTTGGTAGTTGAATGATGGGGCTCCGCGCACCCAATCCAAGTTACTACGCAATAGCGATGTATTTCATTCTGGTCAGAAAAGGCCGAGCGAATGTTATTGTGCATCTTTACTCATTGAACAGGTCTGGAGGAATAATGCTGCGTCCTGTAGATGCTGAACACCATGCGCACGAGGTCGTGCGATTCGTCCGAATGGCCGTGTAGGCTAACCTCATTGGTGGTTAACAATGAGGTTTGCTACAATGTTACAGGCCGCCAAGAAGAACGACATTCCAATAGCGAACACCGGGCTCTGGCAAGGTGAGCACTGTTTTGAATCGCAGTCAACGAGGAGACAGCTGAACAGGCGCTCGCAGCCACGTGAACGGCGGACGCTAATTTTTGATAGAAATTGTAATTGTTGCGATAATCAATTTTACTGTGAGTACCTATTTACAATAATAACTGAAGTGATGTACAAATGCTATTTTATTTACCTACCATCCCCTCGCCCGCAAATCTACGCCCGCTCACAATTTGAAGGAACAAATGATAGTAGGAGAAAATGAAAGGAATGCAGTAGAAATCTCTTAACCCACAGTCGAAAGACTTTATACAGGCTGATTTTTTATTGGTTTTGGAGCGAAAGCCATCTTATTACATATCGTTAATAGAACCTAACCAGCTTATAATATTTGAAATATAAGCTAAAAAAATCTTGATAAATTAATTAATTTAATAGTACTAGAACACGAAGTATCACTGCCGCACACTGGCGAAGTACGAGCGATCGTGTCACACACACACTGGCAGTTATTACCGCCCTCCCACTCCCCGCCATGCGCACGCGCCACCCTCCGCTGCAGGGCGCCAGCAGGGGGCGGGGGCGGGGCGGCGGCGCGGCGGGATGCGCGCCGTGCGGCGCGGGCGCAAGTTGACCTTCAGTCTTAAGAAATTAGGTCAATGGGACAGTCGTTTAACACGCTCCCGTCACTCGGTGTCCGTGTTACGTAATTAAACTACAATCGTGGATCCTTACAATAGTGATGTGTTCGCTAGTGGATTGATAGGCCGCAACCTGACCTGACTCCATAGGGTTTTATTAGTGGATCAACGTTATAAGATTTGTGTACAAAGAAGAAACGGAGTCGCGAGAACGCGAGAAACATGTGTGTGCAAATGTGTAAATTGATTGTGATGTAAACAGAAGACTGTAAAGGTAAGTGATTTGCTTTACTCATTGTTGTGAATACCACCGTTGATAACATGTTTTAAACACGCCAGAAATAGGTAAATACCTAAATTCGGCTTTTACTAGTTATTGAAAATGATTATGTACCGACGATTAATACGTAAATAACAATAAGTTCTACTTTTCGTCCACTAGTTTATTATGATTGCGTGAACCCACAGGTTATTTCTGTTGACTTACGACGGAATAGGTAGGTACAGCTATTTAGTTACATGTGTTTATTATTTTAATTATTAGGTATGTGCTTAAAATTAATGAAGTTGTCATCGTAATTAATGTGTGTTTTGTAAGTACGTAAATTAGGTATCACTATCCATCCGTACTTCTTATGCTGGGGCCTGCCTCACTACCGGCTAACGTCAATGTCTGCTAGCGCGATAACTATTGCGATATTTTTTTAAAGTAGGTGACTAAAACGTCAACGTGAATGCCCATCATTGGCGATAAAAACGCCAAACGCTAATGTTAATGCCGTTGTCAAATTATCGCGTTAAATCGTGGCTACACCTAAGGTTAACGTACATTATCGCAATAATTAATGGCATTTCTCGTTAGTAAGTATAGCCCCAGTAGAAGTGCTTTGCTGACTGATACGTGTTTTATGGGTAGGTAGTTACCTACTGTTACACGCGCTGTACGGTACCTAAGGCTGGCCGCATACATACGTTTTCCGTATTCGTTTTCAGAATGCGTAATTTCGAATTGGAATTCCGTGAGAATAGCGCAAACGTTTGTTTTTCTTCATTCGGAATGTACCCACGTCAGTACAGTACAGATCGTGGCGAACGCACGACGATGGAGGACGACGATTTATTAGCAATTACATTTCTGTTACTAGTAAATAAGAAAAAGAAGCGTCGTCGGTATTGGATACATCCACTAAATACTCGAAGAATCTATGAAAGTCCGTATTATTTGAAGAGAGCTAAGTTACGAGCACACCGCCAATATTAATGTTTCTGCCTCACACATTCGTGTTGCGAATTTATGCGTAACCAATACAGAGAATACGTTCGATGCGCGTAGCGCGGGCGCGAAACTGAATAGAAATTTCCGAACGTGTGCGCCGGCACGAACAAAATGTATGCAAGCGCTGCGTTCCGCATGACGTCATTAGGGTTTTTCGAGTAGGTTTCTCCGAAAGCGCCGGCTTGCACACGAAACGTATGTGCGGAATTTATTCCGTTCGAAAAAAAAGGGAATGTGTGCGTCAGTTAATGTATTTTCTACTGATTCCATGCATTCACATGTCCGAATACGGAAAACGAATTCGGAAATCGAATGCGGAAAACGTATGTATGCGGCCAGCCTAAAACAGCTGTTGACCTCGCCGCGCGACGTCAACAGCTGTTTTTAGGTACCTACAGCGCGCCGACGCACGGTGGGCTGAAAAAGTTCGCTAGTGGACTTAGGGATTTCGAAAAAACTAAAGTGGAATATAAATAAACTAATTCCATTTTTGGATTCTATGATCAAATACAACTCAAAATTATTATTGCAATTTTTTGATTAAACGCGTGTTTTTTGAGTTATTTAATTTTAAAAAAAATTTTGTATGGAAGAAAACAATAAAATGAGAATTGTTCGTAATTCTTAAACTAACTTAAGAAAACAATGAAAGTTTATGATAGAAGATATTTTTGGCTATTTATGCACTATATCGCGAACTGCGTTTTTTTGCGTTTTGGCGGTAATAATTTTTTTTATCTTTTATTCGACACCACCCAGAGAGGTTAAATATTAGGCGCGTTTTTTTTTATCTGGTCTCCCCAGTAGGCCTAATCCACTTGCTACACTTAAAAAAATCATCATTAGTCATATATCTGAAACCTAAAAAAAAATATTAGTTTACCTGATTTTGTCAAAATTCCGAGAAAGCATAATATGTCGTGACCTGTAATGGGTGGTGTGGATATTTTATTGTTGTTGTATTGACTTATTAACAGTGGTAGTATTAAAAAATAGATTTCGTTTTTTTATTTTCCACTAGTTTCATACAAACTTCAAACAATTTTATCTCGGTAAGTATGTACTTAATCAAAAAAGTCAAAGAATAAAAAAATATTGTTTTCATTAGTAGAATCCAAAAACAAGTCTTTTAACCCCTAAGTCCACATTTTGATTTTTCAGCCCACCGTGCGACGAGTCGATCGACGATCGAGTCGTGCATTACTACGTATTTTCTAGAGTTTTGGACGTTTATAACTTTTTTATTTTACGTGGTAGGTAAATTTTGATTTTGAATATGAATAGCAGACATTTTTTCCAACGTGAGGGTTTTTTTCTAAACCAATAAAAAATCAGCGTGTATATTTATTTTCTACCAGAAACTTACATATTATGAAGTTTCATGTGCCTAACTTTAAAAATGACGGATTTCCATACAACCGTTCACCCCTTTAGGGGTGGAATTTCCAAAAATCCTTCCTTAGTGAGTGTTTACGTCATAAAATGCATCAACTGTCAAAATTTCAAGTCTCTAGCCCCTGTGGTTTAGGCTCTGCGTTGATGAATCAGTCAGCCCAAGGCATTTGATATATATAGAAGATTATATATATATATATATAGATGATTTCAATCCGGGCGCAATAAGCCATAAAAATATAAGTCGTAATAGTAGGTTTCAGGTTATATACACGAGATCCATAGAATACCTTTAGTACAAAAAAAAAAAACGCAATGAGAATGAAAAAAGAACAAGTCGTAAGTGCAATCTGCCACAACTGAATTCGAATATTCGCCCTTATTCAAGCACTAATCTAATCAGTGCCGACATTGATTTTCCAATTTTGAATCATCGGTAAACTTTTTCCATTGTTGTCATGCATTGCTAACTTAGTTATACTGCCTCGTTTATCTTTAAATAGGCTGATAATTGGCCTTATTGCTATCTCTTTGGAATGTGAAGTACAGGCGGCCATCGTTCTGTTTCGGATGTCGATTACAGGCCGCGATTATTCTGTGGAAATTGTAGAATGGTATTCTTTCGATCTGGTTAGTCCAAAAAATGTTTTCCTAGTCTTCAAGACAAAGGTCATGGACGCAATGATGAATCGTGTGTGTCTGGGCCGTGTAACTACTCGTAAGGTTTTTGTAATGCTGCTATTCGTAATTGCGTGATTTGTTTTAATTTGCGTTTCGGGATAAGGACTACGTTAGTATATTTGTTTCGAGTAAGTATTTGATATTAATTCGGCTTGATGATCACAATGTGCATTGTACAACAATTTTCATGGAGCTTGCAACAGTGAAGTGCAAATTGAAACATATATTATATATATTTAGGTACTTACATTGTATTTATATTTTATATTTTCTTTGTATACACCTAAGTTTATTTGCTCATGTAGTGTTCGTCACGTCGTTTCCCGCAAAGATTGAATCGTGTGATAGCATTCGGCTCACGTACGGGATGCACGCCCGCACAGAACCAGCCCGAACTCAACACAACACACCTAACAAGGAATAGTTAATAGCTTTTCTGGACTATATTCTACTCGTACATCTACAATGTAATAGCCTTTTCAAGAATGCTCATTCAAGTTTCATTAGTATTGCAGTGCGAAATCGATTGATTTAAATTGCCCCTGATAAACATCCGATTTTATTGTACACTCGCCGACAAGTCAAGCATGCAGTTGCAGAACGATTTTAATACTTATTTCCTACAACATAAGAACGGTACAGAGGTCAAAGTGTCTAGATTGACGTGTGGCCGTGTATAAAGGGGCGGTAAACCCAGCTGATAGTGACCATCTAACCGAAGGTCATAGATTCCATCAATGCCAACCAGATATAACTCATGTATTGTATATCCTAGGGACAGGGTACTTGTGGTGCTATCTTTCAATGATTCACCATTCCGTCAAATCTTTTGTCAAGAAGAAGTAGTGTAATCTCTATCCTTCTGTAATAAAACTTTTCTAGTCATATTTGGAATATTACATACAGCTTAGTTTACGTCGATCTTAAATGGAAATGGAAGGGGCTCTTCCACTCAAACTCACTTGTATTCATTCTAGTGAAAGTGTATATTGTTTCTAGATGGAGTATGGATATTAATTAATAGTTCCAATGTTTCGCATACCTATATTTTTTTTAATTTAGGTCTTGTCGCCAGATGACGCAACGTCGAGCCTCAATTATGATTTTAATCCAAATCACAGTGCCTAAAATGTAATAAAGGGGGCTTTTTCATTCACGCGCGGTTGTGCACACCTTATATGCCGCATCGCTTAAATAATACATGTAACACATTTTTACTTTGATACTTGCTCGGTATGCCGCATGGAGGCTGCTTTCGAGTAAGTACTCTGCGGTTGCTCTGCATCTTCGTTAGTTGACAAGGCATGCAGGCAAAAACTGCAAAAATGATCTTCGAAATATGTATAAATAATATAAAAAAACGCCGCATGGCGAGATCTCTTAAAAGGGATTGTTGTATTTATTGTTTTAGGTTTAATGATTTGAGAATAAAAAATATTACAATACAATTTCGACAACTATAGGTATCTCAATAAGAAAATAACACTAACACTTCACGCTATAAAATTAAATGGAACTCAGACTGACCAGACACAGACAGAATATCAATAAAACATCACAAAACAACCAATATGGCCGGGTGCATTTATTGTGTATTCAGTATCAATGCGATAGTTCCCAGTACTTAAGTACAGGTTATTTGCATTATTTGAAAATAAAATTTATTATGATACAATAAAATGTCGATAACTGTGTCCTGTCTCGAGTCTCGACTGGAAAGTCCCGGGACCCGAGACAACAAAATTTGCAAAAAGTGCCGGTACTTCGAGACATAAGACAACTCGAGACTCAAACCTTATGTGGTACACTCATTTTGTATTTGATGGGGCACTTTGCATTAATTTCCATGCACTGTAAGATAATGCACTGTTATGCGTCGACCGTAGACCAATTAACATTGCAGTATAATAATTAGTAGAGTATACGACATTCATTGCGATCGGTACATTAATTTATCCATACAACATAAAAGAACCGTCAGCTCTACTTCTCAAGTGTATGTACACATAAAGAACCATATTGGGTTATAAAGACATATAGTTTATGTACCTATTTTCATGTATCATAAATTCCTGAATCAGTTTTATAAGAAGCTAAAGCTATCTCAAAGCAGGATATAACAAGTGACAGGTTTATACTACCCGCAGTGGTATCTCCACATCGATGGAGTTTTATAACTAGTGCAGTGGGACAAACGGTTATTTCCTCTTGATCTACATCATGAATAAATGTATAATATTCTGCTGTTTAGTTTGGATAGGAAAATAGTGACATACGATAAACGTAGCTTGGTAAAAATAGATAGGGCGAAAAGAAAACAAATGTTTACTCTCTGGGTAGAGTTTATTGCCATAGCAAAGATAAAGCTCTAGAGTGGTATTAATTTGTTTTTCTAATTTGATTAACACCTATTGACATAGCATACCATAAACCTAAACATACCTGTGGAGAGGTTGTCGATAGCCTTGTTCACCATGGCCTGTCATGCAGCAGGAGCGCGGGTCGTATTTCACGACACGCCAACCTCAATGACATACTGCGCCGTGCTCTTGCCACCGCTGGCGTACCAGCCCAACTTGAACCTCAAGGCTTGGCACGCGACGATGGCAAAAGACCAGACGGGATGTCGTTACTGCCGTGGAAGCTGGGTAGGCCTTTGGTATGGGACGCAACATGTGTCGATACCCTTGCGCCATCTCATCTTCCCAGCACAGCAGGTTGTGCGGGCGCTGCTGCTGCTACAGCGGAGACCCTCAAACGGCGCAAATATGTAAATCTAATAGGAGATTATGTATTTGAGCCGTTTGGGGTCGAAACATTGGGACCATGGGGTCCAAGTGCGCGATCACTTTTTAGAGATCTCGCAAAGAGACTCATAGACGACTCGCGTGACCAGAGGGCTGGCACGTATTTGACTCAAAAAATAAGTATAGCCATACAACGAAGCAATGTTGCCAGTCTTCTGGGCACGCTTCCAATTGACTGCGATGCGGATGAGTTTCATGACGCCTTCTAAATTTTAATTTTTAAGTTTTTGAATTTTCACTTTTTGAATTTTAACTTCTTGTATATATTAATTAGTTTTTTTTAAATTATTTTAAGAGTTAATTTAGTTATATTGTAATTTAAATAATTATTGGATATTCTATGTTTAATTTTCATTAAGAATAAACTGCGCACAGTTCAGTGGAGTTGCCACGCCATTTTGGATTTATGGTGTGGTATTTTACAAACAATTTATAATAATTATACTTAACCTCAACATACCAGTAAACTAATCTAAACAATGGGAAACAAAGTTAAAAGGAGAAGGTTTAACTTTACGTTTGTTTGACATTACGTCTAATTATCGAGTACTGCATTAACTTTAACAGATTTTTTCAAATAACTGTACAAATATTGTGATTGATTTTTTTTAAGTACAACTAAAAGACACCTGGCGTTGTTTGTGACTCGACACTATCTTGATATTTCTTTTACTGTACTAGGTATAACTACTCCCATTACTGGTACTAATTTTTATTATCATCCGCAATTGCTCATTTCTAGAAATAAGTGCGTTATTTCTCCTGTATTATCCTATTCCTAAATGATGGGAAAATAATTCGATAATTTCATCTAATGTATTACTACGTTTTCTGCCTTCATAGAAGCCTTACATAACAATATTAGTACGATATATCATTTCCTTAATCTTTTACTCATCACTTCTTTCCCTGACCTTTCATTTATACATCAACTTGGGATAGAAGAATTCCTACAAATAATGATTTATGGGTACTGGTCTCAAATAAATAATATATTATAATCTATCGTACAACGGCAGGTGGAGAGATCTCGTGTCAGAGGCCAAGAATCACTTTGGGTCGCTGCGCCAATACGAATGAATGAATGCATCGTACAACGGCATCTATAGGACACTGATGCCATTTAACAGACAGCAATGTAAAAAACGATTTAATATCCTGAATTGCGACATTAAAAGGTGCACACGAGATTTTATAAATTTCCGACAACATCCGTCGGACTGTCCGACTCGAACAGCGGTCGACCAGTCACGATCGTATTGCCTGGTCAGAGGATCCTGCCTCTAGTTGAAAGGGGTTCCTCCAACTAGAGGCAGAATCCATCATCCAATATACCTCTTCATCCAAATATGTCTATTATTATCTATCAATGAATCCCGCAGAAGGATTTGTCCGCTCTACTTGGTAACGTTTTCACATAGCACGATTTGCTTTCAGTGATAATTTCTCTCACGTACCTACGTGCAGTCTCTGCGATAAATTACCGGGCGCTGTGTTTGCCGAGTGCTATGAATTTATTGCCCTTTTTTACACGAGATTGAAAGAGAATTTTGGTACACGGCAGGCGATGACTTGAGTGTGTAGACGTAGCAAGTTTATGAACTGTATAATTAGCGTTTTGTATCACGAAGTCAGCTAACTCCTTTGCCATTTTCTCTGTTAATGGTAACATAACAAAACATAGCTTCACGCTTTTAGCCCCGAAGGCAGAGGTTAAGTTTCGGTCTCATGAATTAGGAGGCGAGCCTATTGCCATCTACTGGGCACACTATTAAGTGAGCGATAATTTACATTATTTATGCATAATTTCGGAAAGTGAGGTGTGTGCCCGGGGTGTCTGGGGATCGAACCCGAGACCATCGTCTCGGCAGTCCGTTACGAACACCATTGTGCCATCGCCGGTGTTAACATTAATTGTAATTTATATAAAATATATTGTTAATGATTATTTAAAAAAAGACAGTTCACGCTGGACGTCTTACGCACAATTTGCATTGCTCTCGTACAATCGCTTTGGCAAGGAATAAATTAGTGTTAAAAACTCTTCATCTACCATAAATTCATTTCAAGCTTTTCATTAATGCATTTTGTTATAAGCATGACATACTAATATTCCCTTTGCTAACTGAAATGATACGCATAATTACAACTAAAATAACATAATTGGTGCCAAAAGGGATCTAATTCGATAAACAAGATTTGACACACAATAAAAAGGCTAAAGGCATATAAGTTCGCAAAAGCAAGGCCGTCCAAACCGTAGGCTGCATGACGACCGACCGGCTGCCGGCAAAGCCACGTTAAGCTATCGGGCCAGTGCCAAAATGGCCAGTAGAATTTCTGGCTCATGCGCTATGCTTTCATAGCGTTTTGGGAGTAAGGCCAAGAAAACTTATTTTTACCATTGAGTCTTTTTTCGACGGAATATGCACATAAAAATCAAATGGTATCGCGAAGTAAATGTAGGTCGTTCGTGTTTGCTATGCAAAAGCCTCGCAGGCAAATTGTTTGTAAATAAACAAATAGAAATTCGATCATCTCTCTACTAGTTTGCATGGAGGCGGATAGTCTAAAGAGGTAAAGAGGTAAGTGTCACGCGGCTTGAGATGCTTTCGGACCTGATATGCATGAGTGTTGTTTGCGTTTAAGGCGATCGATAAGCGGTGCAACCTCTGGCACGCATGGAGCCGTAGTGTAAGTTTAACAGTGCACTAAGTTCAGGTTAACTAGACTGTAGATTTTACGTTGAATTAGCTGATGTTTATTGCTGCTTGTCACACACAAAATACTTAAAAAAAATCAAAAATATTTTCGCTTATGTTAAAATTTAAGCTAATATAACAAAAGCGTTTCCGCATACCTATGAACATAACGCAATAAATCTATTTAATATATGCACGTAAGCATTAAACAATAGCATTTTATATATCTGTTGCAAAATTAATTAAAAACTTTGACGATCAATCAACTTAATAATCTGTTATATCCATTCGTTATCTGAAATGGACGTTTGGTTAAATTTCGGTTTCGCTTAATTCGGATTCGTAAGTATAAAAATAAAGTCGGTAAGTAAAGTGGCATCACATAAAATTGTGTAAAATAGAGCCCAAGTTCTTTTTTTCCGTTTCAATTGGAGAAGTTTGGGGAAGAAGTAAAATAAATGTGCAAGTTAAGTTATGAAGGGAAAAGGATTTTTATGTTATTAGGTGGCGTCGGCTTTTTTATGTATTGACCCATAAAAAACTGGAAGGCTGTTCGGGGCATTGTCTAATGATAGTGTTAATTCCTCGGACTTATCTAGGCTCGATCTATAATGCCAAAGTAGGTAATTTGTTTTTCGATGTGATAAAATAATCACCATTTCAATTAGGTAATTTGTTTACTTTTGTTCTTTTCACGAGCTTAAGATCTACGAAGTTCCAATTAATTAATTTTATAAATAAACAATTTATTTTATTTATAATATTTCATTTTGAAAAATGAATTTCTAAAAAGTTCATCCAACTTGAGTATTATTTTCAGGTTTTGCCACGTATAGTTCAGCATGGTGCCACGCATAAAGTAAGGAAGTAATAGAGACCGCATTAAAATAGCAACCTTACCCAATATATTCACTTCACTCTGACTTATGATTTTTTTCTCATGTAAGAAAAAGATAAATATACAAAAGTAATTTCGAATCTTCGAAATTGTCGTAAATTTGAACTAGACTAGTGATGTGCTTACTGAAAATGAATTTCGATAAAATATCGATAATGGTTGCAATAAATCCTTAGATTTGGTTTACTTAGAATGAATATCAATTGAATGCTGATAAATCCTCAGATAAAATAAAATATGTGAATAAATCCAGCTTATATTTAAACACTAGTAAATAAGTAACGATAAAAATATATTTTTAAATTACCTTTTTAAGGTGAATAAAGAAATTGATATTCATTATATCACTAATAATCACTACCTATATGCAATGATAGGGTCAATGACGAGGTCATTACCACGTAATGGTTTTCGAATACAAAACCACGTTACGTATTTCAGATTTGGAAGTTATATGCTTATTTATGTTATATGATTATTTAGAAAATTATCACGATCGTCAAGTGTTTGTCTAAAATCTTCCAAACTAAATTAGGCCTTCTCAAATTGAAGGGAGGCACGAGCCCAGTATGCTATACATAATTATATTAAATCACCAATCGAAAGCAGGCTGCAGTAATAAGTGAGTTAACTAATAGATTAGAAATAAAATATTTCACACATAATGCATCACATTTATTTAAGGTAAAATAGAAAAAGTCACTGACAGTGTCATTGGATAAAATAGAAAAAAAAACTCAAATCCTTACAAAATCATACAATATATACAGGTCAAATTAATTACGCCCTTATAGATACGCCTAGGTCTAAAATAAGTGAGAAATAAAATAATTTTAAAGAATTAAACCAGGAGCCCGCATGGTGAGTAAGAAAGAAAATAAAATTGTGTGCGTACTTCTAACTGACACCGAACTCAAAAAGTGTTGTTGTTAAAAATATTAGTTTTTCTGTTGCCTAGTGCGAGCATCTTTAGATGTTGGTAAAGGCTCTTGGCGATTCGTCCATTTACTGACACAACTATCGGCACAATGATCGCCGAGTTCACATCCCACATATCGACAATCTCATGAGCTGGGCCCAAATATTTGAACTCCTTCTCTTTTTCTGCTTTTACGAGATTGCTGTCATGCGATATGGTAATAACGTCTATCAATGCGAGTCGCTCTGCTCGGTCGATCACTACAATATCACGCTTATTGTTTACAATAAACCTGTCTGTAATGATAGACCTATACCAGGACAACAACGTACGACCATTTTTTCGAGAACTGGGTCGGGCACAATCTGTATCTGTAGTACGGTGAACCAATGAGATTATATTAAAGGACTAGTTGCTGATGGATTATCTTGGCCACTTGATTTTGTCTGTGCAAATACTGTCCATTGGCAAAACTCGAACAACCGGATACTATATGTCTGAGAGATTCCCCGGGCTGGTGACATGCCCGCCATATGTCAATCGCACCGTCCCTCAGTATATACTATCTATCGGTAGTTGTTTGTCATGACAACTTCGTCCATAATTATGAAGACTAAACGAGAGAATAATAGAAATAAGAGAATAGAATATTAATAAAAATTATTACACAAACCTGCAGTACTGCAGGTTTATGTAATTATTTTTATAAAAGTAAAAGACAGAGGAGGACTAGTCTCACCATCAAAATGTGTATTACATATTTTTAAAGTTACGGTAAAGGTTGTAAGTGAAGGGAGCGATAGCCTGTGTGCGATAGCTGAAAGTTTGTGATGATCGATGAAAAGACTTTTCTTGAGATATATAATTGTATTCAAGTATACTTATTTTTCAAAGAAATATTGCAGTATAGTTTCTACATCACAATAGTGCAAAGGCTACCTTTTTTTTTCAATAACTGTCACCCACATCGGCGAATACGTGAGCCGAAGCTAGTCTGTAAAATAAAAGTATCGATAAAGTTATAACGTCACTATGTTTATGCGTCACAATCTTTATGCGAATAAATCAAAATGTCTATGAACGAAGCATCAAAGTTTCAAATGAAGTTCTATTAAATTTTGACGGGTAAAGGGGTCCACTACGGTGACCTATGTCAGACCTTTGAGTGATGGGATCCCTCCGTCTATAACATAATATATATAGTCTAAGGTCCCACGTAATATTTTACTCTATGTCTAGTGACGTAGATCTGTGCCAACGACAAGATCGCAGCGGCCGACCGAGTGGCGCCAACTACTCTTCATTCTTGTGTGCCTTTTAGCCGCTGCAGCAACCAACAGCGGTGTCACAGTTTTGAGTAGAGTTATTTGACAATCTTCGATGTTTGGACCAATTTGCCAATTTGTTGTCAAGCCAATTGATGGAATAGATTGCATTTTTATACTATTGGATAGAGATTACTGGTATTTTATTAGTTGATATACCATCGACTACACTAGCTAGTTAATCTCACTTGACCTGACTGACATTCGCAGGTCCAAAACTACTGAAGTTAGGAACATGGAATTTATGACCTTTCGATATTTTTTAGATAGATCTATCAGTAAGATTATATAAATACATTGTTTATCGAAATTGTGGTAAACTTTATCAAAAACCAGTAATAGCTACAAAATATTTCGTTTCATTTCTTATAATATATTTTGTTTAAAGAACGATCGAAATAAAGATGGGGGGAGGGGGATAACATTGCGAAGACTAAATGCGTCTTCTATTTTGAAGAAATATTAATACAAATAATATGTATTACTAAAATAGACTTTTGTCTCTATCTATTCCAGACTACAGAATCGATTTTATTTGAAATTGGTAAAGGGTAACCCAAAAATATTTTAAATATTGTTTATTCCAAATCTTCATTTGCGAACTTAAATTGAATGCGACGCGTTGAAAAAGAGGTATCATCTAGAAAACAAATTTGTATCTGAAAATAAAACAAGGCCTAAACCCGAATGACATAAAAGCTTAAAGCTAAACAAACACGTATAAAAACATAATCGGTGTGACTAACAAAAAATAAATAAATGATCGTGTAGCGATGGAAAAGCTTTAACTCGGTTTCGGCGTTGTTTGTTCTGGCTGAATAGGTCGTCGCCCTGTGCCTCAGACAGGCACATGGCTGGACGAGAAACAGGTATGACTCATTGCTGTCGGTAATGAACTTCGCGGAGATTTCCTTGGATAAGTTTAATCAAGTTTGTTGACTCTGGACTGATTGTTTGGTATGAGGTGTTGAATAAAATGATACTAATAGATTGTGCTGTGATTTGTTTGCTTGCGAGTTTGGCGTAGATTATTTAGGTGTTTGAGTATTGACCGATATTTTCAAAAGCATGGCTTTTGCTTACACATTTTTCTTAACACTACGGTAGATTCACAGGCATGTAGATAATGACAAAAATAAAGATGAGTCTGTGACACTTTTATTGTTATCTATTCAGTACTAGCTGACCCAGCGAACTCCGTATCGCCTTTTTAAGAGTTTTTATTAAATTCCCTTTTTTCCAAGCCCCTTTTCCAAAGTTACCATTGTCTTAGCGCTTAATCTCTTATCATTTCAGAGTCTATAAATGATGAACATAGATTTTTTTATAATACTGAATTCCCCATTCCTTAAAATAACGGAGACGATACCCATTTCGACTTTAAAAAATATCCTGTCCGCCATCTTTGATTTCCTATCCGCCATCTTTGATCATGAAATATATGTTGTATTTGGATTCACCATCCCTTAAATTATCAGAGACGATACGCATATTGATTTTTAAAATTTTTCCTACCCGCCATCCTTGATTTCCCATCCGCCACCTTGAATCACGAAATAGATGTTGTATTTGGATTTCCCATCTCTTTAAACATCGGAGACGATACCCATATTGATTTTTAAAAAAGATCCGATCCGCCATCTTTGATCACGAAATAGATGGTGTTTTTGAATTCCCCATTCCTTAAAATATTGGAGACGATACCCATTTCGACTTTTAAAAAAATCCCTTCCGACATCTTTGATTTCCTATCCACCATCTTTGATTACGAAATAGATGTTGTATTTGGATTCTCCATCCCTTAAATCATCAGAGACGATACCCATATTGATTTTTTAAAATTTTCCCATCCGCCATATTTGATCACGAAATAGATGACGTATTTCGATTCCCCACCCCTTAAAATATCGAAGGCGATACGCATATTGATTTTTAAAATTTTCTCATCCGCCATCTTTGATTTCCCGTCCGCCATCTTGGATCACTAAATAAATTTCATATTATTAATCAGCGTCCCGAAAATCTCGAAAACGATACCCATATAGATTGTATCCCATTCGTTTAGCCTTTTTTTGCCTTTGACCCAACCCTCTCCCTTCTCGTTTGACCTTTTTATTATTTTTGTCTGGTCCCTAAAAGTTGTGGCGTAATTTTATATAGCCTTTCGGCATAATTAGGCTATCATAGGCAATAACAATTTTTAAAATCCGACTGCTAGTTGCTGAGATTAGCCGACATTATCTTTTAGCCTTTTTAGCCTTTTGCCCGGCCCCAAAGGGTCGAAGCGTTACGTTATATAGCCTATAACCTTCCGGAATAACTGGGCTATCGTATACAAAAATATTTTTTCAGATCCAACTGGTAGTTCCTGAGATTAGCACGTTCAAATAAACAAACAAACAAACTCTTCTGCTTTATTATATAAGTATAGATATAAATACTCAGTTTCACGTTTATCGGTAAATCTATGGGTTGTGGTTCTTTTTTGCATATGAGGAAACCCATTAGTTAGTAAATATTAAAAGGAACCACATGCGCCTTTTCTTAATTATCTAGAAAGTTTAGGAATATCCAGAGCAAATTAATATACACATACTTAAATGAGTTATTTATCAATACATTTTTTTTTTTATTTATTAAACTTCCTGCACAATACTGTACATAGGCGGACTTAATGCCTTAGGCATTGTCTAACAGTCTACCTTAGGGTGATGCAGAGATAGTTAAGGCAGGTATTAGGTGGAAGTGCTTTGTGATTGAATTTAGATAATTATAACTAGATACTTTAATAAATAATATACATAACGGACTAATACAATACACATATAAATTTAATAATTAATATAATATACTATATATAACATAATTTAGTATAATATAATATATTATAACATATACATTTATATATATACAGACATATATATTCAATAAAATATTCTATATACATACATAATCATGTGATGATTACGATGATTCAGCCAATAACCCACGTTGAATCCATTGACGAGCCTTGTTTTTAAATGTCCAGCGACTGTCTGCCGTCCTGACTTCCAGAGGGAGCGCGTTCCATAGGTGTAAAGCTTGAACGTAGAAGGAAGAATGTACAAGGCCAGAGCTATGTTGAGGACATCGAAGTAAAAGGTTATGGGAAGAACGAAGGGCTTTATCATGCGAAGAGCATAGGTATTGAAAGTGAGAAATTAGATAAGCTGGAGGAGTGGGTGAGTGAAGTAGCGAGTAGAGAGTAGTGAGAGCACGCAAGCTACGGCGTTGACGAATGGGAAGCCATCTCAGTTGAGAACGATAAGTAGACACATGGTCATACTTCCGAAGATTGAAAACGAATCGAATGCAGTTATTGAGAAGCCGGTCGAGTTTGTTGAGAAGGTCTGCATTCAGGTCATAATAACACACATCACCATAATCGATGATAGGGAACACTAAAGATTGCACTAGCATAGTCTTTGTTTTGGAGGGGAGGAAATTCTTCAGACGATAGAGACATCGCAGGGTCCCAGTGACACTTTGACACACGTTCGTGACTTGCGTTCTCCAGTTAAGGGTGTCATCTATGTGTAGTCCCAGGTGCTTAACGCTCGAAGTGATCTTAATATTTAACCCGTCAAAGATGATTGGAGGGTGAGCTGCAGTATCCACTCTGCACATCATGCGGTTACCACCCACGATAATGGCTTGACATTTTGACGGGTTAACTGATAGTCCAAACTGATCCGACCAATGCTTTATTGCCATTAGGTCTTGGTTTACATCATTGATGGCCCGTGTTAGATCCTCAACCCTCGCCTGAGAATACAGCTGCAGGTCGTCTGCATACAGATGATATGAACACCGAAGATTGTGAGTTAAGAGATTAATAAATAGAGAAAAAAGAAGTGGAGAAAGAATGCCGCCTTGTGGGACGCCAGAGTCGAGATCACACCAACGAGATAAGGTCTCATCAATGCGAACCGACTGTTGACGCCCACGAAGATAGGCAATGTCACTACCAAATCTTTCCAACTAAAGCCTCCTTACAAAACACGTAGGTACGCAATAAAAGAAAGATTGTATAACACTTTAGCCAACAAAAATGCAGAAACAGTGAAGGCATCTTGGACCACACGAGCCGCAAACGAGCGAGTAAACATATTTTCAGCCAGTTCAATTAAATTAACTTGATATTAATCAATCAACCATAAACCTTACCCAATTTACGCTACAACCTCCTTGTATTTTGAATACAAGCAATTCAAATTGTAATTTTACCTTTCCCTATTTCCGTAGACTAGCTACCAGGTGGTTGACTCGCATGCAACGCGATTCAGTTAACCAGTAAATACGACACTATTTTCTTTTTCCTTTGACAACTTTTAAGTACGCATTTTATGATTATGTGTTAAGTTGTTGAGGAGTAAAAGCATTACAAACAAACCCACACACACATTTACAATATTAGTTAGAATACCGTCGGCGTTTAGTAAACATGTTTCATGAAAGCCAACAGAATACTAACTCCATGTTTCGCTATAATGATTAATAATAACGAAGTCGGCAGCACGAAACCACGGAGTAAACTCCAACAAACTTGTAACAAAGGAGAGCAAAGCTATGTTATTACGTCTACTCAGGCTCTACCTACATTAAACAACGCTTTTTTATCATATAAATTATGAATAAATTGCTTAATGAGATTAACTAGAAGAGATTGGCTACACATACACAAGGCTTTTTAGGGTTCCGTTGCCAAAAATGCCAAAAAACGGAACCCTTATAGATTCGCCATGTCTGCCTGTCCGTCCGTATCTCACAGGCATTTTATTATTATCTCATTGCAGGACACAAACCTCTCCCAAGGCTCTCCACATGGACTTATCTTGAGCCGCTTGCATTCTACCGCTTCCTGCGATCTTAACCCGATCATACACAAGGCTTATGGCTACATAATTAATTATTCAGTTTTGTGTAAATATCTTTCACACGTTACATTCAAAGCTACATTTTTTGTTTTGACCGGTTTTGCTGACTGGCCTAAAAAAATCCGAACATTCGTATTTCTATATTAACCAAGATATGGTACAATTCTTACAGACTTCTATCTCGTTAGACCCATAGTCGGTAGCAGCATGTTTGCGCTAACAATCTATATAGAAAACGTTATTGGATGGACTTTATTATGTGTTTTTAGGGTTCCGTACCTCGAAAAGAAAAAACGGAACCCTTATAGGATCACTTTGTTGTCCGTCCGTCTGTCAAGACCCTTTTTCTCAGGAATGCGTGCAGGCATCAAACTAAAGTTTATACTAAATACTCGAATCTACGGTTCCATAGAGCTGTAAAAAAATCAAATTTCTAATCCAACGCAATCAAAAGATACAGCCGTTTATGCTGCAAATTGCAGCATATTTTCAAACTCGCATTGGAATCAAAACCTACAGCGTACTTCCCGTGAACTCAGAATCTTGAAATTTGGTACGAAGCAACGTCTTATGTCACATATATAGGAAAAATTGCGAAAATCGTAAATTTTCCGTTACGGCATATAAAAAAATATTTTTAATAAATTTAAAGTTACCACCCCTTTCTCATAAATGCGTGGAGGTATTAAATTGAAATTCATACAAAATACTCAGGTATACAACACCGTTAGGCTGCAATAAAATCAAGCTTCTATGTCAACGCAATCAAAAGAAAGAGAAATATAATCATATTTTCTAACCCGCGCCTACTCGCAAGTGAATCAAAACCTACAGGGAGTACCCTGTAGGTAGAGATTCTAAGTTCACGGGAAGTATCCCGTGAACTTAGAATCTTGAAATTTGGTACGAAGCAACGCCTTATAGCACATCTAAAGGAAAAATTGCGAAAACCGTAATTTTTTAGTTACATCACATAAGAAAAATATTTTTAATAAATTTAAAGTTACTACCCTTTTCTCTTGAATGCGTGGAGGTATTAAATTGAAATTCATATCAAATACTCAAGTATATAACACCGTTAGGCTGCAACAAAATCAAACTTCTTTGTCAACGCAATCAAAAGAAAGAGCAATATAGGCATATTTTCAAACTCGCGACTACTCGCAAGGGAATCAAAACCTACAGGGTACTTCCCGTGAACTCAAAATCTTGAAATTTGGTACGAAGCAACGTCTTATATCACTTATAAAGGAAAAATTGCGAAAACCGTAAATTTTTAGTTACAGCATATAAAAAATATTTTTAATAAATTTAAAGTTACTACCCCTTTCTCTTGAACGCGTAGAGGTATTAAATTGAAATTCATATGAAATACTCAGGTATATAACACCGTTAGGCTGTAACAAAATCAAACTTCTATGTCTACGCAATCAAAAGGAAGAGCAATATAATCATATTTTCACACTCACGACTACTCGCAAGGGAATCAAAACCTACAGGGTACTTCCCGTGAACTCAAAATCTTGAAATTTGGTACGAAGCAACGTCTTATAGCACAGATAAAGGATGCGGAAGGCTGAGGACCGTGTACTGTGGTGCGGGTTGGGAGAGGCCTATGTCCAGCAGTGGACTGCGATAGGCTGATTGAGATTGAGATTTCATGTAGTTCAAATTGTATTTCATAACGTGCAATCATTGCGCAAAACATTTTTCAGACGTCATCATAGATCTTATTATTCATACCTCTCATGCAGTATTATTTGTTGAAACCTGGGGGTGTCGCAGAGACATTTTTGAACTTGATGGGTTTTATGAGGTGTGCAGAGTAGATGGTCCAGCTATATATAATGCAAATCCAGGTTGGGGATCAATTACGTATGTACGTCGTAATCTCAAGGATGCAGTGATAGATGGATCATGTAAAAGATATTTTTTAAATAACCCAGACGCTGCAAACGGCCATTGTGAATGCTTGCATTTCGAAATGTTTAATGTCAGAGTGATAACTGTATATAGGTCACCACAATGTCCAATTAATGTTGCAATAGAATGCATAAATACAACAATATACGGCAACAACCTCAATAGGTATAATTCATGTTCTCGTCTGATTGTCGTGGGAGACTTCAATAGGTATTGATTTTAAAATGAATCCCCAAAATGGAATTTCCACATATTTTTCATCTATAAACATGTTTCCGTTAATAAAAACTAGCACAACACGAAGTAGTACAATTATAGATGTTGTTTTGAAGTTCAATATTCAATGTGCTACTATTAATACCTTTTTCAGTCACCATTTACAGATCTGGTTCAAATAGGTATGATACTTAATGCCATACTTTAAAATTTTCATTTTCTTTTCTATGTTTTTTTTTATTTACACAACGTATCATAACTTCACACGCCTTTTTATTCCCGAAGGGGTAAGCAGAAATGTATTACACACCCAGACTTCGCCAGTTATGTTTTGGTCCCAATGTAATAGGAGGCGAGCCTATAACCATCTACCGGGCACATTACTAAGCGAACGATAATTAACATTTTAAACACACACATTATGTAACTCCGAAAAATCAGTGATGTGTGTCCGGGGTACCTGGGGATCGAACCCGAGATGTTCGTCTTGGCAGTCCGTTACGTACACCACTGGGCTATCGCCGTTTACTTATTTTTTTTGTATAGTGCAAATAGTCACCTAGTAATAGTTTTATTTTCATCGCAAATAAATACTATAATTATTAAAAATACTTTATAAGTCTTTTTGTAACAAATTTCTAATAGTCACTAAAAGCTTTGTAAATCAATAATTTTGATAAAAAATCTTACCATCATTCATCAGCAGACTTTTGCAAGGCTGTTGCAAGGCTGGTATAGATATTTAAGTTATATTATAAAATAAGCGATATATGTTAATATAAAATAAAGGATGACTGATTACAAACAACAAAGAGACCTTTTTCTTTAATTTATGCTCCTCCAGCTTTCCATACTGTAATGTTACGGTTTTGTTATGGTTTTCATTTAGCAATAAAAATACCATAACTATGACTGGTGAACTTTTACTTATATATCTACAGGTTTGTACGGAACCCTCGGTGCGCGAGTCCGACTCACACTTGACCGGTTTTTTTTCTTAGAAATTCCAATAATCCCACGATGCCTATAAATAGGAGATGTTAACCTGGATATAAGGTTCGCCCATAACACATGGGTCTCATATAGGTATAGTGTCATGTGGACGTGGGTCAATAACGACTTCTTGAGAATAACAATCAAGCAGATCACGTTACCATTATTCCAATATAGTTATATCCACAAGTAATATTCCATTATATCTGTAGCATGGCACTTGACGGGGTTGTCCACGAAATATCGTATATTTTATTTATTTAAAACTTTTAGCGTTTATCATGGCTAGTCTTATACCATTCTCACATGTGAAATTATAAAAGTTGTCCCTAAAAAAGAACCCTCCGTGTTACCACACATTTGCTTAAAAATTTCAACCATAAGATACGAGATTACCATAGACATCGTTTTTTAAACCTCTGATTTAGAAAGCACCGTTGTATGCATGGCGGCCCCTTATCTTCCTTGATGGATTACCTTACTTTATCCTCATACAACATTTACGATTAATCCTGAAGATTTGTAACCCATTCCATATGTGTGTACATTTACAAATCGTTCAAAGCACACACAAGATCCTTTAGATCAATAGAAAACTTGAAACTGAAGATGCTGAGTATTCCGCAAAAGTTTATACTCGTCAGCTTTTCGCAGCCAGCATACTTGCTTTATAAAATTGAGATGAAAGTAAGGTTCCTTGCTGCAACAGTGAGATGAAAAATTAAGGGCATTAGCAGAGTTTAAACCTAGAACGAGTAGAAGAGACAAACCAAACGTATTTTTGAAGATGGAAGCAGTGAAGAACATACATAGACTCACGCCTGTTTCCCGAAAGGGTAGGCAGAGACTACGCGACGCCATTTGCAACGTAGTGAAGTCACTGCTTCACTGGGGTACTTCACTAAGTAGCATACCATTTCGACAATACGCCCCAATGAAGAACTAAACATGAAACAGCTGTAGAACATTGTATCATAGCCCTTACCCAGAGTGGCAGTAAATCGACACTTTTTACATCAGTTACACAGTGAAGATTAAAACAATTTTCAAAGCACTTTAATAAAATTAAATCGATATTGTTCACTTTAGTAATTATTTTTGTTAAATATACATATTTGACAAGTGTGAGAAACTGTCAACATACACAGCGCCTAACACATTCATTTCTAAGTCACGTTGTACAATTTGCCAATATTGCATACCCGGTTACATAAACCTTCCGAGGCGAGTGATGCAACCATTCGAAATCGCAATCCGTGCTTCCGCGCACTTCACCAGTTACACACAACGGAACTTTGGCAATCAAACGGATTAGACCAGCACTGATCACGTAAGTCCTGATTGACTCCGACAAAGTAAGGCGTATGATTGAATACGTAGATAAAACCTCTACTTGTAGTGGCAATCTCGAATAGGCCGACTAAGTGCAAATCGTAATTTGGAAACTATGCATTACAAGAATATTAGTGGTAAGGTATCCATCCTTTGCAATATAATATGCCTGTATCAATCAATATAAAATTAGCTGCTTGGCGACGCTTATTTTTATTTCAATTATTCTAATCTCAAAGTATTTCTACCTTAAGGCTAGCCTACAAAAAATACTTCTCTATCGACAAGTTTATAACTACTAAATTCTTCAGCGGTAACCAATAATAATTTTACACGCATGTTCGATAGCGGTAAATGGTAATGCCCATTTATTTTTTATTCTTCGTGTGTGGCTAACTCTGGGTCATAGTTTCTTTACCGCCAAAAGGCCTCTGTCGTGGTCCATTTACCGCTTATCAAATAATAATTTTAACTACTGCGTATTTAGAGAAGTCTGGTCCTTAAAAGTATAGTACTGGTCCTTAAAAGAGATATTCAAAAGTTACATGCCAATAAATATCAAAACAAAGGTCACGACATCATGCCTCCTACCTTGTCTAACCTACGCATGTCAAACTTGGAAATTTACATCCAAATTAAAAAGCAAAATCACCACCTGCCAACGCGGAATAGAACGAAGTACCTATGCTCAACATAAAAAAGATGAACAAAAAAACAAACAACAATTAGAAAAACAACCAAAGCAACGGATGCTCTAACCTACGCTAAGAAACTAAAATGGAAGTGCGCTGGGCACGTAGCGAGACTAAAGGACGAGAGATGGACCAGCAGGGTTACAACGTGGAAAGGTCTAATCGGCAAACGTCTTAAAGGCAGACCCTACACGAGATGGGCAGATGAGTTGACAAAAGTAGCTGGTACCTGCTGGCCGCAAATAGCTCAGGATGATGCAATATGCAGATGCAAACAAAAACTTTACATAATCATATAAAACATTTTCAAAAACAAGTGAAATTTGTGTAACTAATGTTAATATTTTTCTTTAAACTTTGTATGTATTTAATAACTTTTGCATGAAATAAAAGGTTTTTATTAATTAATTAATTTTATTTATTTATTTATTTAGAGAAGTCAGACAATGCATTTCAATTAGGTATTGTGCGAATTTTTGTACCGTATTCCATAATTGAAGTGGAATCTATTTATAATTTCACATCACAGATTACATTTTGGTAGTATTACGAAAATGTAATCTCAATGTCATACAAAGCACAAAAATGCCATTATCAAAATTTATTGATAGTAGTTAGTAGTCATCGAATGGACAACGTTTAGTCTGCAAAATGAAGCGTACAAACACTTCTAACACAGGCCGCGTAATTTATTGATGGTTCGCAAAAATATGGGCGACGCAAACAATTTAGTAGTGCTTCCGCACAAATTTAACCGCTTACCGTTTTAACCTCGCTGATTGATGGTTATGCGAAAGGAGATTTTAAATCAAGCAAGTAAACGCTAAACCGTTATAGCTTGGCCTACAGGATTTAGTACAGCAGATTTAAAATTGCATTTCTAATCAAGTATACAGTCGTGAAATAATAAATGTTTTGTAGCTAATTGCATCCACTCTTTTTGGAGCTATAGTTATTTATACAATGAGTTACAAGTTTAGTTTGAAAATATGAAAATTCTAAATCAACCCGATCCGATATAGCAATAATTTTAAAGAAACTTGCCAATATTGTAACTAAACTTTTTTAAACCAACATTCTTCTAGAACATCCCGATGGATAAATACTAACAATAGTTTAAAAGAAAGTTAATGAAATAGTTACAAAAGACTTGATTTATTTCAGAACACTCTTTTAACTAGGATTTTAAATAAAAAAGAAGAATATAAAAACGATAAAAAGCTTTTCATTTTGCAGCTTTTGTGTTCGCATTTTGATATGTTAAGTAATTATTAATCATTGATTTGAATAAATTCTGGACATAAAAATGTCTTTTAATGACCCGCAGTCTAAATTAACGTAATTAAGTGAAAGCTTTAAAAATAAAAAAGTAAGCTATTAAAAATTCTTAATTTTATTTAGTTTAGAGATCAAACATTTAAATCACGGGGCTGATATCGCGTCATATCTATCGGTACTGGTAGTATATAAAGTATGTATCGCTTAATATAGGTAGTATAGTATATAAAGTACTTTAATATTTGCCTCGACCTTTCAGTATAGGTTGTGGGTTACAGAATGTTAAGGCGATTACTTGTGGAAAATAAGTAATCCGCCATTGTGTGGCGGCGGCCATCTTGGATTTTTCACAGTGCAAGCCCTTTCATTTGATACCCATATTGAGGTATTTGTGGCAAATATATAATTAGCCATTTTGTACCGGCAGCCATCTTGGATTTTTCATAGTGAACCTTATTCTACCAATCAAGCCCTTTCATTCGATACCCATATTGAGGTATTTGTGGCAAATATGTAATACGCCATTTTGCGGCGACAGCGATTTTGGATTTTTTATAGTGAGCTCTATTCTGCGAATCTAGCCCTTTCATTTGATACCCATATTGAGTTATTTGTGGAAAATAAGTAATCTGCCATTTTGTGGCGGCGGCCATCTTGGATTTTTCATAGTGAGCTTTTTATGATAAACAATATCACCGTAGGTACATTATCTTCAAGTAACTTTAACGGTTTAGGCAACGCACGCGACGACAGCTTTCAGAGCTCAGGATTTTTGCCGACTTAGTCGATACTTTTCCTTATATTATGGCAACATTATACAAAATCTTTATAAATTGTAGCCTATGTGTTATTCTGATGTATAAAATATATTACTGTACAGTTTCATCTAAATCCGTTCAGTAGTTTTTGCGTGAAAGAGTAACAAACATCCATACATCCATCCATCCATCCATCCATCCATCCATCCATCCATCTATCCATCTATACATACATCTTCACAAACTTTCACATCTATACTAATATAATAAAGCGGAAGAGTTTGTTTGTTTGTTTGTTTATTTGTTTGTTTGTTTGTTTGTTTGAACGCGCTAATCTCAGGAACTACCGGTCGGATTTGAAAAATTCTTTTGGTATACAAAAGCCCAGTTACTTCGGCAGGCTATAGGCTATATAACATAACGCTTCGACCCTTTGGGGCCGGGCAAAAGGCTAAAAAGGCTAAAAGATAATGTTGGCTAATCTCAGGAACTATCAGTCGGAATTTAAAAATTGTTATTGCCTATGATAGCCCAATTATTCCGAAAGGCTATAGGCTATATAAAATTACGCCACAACTTTTAGGGGCCAGACAAAAATAATAAAATGGTCAAACGAGAAGGGGGTGGGTTGGGTCAAAGGCAAAAAAAGGCTAAACGAATAGGATACAATCCATATGGGTATCGTTTTCAAGATTTTCGGGACGCTGATTAATAATATGAAATTTATTTAGTGATCCAAGATGGCGGACGGGAAATCAAAGATGGCGGATGAGAAAATTTTAAAAATCAATATGGGTATCGCCTTCGATATTTTAAGGGGTGGGGAATCGAAATACAACATCTATTTCTTGATCAAAGATGGTGGATGGAAAATTAAAGATGGCGGATGGAAAAATTAAAAAAAATCATCGTCATTGATGTTAAAAGGGATGGGGAATCCAAATACAACATCCGTTTCGTGATTCAAGATGGTGGATGGGAAATTAAAGATGGCGGATGGAAAAATTAAAAAATCAATATGGGTATCGTCTCTGATGATTTAAGGGATGGAGAATCCAAATACAACATATATTTCGTGATCAAAGATGGCGGATAGGAAATCAAAGATGGCGGAAGGGATTTTTTTTTTAAGTCGATATGGGTATCGTCTCCGATATTTTAAGGAGTGGGGAATTCAAAAACGCCATCTATTTCGTGATAAAAGATGGCGGATGGGATTTTTTTTTTTAAACATAATGGGTATCGTCTCCGATGTTTAAAGGGATGAGGAATCCAAATACAACATCCGTTTCGTGATTCAAGATGGTGGATGGGAAATCAAAGATGGCGGACGGGAAAAGTTTAAAAAATCAATATGGGTATCGTCTCCGATGTTTAATGGGATGGGGAATCCAAATACAACATCTATATCGAGATCAAAGGTGGAGGATGAGAAAGTTTAAAAAAATCAATATGGTTATCGTCTCCGATGTTTTAAGGGATGGCGAATCTAAATACAACATCTATTTCCTGATCAAAGATGGCGAATAGGAAATCAAAGATGGCGGACGGGATTTTTTTAAAGTCGATATGGGTATCGTCTCCGATATTTTAAGGAATGTGGAATTCAAAAACACCATCTATTTCGTGGTCAAAGATGGCGGATGGGATTTTTTTTTTAAATCAATATGGGTATCGTCTCCGATGTTTGAAGGGATGGGGAATCCAAATACAACATCTATTTTGTGATTCAAGATGGCGGATGGAAAAAATTTAAAAAATCAATATGGGTATCGTCTCTGATGATTTAAGGGATGGTGAATCCAAATACAACATCTATTTGGTTATCAAAGATGGCGGATAGGAAATTAAAGTTGGCGGACGGGATTTTTTTTAGTCGATATGGGTATCGTCTCCGATATTTTAAGGAATTGGGAATTCAATATTATATAAAAATCTATGTTTGTTTTTGCATCATTTATAGAGCCTGGAAATGATAAGAGATTAAGCGCTAAGTCAATGGTAACTTTGGAAAAGGGGCTTGGAAAAAAGGGAATGAATTAAAAACTCTTAAAAAGGCGATACGGAGTTCGCTGGGTCAGCTAGTTTATAATATAAGTAGAATTGTTTTTCCATTGTAAGTATCTGACAACGCATCTAAAGTTTATTAACTTAAAGTCTTTCGACTTTGGGTTAAGGGATTTCTACTGCAATTCTTCCATTTTGTGCTTCTACTATCATTTGTTCCTTCA
The DNA here is from genome assembly GCA_944739405.2 of Euclidia mi. Classification (NCBI taxonomy): domain Eukaryota; kingdom Metazoa; phylum Arthropoda; class Insecta; order Lepidoptera; family Erebidae; genus Euclidia; species Euclidia mi. The sequence goes on along the minus strand of OX123183.2, from coordinate 41,301,153 downwards.
ACATATTTCATTTGGTATGGGCGTGTGGGTTGTCGGGCTAGGAGATGTAAGTAAAATAACCGTTGTGTATTTATCACATTATAATATTACTCACAATACTATCAACAATTATTACAATTTCTATCAAAAATTAGCGTCCACCGTACACGTGGCTGCGAGCGCCTGTTCAGTTGTTTCCTCGTTGACTCCGATTCAAAAACACAGGGCTCACCTCGCCAGAGCTCGGTGTTCGCTATTGGAATGTCGTTCTTCTTGGCGGCCTGTAACATTGTAGCAAACCTCATTGGTAACCACCAATAAGGTTAGCCTATAAACTTTTTCTTAACTTTTAAGAAATTATTTTAGCGTTAATACTTGAATGTAATTATATTTTTCAAGTAAGTTTTGTAACGAATTACGAAGTTCGTAAGAAAATGTTAATGAGTATGGAATTATTCTGCCTTGGTGGTTTTAATTTGTGCGATGTTTTGATAATGCGGAGTGGGAAAACGTATTAGACGTACTCTGTGGTTGACCGCAACGGCGAGGAAGGAGCACAACAATCGGTATCATGTTTTGAAAACGTTGTTATCTTTACGTCATCAATTCATCATGTATGGTTAGATAATTGTACTACAATACAATTTTATTCATTATTACGACTTTTAATAAAACATATGAATAATAATTCCTCAATATTAATTACGGCCAACCACAGGTAAAGCATTGGTCTCTCCCACTACTTCTCGATAGAGCCTACCTCGCCTCGTCTATATTATGCGAACAACAATAGTACGAAACTGTTGGTCATTCCTTTTAGCTAGATTTTTTTCCTAGAAGCACTACAACTGAAATATATTACATTACACTAAATTAATTGTAAAAAGTAGGACATTATAGTACGCATTACTCATATTTCATAATGATGTAGGTATATTTTATAACCACTGGTGGGAAACATGATGCTTTCTTGGAAAATGATGATTGATTTTTGTAGTCCCTGTTTAAAGCGATGTTAGCAGTGATAGCAGGCAGGCTATCTAGGCTGGCCGGGCTAAGCTAGTGAGCAATGATGTATCGAGCGCTAAAGGGAACGCATATTTTGTTCACATATTCATCATCGCCCTAGCGTTATCCCGATTGCATCCAAGACTTACAAGCCTTGGAGCCCAAAGTCCTCTTACTGGTCCAATCAGATTAGACAGAATATCAAATTTTCCACAGAACGACTGCGGTCTGACCTCCGCAACCCAAAGGGATAGCGATACTCCATGGTTTAGACCAGTATCAGTTTATTTGAGGGTACTGACTCTCCGTGACGACTGTCAAACATCTTCGTGACAGCCGGGACCGACGATTTAATGAATTCTCCGAGGCACGGAGCAAGCGATAGTAAATTAACAATTTAATACGCAAATAACTTCGAAAAGTAATTGGTGCGCGCCGTGGATTCGAACCCGATAGCCTCTGCATGGCAGTCCGTTGGCATCTCCACTAGGCTATCGCTGCCTATATATTGTTCACAAAGCTTAGTCAAAAGTGTATTAGCTATGTCATTTGTGAACCGATCTATGAAAGGAGGTGAAACGATCCCCGCCGTTGTGCAAAGAAACTTGTTATGGATTATGGTATCTCGTTCAATATTTCATAGTTACAATACAAATAGCATTTAAAGAACAATGGCCACTTCTCATACATTGAATGACCTGATAATGAATTATTGTGTATATAGATAAAATGTACAAAAACAAGTAGCTCTATGATCGAGAAATTATACTGTAAAGACAGTTTTTCATATAATGGTCTAGGAATTACATAATACACCGAAATTAGTTCGTATTAATTTGACAGATTCTCCCATGTCCAATATCACCGGCGGCGTCTTTACGTCAAAAACGTTCCATTGCATCCTTATCCAATGTTTTCAACGGCAGAAATACATTTATATTTATCTTTTTATATCTTTTGAACATAAAACAATACATTCATTTATGATCAGCTTTTAACAACTTGATTCAATTTATGTATTAAATTAAGTTTTTTCGAGGTTTCGACAAAACCAAATGCTAAAGATGTGGTATAAGTGAAATGGAACGTAGCTAAACAAGGAAGTATTATCATAGAGATATTAAGAATAGAGTGGCAGAGTGGGGCCTATTCGTGTCCGCCGGTGGGAGAGAGAACGCAACATTAAAGGTCCCCTGCATCTCTCTCTAACAATACATGCACAACATCAACATTACGTAACTATTATTTAAATCAGTATAATAGTAATCAATAGTTTAAAAGTTGTTTTTATTGATACACGAAGATAGTTTGAAGTGACAAAAATGTTTATATATTTTTAAACTATTGATTACTGATAAACTGATATAAATAATAGTTACAGGTAGCACGCCACTGCGTAATGTTGATGTTGTGCATGTATTGTTAGAGAGAGATGCAGGGGGCCTTTAATGTTGTGTTCTCTATCGCACCGACGGACACGACACAGTATTAAGTTAGGTACTGTTCTGCCACTCTATTCTAATATCTCTATGAGTATTATCGGGCACAGATAATATAACAATGCAGCGAATAAAAAATATTTTGATAAGGATGCGTTCACGAGTTCTAGGACATCTTTACAACCCAAAACTTTTCTTTTTACCTAGACTTCTATAAAATATAATTGTTAGTGAAATCATTACACTAAAAAATTACCTTAATTTTAAAATAAGTTTTATCTCTATACATGTTTAGGTCAAAAATGGCCATTGTTCTTTGTATAGTTGCGGGTTATCACTACAATTTGCTACGAGTGCAAAGGGTCGTGATGTTTTTAAGCTAGATTGCGGTGAAAGAAAATATAAATAACCGTAAATCAGAAAATGGCGATCAATGTATATTTTTCTTACCTAGGTATAGGATAATACATCACGTGACCACGCTGAGCTAAATACTTGTTTATGAGACGTTGGCCGCTGTCTCAGCGCCTCCACCGGCCAACACGAGTAACCAAGTGGTCGGTTACGTAAAATAAATTGTGAACAAATCACTGGCACGTGTCGACACACGTGGTAGAGTTTTATACCAATCTCTACCTATCTATCTATCTATCTAAACGTCACGCCTGTCCCTCATTGGGGCAGGCAGAGACTATGGAACGCCAAATGCTCCGGTTCAAACATACCTCTTTCGCTTCCTCGACATTCATTAACCTCGTCATGCATGCTCATTGATTGATGATGATGATTCACCCATTCTTAATCCACATTCAGACTATTTCAAATCGGTCAAACAACTGTCCATGAATAGATTGAACAGCCAAGGAGACGCTACACGTCCTTGTCTAACACCACGATCAATGTTAAACCAGTCCGTGTAGGCCCCGTTCATTCTGACACAGGCACTTGAATCCCTATATAAGGATAGATTAGACCAATCATGCAATAAACATCTAGTACATTGAGTATATTCTTATCGATAAAGTTATCATTCAGAATTTCACTGAGAGGAGCACGCAGTGACGTATTAACTCTTGGTCGGGCAAAAAACAAATAAAAAACGTTCGCTCATGAGGGTGGATGGCGCAGTTTTGATTAAATCCAGATGTCATTAGAGCATGTACAATATAAATACTTTTACCATTTTTACACGTAGGTGCGCTGTGATGATAAAGCATTTTTACTTTTATTTTCGAACAAGATGAACTCACAGTTACACCCGCGTTATTTAGGGCAACTGCTCCACATCCCTGACTCATAGTGTGCACAATTTAAGCTCACGGTCCCCATATTTGATTTGACACGTTAAGTTTAAATGTAATATTTATGTTGATAAATATTACATTTAAACTTAACGTGTCAAATCAAATATATGTAGCTAGGGTTAAAGTTATACCTAGTCGTAATCTTAGCTATCCATAGTTTTAGATTTCATTCATATAGCTGCTAAGCATTTTTTGATATCATAAGCAGAAAAAAAATCAGTAAGCCGCATGTCAGCACCCAAAAGTCAGCAGGTAATTAAAAAGTGATATTTCAATACACCATCCTGCATACTTTGATCAATTTAATTCGGAGTGTTTATGTATGATCAAAAATAAGAAGTCGAAGTTTCAATTTTCTTCGGTTTAAACAAAGTCAACACGATTCGACGAGATACTAAGGGAAAAATAACATCGTGGCATAATTGACGAAATAAATGTGAGTTTCATAAGGAACGAGAGATGAAGTGGCAATCAAGGAGCTCCAACGATTGAGTTGGTTAAACTTGTTACGATTTATGGTTAACTCGTAGAGTACGTGGATATTCTGTACAAAATACTTTTGCGAATAATAACCTATTATGTAATATTTACTTGAGGCCTACAGCAGTGGTGTAGTAGGTCGGAATCGAGTGCGTCGTGTGAGAACGGCCCACTGAGTTTTTTTCAAGAAAATATTCCTGTGCACTGTTTGGTTACACACTTTTAGGCTCAAATTAGCTGAATCTTCAGATGTTTGTCAATTCTTATCCTATGGAAAATGTTGGCACACTGAGAAATTAACGATTACTCCACCACGCCGCCGCCGCGCCGTAAAGGTCTAATTGGAGTCCTACGTGTATTTTATTTTCTGAGAAATAATTGACACCTAAAAGGTCACATTATATGTGCAGTTTCGGCAATTTGAAATAACAATACATAATACCATGTCAACTTTCTTTTAAGCTATGGTTAGTATGCAACTATTGGGATGTTCTAGATCAATGTTGGCTAAGTTGAAAATGTATATTTTATGGTTTCAGTTACAGATTTGTAATAAAAAAGCTTAGTATCAATTTAATCATAGGTATTTCTTTAAAACTATTACTATTATTCAAACATTGCATCGGTATATTTTAGTATCTTCATCTATTCAAAATAAACATGCTACTAAATGTATAACTCACTATAGCTTCAAAAAGAGTGGATGCAATTAGCTACAGAAAATATTATTTCACGACTGTACAGTTGATAGAAATGCAATTTTTGCAATACTTGCTTGATTTAAAATCTCCTTTCGCATAACCATCAATAAGCGAGGATAAAACGGCAAACGGTTAAAGGACCATGCGTCAAATTGGGCTCAGTGTCCAACAGAGTTATGACATATGCCATTGTAAAGGATATCGTTCGTACTAAAATTGTTACTACTAGCACCACCTTCAATTCCATTGCAGAAAAAAGATATGCACTTACATAGATTTTGTAGAAAAATACAATTATTAGTCATAAAACTGTTAAAGTAACATTATATTCATACATTAAAATCAGTGGCGTAGCTAGCTTGGGTGGCACCTGGGGAGTTATTCGTCAACTGGCGCGTGTAAAACTCGCGCGTGCGCGCGAGTTTTACACACCTTCTAGTTTTACCTATTTTATTTGTCGTCAACTCACTCGCACATATAAAGTACAATCAAATAAAAACGGATTGAAACCAAGAACTATAAATAGCTAACTATTGACCGCAGCTTCACCTGCGCCGGCTGATTCGGGTAAGACGACGTATTAAGAAGCTTTCCAGCTTGAAGAAGTTGTACACCTTACGTGTAGATTTAGGAAGTAGTAAAACTCATAAAAATATTATACCTGTCATATATGCGTTGTTGCCTAACAAAACAAGAGTAACAAAGGAAATTTTGTTTCGCCTTATAAAAAGTCAAATTCCGCAGTTTGATCCTAAAATAGTTATACTTGACTTCGAGAAGGCTGCAATGTTGGCAGTTAAAGGTATATTCCCCGAAACAAAAATCAGCGGATGTTTCTTCCATTTCTCACGAAGCTTGTGGCGAAAAGCTGATGAAATAGGACTAACAAAATCTGCTCTGTGTAGGAAACATATAAAGAGGTGTATTGTTTTGGTACATTTGTCCAAAGAAGCTGTTGAGAGTGGTTGGTTATATATTATGTCTCAGAGTCCGATTGATAAAAATATTTGTAAATTCAATGATTATTTTGTTCAGACTTGGTTAGATAAGAATTCATTTTTTGCTGACAAATGGTCTTGCAATAATATGCACCACCGCACTACAAACATGGTCGAGAGATTTTTTGTAAATAAAAAAAATAGTAAACCTAAAAATATAGCACATTTTTTTACCATCTTACAAAATGAAGATAATTACTATCTAACATTATATTTAAAAGGGTATAATATAACTGCAAAATTAAAAGAAACCTGCGCTATTGATGAACACATTAACTTCACCATTAACGAATTTATCCACGGAGTTATAACTTTATAAGTATTGATTTATGCATCGAACTTCTAATCTTGTGATTTTTATATATTTAGTGATAGTACATACTGTTTGTTATAAAAATCATTTATTACAAACCATAATCTGTGATTTTTTATAGCGCCTAAGACCGATGAGAAATAATTATTTTTTATAGTATCTACTGTTTGTTATAAAAATATTTACAACAAACCCTATTCTGTGATTTTTTTAGAGTTCCTAAGAATGTTGAAAAATAATTACTTTAGATAGTACTAATTGTTATAAAAAATATTTACAACAAACCCTAATCTTTGATTTTTTTATAGCAACTAAGACTGGTGAGAAATAGTTATTTTTATAGTACCATTTGTTATGAAAATTATTTAGAACAAACCCTAATCTGTGATTTCTATTGCTCCTAAGACTGATGAGATTATTAGCCAAATTATACTTGTTGTCACTCACATAATTTTTTTTTAAGTTTTTTACACTTACCTTTTTATTTTCACATTTTGGTTTTAAATAATATAGATAAGCAAAATATTTCACTGGCAAATTGTGATATTGTTAACTGTTTTATATGTTTTAGACAATTTACAAAATATTTATTAAGCCATATTTTTGACTTATTGTGATATGATGATTTGTGATATTGTTGATAATTATTAGTTATACATAAACAGTTTGACATTAGTGCCATGTTGATTTATATGAAACTAGAGGACGCCAGCAGCCACGCCTGCATTTTTTTTTAATTTACCCGTTTTGGCCGATCCCGTGGGAATTTCGGGAAATCCCTTCTTAGTGCACCCTTACGGTTCCCAAAGGAACATACGTGCCACATTTCAGCTTCCTGCGCCCAATAATTTCGGCTGTAGCGTGTCTGTCAGTCAGTCAGTAACGCAAGGATTTTATATATTAAGATATTTAAAATTTAATAAAACTATATTTGTTTTATTTTAAACTTAGTCGTACTATCATCCTCCCACCCTTTGCCCAATTTATTTGGGGTTGGCGCAGTATGTCTTCACCTTCCATACTTTTCTGTTACTCATTATCTTGTCAATTACCCCTTTTTTCATATCCTCTCTCACACACTTCATCCATCTTTTCTTTGGCCTTCCAAAGAGACTATTGCATCCATCAATATTCATACTCATTACTTTCTTACCCTCATGCGTTTCTTCTCTTCTCATAGCGTGTCCAAACCAAGCCAAACGATTCACTTTCAACTTTCTATCAATGGTGCCACTTTTAAACTTCCTGTAACATATAATTTCTTATACATCTAAACTGGATCTATATTACATTCTTTAAGACCAAAATTAACCTTAATTTTCAACTTTTTTTAATTTTCGGAATGTTTCCTTTACTTGTGCTATAAGACCTTGGTTTTAACCAAAATTGACAATTCTAAGTCAACTGTAAGTACCCTATAGGTTTTGGGTCGAAAACCTATATGGTAGTTCCCGTTTAACTAGAATCACGAAATTTTGCCAAAAGCAGGGTCTTACAGCATAAATTAAGGGAAAATTACAATAAATAAAAAAGTGGAAAATTTAAGGGTGTCCCCATACATACTCGTACATAGTAGACTCCATTTAAGATAGTCCTCTAAGTTGTATGGGCGCTCATACAGATTTAGAGGACTAGCGTAATTAGCACCAATGTGGACTTAGAGGCCTGTAATTTTGCAAGAAGCAAAGTCTTACAGTATGAAGACAAGAATAACTCCAAGAACGGTTTTGTAGATAGGAATGTACTTAAATATTTTCGCGATTACTGCTAAAGTTAAGGAGGTCATTCATGTTAACAGTAGAAAAACTTTTCTTATACTTATTTTAGCAATATTCTATAACGGCACTCGACATAAAAAACGGGCAAAATTCGTCTTGATACACGATGCAATGCGTAGGAAACGCTCGGTGCCGTGCAGTTTTTGTAGCTGACTATACATCGATACATCAGATTTTTGGATCGAGCGAGATGACGACAAAAAATTAGGTAAACCAGAAGGTGCCAACTCGCGCGCACGCGCGAGTTTTACACGCGCCAGTTGACGAATAACTCCACCTGGGGCGGAAGTTGGCGGTCGACCATTTTCTTTTTTTTTAGACGATACCTAACAATTACGGGCTAACTGCCCCCGAATCGGAGTGCTGACCTAGTGCCTATGTTTTTTTATAATTATTTTTGTACATTGTTTTTAAAGTCGAGTTTAGGGTGGCACCCCAAAAAGGGTGACATCCGGGGCGGACCGCCCCCGCCGCACCCTCTCCCTTCTTACGCCACTGTTTAAAATAATGGTAAACAATAGATGCGCTTGCGCCCGTGTGATTTACAACACTCTTCTTCCCTCTCACACTTCTCGGACGCCTGCCCGGGCGCCCGTTTGCTCTCAGTCAGTCGACTCGTGATTCTCACGGTGTTATCTGTGTGTCCTAAAAACAGGACAGGTTAGAAGTACCCTGAACCAAAGAGCATGCATGAGCAATCTGATGGGAGTGAATGAAGCAAGACAGATATGTCAAGATCGTTGCAAATGGCGTTCCGTAGCCTCTGCCTACCCCTCCGGGAAACAGGCGTGAGTCTATGTATGTATGTATGTATGTTATCTGCGTGTTTTCGTGTAACCTCTCCGCACATACAATTTAATCCACCGGCAGGTCACCTAAACGATGTTATCATTGATATTGATTAAAATGTTAATAAAAATATTTTTAACTGTTAGCAGCTGTTTTATTTTTTATGTGTTCCTTGCACATGGAATTAAAACTAGCTAAAGATGTGAAACAACAAAAACTTCAATGCCGTATCAGCATTATTTTGCAGGATTATAGTTTATTTATGGTAGAAGAAAAATATTTACAGCAAAATAACCCCATGGATTCTTCGCAAAAATGAGTTTATATCTTTATATTTAGTGCTTTAACAACAGAGATGAGACCACTTTGAATATACTTGATATTCAAAGTGGTCTCATCTCTGTTGGTGGGTGAGCCCGGGCTTCATACATTTTAGCGCATGGTCCTTTGTGCGGAAGCACTACTAAATTGTTTGCGTCGACCATTTTTTTGCGAACCACCAATAAATTACTCGGCCTGGGTTAGAAGTGTTTGTACGCTTCATTTTGCAGACTATACGTTGTACATTCGATGACTATTACTATCAATACATTTTGATAATGGTATTTGTGTGCTTTGTATGACATGGAGATTACGTTTTAGTATTATTGTGTGAACTAGTAAATAGTTTCTACTTCAATTTTAGAATACTGTTCCAAATTTGATTTGACGACCGGTTGGCGCAGTGGGAGTGTAAGCGACTGCTACGCCGAAGGTCGCGGGTTCGATTCCCGCTCAAGTCAAACATTTGTGTGCATGAACATGGATGTTTGTCTTGGTCTGGGTGTTTCTATGTATAATGTGTATGTATTTACAAAAAAAAAAGTATATATGTATGTTTATCCATTGTCTAGTACCCATAGTACAAGCTCTGCTTAGTTTGGGACTAGACGGTGTTGTGTGAATGTGGTAGAATATTATATTACTATATTATATTAATTTCGTAAGGTAATAATTGAAATGAATTGTCTGACTTCTTTTAATGAGCTGTAGTTGAAATTATTATCTGATAAGTGGTAAATAATCCACATCAGAGGCCTTTTTGCGGTAAAGAAACTATGACCCCAGAGTTAGCCACACACGAAGAAGTAAATTCAAATTCAAATTCCTTTATTCATTTGGGTCACAATGTGACGCTTATGAACGTCAAAATAATTAATTTATAAAATAATTACTTATACTCAAATTTAAAACATTATTACTGTATGCTTCTACATTTACATTTACTGCCACGTTCGCAAAGCAATAGGTAGAATCATGAGAAAGAACGGGCAATAAAACTCACGGTCACTCTTTTTCATCGCCAGGTTTTACATAATACACAATTTACATTTTGAAAGGTGCTGCAACTGTTACACCTTCTATATCACTTGTATATATTTACTGTACATAATAATACTCAAGCATAATAGTTTTGGTCAGCCTCCTCAGAATAGACATGGTGAAACAGGAGCATCCACTTACTTTATATATACCTAATAATGCAGGCAATCCGCGAAAGTGATCAGAACCATGATGGAAATGATGCAGTTAAATATTAAAATCTAATACCAGCCCGCAAGACCGTCATCGACCAGTCATCGCAAGTAGCACCCGTTCACGAGTATGACGCATGTGCCAGCCATCATTCCCTCTCGCCATATTAGAGGGACAGGGATGACCCGACACACGACACCACCACAAGAAATGACATTTTAGTGAGCATGACGACAACGGTATACGAACCAGCAGTAAGAAACAATCTATTAGTATACTGACCATGGCCGCCAATTACCTCCATTTTCCAGATCGTTATTATTAACATAAGTTAGTGGAACGCGTGAAGGAATGCAAATGTAGAAAGAATTTTGTGAAGGTGACAAGTGAACAATGATATGATCAGGGATAAATAATGTTAAACTACATTCAACAAATCATAAAAATATCCAAATCCTGCAAAAATCATGTGTTCACGAGGCACCTCCACTTAACATGTAAATAAAATAATCGTGAGTTAAACAAGCCTAAGCCTATCCCCACGGTGTCTTATCATTTAAAAATTCCTTAATAGTGTAATAACCCCTTTGTAAAAGAAAGTTCCTAATTGTCCGTGCATGGGTAAATTCATTATTTCAAGAGGCAATTTGTTGAAAAATCGTATACCAATCCCCGCAAATGAGTTCTGAACTTTATGTAGACGGTAGTTAGTTCCCACCAGTTTATGCTTATTCCTTGTGTTCACTTTGTGCAAATCACTATTTTTGCGGTATAGAATTAAGTTTTTCTTAATGTATATTAAGTTAGCATATATATATTGCGATGCAACTGTCAATATATCTACTTCTTTAAATTTATCATGTAAAGAATCTCTAGCACCTAACTTATAAATTGCACGTATGGCCCTCTTTTGAATGATAAAAATAGTCTGTATATCAGCAGCTGTACCCCATAATATTATTCCGTAAGACATTACGCTATGAAAATAACTAAAGTAAACTAGTCTAGCAGTATCTATATCTGTGAATTCCCTAACTTTTCTAACTGCAAACGCTGCAGAACTAAGTTTTACTGCGAGACAGGATATTTGGGCGCCCCACTGAAGCTTACAATCTAAAGTTACACCTAAGAATACGGTTGATTCGACTAGTTCAATTGTTTCCTTATTTAAAATTATATTAGTAGGAACACTTTTGACATTAGGCAAAGAGAATTTAACACATTTGGTTTTGCTTGAGTTGAGTACCAAATTATTTGTTGAAAACCAATCTAATACTTGTGCAAGAGTGTTATTGATGGTATCAAAGTTACTTAAGTTACGATCAACTTTAAAAAATAGTGACGTATCGTCGGCAAACAAAACAATATCACATAAATTTTGTACAAAGAACGGCAAATCATTAATATATATTAAAAAAAGAAATGTACCGAGAATAGAGCCCTGTGGAACGCCCATTCCTACTGGAAAACCTAGAGACCTACTCCCATTAACATCTACATACTGAATTCTATCACTAAGGTAGCTGGCAACAAGATTGAGTGCGGTATCTCTAATACCATAAAGTTTCAATTTAAGTAAAAGTGTATTATGTTCCACACAGTCAAAGGCCTTTGATAGGTCACAAAAAACACCAATGGCATCCTTCGAGTTTTCCCAAGCATTCAAAATATGCTTTAACAAAGTTACACCGGCATCAACGGTGGAGCGACCCTTAGTAAAGCCATACTGTTCACTGTGAAATAAATTATTTGTGTGAAAGTGGCTCTCTAGTTGATGCAAAATAATCTTTTCAAAAATTTTACTAATAGCAGGCAAGATAGAAATTGGCCAAAAATTACTAGGGTCGCTCTTTGATCTCTTTTTGAATAATGGTATTACTTTACTGTGTTTCATTAGATCAGGAAATACTCCTGTATCTACGCATCTGTTGAATATTGCAGCTAAATATAGAGCTAAGCTAGAAATAATTTGACGCACAAGTTTAACAGAAATGCCCCATAAGTCAACAGATTTTTTATTATTGAGCGTCTTGAATACCTTCAGTATGTCATTAGTGTCAATATATTTAAAATTAAAAAGCACATCGCACTCATTCACATTGCCCCTAACCAACATTTCTGCTTTGCTTGGACATGAATCTAGACAGCTGGTTGTGTTCACTGGTATGTTTATGAAGAAATTGTTAAATGTCTGAGCAACATCAGTTTTCCTAGTAATAATTTCACCATTAAATTTTAATTCATAATTGTTATCTACCAATTTAGCTCAAACAGTCTCATTGTTAATAATGCTCCAAGTAGTTTTAATTTTGTTCTTGGATTCTTTGATTTTATTGCTTAAATATAAGGATTTGGCTAAAGCACATGTCCTCTTAAAAACCTTTGAATAATTTCTAACATATTGAATAAGTTCAGGATTAAAATTGTATTTCTTCATACCATATAGATCATACAACCTAGCTCTACTTTTGTATATACCTACTGTTGCCCAGTCACAAAAATTTACTTTAATGCTCCTTGCAAACGTCTTCAGTTTAAAAAAATTATTGTACTCATCATTAACAATTTAAAATAAGCATTTATATAATTCATCAGGATCATCAACGGTTAAGTCAATACTGGCGATCTTGGCAGCAACATCATTACTAAAGTGTTTGAGGCGAGCAGAGGTCATTGGCCTACATGTAATTTCTTGTACTTTAGGGGTTGTATTAGTTGGAATTACAACCTTTTGCCCGCAGTGATCCGATGTCAAGTCAGTTAAAACAGCCTTACTTAAATAAAGACAATTGCAAAAAAACATTGTCTAAGCATGTAGACGAATGTGAGGTTATTCTGGTTGGTTCAGAAAACAAAACATTTAAATTAAATGACCTAAATAAGCTAACTAACCTAGTACAAATTGGTGATTTTTCTAACAAATTGACATTAAAATCGCCACATACGATTATAGACGTCCTACTGGAAATTATGTGTTTTAAGACATCCTCTATAATGCGTTCAAACTGAGTAAAGTCGCTTTGTGGTGGTCGATACACACTCACTATAATATGTTGTTCAAGCTCAACACAAGAAATCTCAGCAGTGCGCTCGATAGAAAGTTTAGCTATATCCTTACGTTCTTTACATTTCAAACTATTACATACATATATTAGAGAGCCACCACGAATAGCCTTCTTTCTTACGAATGCACTTATAACTGAGTAATGTTGATTGTTAAATATTAATTGGTCACCTCGCAACCAATGTTCCGTAATACATAAGATATCAATCTTATGTTTGTTTAAAAATAAATCTATTTCTAATTCTTTGCCAGATAGGCCTTGTATGTTTTGATGAACTAAGTTTAAAACACATGAATGCCTATCTGTTGTCTCATCTAATAGTTTAAACTAATAGATGTGTCAATACTACTATTGGTATAACTATTATCTACCAAATTCCTAAGTACTCTAGTAGTACTCCTGTCAGTATATAAATTAAATGCTAATAATTTAGCAAGTTGTCGCCTATGTACATAAGAAAGATACATAGTATCTTTTGTTAAAAAACAATTAGGTACTAATAAAAATATTAGTGTCAAAAAATAAAATACTGTCACTATGACATGTCCTATTGTACAATAATAAATTTAATTTGCCTATCTGCCTGGTTTGGGTCATCTGTGAGAGCATACGAATAAGGCAATGCACAAATAATAAAGCTACATCCTATTTTTGTGCTAACATCTATCATTAAGTCTGTTAATTCTATGACACTGTTTTTGGAGACTAATGAGCTGTCACCATACAATATGATGACAGTAGTTTGTGCATTCAAGTCAGCATTCTTAATCTTATCAACTAGGGTACAAGACTGAGCTCCAGGTGAACAAAAGTTCTGTACTGGTCGCTCAGTGTAATGATCAATTAAGCTCCCTAAACCCACTTCCAGTTGGTCTGAAAAAATTATTACATTCTTACTGTCAGTCTTTACTGGATGCAGTTTGTTTTGTGTATTATACTGACATCCATGTGCATTCAATTCGAGTAAATTGGCTTTACCATTTACCACTATCGAAGATGCGTGTAAAATTATTATTGGTCACCGATGCAGAATTTAGTAGTTATAAACCTGTCGATAGGAAAGTATTTCTTTTGTAGGCTAGCCTTTAGGTATAAGTACTTTGAGATTAGACTAATTGAAATGAAAATAAGCGTCTTCAAGCAGCCGATGTTATATTGATTGATACAGACATATTATATTTCAAAGGACAGATGCAATACCCCTAATATCCTTGTAATGCATAGTTTACAAATTACGATTTCCACTTATGGATTTTGAGATTCGAGCTTCGTGTTTGATATATTTTGTATGGAGCTTATATGTCAATAACGAATTTAAAATCTCAAAAAAATGAATAGATCGAATATTGAATTCCGTAGTTAGTCGGCCTATTCGAGATTACCTCTACAAGAAGATGTTTAATCTGCGGCGTTTGTCGGAATCAATCAGGACTTACGTGATCAGTGCTGGGCTAATCCGTTTGATTGCTAGTGTTCTGTTGGGTGTAACTGGTGAAGTGCGCGGAAGCACGGATTGCGAATTCGAATGGTTGCATCACTCGCATCGGAAGATATATGTTGTGGAAATGCAATATTGGAATGTGTTATACGCTGTGTTAGTTGTCAGTTTCTCACAATAGTCAAATATATGTGCCAAAAATAGTTACCAAAGTGAGCAATGCTGATATTTTTTTTTAAGTTCATTGATCTTTAAAATTGTTTTAAACTTAAGTTGTAGTCGCGGGTAAACAAATATCTAGTAGAAAAAGTAAAAAGGTTCAATAATGCCATGTTTAGGTCTCCATAAGGTTTTATGTTTGAAATGGTATGTTACTTCTCTGCATCCATCTTCAGCAAAACGTTTGGATTGCCTGTTCGATTCGTTCACGGTACAAACTCTGCTAACATCCCTTATTTTTTCTGCTTACTGTTGCAGCGAAGAACCTTACTTTCAACCAATTTTATAAATGAAGCATGCAGACTGCGAAAAGCTGGTGAATATAAACTTTTGCGGAATACTCAGCATGTTCAGTTTTAAGTTTTCTATTAATCTTAAAGAACTTGTGTGTGTTTTGAACGAATTTAAAATGTACTTTCAGTTAGAATGGGTTACAAATCTACAGGATTAATCGTTAATGTTGTATGAGGATAACGTAAGGAAATCCATCAAGGAAGATTAGGGGACGCCATGCATACAGCGGTGTTTTCTAAATCAGTGGTTTAAAAAACGATTTCTATGGTAATCTCGTATCTTATGGCTGAATTTTTTATGCAAATGTAACACGGAGGGATTGTTTTTATGATTTCACACTTGAGAATGGTATGAGGCATAACTTGCCACGATGAATTCAAGTATAAAGTACTACTTTGAATTTCGAACTGGCAGAAGAAATAATTGTTTTAAATTGTCTTTCGGGATTGTACTACGTACCTTTATTTTGAGTATCACATAGTTTAGCACTGATGCAAGCACCATGCTACAGATGTACTGGAGTATTGCTTGTGGAAATAACAATATATTGGATCACGTGTTATATGATCTGCTTGATTATTATTCTCAAGAAGTCAATATTGACCTACGCCCACATGACACTACATATGAGACGACGGCGAGCCTTATAGCCAGGTAAACATCTCATATTTATAGTCATCGTGCGATTATTGGTTTTCCTAAGAAAAAATCACATAATAAAGTCCATCCAATAACGTTCTTCTACAAACATTGCTAGCGCAATATGCTGCTACCGACTATGGGTCTAACGAGATAGGAGTCTGTAAGAAATGTCTATATCTTTATTAATATAGAAAAGTGAGTGTATAGTTTTCACTAATCAACCAATGTAAATTCTCTTTTAATTTTGGATATAAACACCAAGTGAAAGTCAAAACTATGATTATCAAAATCGATTGCTTCACTATGACAGTTATGAATGTTAACTAGTGCTGCGTTTGAAAGGCAAATGGTAAATCCACAAGGGATAACAGGAAATAAAACTTAGGTCACTGTTCTTAATCGCCACATTTACAATTCTGCATTGAATAATTAACACTTTGTCAGGGGCACCTGCAGAAGACTAACGATGTCATCATTCTCTAGGAAGATCTATATTGACATAGTATAGATCTTCCTAGAGAAAAGTGATGAATTAAATAGCCATAGGCTTTGTGTATGATCTAGTTAAGATCGCGGGAAGTGATTGAATGCGAGTGGCTCAAGATCGGTCCATGTAGAGAGCCTTGGGGGCGGCCTATGTCTTGCAATAAGATTGAAAGCTTTGTGTATGTGTAGCCAATCTCTACTAGATACGATGTTGAAAGTGGTGTGATCCGTTCAGTGCAGACTGGCGGTCTTCCCACAGCTTTTAAAACTCTCCATGGTTTCACCACTATGTTTCCCTTACTACCGAAGGGAGCTCTAATTAAGCAATTTATACGTAGTTTATATTATTATAAAACGTTGTTTAACGTAGGTAGAGCCTGAGTAGACGTAATAACATAAGCTTTGCTCTCCTTTGTTACAAGTTTGTTGGATTTACTCCGTGGTTTCGCGCTGCCGACTTCGTTAGTTAGTTAGTTAGTTGGACAGGTGTTTTCCGCACTTAGCCACTTAATTGGGCCATTGTGCGTTAGCAGTGACGCGGTAGTCGCCTGCTACTCATACCATGCAAGCTCCTTCCAGAAGGCCATGAGTTGACCAGTATTGCGTATGGCTTCGCTCATGGTTCTGGGGTTGTTCAGGAACTTCGTCCGTTGGTCGCTCACGCTGGTACAATGTAGGATTATATGAGCGGGTGTTTCTTCGGTCCCCATGCAGCCCCTACATAGTGGGCTGTCCGTGACGCCGATGTTGTAGAGATGCTTGTTTAGTGGACAGTGGCCGGTTATTATGCCAGTCAGATGCTTGAGTGTTTTCCTGTTGGAGTGCAACAGTTTTTGCGAGAGTCGTTTATCTAAATGGGGAAAGGCATCTTTAGATTGCCTACACTCTTTTAACTCTGCCCACTCTTTTTCGTGTTGTTTTAAGGTTCTCTCGCGTAACCATGTTTTTAGTTGGTTGAACGGTATCGGAACAATTGGTTCGGGTCCTAGAGTTGTCGTGTCCGATCCTTTCTTTGCCAGTTGGTCTGCTGCGTCATTGCCCGTGGAGTCACTGTGTCCTCGTATCCACTGGAGCGTGACCCGATTTCTCGTTGCAGTTTTCTGCAGCTCTTGGTGGCACTCCATAATTAGGCCGCTATTAAAGCAGTTGCCATCGAGAGCTTGTAGTACTGAGGCGCTGTCTGTGATGATGCGTATTGACAGGTTGCTCACATTTCTGGCCGCGATCGCCGTCGCCGCCCTTGTTATCCCAACGCATTCAGCTTGGAAGATGGTGTTGAGTTTACCAAGCGATGTTGAGAGATTGATATTCAAGTCATGGGAGAACACTCCGGCACCCGTCCCATACTTTGTTTTTGAGCCGTCTGTGTATACTCTAACTTCGTGTATACCAGAACTATCCTTGTGCTCTTCTTGCAGTTGTATGCGGTATTTTTTGTCAAAGACAAAGGTTTTAGGTATGAGATCACACGTTGCATCTAGCATCGGGATCTCGTTAGTTAACGTCCTTTTCAGGCGTGCGTGGGTTATGCGGTCATCTCTCCTCCAGAGCCCGAACTTATCGAGCCGGATCGCAGCGGCACCTGCTTCTTGCTGGATGATGAGGTGCAGTGGTCGCAAGTCGAGAAGCACCTCCAATGCCGCCGTTGGAGTTGTTTTCATGCAGCCTGTTGTGGCCAGACAGGCGAGGCGTTGTATGCTCTGCAGTTTGCTCTTGACTGTGCTTAGTTGAGTGCGTGGCCACCACACTACTGCACCGTATGTGAGCATGGGGCGTATTATGGCAGTGTAGATCCATAGGGTGATGAATGGTTTTCATTCCATTTGTTGCCTATTATTCTCCTGCACTGCCAGAAGGTTGTACATGCTTTTGTGGTTTTAGTGGTGATGTGTTTATTCCAGTTGAGCTTGTGGTCGAGTGTTACGCCCAGGTACTTGACTTCACTCGATAAGTTAAGCTCCGTGCCAAAAAGTTTTGGTTTTCTGGTCATACGGGTGTTCCTTTTGTTGGTGAAAAGTACTAGCTCCGTTTTATTTGGGTTGACCGTCAGTTCATGGTGGTTGCACCATTGTTCCATGATCCTGATCGCTGCTTGCATCCGATAATGGATCATGTCTTCTGAGTTTCCTTTGATTAGGATGGTAATATCATCTGCGTAGCCGACCGTGAAGAAGCATTTGTCATTCAGATTTCTCAACAGATCGTCTACCACTATGTTCCAAAGCAGGGGTGATAGGACCCCTCCCTGTGGGCAGCCTTTTGCTACTATCCCCCTTGTGGTGGTATTAACCGTGAACTGAATAGCCCTTTGTTTGAGGAGTTGATCAATCCATCCACTGACGGTTTGTTCAACTCCGAACTTGTTAAGGGCACGGTTAATGCTGGTGAATTTAGTCTTGTCGAAGGCGCCCTCTATGTCAATGAAGGCGCCTAAGATCATTAGTTTGTCAGATAGCGCTGTCTCTATGGTCCCCACTACGGAGTGAAGCGCTGATTCCGTTGATCTACCACTTCTGTAGGCGTGTTGATGCGGGTGTAGTGGTCTGCGTAGCAGTGCGCTTTCCCGCAGGTATCTGTCAGCGAGCCTTTCCAGCGTTTTTAGCAAGAAGGAGGTCAAACTGATAGGTCTAAACGATTTTGCTTGCGTATAATCCGTTTTGCCCGGTTTTGGGAGAAATATGACTTTTACTTCCCTCCACCTTCGTGGTATGTAATTGTGCGCTATAGATGCTCTATATATGCTGAGTAGCTGTGGCACAATCGTTGTGCAGCCCCATTGTAGGAGTGCTGGTGTTATTTCGTCCAGGCCTGCAGATTTGTTGTTGGCTATCGTCCAGTCTGTCTGGGTCGGTGGTCTGTGTTCTGATTCTTCCCAATCATAGTCTTCGGTCACTGTGCAACCTGGGAAGTGCGTTTCGATTAGTATTTGGCTTATTTCCATGTCTGTGGTTGCGTAGGTGCCATCAGGCTTTCTTATGGAGCCTAGGGTCTTGTTGCTGTCCTGGGATAGGATCTTTTTTACCCTGGCTGCCTCGCATGTGGAATTAATGTTGGTGCAGAAATTTCGCCAGGATTCTCCCCTGCGGAATCGTATGCGTTTCTTGTAGTGCGACTGGGCTTCTTTGTATTTGTCCCAGTCCGTGTCTTTCCTTGTGTTTTTGGCCCGGTTGAAGAGTTGTCTCAGATTGCGCCTGAGTTTCTCCAGTTCCGATCCCCACCATAGGGTTTTACTACTCGTTTTCGGTAGTGTGGTGGGGCAGGCTTGTTGGTAGCTGCGTTGTATGCATTTTGTTAGTAAATTAGTGTTGTGTTCTATGTGTGTAGTGCTTGTGTTCATGTCGTTGAAATTTGACATGGCTATTTCTTGTTCGAGCAGGGTCTTGTATCTCGCAATGTCGGTATTACGTGGGTTGCGTTTTGGTTGTATGACCCTCTCTTGCACTCGTATGTCATAGCAGATACGTCTGTGGTCGGCAAAGGATGGTTCGGCGGACACATGCCAGTTCGTGACAAGTTCCGCGGCCTCATCCGATGCCAGTGTAATGTCTACTATGGTTTGATATCTGGAGCTGACAAATGTGGGCTCTGAGCCTTTGTTCATTACCGTTAGTGGTGTTGTGTAGATGTATTCAGTTAGGATCTCACCTCGTCTATTTGCCTCGGGGCTCCCCCACAGTGGATGGTGGGCGTTAGCATCTGCCGAGAGTATTATTGGCCAGCCGTGGTCCTCACAGTGCTGCACCAGCTCGGCCAGCTCCTTCGATGGGATCTCCTCATCACCGGGCATGTAGACCGAAGCTAGTACAAACATCTGATCATTGGGCCCTGTTCGTATTCCCACGGCTGTGAGATCTCTAGAACAAAAGTTAGTCAGCAGCAATGCTGGTATTGTTCGGGGAATGTATATGCATGTTCTCGGCTTAGAAGCCGAGCTCCAGTGCAATATCTTACTTCCGATGTTGTTGAGTCCACATATGGTGTCGCCTCTAATCCACGGCTCCTGGATTAGGGCTATTGTGTGGTGGTTAACCTCCAGCAGCCTGCGTAGGGTAGCCGTTGCAATTTGCTTGTGCTGGAGGTTGGTCTGTACGACTCTAGTCTGACGATGATCCGAGAACATTGCTGTCCACGGACTCCCCGTCAGACGAGTCGTGCTCGTCGTCAACTGCCGTCACAGCGCTCTTTGTCACTGCGGGCGTTGTGTGTGCACGGGCTGTGCCCGACGTGCTGGGAACGGCTGATGTTGTCTCTCGTTCCTGTGTATGCCCGCTGGCGGGCGGCATTTCCCTGGGCGCGGCAACCGTCCCGCCAGCCCCTGCCCCGGCAGCGTGGAACAGTACGTACACGCTGCCGGTGAAGAAGGAGACTCGGCGGTCGCGCGCCTCGATTCTCAGGACCTCCGATTCGGGGATGCCCAGGGACAAGTATAGGCCGTGCTCTTGCATGGTAGCGCTGTACAGTTGCCACGTCTGGACAGCGTACCATGGGTTTTGGGCAGCTAAGAGTTGGTGGATCTTCGGGAGTTCCAGGCTGGTCGACCTCGGCAGCCAGAGCGATGCGCGAACGCGCTTCGCGAGGTCCGTCTGCCCGATGACAGCCAGCCTGGTTCCTTCGATCGGTGACTGCAGTCCCGCTACCGTTCGTTTGAGCCACGCCAGCGATTTCTCGTCCTCGCACCATAGCTTCAGGACTCCTCCTGCTGCAAGCGGTTTGCCTCTAAAGGATGGCGCGAGTGCGGGCTCGTTGTTTGACGGTGGTGCAAAGGCTGCTTCCAAGATGCGCTCCTCTATGGAGAGCTCGAGCTGCCGTGCTTACTCCACCGTCAGGTCTGTGGGTGGAGTGGCAACGACGGCCACCATCAGATGCGAGTTAGTCGCATCGGCGTAGCTCATCGTTGCCCTCTTCGGTGTTGCGTCCACTCTCGCACGCTTCGTCGTGGCGCTTGGTGGTGTGTCGTCGTGACGGTTCCTCTTCGACGGTGTCGCCGAAGTGGGCCGTCCCGAGAGCGCCGGATTGGTCGGTGCGTGCCTGGGTCCGCCTTTTCTGGGGCCGCGTTTGCGGCGTGGCCCGGTTGTGCCCCATGGGGCTGTTGGTTCCGCATCTCCGACTGCCGTCGAGGGGGCGCGACGGGGGGTGCCCGGCGCTGCACCGGCGAGAGCGGCGCGTGCAGCCGGCGGGAGCGAGCCCGAAGGCTCACTCTTCGCCGTCCGCGTGGTTTCCGCTTGCAAGCCTGAGCTGCTGCGTCCACCAATCGCGCCGCGTCCTGCCGAATGCTTCGTCCTGGGCGGTTCCCTCATCGCGCTGGCTGAGGGCGGATGTCCGCGCTGGTGCGTTGCTTGGTTGTCTCGCGGGGGGTGCGTTCGCCGATGTAGTCGGTTCGCTACCTACCGCGGGGGGTGCGTTCGCCGACGTTGTCGGTTCGCTACCTCCCGCGGGGGGTGCGTTCGCCGACGTTGTCGGTTCGCTACCTCCCGCGTGCGCTGCGTACTCACGCTGACGTCTATGATGACGGGAGCGCTTTCCGCGGTGTTTACCTCTACCGGATACGGTTGCAGCGGACAAACGTCAGCGTTTGCCTTGCGGCGTTCGTCTGCTCGACGCGGTACAACCGTCCAGGAGGTGTTGGTTATGTGTACTGCACGAGGCATGGCATTTGCCAGGTCGTGCAGGTCTAAACTACGCTCACGTGAAACATTGCCCCCCCCCCCCAGAATACGTGGGGCAGCCTGGACCCGAGGGTGCAGGGAGGGATTCTCCAGCGTCACGGACGCTGGTACCCTCCTGGGGTAGTTTATTATTTTGTTTCACATTCATATTTTGTTTTTGTTTTGGCTCCGTATGAGCGTGTGCGTGGGCGTATGTGTATGTGTTTCTATGTAGGTGTGGTGTGTGTATGTGTGTGTGTGCGCGTCCGTATGAATGATTGGGTTAGTGTAGTGAATGTATGTGTGTACGTGCTTGTGCATGTGTGTGGGTGAGGGTGTCTGGAGGTTTTCGTTACGTCTGTTTCATAGGGAACCAGACCAAGAACGGGCGGCAACCTCGGGAAGGATAGTCCACCAGCCTTGCCTTAGGGATCTACACGACTTGCGCTCTCCCCTAAGGCCATTCGCCAAACTCAGTTCAATGGAGTTGAAATGAAATGAGGTGCACGGGCTTCCGCCCTCGTTATACTGCCGACTTCGTTATAATTAATCATTATAGCGAAACATGAATTATAGTAGTTTGTTGGCTTTAATGAAAGATGTTTAATTAACCCCGACGGTATTCTAACTAATATTGTTCATGTGTGTGTGGGTTTGTTTTTAATGCTTTTACTCCTACTTAACACACACTCATAAAATGCGTACTTAAAAGTTGTCAAAGGAAAAAGAAAATAGTGTACCATGTACTGGTTAACTGAATCGCGTTGCATGCGAGTAAACCACGTGGTAGCTAGTCTACGGAAATAGGGAATGGGAAAATTACAATTTGAATTGCTTGTATTCAAAATACAAGGAGGTTGTAGCATAAATTGCGTAAGGTTTATGGTTGATTGATTAATATTCAGTTTATTTAATTGAACTGGCTGGAAATATGTTTACTCGCTCGTTTGCGGCTCGTGTGGTTCCAAGACGCCTTTGCTGTTTCTGCATTTTTGTTGGCTAAAGTGTTATACAATCTTTCTTTTATTGCGTACCTACATGTTTTGTAGGGAGGCTTTAGTTGGAAAGATTTGGTAGAGACTGCTGGGCAAGTATAAGTTGGCAGACTTCACATAACTTTCGAAAATATGGTTAATTTTCAAACATACCCTGCATGCTTGATAAATAGCTATAAAATTTTCAGCTTTCAACATTTAGCATATAATAATAACAATTATTTCAGACGGAAATAACTACGAAAAGTCTGAGATGTGCACAATCTTGAAGTAACAGTCTGATTGTCTCTCCACTCGGCCATCGAATTAAAAAGTATTCAACATTCCTCACCAGACAAGTTTCGATAGGTACTTACATTACATTCTTCTTTCTCCTAGCGTTATACCAGTTGCAACCCGGGGTCCACTTACTAGTCTAACTGGATTTGACTGAATATTTGCTTTTCCACGGAGCGACCGCCTGTCTGACCTCCGCAACCCAAAGGGATAGCGATATTCCATGGTTTAGACTAGTGTCAGTTTATTCAGAGTTAGGTACTGATGTGAAAGATCTTCATGACAACCGGGACCGACGGCTTAACGTGCTCCCCGAGGCACGGGTTAAGCGATAATTGAGACTTACATTACATTCTTACAATATAATACATCAACAGAGCTAAAAATAACTTAATTACATTTTTCATTGGCACTTTGTGAAGAAGGGTCTCTCGCAATCACCTGTTCACACACTTAATGGAAAATGTTGACCCTTTTCTCCAAGCACCCTTCCAGTATTGATATCTTCAACAATTCATACCTAAAAGCGGTAATCCTGTCTATCCATATTTGAAGTCTAAAAATATGTTTTCAACACAGGTATGTCAATCGTAATTTGACTGCACAGAGTAATGGTTTGTGACGGACTAATGAGCGCAATTCATTGAGCCATGAGCCGCGTTAAATGAGTCGCCGCATTTACACTTTATTCGGGTTCATACTAAATACTACTACTTTTACCACAGAACGACGCAAAAGAATTTATTCCCTGACTTTGGCGCATTATTTCAACTAAATGCGCTAAGGAGCTGAACAAGGCAAGCGTCAGTTGGTTACAGAACTAAACCTTTAGGCTGTCGCATCGCCACTTAGTGGACTATTTACGACAAGCAGCGACAGGCGGCAGCGGCAGCAATTTCGATGTCGATGCCGCGATTTACTCCGCCACGGCCGATATCGAGAAAACTCGCTACGGATATCGAACAGGCCGTTACATTGGCAATTAATAACTTAATTATTTTTACCTCTTATGTATGCCTGTCATCGTCGTCTTAGGGTTTTCCCGCTTGCATCCAAGACCTCGTTGGAGCCCGGGGTCGGCTCACTAGTTTAATCAGATGTGACAAAATATGAACTTTTACCGGAACGACTGCCATCTGAGATCCGTATCCCAAAGGATAGCGATATTCCATGACTTAGACCAGTAACGGATTAAGAATACGGATTGTCACCACCCCATATCATCCCATGGGTGTCGTAAGAGCCGACAGAGGGAGCATATTATGCAGAAAACAGCACTGTAAGAGAAGGAAAACTTGATATAAACCCTATACCAACCCGTTTGGCCAGCGTGGTATAGTAGGCCAATTCCTCCTTTCAAAGGAGAGGCCTAGTCCAGCAGTGGACTGATAAAGGTTGATGATGATGATGATGAGACCAGTAACAGTATATTCAATGGTACTGAGTCCTAATAAGGACTGTCAAGATTCTCAGGAGCAGAGCTGATAGCTGACTTATACATGCTCTCTGAGGCATAGACCTATCAATAATTAACAATTTAATACGCACACACAACTCGGCACCCTCTACACAGTAAACTCCAGTTCTCATTCCAGAACTCTGTTGGTAACTCCACTAGGCTAGCAAATGTATGCCAGTAGTTAGTATTATCAATTCAAAGTAAACTAAACTTAATTTAATTTAGCTGTTCATGTATTCATATTATCAAATTAAGTCTTACAAGGTTGAACAAACCAAAGCGCTTTGTATCAAACGCAGTTAGCCTTACAAAGGTGGCTCAACCACGTCAGATTGCCTTACAATGTAAGCCTAAGCCTAGCCTAAGTACTCAACGTGATACATATTCTTGTTCAACTAGTCTAGACTAGACTTGTATACCTTCTGTACATATCACCTAAAATTAATTAGGTGCCCAATGTTAGGAGATTGTTACTAGAGAACCGAATGACTTATTTTTGTAAAGATTTGTATGAAAAATGTGAATGATTGGGAGATCCCATGTTTTGTGACAATTTAGCCTGATTTTGCTTTTTTCAATTGGTGCAGTTTGCTAGCATAACGAAATTTAAATTAACACCCACTATACCAATAGTCCCCCCCGTACGTAGAGGTAACAATACTATCATGTAACAACAGATAAAGAACAAACTAAAGTCTGAATGCGGATTAATCCCATCAGTTGAAGACACTCGGCAATATAGTGCCTGACACTAATACGGCCTAAATCAGAGTGTGTTATTAGATTTTTCTATTGTGCGTATTCATTGCATGCTTTCTTTCGAGACATTTCGACAATATCGCGCCCGCAATTCACGCACACATACTCAACATCACATGACAATTTGTAAAACCAACTTGTATCAATGTAGTCAATCCAGTCTACGAGTATATTTCAATAGGTAGTACTTGGATTCAGTTCAACTAGTCGATATACTAATGTCAACAAAATGCAAACGTGCCTCACGTAGTTTCTTATCGTAATCCTAAAAGACACATGAAAATTTAACGCTGCTTTCCACACTACTCTACCCTTCAATAATGCCTTTTCATACTAAAATTATGCTTGCTTTATCTTCACGGTGTTGCCAGCATGTTTATTTTATACATTATTATTAGCTAGCCTAGGGATCTAGCATCCCCCCGTAGGATCTCCACCTTGTCGTGGGGGGGGGGGGCTCAGTAACCGTGGATTGGACACCCGCGGTGAAGCTAAGAGAGATCCCAGGAGTGGACGCTCCGCGTGGGCTTAGAGGGGCCTGCGCAGGATGCGACCAACGGTGCGGGTGCGGGGGACAGTTCTGTCTGTCCCTCGCAGTCGGGCGCGGTCGCGGGAGGAGAGGCGTGTCGGTGTTGCGTTGCCGCGCGCCCTATCTCCCGCGACCAAATGGGGGCGCACCATTCGATGCGTCGCGGTGGGGCCGCAGAGGAAGAGGAGATGCGGTGTTGCGTTGCCGTCCTCCCTATCCTCTGCGGCCGCTGGGTGTTTTGGCGGCGGGGCCCAACATCTTATTCCGCCGCCAAGGGGGTTTTGTTCGGGGCCCGCCTGACCATCTGGCGGGCCAATACCCGTCGGAGGGTAGCGACGAATGCTTATGCGATTCCCTACCCTCCGACACACGGGTACATGAGAGAGTCGAGGTGGTTTGTAGTGGTTACACCACATACTCCGGCTCTCATTTCTCCAAGAGTCGGAGATCCGAAGGGATTTTCCACCTCGTAAACCAAAAAAAAAAGGATCTCAGCATTATTTTATAAAGGGTTTATTGATTAGCGGTAAGTTAAGTTTTGACTAGGCTGTCGAAAGATATGATGCGATGCAAAATGAATTAGATAAGATTTCGAATTGCACTTAAAACTTTAGACAGACAAACTTTAGACTTTACTTAAAGTAACTTGGTAAGTGTTTTGAACAAACACAATTGCTATTACTAATTAAATGTTCTTTTGTCATGCTGACTGGTTCACGTTTTTCTGAGCGAATTAAGTTGTTTAGTTCATAAAATCTTTGACAGTTGTTATTCTAAGTCATGGTATATCGCTATTATTTTGGGTGTAGGGGTCTCAGTGCACTCGCTCTGTGGAAAAGTTTTAAGCGGACCTCGGACTCTTAGGTGAGACTTGTGGATGCAACCAAGATAACGATAGGACGCCGACGATCATGATAATGATCAAACAGCCAGACACAGACAAAATAAGTTGAACATTGTTTTTCTATCACATCATCACATCATCAGCCCTTAATACTGTCCCACTGTTGGCACGGGCCTCTTCTCACTTATGAGAAGGGTAAGGCCATAGTCCACCACG
This sequence comes from Euclidia mi, assembly GCA_944739405.2. Classification (NCBI taxonomy): domain Eukaryota; kingdom Metazoa; phylum Arthropoda; class Insecta; order Lepidoptera; family Erebidae; genus Euclidia; species Euclidia mi. The sequence goes on along the minus strand of OX123183.2, from coordinate 41,273,982 downwards.
CTGGCCAAGTGCGGGTTGGCAGACTTCAAATGTCTTTCGAGAACAACGTGGACAACTTTCAGACATGCAGGATAATTAACAATTTAATACGCACTTAAATCCGAAAAGTCATTGGTGCGTGCCGTGGATTCGAACCCGAGACCCTCTGCATAGCAGTCTGTCGGTCTCTCCACTCGGCTATCGCTGCTTCAGCTCGGCTATCGCTACTTCAGCTCAGCTGTCTTTGTTTTTCTATAAGTAATATATAAAATTGTTTTTCTATAATAAGAAATTTTCTATAATAACAACGCAACTAAAGTTTATTAACTGGTAAATACGTATTGTCATTTTGCGATGAACGTCTATCATAATAATCTGCCAAAATATCTTAATAAGTTTTAGTACTAATCAAATAACAGCGTTCGAAAACAAGGTCAGTCACTTCAAAGACACGACCTGAATGAATACATAAGCTTTTGAAATAGTAATTAAATAATGAAACTAAATAGATACTGCAAAGTACCGCATGAGAAGTAAGTCTGGTTCATCAGAATTTAATTCTGCAAATAAGTTTTTAAACAAGCATTTTGATGTGTTGAACACGAACTTCAAATTCAAGTTTTAGATTTTAATTTTCCAAACTTTTAAGAAATTATTGAACATAATTATATTTTCAAGTAAGTTTTGTAACGAATTGCGAAGTTCTAAAGAAAAGGTTAATGAGTATGGGATTATGCTGCCTTGGTGGTTTTAATTTGTGCGATGTTTTGATAATGCGGAGCGGGAAAACGTATTAGACGTACTCTGTGGTTGACCGCAACTTTGGGGGAAGGAGCACATCTATCGGTATAATGTTTTGAAAACGTTGCTATCTTTACGTCATCATTTTTGGTAATATAATCGTAGTACACTACTATTTATATCAGTTATTACAGCTTTTAATAAAACATTGTAAATTTTAATTCATCATCATCATCATATCAGCCGAAAGACGTCCACTGCTGGACATAGGCCTCCCCCAAGGCTCTCCACATATACCGATCCTGAGCCACCTGCATCCATCCGCTGCCCGCGACCCCAACAAGATAATAATTAACTATTATATTTATATAATATAATTAATTAACATAATTAACTATGTACGTAAAAAATAAAAAAAGTAAATACCGTCAACCCCGAGTGAATCAATGGTCCTTCCGACTACCGCTTCGTAAGAGCCTACATAGTCTGTATGTTAACAACAATAGCACAAAACTGTTGGTCATTCCTATAGATGCTGGCGAGAAACATTCCGAATCATTCCCGTCGAATACTTCGGAAGTATTCCGAAATATTCTGAAACTTTGGGAATATTTCAACTGTCAAAAAAAACCAGGAACATCGACCTTACTAACTATTTCGCGCCTTGAAGTTGTATATTAATTTTGTTTGCTCGCAAGGTTTGCCTTTATTTGTTTTTATTGACTGGGCTATTATACGCGTTAAGTAGAAGGATTAATACCTACCTACCTATGTGACTCGTGAATACTCGCGATGCGTACAGAGCTACATACAAACTAACCAAAAACATAGGTAGGTAACCCTTTTTCAAAAAACAAATCAAATGTGCTAGGCCTGGTTTTTTATTCCACAATTAACATTTATAAAAATAGCATTCGATTTCGAAATAAGTAGGTACCTAGGTATCTAAAAACAAAAGTATAAAAATCCTGTTAATCGCAGGCTAACATATCTACCTATCAAAACATCAACATATACTTATTCAACCCCATTTATAATACATATAAAAACCCACCAAATCACAAACAAACACGTTTATTCCCATAGAATTATTCGGCGAAATATTCGGCGGAAACATTCGATTGCGGGGTACGAATCTTTCTCGCGGGGGGGGAAAACTTCTCCGGGGAGCATCTCCCCTCTTACCGCACTCCGCACCGCCACGCACGACTCGTGGCAGTCGATATTTCAGCAAAAAAATGAATAAATCTTAATTAAATTTATTTTGAATAATTCTGATTTAAAGAAACTTTCCCAGAAGTATTCCGGAATTATTCCGAATTTTTCAGAAGTTTTGCAACTATAGTCATTCCTTTTAATCGCTAGAAGCTATACAACTGTAATATATTATACGAAATTATTTCGGGAAGTAGGACATTGTAGCAGTCATTACTCATAGTGTATAATGATTCAGGTTTATTTTATACTCACTGGTTGGAAAACTAAATGCTTTCTTGGAATATGATGAATGATTTTTGTAGACACAATTTAAAGCGTTAGCAGTGAGCGTAGGCAAGGTATCTAGGCTGGCGGACTGGCTTAGCTAGCGAGAAACGATGTGAATCAAGCGAGACTTTCGCGAGCAAAAGTATCGAGTGCTGAAGGACCGCATATTTTGTTCACATAGTTTAGTCAAAAGCTATGTAGTTTTAAGCGGCGATAGCCCAGTGATGTATGTAACGGACTGCCGAGACGATGGTCTCGGGTTCGATCTCCAGTTACCCCGGGCACGCACCTCTGACTTTTCGAAGTTATGTGTGTATTAACAATGTTAATTATCGCTAGCTTAGCAATGTGCGCGGTAGATGGCAATAGGCTCGCCCCCTATTACATTGGGACCAAAACATAACTGGCGAAATGTGGGTGTGTAAAATGCCTATGCCTGCCCCCTCCGGTGATAAAGGCGTGCAGTTATGCTATGCTATGTAATTTGTGAGCCAATCTATGAAAGAGGTAAAACGATGCTCGCCGTTGTGCAAAGCAACTAGTTGTGGATAACGGTATCTCGTCCGATATTTCGTAGTTACAATACAAATATGATTTGTGTAGTTGCGGTTTATCACTACAACTTGCTACGAGTGCAAAGAGTCGTGATGATTTTAAGCTAAATTACGGTGAAGGAAAACACAAATAACTGTAAATCAGAAAATGGCGATCATTGACAATTTTATTAGAGGGTACCATCATAATTCCGTCACCATCACTGTAATTATTGTGTCACACCATGCAAGAATGTGTATATCAAAGGTATAATGAATTTCATAATCAGTTTAAATTCCCCAATAGACCATTAACGCAAACACAAAGTACCTACAGCTTTGCACGTTCGGTTAAATGTCGTATGGGGACCGTGAGCTTGAATTGTGCAATTTATCTTCACGCGAATTAGATCACGAATTAGACGATACGGGGTAGGCAGTAGTTACCACACACATTTGTTCCTATTGCGTTGTTCTGGATCACATATTTTGGCCAGGTCAATTGCAAAGTTTGTTAATCTTAATATTCGAAAATAAAAGTAAAAATAATATTTCAAAAACTAAAAAAAGCGTGCGGTGCTTGTTTCAAGAACATAGTTCACTTGAAAAGCACCTACGCATTGTTTTTATTTTTTGGTGTCTTGTTGGAAAATCCTCATGGAGTCCCTCCACCCTGGAGGAAGAACGAAGAGGACTGTCAGCCTCTGACTGACTAAAAACCAACCCGTGTTCCTCATGTACCCGTGTGTCGGAGGGTCGGGTATCACCGAAGCATTCGTCGCTACCCCTCGACGGGTATTGGCCCGCCAAATGGGCAGGCGGGCCCCGAACAAAACCACCTTGGTAGCGGATGAAGGTGTTGGGCTCTGCCGCTAAAACACCCAGCGGCCGCAGAGGATAAGGAGGACGGCAACCTGGCAACACCACATCTCCTCTTCCTCTGCGGCTGCGACGCTACAATGGTGCGCCTCCAGATGGTCGCGGGAGATAGGACGCGCGGCAACGCAACACCGACACGCCTCTACTCCCGCGACCGCGCCCGACTGCGAGGGACAAACAGAACTGTCCCCCGCACCCTCACCTTTGGTCGCATCCTGCGCAGGCCCCTCCAAGCCCACGTGGAGCGTCCACTCCCGGCATCTCTCTTAGCTTCACCGCGGGTGTCCAAGCCAGGGTTACTGAGCCCCCCCACCACGACAAGGTGGAGATACCACGTAGGAGGATGCTTTGTTTTACATTGTAACATAATTTAAATATTTTTTTAGGTTGAATTTTATAAAAGCGTCTTTTTTATTTTTTTAAAACTATTATTTATTTTTCATTCCTTAGTTCCATTTAGTTCGTTTTTTTTAGTTTCATATTGTTGCATTGTCATCAGCGTTTGATAAATATGCAAAGTTTTAAATTAATCCGACATTTCAAAGTCGGTCAAAATCGCGTCCAAAGTTTCCGTAACATAGATACATACCTACCTACAACCTACATACAACCGAAGCTAATAAAAGCGTGTTAAAAAGTTTATCATCACAGTGCACCTCGTGAACACAGCTGGTATAACCTTACCGTACCTTCACCTACGTGTAAAAACGGTTAAAGTATTTATCACAGATCATATTCTTTATTCTATGGTATTTATATTGTACATGCTCCAATGACATCTGGATTGAATCAAATCATCTTCCCTCATGAGCGAATGTTTTTTATTTGTTGTTTGCCCGTCCAAGAGTTAATTCGTCACTGCGTGCTCCTCCAGTGTACTAGATGTCTTTACATTGCATGATGAGTCTAAAATCCTACCACGTGTCGACATAAATATTACATTTAAACTTAACGTGTCAAATCAAATATAGCTGAAGTTAAAGTTATAGTCGTAATCTTAGCCATCTATAGTTTTAGATTTCATGTAGCTGCTAAGCATTTTTCGATAATAAAGGCAGAATAAATCCAGTAAGCCGCATATCAGCACCCAAAAGTCAGCAGGTAATTAAAAAGTAATATTTCAATACACCATCCTGCATACTTTGATCAATTTAATTCGGAGTGTTTATGTATGATCAAAGATAACAAGTTGAAGGTTCAATTTTCTTCGGTTCAAACAAAGTCAACGCGAATCGACGAAATACTAATGGAAAAATAACATCGCGGCATAATTGACGAAATATGTAATGTGAGTTTCTTAAGGAACGAGAGATGACGTGGCAATCAAGGAGCTCCATAGATTAAGTTTGTTAACCTTGTGACGATGTGATTACAAGTGATATACTTATTAGGTAATATTTATTTGGGCCTACAGCAGTGGTGTAATAAGTCAAGATCGAGTGGGAAGTGTGAGAACGGCCCACAGAGATTTTCCAAGAAAATATTCCAGTGCACTGTTTGGTTACACGCTCTTAGGCTAAAATTAGCTGAATCTTCAGACGTTTGTCAATGCTTATACGATGGAAAATGTTGACACACTGGCAAATTTACGACACCATGGCTGCGCCGTAAAGGTCTAATTGGAGTCCTACGTGTATTTTATTTTAAAAGGTCGTATTATGTGTGCCATTTCGGCACTTGGAAATAACAACACATTATGCCATGTTACTTCAACCTTTTTGGGTACTGATTTAAAGTATTTTTTCATTATGAATAATATTTTAAATTTTAAAATATTATTCATAATAACAAAATACTTTAAATCAGTACCTAAAAAGGTTGAAGTAATAGTAAAAAAAGTAAATTTTTAAAACCTGATTTAAAATTTAAATCAGGTTTTAAAAATTTACTTTTCTTTGACTGACTAGAATACGTTTTATATTTCCTAGGAATATATGTTACATTATCCTCAACGAGAACCATGCGTGAGTCAACCTACTGAAGAAGTAAATAATTTATAAAATTTTCGACTGAAATCAAAACGTTGAGAGTGGCGAGAATCGTCATTTGTTTTGCCCTTCTTTGGGGTAAAAAAATGAACAAACTACTCATATCACTAGGCAAAACCTTACTGCAATAGTTTGTAATATGGTTACGCAATATACTTTATATTGAATGCCGAGTACTGATGTGTTTATTTTCTTTGTAGCTATCAGTATCCTAAAGACAAAAAGACTTTTAGTCGTCCATGACAGTTTTCATTGTAAAAGCCTCCAAAATTCCACGGTGGGTTTCCTCTCAAACGGGGAATCTTCTTGCAGAACCAAAAATCGTGCTTCACAGCTTATCAACATTCCACGGATATCAAAGAAAATTGCTCTTAATTAGTGGTATGCTATTTTATTTAATCGCTTTCGCGCTCGCCTGTACCCTGACAATGGCGCCGTGGCATTGGCAATATGGCGTATCGTCACGTACACCCATTCCCGCCGACATTCATATGATTTCTTAATAAAGTGCGACCCAGCCTCAAGCGGCAAGCGCCCATATCAATAAGAGCTGAGGGAATTTAATGAAATTCCGTTCAAGAATTCCTCTTCGTCTCTTATACGTGTACATTCCGTATTGCCGCGTTATAATATGTCCTTATTACTTTTAATTGGTATTGGTATCTATGAGATCGACTAGACCTTTGTTTTAGAAATAAAAAACTTCGTCTACAACTACACATTTGTACAACTAACGTAACGATTGATTAACGTGAATTATAAAATAAAAACGAAAATAGCCCTAATTGTCAGGGTTTCTGTACTAAACTACAGAAAAAGTTTCAATTTTAAGAAAGAAAAAGAAGGATACCTACATATTTTTTCTTCTGTGACAGACAAAACAGAATTTGTTGCTTGAGAAGTTTAATTATGTATCTTATTCGAGGCTATCATCGTAAATATCTGTGAAAAAAATCCATACCCGCTTTTTCCATAAAAACTATTCGTCAAAAAAACCGCTTGCTACCGGCTAGAAATTAATTTCAACACGCCAATGCAATGATTAAACTGTCAGTCGGGTTTTAAATAAAAATCAACTTATTTAATTTGCACGTGCTTATAAGATAATTAATCATAATTATAGCTGTAGGAGTAGACATTTAATGGATTAGCGCTTGACATGGTGTAGACAGCGAGTTATCATTTATCAGCGAGGTTAAGTAATGCTATCTCGACCGAATTTAAAGATCGAAGAATATAAGAGAGCATTTTGTATAGAATTTTATGAAGCATTAGTTTATATACTTATTATGTGTATCGCATACCATACGCGTTTGCATGCTATACAATTTTACGATATTATGTACCCCGTTGTTTTTTACATAGATTAATTGTTTTTATGATGATTGGATTTACAATGTACAGTTTAGGTTACCCTTAGTGCTTAAGAGGTAGAAAACGAAAAGATACCTATTAAAACTCAAAGCACTAGCTATCAAGTTGAAGTTTTCTTTTAATTGTCTGATCGCTACTTTTCATTCTTTCGCTATCTATTAGACGTCCACTGCAAGATATAGGCTTCTGCTTTCCGCGATACCATTAAGATCGTCGGTCAACCTTGCGGGAGATGGACCGGTGATGGATGGATTGGTGACCGAGATCGTTGGTGGATGGTCGAAAACATCGAAGTCGTGGATGGAGTATTTAACCATCTTTAGTTATAACAATGTAAAAAAAATAACTAGAGGCTAGAGCTATGACAATATATGGCTCTAGGAACTTTTTGCGAAGTTTTAAAGTGTCTAACCAACATAATTATCTCTTTAAAAATTTACTGATAAAATGATTAAATATCATCGCCAATTTCTAAGAATTTGGGCTACATTTTTAAATAACTTTAGACAGAAAAGTCATAATAATTTTTACCTTATAGTAGAAATACAAAATTAGATTTTCAAATTACATTCCTATACGTAACGGTTTTTGTACAAAAGTTTAAAATATTACGACCGCCGTTTTTCTTTCAATGACAGCTCTTTATAATTGATAACCACCTGTTGGCGAATCAAATTATTCTATCAGATTCAATATATATCGGTATTAGTCCCATTCGACGTGCCAACGACAAAGGCTGATCGAATCCAATTCCCATTTGTTAATGCACCATTACAAGGGTATCTTACTTGATGCTTTATTATATTCGAGTGGTTTGAAGAGTTGCTGCTGATTATAAGCAGATGACTTTTGAATTCGTGGGAGAATACCCGGATTACCTCATACTCTATTTATGATTGTAATACTGTTAAGAAATAGGATGGAATTAATTTTATTTGTAATAAATATTATTCAATTATTGCAACAGATTGTCTGATTCATTCAGCAATGATTGATGGCATCAAAATTTGAATAGATAAATTCAAAGTCCTCAGTAGGTACATGAAAGCTCAAAATATCTCCTATGTGAAAATGATCTGGCTGTAAAAACGTAGTAACGTTCAAGAAAACACATCAGTAGCTTGCACTAGCTGATGTGACATAAAGTGCAACTATAAATGTGATTTTTACGGTTTGTCCGCACCGCGAGATTTCAAGCCTTTCCCATAAAATCTTAGCCTTAATGGCAATTTGAGTTACCCTGTTAAAGATTAAGAGTATAAAATGTATTTTAAAATATAATTTATAATATTCCTTTATCAAAAGTACTGTTCAATAATTAGTTAATATTACTCACACATTTCAACGTTATTTAATTCGATAAGCGTACCGCTTTATGTTCTTTGAGGTTCAACAGGTAGTCTGTAATCAAATATTTGATAAAGCCTGCTTATTTGTTGATCGGATTTAAGCTCTGTTTGAAATGAGGCCGCAGTGAGGCTTTCTTGTCAAAATACATGGTGTTGCGACTTCTTGAGAAGAAAGGCTGAAACAAGCTCAGAGTCATTGCTTTTTTTTGTCATTTCATTATATTTGTTGTAAGGTTGAAAGTCTTGAATGCAACCGGGATGACGCTAGATCGAGGAACGATGCATCTAGACTACTCACTACGTATACGAATATCACCATCATGGTAAATCTGTAAGCATCTGTATTAGAAGTTTCAAATCAGGCTGGTACTTAAAGATAAAAAAATATTTTGATAGCATTACTTATTTAAAGTGTACTTACGTAGGAGAACCATTGATGTGCAAATCACATCCCAATTTACGTGGAAGACAGTTTAACAGACGGTTTGGTTCCGAAACCTCTTAGGCCGTATCATGCAATTGCGTATACATACGTAATCGTATACGTATACGTAACGTATCCGTAACGTTCCTATTAGTGCTGTGACACTAATTCATATCGATGTCGGAACATCGACTCATGTTAATTAGTATGACGTGAGAACTGCAGTTGACGACTAGTGGAATTGTAAACCAATTCTCGAAGTTGTGTTGCGATTGGATTAGTTTTGTGACCTACTAGGTTACTGGTGTTGAGTGAGGTTTTTTAGAATGCTACGTTAGTAGAGTGGACTTTTTGACGTGACAACGTCTTATAAATTGGTTTGCCGGGTGACACTTCAAGAAACTGCGTTACGCTCCGCTCACGTTATGCGCTCACAATGAGAGCGAGTGAGAGGCACGCGTCCCGCCTAAGAGCGAGAGAGACAGACATAAAAAGTGAAAGGCACGCGTCTTTCATCCTTCTTCCTACTATACGAATTAATATTAATTAATAAAATTATTTTACCACTCAAAGTCGTTGTCACGTAAAACTTTCGCCCGTATACCGACTTTACAGACAACCAATTTTTTATTCCTGGAATGACAAAAAGAAACAGTATAGTATTGGTTGGAACAACGTGTAAAAGATCATTTTTTCATAATTATGATGTCTATACTTAATGTGTAAGTTAATCAAAAGAAATTGTGTTAAGTATAAACCAATATATATTGGAATGGATAAAATGATTCATTCGTCATTAGAATTGAGCGACAAAGTATCAGACCAAAGCTTGAACAAAATATATTGTTCTTTGCTTTACCATTGACAATTGGATATACATTGTCGAATTTGTATGCTAAATGTCACGATGTTCACTTCAGTAATTAAGGTAACACACGGACAAAGAGACGATCAAACAAATTCAACATCGTGAGGAAACCTGCATGTCAGAGTTCTCCATAATGTTCTCGAAAGACATGTAAAGTCTGCCAACCCGCACTTGGCCAGCGTGGTGGACTATGGCCTTAACCTTCTCATAGTGAGAAGAGGCCCGTGCCCAGCAGTGGGACAATATAAAGGGCTGATGATGATGATATAAAAAAATCACGCAAGAAACTAAGCGCTTGATGTATAAAATTGTGATCTTTTCTGGAGCTGTATTATTGAAATCCTATTAAACTTTTTCTATGGAATGAAAAGGAAAGAAAGGTGAAAGAAAGGTGAAGCTTAATTATTCCCAGATTTTTAGGCGCCATTTTATCCAACGTTGGAACACAAAGGAGTGGTGCAGACAGGCGATTTGTCTTCAATGTAAACCTCATTACGTATATTCTTGATGCCTTTCAGACATCTCGCCATATCCTCCGGCTAACTTAGTATTTGTGCAATGCGTGGAAATTCTTTTTATTTCCTTTTTGGGTAATTATATTCCGATGTCTTAGATGGCAGAATATGTTCTGGTGTTCAAATAAGATTTAACTTGATTCAAAGCGTCTCTGTGTTTCGTATTTGATTGTTTTAGGTCACATATAAACAACCTGAAAAACAACGAATCGGATATAGATCGGTTATGATATTTTAAACCCCGGTTTGTAATGCGTAACTGTAGTAAAGTAAAAAGTGTTTCAGCTGCAAGTCGCCGTGAAATATAAATTATATCAACAACTGTTATTTCTTTTATAGGAAAAAATATCAGCTATAGAAATCTACGTGATTTTTAAAGCACCAAACAACAAACATCGGAGCTTATAGTTTTCAATAGCTGTTGCTTAGGTTTCAATTTATTTTTATAATATCTCGTAACTCTTGAATTCACTTTAACTATTGTGCCGAAACCAAGGCAAATAAATAGAATATCAATAATAATATCAGAATAAACAAACAGTGTCCGGCAATACGGTCTAAAACAAAAGATGCGCTATACTGATTATGGTTTTGAGTGCGAAATTTCCAACTAGGTTAGGCTGAAACCTCATAATGGGTCACAATTCAATTGTTTCGCGGTAATTTAAACTCTGCATATGTGCCCTGGAATTTTGGTTTGATACTGTAAAATTATTACCATTTCCTCCGAGTGAATCGCTTTATAAATTGTAGACAGATGCTTTTGTAATTAATGTTGAATAGTAAAAGGATAAATATAGAAGGGAAAATGAAAGATGACATAGTATTAGAATATTATAAATGGTATTAATCAGTATCTACCTTACTTAATTAATCACAGTATTATCACAGTCAAATAATCCATACAGTCGTTCGACGAACGCGTCTAGACGGGTCAATCGTGCGGGGGCCAAGAGGTGAGACGCGGGAAGAGCGGTACCTAGTTACGTATATCGCCTAAGTTCGTAACTAGGTACATATTTTTGGGGGCTGGCACGTGCTTATTTTTTGTTCGTTACTTATTTATTTGCTTATGAATATTAATTAAGATGGTGCATACGACTTGTGCTGTGAGACATTGAAATTCTTTATGCTGTTTAAAGATTTAAATAAATAAGGATTTCAAAAATCTGCGATTGCATCAATTTACTTATACCAAAAAAGAAAATTTCATTAATTATAATTATTTATATAATTTTGAAATGTATGTACCTATAACCACTTAAAATAATGTGCACATTCCTACTAATTTACTAACTTTTTACAATATCTCATGTCTGGCCAAATCACAGAATAAAGTAGCAATTATTGTACGTAAACAACACGGCAGACGTAAGAAAATATGCGTTGTAAGGTAATATTCGATTCTGGTGTGATTTTAATTTCATTCAATAAGTGCCCAGTACCTTCGCATTAGGTAAGTACCTATCACATATTATTATGTATCTTGGTAACGGCGCATCCTAGCTCAAAAATAACCATATTTTTGGCCTCCTTTTATAAACCCCACACATGTTCTCTGTAATCTCATAGCCCGGTCACCCATCCATAAAATGACCGTGATGTCTACTGCTTTACGTTAACGTAGTTTGCACGAAAAAATCTGCAAAATACTTCATATCGATAACATAGGCTCTGCAAGCTGATCCCAAGGTTACCCATCCATTAAGCCACCGCTATGTCAATCGCTTTATTTTAACTTGGTTTGTACGAAAAATGCTTTATATTCTTAACCACCTCCCACGACACCTGCGGGATGAAATAGGTGCTGACTGACACTTTGTATGCAAATCTGTCACCGCACGAAAAATGCAACGTGTTTTATAATAATTATTTATCGTTAATTATTGTACTAAAATAAACTAGGTGTTTACCACGGTTTCACCCGCGTCCTGAGGCAACTTCTTCGCGTACCCGGTTATTTTTTAGCCTAAGTTACTCCATGGTACATCAGGCCAGTGAGGGTCCCGTCAAAATAGGTCCAGCCGTTCCAGAGATTAGCGAGAACCAACAGACAGACAGACAAAAATTTTAAAAATGTAATTTCGGTGTAAGTGCCGTGTATACATCCATATGCATTTAGTAAAAAGCGGTTATTTTAATATTACAAACAGACACTCCAATTTTATTTATATGTATAGATAACTGATTTACACTATATTATTCATGTAGCGTAGCAATTGTAATATTTTTTCTAAAATAAATAGACGGTGTTTGAATAAGTAGGTATTGTTTACATGTGGCAGCCCTAGCCTACTTACCCTTGTCTAGACGTTGTCGGCTTTTTCTACGAGATCAAAGGCGTCAAACTACTGTATGTCTTTATACTGTGGTATTATAGACGTCTTTTTTTACATTGAAAAAGCTCCCACGCAATGAAAAAATGGCTTTGTGACGGACTTAAGAAACATTTAAACGAGGGAATCAACAATCAGGGAAAATCAGTTGGTGTATACCACAAATGTGGTGGTATCTACAAATTGTTGTGCCGAGTGTGGTGTGAGTATCGTTTTTTGGCGTCCACTTAAACCATATACGCCATAACATGAAATTTACCTTATCCATGAGGGATACCTTTACCTTCAATATGAAAAAAATTGTGACGTGAAATGTCTCGCAGTCACTAATAATTATAAGTATTGGTTCATTGACGCAAGAAATTTCAATATACTTAAAAGATTTTCATTTTGCAGTTATGAGAGCGTAATTGTTTCATATCGAATTACTATGACACATAATATTTTACAATGAATTTTAAATGAGATAATTTAATTTGGCTTATGCATTTGAAATTCGATTTTGTTTCATATTTGAGTACAGACAATATTACACGTAAATAATAACGTTAATCTCAATTATATTAGTTTAGGATTATGTTTTCTTTTCAAGGGGTTTCATAGGTTTCAATATAAAATAAAGTAAGTGCTAATTTGTACTATAATTATTTTTTTTGGTAGAATTATTAAATGTATTTATGACACAGTATTACATTTGTACATTATACAATAAAATTTTGTACAACGTACACCCTTACCCTTAACGGGTCTTAATTTACGGTAGAAATTACTATACTTTTCTCCGACGTTTCAACTGAGGGACTGAGGGACTGACCGACTTAAGTTAGCTCAGTGTCGTCCTTGTGATGTACGGATTTTGATAACTTCCCCTTCATGTCTTATATTTTTTTTGCAGCCGCGATATGTTCCTTATTATGAACATATCGGTCACAAATCGACAATTTAATTATTTATACTACGCCTATGGTGCAGCATGTTTTACTCACGAACCTTACTTTCATGTTATGACAACAAATATGTATTGTGTTACAGAATATTTTCTATTCTCAGAAAACATTGCATAACACGCTATATGATTATACCGTAGGGTTTCATAGTCGCATAAATGTTATTGTTTCTTCATGAATCTCATGATACCACATTTTGGTATTAAAATAAGTTAAACTAACCAATAACATGGTTTAAAATACGACTCATTCTTACTAGAAAAGTTAAGAAAACCGCGATACGAAACTAGACACATTAAAACTTAGGAACAAATATATTGAACTTCTACACTATTCTTGGCGGCGAGAGTTAAAATTCAAACATTATTTCATTACTATTCGATAGTGTGGGGCACGTCCCAATGCTCCGCTCCTCCATTGTCCATCTAGTCACGTGTAAGTCCTAATGGTTACGTACAATGGAACCACCTTCCCACCTGAAGCGATAGCCTTACCACCAATATTCCCGACGCGCTAACCATTCTCCGGGCCATTACACATTTATATACCGTATTGCAAACGGAATAAGGACGTGAGTTGCTTAGGGGATATCCTCAGATGATCATTAAGTGCGATTGTACAAATTGAGTGGAGTTATGACGCAGCTGAAGATTCGTGGAATCACCCTCGCGGATCTTGAATTTGTAAGGGCAATGCCGCAGTCATCGCTATAATAAATGATCTTGGAGGAACGCTGCGCCGTAATATAGTAGGTCGTTGGCTTACGAATAATGGCTGCCGGAATAATTACCATTACTGCTTTGTGGTTTTACGTAAATATTTGCGGGAGGGATAAATGTTGTGGTTTAAATATGTCAGCCGCATTTGGCTCGAGCCGCGATCGCTTCGTTTTTCTTTTCACACTTCGAATCCCTAACTGATTCGACCCTAGGCCTGTTGCATCCCCTTTTTATTCCGAGCTTTGAAATTAATGCTAGGCAGTACCATCAAACTTTTGTGCTTTATGTCATCAAAAAAAGCAATTTTATCTAAGTAATGAAATAAAGAAAATTAAAAGCCTTGTGAGCTTACAATAAAAATATAATGAAGTGGGCCATTATATGTTACAATAATGACATTCTTAAAAACTACATAAAAATGCATCGAATTAATTAGTCTATAATAATTTTAAGCCTTTATTTAACCTACAGATGAAGTTAAAAGGCACCAATCAGCCTATTGCAGTTCACTGCTGGACATAGGCCTCTCCCAACATGCGCCACAATGACCGATCCTCTGCCTTCCGCATCCAGCCCGCCCCAGCCACCTTTTTTAGGTCGTCGGACCACCTAGTCGGGGGGCGTTCTACTCTTCGTTTGCCAAAACGTGGTTTCCACTCTAAGACTCGTCTGCTCCATCGGTCGTCGGTCCTTCGGCAGACGTAGCCAGCCCATTGCCACTTCAGCCTGCTTATACGACGAGCTATGTCGGTAACACCAGTTCTCTTCCGGATGCCCTCCTTGCGAATTAATCCTTTAGAGAGACTCTAAGCATAATATTTTCTTGGGTTTACGCGAATGTTACACATTGAAATTAAACTACAGTTTACGGATTTTATCGCGTTATATTACTTTCACTGGTTATTTGTTATTACATTTAAACCGAAAGATCTAGAAACTACATTTTTATTACTAGCCGACGTTTCGAATTCTTTACAGGATTCATGTTCACGGCAGACTGAGGTGATATTTGTCTTTGTCTTGAATTTAAAAGTTATCTCAAAGTATCCAAACTTTTTTAACCTTTTGACGCAGAATGTGCTCACTGTGTCTTGATGTCTTCTGGTGACTTTGTCCTTTTTGGGTTTCATTAGCCTGATAACAGGGTCCCAAGCTGGAGGAACATTCCAACCATCTTCCCTATTGAAATTAGGATGTTTTTTAATTTCAATAGCTTCACGTATCATTCTTGGAATAAAGCGGTGTTGTTTTGCGAGTATCTGTGGTTTATCAAATCGCAGGTAATGGTTGGTTCCTTGTTCTACCTGTTCACACACAGCAGACTTCGTCGAGTGTTTGTGTTTAATGTCAGCTATATGTTCCTTTAGTCGAATGCCTATGCTTCTCGTGGTTTGTCCAATGTATGAGAGCCCACACTCACAGTCTATCTTGTAAACCCCGGCCTCTTGTAAGGGTAACTGACTCTTGACAGATGGTAATAATTGGCTTATCTTCGTTGGCGGCTTGTAGAAAGTTTTGATTGAAGCTCGCTTCAAGATGTAGCCAATCTTGTCGGTCACGCCCTTGATGTATGGGAGGACAGCAGGTTGTCTCTCTACTGTGGCTGGCTTGTTCTTCGGGGATCTGTGACGTTGGCGCGGTGGTCAGAGCTTGTTGTCTTGCAGAACTTGCTTGACATGTTGAAGCTCGGCGTCCAGGTGTTTCTTGTCACAGATCCCCCGGGCTCTCTGAAACAAGACATTCCTACGGTAGCTAACTGTTTAGGATGGTGGTGAGATTCACCGTTTAAGTACCTATTTGTATGTGTCTTTTTCCTATACACAGTGTGGCTCAAAGAGTTGTTTTTGTTCCTGATAACAAGTACATCTAGGAAAGCTAAAGAATTTTTTGCCTCTAATTCCATTGTAAATTTGATGTTGTTATGAATAGAGTTAAGTAAAATTGTAAAAGTGTCATCTACATACCGCTTGTAGAACCTCGGTGTGATGGTGGCAGTCTGCAGGGCTCGCGCCTCGAAGTCCTCCATGAAGATGTCAGCAACAACAGGCGATACTGGAGAGCCCATTGCCACACCGTCTACTTGTATGTAGTATTTCTCATCCCATAGCAGATAGCCGGTTGTTAAGCAGTGTTTCAATATTTCTGCATATTCCTCGGGCATGTTGTTTCTATTAGCTTCCTTCTAGTTATTTCAATACAGTCATGTGCTGGTAAGCATGTAAATAATGACTGTACATCAAAACTAACCATAGTTTCCTTGTCAGACAGATGTAGGTGTTTTATTTCACTGACAAAATGGTAGGAATCCTTTACATGCGCTCTCGTCTTGCCTCTGAGTGGCGAGAGAATCTTCGTAATGTGTTGAGCCAATCTGTAGATTGGTGTCCCTATTTGACTGACTATAGGGCGCAGTGGAGCATTTTCTTTGTGTATTTTCGGTAGACCATACAATTGAGGAGGTTTTGCACACGATGGTATTAAGTATTTCACGTCCAGATTCAGTTGTTCGGAGTATTTCTTCACAATGTCACTCGTTTGCTTGAGTATTTTGTTAGTAGGGTGTGTCTTAACCAATTTATATGTACTTTCATCCGATAAAAGATTTTTCATTTTTCGTTTATACTCGGACGTGTCCATTACTACCGTTGCATTTCCTTTATCTGCTCGAAGTACTGTTAGTTCAGGTCTAGCCCGTAGGTTCTTCAGTGCGAAATACCCTGGTTTTGGTAGATTCCTTCTCGGCACTGTCGACTGACGCAATACAGCAGAAACGTCCTGACGTATGGCCTCGAAATCTTCCTTACACACATTGTTCTTGACTAGACAATCCTCAACGTTGCAAATAATGGTCTCATACGGTATTCTGGATGGAGTTATCGCATAATTTAAACCTCTGCATAATACTTTTTTGGTGTTTTGATCTAACGTGTGTTTTGACAGATTGACAACTGTTTGTCTATGATCGGCGGACGGCAGCGTGTGATTGGTCCGTGCAAAAACGTTCTGTTTCATTTTGTACTGGTCATTTGATTTTTGTTGTAATTTTTTTAAATTTCGAGCTAAGCATAGCTCGTTCCATGGCACACTGAGCGACTTTAAATCTATGGAGCAGCCCGACCGTGAGTGTCCAGGCACCGTACGTCATTACTGGTAGGACGCATTGGTCGAAGAATTTTGTCTTGAGGCTTTACGAAATAGGCGACGAGAAGACCCGACATAGCTTATCGAATGCTGCCCATCCCAACTGAATCCTCTTCTCGATTTCCTTCTCGAAAAAGGCATTAATACAGCCCAATTGATACACCTGTGTTGTAATACACGAGTCAACCCGGCACGCCAACACTTCATTCAGTTACACTAATGTAAATAAAAAAAATATTTAAAGAAAAACAAAAAACCCGACTGCGTAAAAAATAATTTTAAAAAATACGTGACAAAAATAACTTAAATAAAAACTAAAAAGAAAGAAACAAGGCTAGTAGTTTAGAATTCTAATGCAGAACAGACCGACTCACAGTCGGGCCCCTTGGAAACATTTGATTGGTAAAATTTGAATGGGCCCCGACTGTGAGTCGGTCTGTTCTGCATTAGAATTCTAAACTACTAGCCTTGTTTCTTTCTTTTTAGTTTTTATTTAAGTTATTTTTGTCACGTATTTTTTAAAATTATTTTTTACGCAGTCGGGTTTTTTGTTTTTCTTTAAATATTTTTTTTATTTTATACTTTTTAGTTATTCACTGCTTTTTTTGTTTGTTTATCGTTTATACTTGAAGTAAAAATTAAATCAATAAGTAACAACATTAGCGAGAATGATTGTTTTATTAAACAACTTTAAATCGTTATATATCCTAAACTATTATTTTAAATTAAAAATGATAAAAGGAACCTAAAGATGATTTTAAAATACCTATTCAACAACACCCCACATGACATAGTTCATCGACATATATTTTTTTAATTTGGACAATATGGCGTCTGGTTGACGCTGTGTTGAATTTTAATAACTGTCATGGCTTTAGTGACACTCGCAAGGTTAAGACGAATCGATTGACGTAAGAATCAGCGAAATCGACCAACGCATTTGGTCTCTAGAACGCCACATAGAAACAAACATACATACATACATACTTACATACATACATACATAGACTGATAAACACATTACCCTCCTTTGCGTCGCGCAGTCGGGTAAAAATTAGGCCGCGGCTTCGCTTGTATGGTCGGTTATTGAGGGAAGAGGTAGTCCATGACTAGGCTAAAGAAAATCTAAGAAGGCTAAAGTTTTACGAAAACCAGATTTTGCGTGAGTAACAAACATTCATCCATTCTCATAAACTTTTTAGTTTATAAGTAAGAAGTGGCTACACCATTTATTTCTGTTTTACTCAATCTCACATCAGTCATATTTGACTTAGGCTGAGAGGTATCCAAACGAAACAGCTTTGTTTATTACAAGACAGCAAACGCGTAATCCTACTGATAAACCAGTTACTTGTCGTTGATTATTCCATCCACAGTGAAGGTTTAAAGGCTCAAGTTGACTTTGATATGGATTTCGGGATCACAAACGGAATATTTTGACAGTTCCGGTTTGAGGCACCCGGCTCAAATCGACTTTACGTTTGTTTTGTATTTATTGAATGGAGAGACTTTAAGAAAACTAACTTCGTAAACGTACACAGAGCGTTTACTTTGACAAAGAAGGAGTTCTAAACTTCAGTCATTAACCAGCACAATATTTACAATTAAAATTTCTTCAGATGTAAAACGAAGGGCGAATGTTTATTAATATTTCGTATTGTGGTCTGGCCGCAAACGGATTAATTTTGCCGTTTGCCGGGGTGTTTCTAAAAGCGGTTATGATATCATGTTAAATGTGTCGCCGTATCCGCAGTTACCTGCTGAGTGAATTGAATCTGCAGTTTCTTTCATTTAGGTATACTCAGCTACATTTAGAATTAGTTTTTTGGAAAAAGAACTGCTGGGGTAAATTCCTTTTCTAGTTTTTTTATTAGTACTGTAAATAGTAACTTTGTAATGTTGTATTTATAAATACGTTTGAACCGTTAGAAATTACTATTTAAACTACACACATTGTGCTATTTCATATGAAGAATAACATGTGACTAAAGATTATTGAGATAAACAGATTAAATACACGCTCTTATTGCTGGCGTGAGCATACAATATCCTATAATTCGTTCTGGGTATTTCCCGCGCGGATGTCAGCTATCGCGACGATACGTGGCCCTGTTTTATTCTGATGTACCTTTCATCTATATTAGGTAAAGCATAATTTAATTACCTCCATTCAGTAGTTTTCCATGAAAGACTTACAAATATCCATCCAAACATCTGTCGTCACAAAATGTCAAGTATATAATAGTAGTAAGACATGCAGATACGGTTCAATATGTAATTCATAATAAGTACCTCATATAATCCATAACCGCTGTTAAAAACCGGTGATCCATATCTTAAAGAGTATAATCGAAGTAATTTTAGGCATCGCCATATCGTCAGTTGCCTCTCAGTGCCAGTTCTTGTAGAAAAGAATCGAGGATTTATGCGTTCTAACGACCTATGAGATTGGTTCGTATTCAGCAGCAGGCATCCGCATGAATATCAAATGGTATTAATAAATTAAGTGTGTCTGCGTCGGCGGTCGCTCTTATGTTGAACATTATCATAAATTGTTATAGCAAATATTTGTGATTCTCCAAGACTTTGCCATGGCATTATGGCTCTTAGCTGTATATGGCGTATTGGAGTACAAAAGAGCAACATAAGAACCAATATAATAATATACATAGGTATGCAGTGGTGGCCCGAGCTCTCAACAATATTGTCGGTCCATCTTGCGGGAGGCCTACCTCTACTACGACGTCCAGTGCATGGTCGCCACTCCAGAACCTTTCTGCTCGTCCATACCAATAGTATCAAAAATTAAAAAATTAATGCACCCTTTTGCTTTCAACCTTGCATACCACAAATAAATATAAGCGGTAATATACGAAATTTAGTGAATCATTTAGTAACTGTCGGTACAGGTGTCCTTCTTGGCAAAACGTGAGGTGAATACTTGCGTGCCGTGTTCCTCGACATGGCAACGCGACTTATAAAGATATAATATGTAAGTTGCAGTAGAGCTGTGTTTTTAGTTTGATAATTAGACTGTTGTAGAAACTAGATTTATTTTTGTATATGATTTGGAGGTGAATTAGAAAGTTCACAGCAATAAAATGCGTAATAGTTTATGTTTGAAATAGATATACTGTCTATAATAATTAGTCGAGTAAATAATTTTAATAACATTTTTTGTCTATTGTAATTTTTTTTTGACTCTGGTCACACTATGAGATGACAAATCACTCTCTGTCATGCTTTGAAAAATTATTTTTGAGTACGCCGTTTGCTTGTCGCGTGATTTGTATAATTGTATTAACTTGAGTAAATACTTGTAATTGCCGCTTTTGAGTTATCCGGCACTAATCAGTCTACAGGTGATTTTCAAGATTTTCAAGGTAGAAGAGCCTTGCTGATTTCAGCATGAATGGGCCGGCTCGACTGGGGAAGTACTACCCTCTCACAGAAAATCGACGTCAAGTAACAGTACCTAAAATGTTGCGTTTCGTTCGGTGAGTGAGAGTACCGGAGGCTCTATCCTTCCATCTTCTCATCCTTTTCCCAACCCC
Organism: Euclidia mi; assembly: GCA_944739405.2. Classification (NCBI taxonomy): domain Eukaryota; kingdom Metazoa; phylum Arthropoda; class Insecta; order Lepidoptera; family Erebidae; genus Euclidia; species Euclidia mi. The sequence goes on along the minus strand of OX123183.2, from coordinate 41,253,150 downwards.
AAGGGGCAGCAACGCACTTGTGACTCCTGTGGTGTTGCTTGTGTCCATGGGCGGCGGTAGTTGCTTACTATCAGGCGATCCGTCTGCTCATTTGCCGCCTATTACCATAAAAAATATACAGTGTTAATAAATTTGTGAAATATATTGACAATTGACATTTGTGAAACTGAATTGTGAATTATGTGTCGACCACCACCACGTGCATCCTGTCTTGAAGACGCCGCTTGGAGTCTGGTAACTAACGATATTTCTGTTTGGCCAAATTAGTTGTGTCTTATCATAGGCTTCCTCCAGGTCACCAGAGAAGATCACCAGGTAACTGTACATTGTATTTTGATTGTCAGCGCCGAGAAACTCGGCCCCATGTATGTTCAGACTACTCCTCGTATTGCCTTGATCAATTGGAGTATGTAAACTAGTTTCCACTGCACTCTGCAACAATTCCCGATTGCCTAGGGCAATCTCTGAACATATCTTTTGGCACAGAATAGATAGTACTTACGTACAGAAGCATCACTTCGCAAACCAGTTTAAAGAAATTGCGAGTCTTGCTACTAAGCAACAAAGTGCAATTCAGCTCGCATAAGCTCTCAGTGCCTACCGCGATTTTCACCTAACCGTTCCCGCTCTTTTCTAACACATAACGCTGTCGCTGTCTAGCGTGGAGTGACGCACTAGCTGTCGCGGTAGGGTTGTCGACTTGCCGCTGCTACTATATGCTGTCTATCTACCTACTTGACCACCTAATAATAAATAATTATCCTATGTTTAATGCGTATGGTTACACGGTAAATTTTACTAAATTAAAACAAACCTAGATATATTCTTGTTTAATGGTTAGTGATATTTTTGATGACTTACTTCAAGTTGGCTTGAAGTCAGTCATCAAAATTGCAGGCTTGAATTCTTAGGAAGTATTTTTCGTCTTTTCGCTAGAAAAAAAAACCACAAATATTCTGGTCGTATACATTTTCATTATACTCATTCTTAGTTATTTCCTACTATTTCCTTATATTCCTATTTTTGGTTACGTCATATTATACCCGTTTGATATAATAATTGTAACTTTACAAGAAATCATCATTGCCCAATCAATACAAAATTCATATTCATAATAGAGTATAATATTGTACAGACTCAGTATAGCTTTTACCATACACGGCAAAAAGACATATTATACATTTTTAGCATATTTTTTATTTATTCAATACAATTCTATATTCGAGTTAAATGGATCACACTCAATACGGAACATTCTGTATATACCCACGTAAACAACAACTTCATGCAAGGGACACCCAGTGCGGTGACGTGAGCTCAACGCTCGTCGAGAACAGTTTGCAACTACCTTACATTTATGACATTATGTGCGATACAGAAAAAATCGAATAATGTAACTATCATCGTCATGTGAATTATATGATTTGTGTGGATTTCTTGTTTATTGTGATAAAAGCATGGTCACACATGGCTACGCTGCCGTCGATCATATTATTAGGATGCACGGTAAAACTTGAATTATTTTGTGTTTGCATCACAAGTATATTGTTATTATGTTGTAAATAAAAAAAAAATTAAAAATACACGTGTACCGATTAACATGATTCAAACCAATAAAATGGTTTTTGAACTAGATCTTTAATTTGACACCATAATCGTTGGGATATCTCAACAAAAAAAAAAACAAATTTTCAAGTTGCTATCTAATACTAATATGTAACTATGAAGTATATACCGTGTAACAATTCTTTTAAAAACTACCTATCTTTTCGAACATCAAACCATAAAACAAGGATTCTGTACGATTGTCAACATCATTAAATCAGAAATAATCAACACCTATTAAGTACCTAATTTGGTATTAATTAGTTTAGCTTACCTTTCCGCATGTGTAGGTAATGTAAAAAATGACACACTTTTTTTCGACACACATCCGTGAAATGAGCATACTTTACACCAGACTTGTGATGAGACATTTTTGTTGTTCACTATTAAAATTCACGTTATTAGCAAATTTAATAGCAAAAATCGCTCTGCGCGCTAGCGGTGACAACCATGACAGCCGACTAACGACGCGGACTTGGAAGCCGCGCCAAAGTGTAGGCACTTATCGCTGTAGGTACGGCCGAGTGAAGGAGGCCTGCTTTTGGTAGCAAAGCGCGATTGAGTGTGCCTAACCTCAGACTAGTATTGTGGTCTCGGATCAGTATTGTAATCTTGTATCTGATTGAGCTGGGCATTGCTATCACATTGTTAATATTGTTGTAACTGTTAGGTTAAGTTCAATGTCAAACCGAAGTTCAATGTCATGTGCTTATGCACATGACATTGAACTTCGGTTTAAAATAGTAATTGTTAACTTGAATTGTTGAAATCTTATTTGAACTTGTTGTTGTAGTGTTAATTAGTCAGTTTTGATTAAATACATAACAGTTTTATGTATTAATTGACTTATTTGATTGTAAACATTGAGTTTAAGCATTATAATAACCACATTTGACTTTGCATAGATAAGCTGGTTACATTGATAATCTTATAACTTATTTAAAGACTTTGGTTCTGTAGTAATAATTGAAAATATTAATATTGTTAGTCAGTCTGTTTGTTTGTTGCAAAGAATTGATTAGTTTGAAGTTTCAATTTGTTATAACTTTTGGCTATCAAGGACTTACGTTCAGCTGCGGGTGCCATTTCATCATATTTGCGCTGGTTTGCCTCAGCCAGTTCTCTCGTAAACCGGCCTAATCGTCAGCAGGCTTTATTACAAAAATATGAGCTGAATAGTGATCGGTTGGCAAGCGTTGAACAGCAATTTGTGTCTTCAGCGCTTGTTGTCTCGAAGTGTTGTTGACTTCACAGTGAACCAGCGAACCAAAGTCAGTGAGGACTATGCCCAGATACTGGACATATATGATGCTGTCTCCGACTGTGCAAGGAATTTGATTGCAGAGACGGACGGGCAACCCGTTTTGAAGCAGGAGCTTCTTAGGCCATCACCGGGACTTTTGAGTCGGCTTCCCACGCTAGACCTCACGCACTTTGATGGCTGCCTAGGAAGCTACCTGGGGTTTATCAACCTCTTCGACAGCCTGGTCGATGCCAGGGCTGACCTTCGGCCGTCCCAAAAATTGGCATATCTGATGTCAGTTTTGGATGGGGAGGCCAAAGGCCTCATCCAGCATCTGCCGGTGTCTGACGAGGCCTACCAGACGGCTCGAGACTTGATCACCCGGAGGTACCACAACAAGCGTGGCCTCGCAGACACCCATATTGAGCAGATCTTGAGTTTGCCCACGCTCACCCGGGTCGTTGGTTTGCGCACCCAATTATTGAACCCGCTGTTGGTGACACACAAACGCCCTCAAGTGCTTGGATCTGCCCGTGGACCAATGGTCTTACTTGCTGGTACATATAGTGCTCAAGTAGCTGCTTGCAGACCTAAGGTCGCGTTTTGAGCAGTGGTTTGGCGGGGATAGTGCGACACATCTGCCCCTTTTTGCAGACCTCAAGAAGTTTTTGGAGGACGAGTGCCGGGTCTTGGACAACTCCGGTGATGATACGCCGGCTAAGTCACAGCCGCCCAAGGGCAAGGAGTGGGCTCGCGTTCACACCCGAGGAAATGTTGATCGGCGCCCTCCTCGATTTGCAGTCACGCAGAACCCAAAGGAGTGCTCTTACTGTAAGGTCACGGGGCACAGAACGGCCAGTTGTAGGGCATGTATTGACATTCTCTGCATGAATGCCAGTGAGGTAGGCCGCTTGTCCAACCAGCCGACGCCGCGCTCGGGTGGGTGTTTTGAAGGTAGCAGCCGAGACTCGCCTCGCTCACTTGATCACTAGTGCGGGAGTTGTCTTATAAAAAAGAAAGAAAGAAAGAATTACCTAAACTCACCCCGCTTGGAGAACCGTAGCGTGCGCAAGCCTCCTCTCTCTCGCGCACCAAAATGTGCGACTGTTCAGCGACACCAGCACCATGACTGCTGCCCGAGGTATTCCCCTCCTTTTGCGAGCCTTGGCTCGCGCCCACCTCGTTTTGGGCGGGTGCATCATTATGACCCCCACAAATGGTGCGCGGATCGAATCACCGCGCCTTTGAGGACTTCAGACCGCACCCTCATTTTGATTTGCCTGGCCCTGGCCAACGGTCGCCGCCCAGGCAACAATACGTCATTGATTCCTGCCCTATAACTCCAACCTCCCCCATTGAGACCGTTATTCTACCAACGGTTGCTGTTAGGGTCTGGGGACCCACGGGGGCCTCTGTTGTTGTCCGCGCTATATTGGACACAGGTTCTCAAGGTTGCATTGTTTCCACTTATTTGGTAGGCCATGTTAAGTTAAATATGGGTTCTTTTCCAAATTGTATTCAAGGAATAGGTGACGTAGCATCTACTGTTGAAAGGCAAGTTAAGGTTTTGTTTGCTCCTGTTGAATCTTCACACCGAGGATTAAAACCTCGGCTATTGTGCTGAAAATGTTGGGTATGCATCCACAAAAAAAACAGCTACCCGCTGCTGTGGTGATCAGGTTTGGAACTGGCAGACCCCAAATTTGACTCACCGGAACAAATCGATTTGTTGTTGACTCTGATGTCTTCGGTGGAATTTTGATTGGTGAGAAACGGGTCTTGGTGCCAAATGGTTTGATTGCCATCCCGACCATATTTGGAGTTGCCTTGATGGGACCTGTACCTAGGGAACCCTCTGCACCCGAACTTGATAATTTGTTGGCGGTAGGCTCCGCTCTCTCTGATGCGGTTCAGAGGTTTTGGGAGGTAGAGGAGCCCCCTCAAGCTGCTCGTTTGAATCTAGAACATGAGGAGTGCGAGTTGTTCTTCTAGAACAATACTGGTCGACTCCGTTCTGGTCGGATTATTACGAAGCTACGCTTCCTGTCTGTACAGCCTCCGCTTGGTGAGTCACGACCTTAGCCGAAAAGAGATTGTTGGATATGGAGCGTCGCATGGGTCGTGATCCGGAGCTCAGACAGAAGTATATTGAGTTCATGAGAGAATATGAACAATTAAGACACATGTTCGTGTCAAATTTGGATTGGCGTTCGGTGGAGCATTACTTTCTCCCGCATCATGCGGTATTGAAGCCATCAACTGGCAAGCTGCGCACGGTGTTTGATGGTTATGCGCAGACTTCTACAGGCGTACGTTTCCCACGAGCCTCTGCCATCCTGAAGGACGATATTTACGTGGATGACATTTGTTCGGGCGCCTCCACCGCGGACGAGGCGATCCTCTTGCGGGACGAATTGATAGGTATCTTGGCCTCCGCTGGTTATGAGTTGCGCAAATGGATTTCCAACTCACCAGCGCTTTTGGAAGGCTTACCAGAGGATCATCAGCAAGATCCACATTTATTTGAGATTTTTGGAAACCCCGCTATGATGGCTGTTCTCGGCGTTCAGTACAGACCAGTTCAAGACATCTTTACGTATAACGTAGACTTGAAATTGCCTTGTTCCTGGACTAAACGTCTCGTGTTGTCTACTGTCGCCAGAACCTTTGATCCAAACGGTTGGATTTGTCCTGTAATATTTTGGGCAAAATGCTTTTTGTAGAAGCTTTGGACAGCAGGATTGAGTTGGGACGAACCTCTACGCGGTACTCTTGTTGAAGATTGGACCTCCTTTGTATCCTCACTTCCTGCCGTCAATGAGATCTCCTTGCCTCGTCCCATCCTTCCTTCCGGGAAGTACAAGGCAACCCTTCACGGGTTTTGTGATGCATCGGACCTTGGTCACGCGGCCGTGGTGTACTCACGCACAGTCAGTGCCTCAGGCCAGGTGAGGGTTTCCCTGATCCTGGCAAAGAGGAAGGTTGCACCCCTTCGGACATCTTTGACTATTCCAAAATTGGAGCTCTGAATAGTGAAAAGGAGCCTTCATTTATTTTTGTTATATTTTGTAAATCAGGCGTAGAGTTTATATATTTTGCTTTCTTATAAATTGACGACTCTTTTGGGTTCATGAAAGGAATCGTACGGTTGCGTATTAATTAAAATGCATTTTTTAATTAGAGCTCTGCATTTTAAATTGAAATAAAATAGTATAACTATCAGTTAAATAATTTTAATGCTACTAAATCATTGATAACAATACGTACCTGCCAGTGTAGTGTTATCCACATTCTAAACACACATTTCTCACTTCACCAACAACACTGGTGGCAATGACTGAATCACTGCAAGAATCCATCAGCAGTTTGAGGGAAGTGTTCCTGAAGCGGATGGCTGACTTCGAGGCGGAGCTCCCAAAATCACAAGGCACTCCATCGATGACATGTTGACTTCCGAGTACAATTCTTTTAAGTCTTTTGTTGTGGAGGCACTTAATAGATTCCAACGCCAAATTGAGATCCTGGCGCGCACAGTGGACACCATGGAAATGAGATCCAGGAGGAAAATTTTGCTGCTGCACGGTGTGACAGAGGATAAGGCGGAGGACACGGTTCAGGTGGTGTTAGGTGTTGTTAAGCAGCATCTTAAAACGGCCTTGGCCGCTACTGACATCCGCCGCTGTCACAGAATGGGACGTCCATCAGCTGATCACAAGCCCCGGCCCATTGTTGTGAAATTTACTACTACTTCTATTCGTGATGGTGTTTGGTTTAGTAAGACTAAGTTTAAGGGCTCCGGTATCACTATTTCGGAGTTCCTCACAAAGCAGCGGCATGAGACTTTTATGGCCGCGCGTCAAAAGTTTGGTGTGTCAAATTGCTGGACAAAGGACGGCATTATACATGTTCTGGCATCAGAAGGCTCGCGTCATCGTGTGGTTAGCATAGGCGAGCTACATAAGATTGAGCAGAAGGAACTGGAAAAGCCTCCCACCGTCCCAAAGCCGACTGCCAAATCAAAACGTATAGTTGCTCAGAAAAAGTTCTATCTCTAACAATCTTCGTTCTTCCTACCACCTTTATGCAGATGATCTCCAGATCTATACGCAGTCACCATTAGCGCAGATAATACAGTCCATTAAAGTAATTAACAGTGACCTGGCACAAATTTGCAGTTGGAGCAAATCATTTGGGCTGAAAGTTAACCCTTCTAAAACGCAGGTCACTATTGTTGGTAGCCCCAAATTGTTGTCAAAAGTAAACTGGTCGCAGCTCCCTGATATTGTCTTTGATGGTACCACACTTCACATACAGGACAAAGTCAAGAATTTGGGTGTTACGATCGACTCTGCTCTTACTTGGGGACCACAGATCCAAGAAGTAAGTCGAAAAGTGTTCGCTTCAGCAGGCTCGCTGAGAAGATTGAGGAACTTTCTCCCTACTGCCACCAAAATTGCGCTTGCCAACTCGATCCGATTATCGATTATGCGGATGTCAGCTATCTAGATCTCGCCGAAAACCAACTTGAAAAACTTGAGCGCCTCCAAAATGTCTGTATACGATTCATATTTGGATTTCGCAAATATGATCATGTTTCACAATTTCGAACGCAACTCAAGTGGTTACCCATACGTCATCGCCGGAATGCTCACATTCTTACTTTACTGTACAATGTATTGTTTAACCCTTCAACTCCTTCCTATCTTAAAGGTCGATTTGAGTACCTACATGATACATATAATAAGTTTTTGAGGCCATCAGAAAATTTAAAACTGAAGATGCCGGGACATTCCACGAGCGTTTTTGATAAGTCCTTTACTATTACTGCTGTACGTTTGTGGAATGCTCTACCGCTACCTATAGACAGGCTCAGACAGTAACGAAATTTAAAGCGATGGTAAAGGAACACTATCTGTCCTTGTAGCTTAAGCTATCATTCTACTATAATAATTTATATCATTATGAGTCGTGCTATTATATATTATAGTATGATTATTTAGATGTATGTATATATGTTTAGATGTATATATGTTTAGTTACATAGGTATATATTATAAAATTATAATTAAAATTTTGAAATATAAGTATTGATGTAATATTATCATGTATTTATGTATATATTATAAATATATACTTATATGTATTTACTTCGTACGCCTACAACCACCAATAATTTCCTCTGCAAACCATATCCATCCAAAGGTTGCCTGGCAGAAATCGCTTTTAGCGATAAGGCCGCCCACTGTAATTTTGTTTTAGTCTAAGTTTCTACTTTGTAATAATATTATATAGGTGTACAGTAAAGTATATAATAAATAAATAAATAAATAAGTTTAGGTTTGCGATAGAGTAGTTAGAGAACGTTCTTAACTACACTCATACCAAAAATCACATTGATAATCACAAATCTTTCATGTTCGTTACTAAAACGTCTATAGATTTGAATATTCTGAATAAGATGTTATCTGAAAGGTTTTTCTCTATTAAGTGGAATATGTACATGACTTGATATGTTCAGTATTCGGACTGATTGATTGCTGCGAGTGAATACAATTGGGTTCGGATCTATCTCGTTGAGGGGAGTAGGTAATGATCGATGAATGAAGCGAGCCTAATTATGATAATACAATGTTTTCTATGTACTGAAGTCAATGACATCGTTACATAACCTTACTTTCGTGTATTTCGTAAAGTGAAATGCCAATTTGTTGCAGTAAATATGTCATTAGTAGTTTATGCCTATGCTAGGTTTATGCCTATTATAGGTCATGGATTGGATTTGAGCTGTAAGGAAAAAAATCAGTAGACACACTATAAACTAATGTTTTATCACTGCTGACGTCGAATTTATTAGAAATGTTTTATACATGGAGCGTCTGCTGTGTCTAAACATATTTTAAGACTTGATTAGAAGCCTCAACCTTTGACTATGTCTTCCCGTGACCTTGGCGGCCGTGAAAAGCTTCGGGTAGCAGTTGAAAAAAATGTAATGCATAAATTGAATATCTTTAACGCAATCGTTCAAATTCATGCCGCGAGCTCCATAACACCTGGACTAATGTACCAACGTAAGTTCTTTGCTGCATAATGTGCAGTGCGTTTAATCTTTTAAATAGGCTTATTGATAGTTGTGTGTCTTACATGTGTGATCTGAAGGCCCCTTGTTACAATATTTGTAAACATGTCTTGAACATGGGGACTATCCCCTATACGGAAGTTGTTTGTCGTCACAGGGGCAGTTGAATTGAAACTGTGGAGGAAATCAATAATCCTTCTGTCTGACTGACGGGTACGTCCCTTAAGAAATCGATGGGTATAATATTAGTACACGTATACATATTATTAATCAGCCGATCGAAAAGTACACTATATTTCCAAACATGTTTTTGCTCACTGTCGTGATAGCAGGCAATTTGAGGTTCTATCAAGGCTTTGGTTGATGCAGTGCCAAACCAAAAAATTATAGTAGGTAGTGAATACAATTCATAACTAGCCGGAATATGTATGGTTGACCATCTGTGTGGCATTTATATCAGAGCGCTATCGTCCTCTGTAGGGTACGCTAAGCTAAGTCATCGGTGTAAGTTATTGCCTCGGGACAAAGTTCGTTAGACCATCAAATCGTCAGAGGCCTTCAGGTGGTCTATAAAGTGCAACACCAAACTTGGCCTCAAACTCGAAGAAGTCCCAAAAAGAAAGTGCTTAGTCCAGTTTAACTAGTATTGGGTCACCATGCGGTCGTTATATTGGACCCCTTACAAAATAAATGTGCACTAAGGTTATTGTACTGTAGGTAATATAGAACGTTTGCCAAAGTATATATATTGTCGTACGTTTGAACAGGCGACAAAGAGAACGCCGTTTCCTCGAAGCGCTGTCTCTTCATCGATATATTGCTGTGAGTATTGTAACAAAGTAAGTGAAGCACTGGCGTCAGTAAAGTATCGTTGGAAATATAATTATGACGTTACTTGTAACTGTGGATTTTTTCTTGATATATTCACATGTGATTTTTTAATACTAAGTATATTACTATTATTATTTTCTGACGTTTTGGCCGACTTGCAATGACAGTGGTAAAGGAGGAACTTTTTACCTTAAATTAAATAATTTAACTGTTTAAAACTCGTGAATAATTTCATTTTAGACTTTTGTGATTTGTATACACGAATGGTAAATGTTGAAAATAAAAAATTGGTTCAGTAGCTTAGCTTTAAAAGCATAACCGAGTTACTTATTATTAATATGATTACGGATTCCGTCTTCCATTGTTATCCTAATGAAGAACAAACAGCGACTTAAAAGGACATGTTCTTAATTAATATTATTATATCAGATGTACAACTGTAATTATATTAAAGTTGCGGGCGCTTCTACAAATTATGTAACACTTGAAATTATATTAGGTTATATAATTATAACCTATAATTATTTATTTATTTATTTATTTATTTTGCACAAACAAGGTGTACAAGGTTGGACATAATGCCATAAGGCATTCTCTACCTGTCAACCTTAAGGTGGAGCAGAGGTAAATGTGGTAGGTGCATTTTAATGTCAGACTTAATCAATATTTTTAAATTTAACCTAGTGATAATTATAATATAGATACCTTATAGGGTTAGAATACAAACATACCTACTATATTATAGTACTACATAATATACATACTTACATATAATGAATAAATATATAAACCAAAATAAATATTATATTTAAATATATCTACACATAAACATACATAACATAATATATATATATAAACACTTAAAGTAATGGATGAGAATTATGGGCTGATTCCGTCAATCTTTTGAAAAGGAGTTCACGTACTTTCATTTTGAATGCGTAACGGTTAGTGGACAATCTGATTTCAGGAGGGAGTGTATTCCATAAAAAAACAGACTGTACGACAAAAGAAGACTTGACGAACTCAGTAGAGTGACTGGGGCAAGAGAGAAGAAGATTATGAGAAGAACGAAGATCTTTCTCATGTGTTGAAGATAGAAATTGGAAATATGAGGTGAGATAAGTCGGCGGAGAAGGAGACTTGAGAATAGAGAAGAGAGTAGTAAGAGCACGCAAACACCGGCGTTGACGAATTGGTAGCCATTTAAGTTCGGAACGATAAGAAGAGACATGGTCATACTTACGAAGATTAAAGATGAATCGAATTTAATATTCCTATCAAAACGCGAATGTATTTTAATATCTACGGAACCCTTGCAATGCTTTTCTGATCCGCCTATCCCTTTGACGGTTGAGTTAGTATTTTTAAAGTTATTTCATAATACGCAGTCTGGTTCACCTGGCCCGTCTAACACTAACAACAACAAACAAAGGTTGAATAAATCTCGAAATAGTAATAATAACTCGGTCCCTAATCCACAATCTTACGTAACATGTTCGGAATCTAATAGTAATAATTCACAGAAGTGTCTGTGCAGTAATATAGTGCACGACCATTACTATAAGTGTCCCACCTTTAATGATTTAAATCCAATTGCTCGTTTTAAAAGCGTAAAAGATAACAAAGCTTGCATTAATTGCTTAAGCATAAAACATAAAACGAGTAATTGTTTCAGTAGAACGAGATGTCGCTCGTGTAAACAAAAACATCATACACTGTTACATTATGATAAAAATAACCGGTTGTCAAGTCAAGCCGCTAACCTTGACACACTTACGAGTACGTCGCAAGTGCAGAACACGGTAGCTGCGCCTTCCGCGTCTGAGGGCGAAGAAGTATCGTTGTGTATGACATCCATTGCGCGGGCGACGCGCACGCGAGGACGGCACTCGCGCATCTATAATGATCCGCGCAGGGCCAAAACGCAGAGTACGGCGTCTAAGACGGTACTGTTAGCGACAGCGCAAGTTATCGTATATGATGTTAATGGGTCGCCGCACATGGTACCTTGTCTGCTAGATAGCGCATCTCAGACCAATCTAATAACATCGGAATGCTTCAAACGCCTCGGATTATGGAATAACTTTAAAAATACTAACTCAACCGTCAAAGGGATAGGCGGATCAGAAAAGCATTGCAAGGGTTCCGTAGATATTAAAATACATTCGCGTTTTGATAGGAATATTAATTTTAACATTTCTTCGCTTATCGTGGAGCGTATCACGGACGCATTACCGAACGCTAATGTAGACGTAGCATCACTCACTCATCTCGAGTCATTGCCGTTAGCCGACGCGGAGTTTGCGAATCCGGCAGGCATTGATCTTTTGATCGGAGCTTCATTATTTCCGCACTTGCTACTAACATAGTACGTAGTGAGCGATATGATTTACCGCCCGCTATTGAGACGGTAATTGGGTATGTGATTATGGGTACCGTACCTACGTTACATACTTCTCATTGTATTACGTCTTGTTGTTGTTCTGCTCTTCAAGAGATCAAGGTGGGTGCTAAAACTGTGTGTAAGATAAAGCACTAATTAGCTATGCTATGCTATGCTATGCTATGCTACGCCATGCTATGCTATGCTACGCTATGCTATGCTAAGCTACGCTACGCTACACTATACTATACTACACATCCGCTTTGTATATAGATGACATTGCCTAATGTCATACCCGCTCCGCTAGCAATTTCGCTTTGTGAAGAGCTTATTCAGCTTTTCAAGCGAGGCCAGTTTGATCTTGTCAAATGGACAAGCAACTCTAAGGAGGTTCTCGCACGCATACCAGATTCTCATAAAGCTTCTCCAGACATTGAGTTTGAGAAGTCTGTACCGCATAAGGTTCTCGGTTTACGCTGGGACAAATCCTGTGATAGTTTTTGGTTTGACGTCTCACCACCAGATGATAAGTGCACCAAACGCACTATGCTGTCCACAGTGGCTCGACTATGGGACATAATGGGTTTTGTGGCTCCCACAATTTTGTACGCCAAGCTCTTGATCAAAGAGCTTTGGCTATCAAAGTGTGAGTGGGATGAAACACCCCCTGACCATATTGTCGCCGCTTGGGGCCAGTTTGTATTGAGCTTACCGCGCTCAATGAAATTACTATTCCGCGTCATCTTGGGTTGGTAGATGGATGTACCATCAACTTAATAGGTTTCGCTGACGCCAGCGAGCGTGCTTACGGCGGAGTCGTATATCTGCAAGTCCGCATTGGTTCTAACTACTCGGTGCAGTTAGTTTGTGCCAAGTCTAAGGTCTCGCCTGTTAAAACCATATCGGTTGCGAGACTGGAGTTGTGCGCGGCCCTTCTGCTGTCTCAGTTGCTCCACAAGGTTCAAGACACAGTTTTGCCCCACTACTCTATTAATAAATATACGCATTTTCCGACTCCAAGGTAGTGCTCGCTAGGATTTATTCTTCTCCTCACCGCTGGCAGATTTTTGTCGCCAACCGCGTTAGTAAATTGATTGAACTTGTTCCCGCTACTTGTTTCAATCACGTCGCGGGTTATCGTACTCGTCTTCAAGAAGAACGTTCCATAGATCATATTGACTGGAAGTTTATTCCACCAGCATCACCACATTTCGGTGGATGTTGGGCAAGCATGGTCAAAGTAATTAAAACGCATCTCTTCAAAGTTATAGGTCAACAGATCCTCTCTTACGAAGAGCCTTTAACTGTCCTTGCACAAGTCGAGGCACTGATTAACTCGCGTCCGCTTCCAACTCAGTGAGATCTAGCCTGAAGTTGGACCTACTTCTTAGTTTAAGTATTTAGTTAGTAGTTTTTAAAAAGTAAACAAGGGGTAAGACACCATTACAGTAGGTTCTTAAGCCATAACAACACAAGTACAAGGCAAAATATTCAACAAAGTAAAACATTTATTTATAGGTAGTTTCAAGTAAATAATAATTTAAGATAAATATTTATTTAATGCACTTAAATATTAATTACGTTAATTAATGAAATTTCACAGAATACGGCAGAATACTTTGCAGGAATATTTTAGTTTATTTATTTCATAGCGAATATTTTATGAAATTAGGAAGTATCAGAATATTTTTTCCGTGCAAAGATTGTTAACAAAATAACTCACGTCAAGCTTCTTTATAGCTTACGCTTAGCTTATTATCAGAATGATACAAGAATATTTTGCTCACATACTTATACCCACCAGGGTCTACTTCTACATCAACTTGAGTTGGACTTGAAGCTTCGTGGAGGGAGACTCGCAACAAGAAAAAAACAACAAAATTTATTATCGTACACAGTCTTTTTTGTGAAAGCATTTTTTTACTTTTTTTTTTGCTATTTTATCTTTAGATTTACGCAAGGGCACAGATAATATAATATTTCACTGTACGGGTTAGCAACAGCTGAACTAATCTTCAAATTTTTTTACTTTGTCTATGGAAATGTATAAATTGCACGCCTTTTGATAGTTATTGGTTTCCGAACTAAATCACGTTTTACGAAACATGACACCTAAGTCTTAGAATAATTCTTACCGTTAAATTAATCTTACAACGCGTGCGCAGTACTAAGTATGCATCCCATCCCATGTTACAATGCGCGCGTAGAACTGAATAAGCAAGTTAACAGTTGGTTTTCCGATAGCCGGTTATATCATTGTCGATGAACTTGGGTCTAAGAATACTGTTTAAGATAGAAATATTGTCTATGATAAGTCAAATCGATTATATCGGTTTAGTTACGTTTTGTTTTGTCTATTGTAAATTTTGACTATGGTCACACTATGAACTGTCAAATCTCTCTTCTTGTTCTGGACAATTTCTTTGACGACACGTTGAATTTTGTGTGTCCGCGCCTTTTTGTTTTCTCGCGTGTTTTGTAGAATTGAAGTTAATTTGTCTTGTAAATTCTTGTATCTGCCGCCCTTTGACCATTACTGGCAAGATTTGGAACAAATTTGTGGAATAATGAACATTTGTAAAATTGTGTGTCAACAAGCACGTGCATCGTGATCTGAAGAACCTGACCCTTGGACTCTGGTAGCTATAAGATATTTCATTCATCTATTTTGGCCAATATATTTGGATGACTTGTCTAATTTAGCTCAAGCCTGACATCAGTGAAGATTCAGATAAGTAATTGTAATATAATCACTGTGCAACACAGTACATAGCTTAGACCTTGGCCCTGGGCTAAAGACTGGATGAATTAATCACGCTTCCACTGCCTTCAGCAAACAACCATTCCCAGCTTTTCTAGCCCAGACTCTGAACAAATCCAAAAGTTCACCGACCTATTTCATTCACTACAAAACGTTGATGTCGTAGGAGGCAATATTTGCGAAGTGACGCAAAACTTAATATCTGCGCCTCCTATTGCTTCACAGTGCTAATGTGAAGCAAATTAGGAGGGAGTTAAAACCAGCAGTGGTCTACGAAAAGCTCTAAAGAAGAGCAGAATAATATCTATTAAACATAGATGGCTACGAAAGGTCGTACTATTTCTATCAAAGTAAAAAAAAAACTAGTAGGCATATTAATAAAATAATAAAAAACAGCTATCTACGACGTAAAAATCAGCGCTTGTTAGCAACAGATCAGAGAGTAAATTATTTCAGAACACAATCGAGGTATTTCTGAGTAACAATAAATACATGTTGTATAGATTTAACCATGGATTGAACAGAGCAAATAATAACACATCAGTTAACGGAACCAATGCAACGAAACAAAGATTGATAATATAAAAAATCAGATTCAAAGTAACTCGATGAAATATAAGGCTAAGCCAAGGCTTAGATGAACGCGCGGCGACGCGCGGGAGGCTCGGCGACCGGTTTAAGATTGTTACTAATCAATGTTGTTGTGTAGATGACAGCGTGACGACATTGAAAAAAAAGATGCGATTTGGATTTGGAATCTTAACTCGAAGCACTATTCTGATACAATAATAAAAAGAAGGTCTTGGGAATTTGATTACCTGTTTTCTATGTGACATTGAATTACCTGTTTTCTATGAACATAAATCAATGAAAATTTATTTTGCTGGTGGTGGTTTAAAATTGCCATATTCTACAACAAAGAGTATTGAACCAAAAGCAAGTGAAATCAAACGACGTGACGTTGAACTGGATTAAAATGAGTTAAAAAAGTATTTCAGGTGTTAACAACCGTTCCAGCGCAGGGCCGTCTTAAGCTGTGTCGAGGCCCTTGGACACAGAGGAATTGGGGGCCCTCGGTCACACAAAAATACCTCATAAAAGTGGAAGAGAGAGATAAACCAATTCTTACTATTTTCGCAGTTAATTTAATACAATTATAATTATATACCTAAGAATTTGATTTGTATAATATACGAGTCGATACCCGCAATTAAGCTCACAGTTTTTTTTTATTTAATAATTTCTGCTCGTGTAATTTCGGGAAATCCCTTCTTCGTGCTTCCACGCCTAAAGTCCCCAATAAACAAACATGCCAAATTTGACAGATAACGCACACCCAAAACCTTAAAGTAAGGATACTAATATATATATTATTAGTTGCTGAATGCGACGTAAACAAGTGACGACACGGATGACGACACGAATCAGGCGATCGGGTGCTACATAAGAGCGGTGCGGTTACAATGACTCACTTCACTTGTGGACGGCATACAGAGCGGTCGTGCTGTTTGATCGTTGTCGGGTATTCTTAATTTGTGTAATTTGTGATTAGTTTATATTTGGTGTTAGATTTATTATAAAAAGTGTCGTGTAGGATTGTGTAAGGGTTTCTTAGCATTTTTGTTATAAAATCTATTGCTGATCATTTGTGTTTTTTGATTAAACTGATAAAATAAGCTTGTCCTTAAAATATTAAAGTACCCTTGTTATTTTTTTTTAAGTTATTTCATTCCTGATTCCTAAAATCAGAAGTGGTATAAAGATTCCTTGCTCACAAAGTTTTAGAATTAATTAGTTTTCAGTTTGTTTAAGTGAAATGTACAAAACGCGTCGCTCACGTTCGAGGGATAGAGGTTCGCGTGTGAGACGGTCGCGTAGTCGCCGCAATCATAGTCGAAGATCGCGGAGCACGTCTCGCGATCGCCAGCGTCGCTTCCGAGACAATCAAGAACGTACAGAGAGCCGTTCGAGGACGAAGAGTCCTTCTTTGGCCGCCTTTCGTCAATCCTTCGAGACCATCGCCTCCCGGTTGAAGGTACTAGAAGATCGCTCAAGGGTAATAGTGACACCAGATGCTACAAGCGCTGATGCTTCGAGCACGGCAACCGACAAAATTGTTGAAGCGATACAGTCCTTGAGGTCAGTAAACACTCATCATTATTTCATCTCTAATTTTGATCCTAGTGTGCATGACGTAGACCAGTGGTTCGAAGAAGTTGGTAGGGCTAAAGCTTTGAACAAGTGGTCAGAAAACGAGTGCTTATCGCGTGTCGGTAATTGTTTGAAGGGAGATGCCAGAACTTGGCTGAATGAATGGATAACTAGTGATCGGTCGTGGACTAATTTTAAAAAGGATTTTCGATCTCTCTGTGTCAATAAAATTGATGTGGCCGATATCCTATACCAAGTCATGCGTTCCGATTCGGACAGCTACCCGACATACGCTGAATACGCGCGTAGATGTTTATTGCGTTTACGAATAGTTAAGGGTCTCTCGGATGACTTAATTACCGCAATTGTAATTAGAGGTCTTAAGGAACCTCAAATTAAGGCTTCAGCTACGAATGCAAACTTGACTCCAGACAATTTGGTAGCTTATTTATCTTCATTCATAAAGCCCCATTCGAAAAAAAGTAATTCGCAGTGCAATAATAAACAGAGTCATAAAGGTATTCAGAAGCGTTCGTTGAATGTATCGAGCTCCAGATGTTATAATTGCGGTAAACCTGGTCATAGACAGACAGAATGTTTCAAAAAGCCTAAGGCTAGCGAGATTACAGAACCCGAACGGAAATTAGTCTCAAACAATACATGTGACTATTGTAAAAAACCTGGACATACGGCTGCAAGCTGTTTTGCTAAGCAGCGTGCCGAGAGTAAACATCACAAAAGCAAAATTAATTTCTGTTCAGTCCCTAATAAGAAGTCCAATGATATAACGGTCGGTTTAATTCAAGGCATACATACCTATCGATATACTCATTGACACTGGTGCATTAGAGGTGTCGTTAATATCGTCGTCTGTAGCAAATTATTTTCCATGCGCCAGAAAACCTATTAACCAACAATTGAAAGGCATAAGTATTTCAGTAATTTACGTTAATTCTTACATTACTTTAACGATAGAATTAGAGGAAATTACCCTTGAAGTAGACTTGTTGGTTGTTCCTAGTGAATATATGAACGCACCGATTATAATTGGGACAGATGTTTTGAATAGGCAAGGGGTAACTTATATTAGAACTGCGGATTATCAACGGTTAACCCATTGCACAATCTCACGCCGGGTTTCGTCTGTGGTATCTGATGTGCAAAATGAAGTACTTAAGACTACCCTAGTCGGTGAAGATTTGGCTAAACTTAAAGAAATACTTGACAAACACTCGGCATTCATGATTTCTGGGACTGCTACATCAACGGTCACCACGGGTAGCATGCACATCAGGTTAAACAGCGATGTACCCGTTAATTACCGACCATACAAGATGTCTTATAACGAGAAACTCAAGGTTAGAGATATTATTCGTGACCTGCTCGATAAGGGTATAATCCGTGAATCTGAATCTCCATACTCTAGTCCCATTTTACTCGTAAAAAAGAAAAATGGCTCTGATCGTATGTGTGTAGACTTCCGTGCACTGAATAAAATCACAGTAAAAGACAGATACCCTCTGCCGCTCATAGATGACCATATTGATCGACTTGGAAAGTCTAAATACTATACAGTGCTTGATATGGCTACAGGGTTTCACCAAATATTATTGGATGAGGAGTCCATTCCTCTTACTGGCTTTGTTACGCCTGAGGGGCATTACGAATACCTGAAAATGCCTTATGGTTTAGCGAATGCCCCCATTGTTTACCAACGTATAATCTCAAATACACTTCGCGAGTTCATTGAGGCTGGCAAAGTTCTCGTTTATGTCGATGACTGCATGTTACTGTCATCCTCAATCCAACAAGGGCTGCAAATCCTTAATGATGTCCTAACCACTTTGACTAAAGCGGGCTTTTCTATCAATTTGAGCAAATGTTCGTTTCTATGCCTCGAGATAGAATATTTGGGCAGAATTATATCGGAAAACGGGGTACGACCTTCCCCTAGTAAAGTTCAGGCTCTTGTAAACTCCGCTATTCCACAGAATGTCAAACAAACGCGACAATTTCTCGGACTTGCGGGTTACTTTAGAAAATATATAGCTGGCTACTCCACTAGGACAGCTTGCATATCCCGATTAACTCGTAAGGGTGTGGATTTCTATGGGGACCCCAACAAGAAAACGTTCGGCAGGAGCTCATCAAATGTCTTACTGCGGAGCCCATACTGGCTATCTTTGATCCAGAACTCCCTTCAGAAGTTCATACGGATGCAAGTAGCGCAGGATATGGTGCTGTTTTTCTACAAGTCCATAAGGATGGTAATAAACGTGTAGTTGCCTATTATAGTCAGGTCACAAAAGGAGGTGAAGAACGTTACCATTCCTATGAACTGGAGACGCTCGCGGTGGTGAGGGCCCTTAAACATTTCAGAAATTATCTCATAGGGGTACCGTTTACCGTGGTAACCGATTGTAATGCCCTGAAAGCTACTCAAAACAAGAAGGATTTATTGCCTAGAGTAGCTAGGTGGTGGATCTATTTGCAAGATTTTAATTTTACTATCCAATATAGAAAGGGAGTAATGATACCCCACGCTGATTACTTAAGTCGCAATCCTGTAGTCACAATTAATACCATTGATAAACCACGTAATTGGGCTCAGATTGCACAAGCAGGTGACGAGGAGACTCAAACGTTAATTCGATCCTTAGAGGAAGGAAAATTAGATCCATCGCGTTATGTCAAACGTAATGGTCTTTTATATTACCGTTTTATGCCATTGGGTGAAGAGTCTAGGTTACTCTGTTATATACCCAAGGGACAACGTTTGAGTCTGCTTCGAATATTCCACGATGAACATAGCCATATAAACGCTGATAAGACTATTAACCTGATTCTGAAACACTTTTGGTTTCCTAGCCTAAGAAACTTTGTGTTCAAGTATATATCTCATTGTTTAGTATGTATCGCTCACAAACGAGTACCTAGAACTCCACTACAACCAATTAGTTCTTGGACGAAACCTAACGTTCCATTTGATACGCTACACGTAGATGCGTTAGGACCACTAACAGAGTCCAAGGGTAATAAGCATGTATTGGTTGTAGTAGACGCATTTACTAAATATTGTTTATTAAGTGCCATCTGCACTCAAGATTTAAATGAATTAAAACGTGTAATGCAAAATGTTGTATCACTGTTTGGTACACCTAAAACGATAATATGCGATAGAGGTCGTATGTTTCAGTCGTCCGGATTCATGTCATTAATGAGTGATTTGAGTTGCCAGGTTCACTACATAACACCCGAAATGCACCACGCCAACGGTCAGGTTGAGCGCTACATTCGCACGGTTCTCAACATGCTGCGAATTGAAGTCAACCACCGAAAAGCTGAATGGGCCGACGAGCTGTGGAAATTGCAACTCATTCTCAATATTACCAAGCAGAAGACCACCCAGTTGTCTACGCTGAATCTACTTACTGGGACTGAGAGCGCTACGCCAATCATCCGCACTTTGATTAGAGATGTCGCTATTGAATCTTCTGGTGACAATCGCGAGTCGCTTCGAGAAATGAGGAGACAGCGGACGGCCGAACGGCTAAGTGTAAATCAAAGAGAGCAAGATAAACGCGTCAACGATAACCGACAAATGCCACGTGTTTACCAAAAGGGTGACCTGGTTTTTGTTATAAAATATTCCCAGTCCACAGGTAAACTTGACCCGGGCATGCGCGGACCTTATCGCGTAGTTGGAGTCCTGGACAACGGACGCTATGAACTGCAGCTAATAGCTGGAGCATATGGCAAAACCACGTTCGCCGCGGCACAATTCATGGTGCCCTGGCGAGGCGAATGGACTCCTGAGACCTGCGCTGCTCTCTTTGAAGGTGAGTGTTAAGTCTGTTGTTATGCAAACTTTGAGCCTATGCCAGCAGCCATTGTGAGGTACGCAAACTTAGAGCCTATGCCTACAATGTTAATTTGGTTGGTATGCGAACTTTGTGCCTATACCAATGGTTTATTGTGAGGTACGCAAACTTTGAGCCTATGCCTACAATGTGTAACTGATATGGCATGCGAACTATGTGCCTATGCCAATATCTATCATGAGGTATGCAAACATTGAGCCTATGCCTTAACTGCTGACATGAATATTACAACTTGCGTATTAGGTCCACTATTTAACTCTCATGTATTGTTTAAGGTGATGATGAAGACCAAGATACTACGTTGGACCAGCCTTCTGTCGAACAAGCAGGTCCATCTTCTAGACCTGACGAGGACGTCAGGATGTCAGGAGAGGCCGTATTAGTTGCTGAATGCGACGTAAACAAGTGACGACACGGATGACGACACGAATCAGGCGATCGGGTGCTATATAAGAGCGGTGCGGTTACAATGACTCACTTCACTTGTGGACGGCAAACAGAGCGGTCGTGCTGTTTGATCGTTGTCGGGTATTCTTAATTTGTGTAATTTGTGATTAGTTTATATTTAGTGTTAGATTTATTATAAAAAGTGTCGTGTAGGATTGTGTAAGGGTTTCTTAGCATTTTTGTTATAAAATCTATTGCTGATCATTTGTGTTTTTTGATTAAACTGATAAAATAAGCTTGTCCTTAAAATATTAAAGTACCCTTGTTATTTTTTTTTAAGTTATTTCATTCCTGATTCCTAAAAATATATATATTGTCGAAGCCCAAAACGCAATAGTTTTGGCTGGTTATCTGTCAGTCAATCAGTAACGCAAGAATTTTCTATATAGAGCAACATATTCAGCAAAAATGCTGTGCTTGCCAAAAAGTTGCTCAAGGAAATTTCTGTCAAATCTATCTTCCTACACTGCATAAATCTAAGGACGCTCTTTCAGTCAGTCCCACAGTGCCAAAAACAAGGCTCGTCTTGGACCAACTATTTGCCTCGATCTCAAACAATAATAGAAATACTCCACCTCCCGTCCCACGGTGTGGGAGCTCCCTGACTGATATTATTACGCAACGCTTGGTCAGGCGAAAGCTGAATCTCTTGGACATCCACAAGTCGAGTGGGTTGGACAGCATCCCAACAATGGTTCTGAAGCAGTGCGCCCCTGAGTTGTGCCTGCGCCCCATCCTAACACGCCTGTACCGTATTTCATATATTTTCAAAAGCTTACATTCTTAAGGAAATCAGTCCTTAAAACGGGTGACCACTCAGACCCGTCATCTTACAGGCCCATAGCAGTAATGTCTTTGCTTTGCAAGGTAATAAAGCAAATTCTAAATACAAGACACATCTTGGAGAGCGGAAGCGAAACCCTCGCTGTTAGCCTCGATATAGCCAAGGCTTGACGGGGTCTGGCACAGACCAATTCTATTGAAGCTGCTATCCTATGGAGTCCCTGAGGGACTCAACTGCAAATTGTAAACCGTGGAAGGGTTGCCAGCTACAAAGGAGATGCCACTGACAGAAGGGTTGCCAGTTGCCAGTTTCTCAGACTTCTCCAAAATAAAACGTATTAATACTGGCGTCGAATGAAGTTTGGTGCTCTCCCTGTGTGCCTCCCCTACGCAGTTCATTCTCCATATAAATGACTTGTCGATTGAGAACATGCATTGCTTTTTGGATGACACTGGAAAAACCAGCCACTAGAATATCCCTCAGAATCAATTGCGAGAAAAACAGTTCAACTGATATCTGAAGTAGAGGATTATCTAGGCGAAGGCTTCGAATAATTGAAGAGAACGTTATTCTTTGTATTTGACGCCAAGCCAACGACTTACGCTTTATAAAGCGTAGGTTCGGCCACATGTGGAGTATTGCTCGCATCTCTGGGCTGGCGCGCCAACACATCAGCTGAATCCACTTGAATTCCTACAGAGGCGTGCGATTCGAATTGTCGATGATCGCAATCTCACTGCTAGATTAAGGTCATTGGAGCAGTGGAGAGACTCAGCGTATTCTAGCGTCTCCTTCATGGGGAGTGCGCCGAGGAACTGTTTGACTTGCAAAATCTATGCTTTTTATAAATAAAAGTCTCCTTATCCTCTTGTCTATATGTATAAAGGCAATAATATACTTCAAAATTACCGAACAGACTTTTGTACAGTTTTCACCAATAGATAGAGTGATTTCTGAGGTGTGTGGTGTTTTAGATGTGTGGAGGAATTCACGTGGGTGGAGACCCCGGCGATGCCTAATTATTGTATATAAAACAGCCTTGTTACTTATTTAGTTACTAATTGACACTAAATTATCTAAATATCTAAGAAAATAACATTAAAATATTTTACATCTCTCATGTTCGGTAAGTAGGTTCTTATTACCTCCAAATGGGGCTTGTAGGTGACTAATTAGCGCTCTAGGGTAATAATGTAGCTAGAAAAGCCCAAGGGCGGTAAGTAATTAAAAAAAACACTTCTTTCTTTCAAAAAGTTCGCGTACATCTAACCATCATACTGGCAATAGACATCATGCATTCAGCCCAATGACCAAAGAGGTCGCTTTGCTATTCAGCCTTGTCTTCGTGTGAGTATAATAGTCATCAATTTTAAATAACGGCAAAGCTCAATTTCGTTCTTGAAAAAAAAATTAAAAACTTCTTTACTTGATTCTTTTTAATGAAAAAAAGGCGGGAATAGAAAACTTTATAAATTTCAAGAAATAATAAGTTTTATTCTTGTAATGCCGGTTTTTTTCTACTTACCTCACAATCGAAATGTAAAGCAGAATAGTTAGCTCGGGTGTAAGCACCAATTGAACCCTCGAGCTATAGGCGCCCTCGCTGCGCTCGTGCGCCTAAATATCTTGAGCTGCAATTGATGCCTTACAGCCCTTGGCTACTAATCTACTATTTTTTATTAAATATAATTTGAAATCAATTTTTCGGTACCTCGGGGGCCCCACTAAGGACAGGGCCCTGGGCACAAGCCCCGTGTGCCCTTATGGTAAAGACGGTACTGTTCCAGCGTAAACATTAATGAAACCTATTTATTGTTTTAAATAATTTAAGTTGATCCGTGATATGACTTAATACCATATTTGGTTATTGGTTGGTTATTATGGAATATCGCTATCTTCGGGTTGCGGAGGTCACACAGGCAGTCGCTCCGTGGAAAAGCTAATATTCCGCCAAATCCTACTACATACACATTACACAAACGTACTACATATACTACAAACGGACCCCAGGCTGAGACTGGGATAACGCTAGGAGGATGATGATGACCATATTTGATTATTCTCCTTTCTCTATTACAATCTGTCGCACCGTTTCGGCAGATAACGCGTTATTATATAAATACTAGAGGATATCCGCAGCGATGGACGTAATAGCGTGGGTATTATATATATGTATAGATTATTATATATATGTATACGGCTTATATGTAATATTATAGTTCTATTTGTCAGGTGTTTGGAAACTAAAAGATACAGCTATCAATTCTTACTTTGTCACAAGAGTATATATTAAAGTAAGAGTATATTCGGTTCTGATTCTACATTTACATTTAGCGCCACGTTCGCAAAGCAAGGACATAGAAGCAAGAGAAAGAACGTGGCCAAGAAAACTCTTGGCCATTCTTTTAAAAGTTATAGTTATCGTTTATAAAAGCGGTACATTCAAGACATATCGGATAGCAAGGTTGTGGGTAGTTCAATATTTCAAAAGTAACTATTACCTTAATACAATAGATTAGCATAATTGATTTAGTAATATTCACCACAAATATATTTACTATATGTGTATTCAATATTTACCACTGAAATATTCACTACATGATGTATCTAATAGACACGGCTTGTTTCTCAGCATAAGTTCGATTCGATACTATATGATACCCCAAGTTCTGAACTTTAACATCTCACAACTGACGGAACCACCCACAATATCAATTATACAATTACTAAGCTATATTATTACATTAACTATACGTTGTCTATATTGACAATACTCTAAATAACACCACAATAGCAATAAAGAATTGTGAAACACATTATTAGCAAAAACACAATATAAAAACAGAATAATATAAAAGTCAGAATTATATCGTACCTTAGTTAGCCGTTGCCGGGGCGGAACTGAATCTGAACAGAGCCTTTTCTCCTTTTATATCCTTTTTACACGTTTGACAGTGTCAACTGCCAAACGTCAGATCAAATTGTTTATTTATTATTGGAAACATTATAAATTTAAAACATACCAACCATCAATACGATATAACCATATACGATAGTATTATGCTATACATAATTCATGATACAATATATTTAGTTATATATTATTTGATACATATATGAATAACCCTAAAATCTATTTTCTAGTAACTTAACCTAAAACCTAACCTAAAAGTAACAATGATGTAAATTCTAGCCAGATTTATAACAGTTTGATATCCGAGCTTTTGCTGGGATTATAAATAGGTACTTACAAATGAAACACACATATTTTAAATGTACTTATTTTGATATTTTTGTTGATTAATTTTCAAAATATTTCTAATAATCTATCACACGCACATTATTTTTGTTCATTTAAGCGTTCCCTCCCAATCCCGTAGGAATTTCGGGAAATCCCTTCTTAGTGCACCCCTGGGGTCCCCAAGGAACTTACATGCCAAATTTCTGCTTCCTGCACCTAATAGTTTCGGCTGTCTGTCAGTCAGTAAGTAACGCAACGTAATTTTATATATTAAGATTATACAGGTAGATAATGTAACACAAAATGAATGAAATATCTGTCTCTAATATAGAAAATGCATTTTATATCGATTATTATGTAATTAATACAAGTAATATAAATTGGGGATTGTCGCATATTATTCGCATATTTGGTATACATATACCAACAAATAAAAGTCAAAATAATTATTATCTTCCTGCTTGTGTTTTACACTATTCACACTATTAGAAGGATAGGTAAGGCTTAGCCAAGGGAGAGTTGTCAGACTTCACATGTTGTTAGAAAACATTATGGAGAACTCCCCCAGACGTGCAGGTTTTCTCACAATGTTTCTCCAGATACAAAATACAAATACAAAATTCTTTATTGCTTATAAATTGTGGTATTTCAAATCAATGCGATCTTAAAAGTAGAAAGTTCATCACAATTTACCCGTATAGGCATGCAATAGATTGCAATATATTAAAAAGATATATTGTACAGCTATATACTTATGTTTATCTATATTATTTGCGAAACTAAAATTGATTGGCAGTTTGATTCACACAAGAAAACATCATAACTTCATACCTACAGTGTAACATATTATTGCATTGGTTTAATATATATTTACAATACACCTTTATTTATACAGTAGGTAATAGTTATTTATTCATAGAACCTATATGATAAGTTTTATTGTTACATTAAATTTGTTGTCTCATTTTTATATATTGACTAATAGGTTAACTTAGCATTTAAGTACTCCGATAGGTTTAAACAGAAACAACGATCAATCAGAATGTTTTTGAGGGTATTTTGAAAACAATGTAAGTTCATAATGTTTAATACTATTCGGTAGGTGATTATTTATATATTTGGATACATGCAAAGTGCATGTTTCTTTTAAAAAATTCAGTATTTGCATGGGGTAAAAAGACATTGTCCCTATTTCGTAGTCTTTTATTGTACGACAGTGTATTATTTTGCGGAAAGTATTTTGGTGCTCTATTTTGGTGAAACTAGCTTCCTGAAGAATGTAAATGCCGGTAAGTGTAAGATATTTATGTTGCTTAAATAGTGGCCTACAGGAAGTTTCATTGTCTATGTTTTATATAATCTTGAGGTATCCTTTTTGCAAAATAAATGTACTGTTGGCTTCAACAGAGTTGCCCCAGTATATTACACCATAAGTGAGAATAGAGAATATGTTCCCATAATAGGCCGATCGTGCAGTTTCAATATTAGCTGTATTGCTAATTATTTTCAGAGTGTAGCAATATGATCTAATTTTATTATTCAAGTATTCGACATGTCTTTTCCAATTTAAGTGATTATCCAAATACAGACCTAAAAATTTAGATGTATTACTTCTTCTATGACCTCTCCTTTAAAGTGTATCTTTAGCTTAATGTGCTTAGAGCGATAGAGCCTAAATTTCATGTATTTTGGTTTTTCAGCGTTTACGTTTAGATTTAATGTTTTTAGCCATTCTACTACAGTTATTATTGTTTTGTTTATTTTTCGTTCGTATTCGTTACGGAATACGGATACCTACTTACTTCATACGGGTTTCTCGTGTTTAAGCAAAACTCGATTTAATCTCTTATTTATGTACAGCAAATGTTTTCTAAAACATACCTTTGTGAAGTATCAAAGGTCTATTTCTGTCCAATAATTGTAGAAACAACGCAGTGAAGTTAACTTGGCGCAAAACTCTTTCGAACTAGCGGATACTTTTCTACTGAAATACTGCACAAGTTGGACGTTAGCTTTGTCTAAGATTTATAGTGTACTGAAACTATAATGGCGTCTAGGAAGTTAAAAGGTGCCTCAACTTAATTGGTGAGGCCGGTTAATTATTTATCGAAGACTTTCGGGGGATCGTTTGCGTTAAAATTGACCGTTCGAGCCGATGGCATGTCCCCAATTTAAGTTATTACAAGGATGTCAAGAACTAATATCGATATAAGTGATGTTGTGGTTTTGACAGTATAGTAGCCGCAGATTACGATCTATTAAACGTTATAATCCCTCCAAAGATATTTGGATATCGAATATTTGAGGAATATAGATTTATGTAGGTATTTTGACCAAGTTATAGTCTATCAAAATCAGTTTGACAAATTCCTGGAACATTAATACGATATAAACACGTTGTTATCGTTACAGATACTCAGAGCCGGCCTTAGCCATCCAGGCGCCCCGGGCGAGTTACTTATTTGGCGCCCCCTTGCCCAATTAAAACCCCTCCCGTCCCCTGCTCAACCTCTATCTTTTGAAATAAGAGAGTGAAAAATCTAAGAAATGATATATTATGCTGTACGTAGATCGTAATGAAACCTCTAAACGACCTTCACTTTTGTTTTGAACGAAATGTATTAAGACTAGTAAGTAGTCTTTTATATATCGCACAAAGAACAAGAAAACACTATGGTAAACAAAGTTATTTTTGGTGGCGAAAAAGTGATAGTGGTATTTGGTTACTTTAAGATAAGGCAATGCTTTGAGGCAAAGTATATTAACACGTTCACTGTGTAGCCAAAATATAGGTGTCGACCCTCTACGTGTGCATCCAAATTGTGGAAGGTTTGTCGCGTTAGGTATAAATGTTATATAATACACCATATTTTTTATTACCTTAAAACCCAAAACTCCAAAAACCTAAAATTAGTGAATGACCCATCCATAGGTCATACACGTATGAGCTCTTTGTTGCATGCCCCAGCAACATGGCATGCACTTAGGAGCTCTTACTTCGATTCATGAGACATCGATGGGGCATCCACGCACGGCGAAATATTCAAAATGACCCATCGGTGGGTCATACACAGTGAACGTGTTAAGTGGATACCTCTACTACTGAACCCTTCATGGCTGATCCGATTCACACTTGATATAATTTTATAATATTGGTATGAGTACATAACATAATCTTTAAAAGTGATTTTAAAACATCGGGATGGCATAATAAATAAAAAACACAGAAAAATAGACAAATGATAATTTAAAACTAAAACACACATCATCATCAGCCTGTAACAGTCCACTGCTGGACTAGGCCTCTCCATTGAAAGGTGGAATTAGCCTACTATACCACACTGGCCAAACGCGTTGGTATAGGGTTTGTATCAAGTTTTCCTTCACTTACAGTTCTCTGCATAATATGCTCCCTCTTTCGGCTCTTACGACACCCATGGGATGATATGGGGTGGTGACATTCCGTATTCTTAATCTGTCACCACACGGACAAAAACACACGCTTAAATAATATTATAAGTAGCAGAAAATGAAGGTGCTCAATTCATTAGGTATATATTAAATCATAAAAACAAACGGGTCGTACATGTTGGCTTGTTAAGGTTTTGAACAGTCACTATCACTACTTGGCAGCAACCGCTCAACACCTCCACATCCACTTGGTAGCGCTGCAGAGACTCAAGAAGAGCCCAGGTTTCATGGAATCAAAGGGTTCTCGTAGTCCACATAGGTCAGACACGACGGCTACTCCGTCTTCCCCGTCAGCCTTTACTTACCTGCCTGCGAGGCGGTAGAGACTGATTTTGCCGACATTTACGTACGGAAAATCTTATGTTAATAGGCGAAGAAACGGGCTCTAGGTTCGCTGGTATCTGACTGGTGTAGGCGTCGGTGCATGTAAGGCATACAGGTATTTTGAGAAGTTTTAATTTGCAGCAAGTGTCTCAAGGACAGCTGTTATGTTAACGCTTTTCTAGGTAGTCTGGTTGCTTTGTCAGGTGACTCTGGTCCACTTCCGTTGAGGATTTTTCTGACAGAAAGTTGTTCTTTATGCAAATGTTCTACTGTTTTAAGTTACACAGCATTTGCTCTCCTGTGGTTTTTTCGGCGCGCATAATTATGCAGTCCAAAAAACGGGGTTAATTGACAAGACCCTGGGAAAGTGGGCTTCCTTACCTGTAGAATAGGTAGTAGAATAGGTAGTAGTGATGCAAGGGTTATTGTGTCCTCTTCCTCTTTAAGACTTATGATATATCCAGAGCACGCAACTATATCATCCCCAACTATAATAACTAAATTTGGAGCCTCTCGTCCAACCGTTAGCTGCATTCATTGTACGTAGTAGTTTGATGTTAACAGCTATCGATAGCCCGAGGATTCTTAGCACCTCCTACACTATCATGACCAAAGCCGCTGCTGTGAGCGGGAATAATTAGGACGGCTTTGGACACGGGAACGCACTCTTTGACCAATTTTCATGCTGGGTGTTGCCTATATTTATCATGCTGGATATGCGGGTTGGCAACCGCAGTATGGTGCTCAGTACCTGCATAAGTGATCGCTGCTGCACATGTCTAGCTGAAATCCATTAGTCGTCTCATACGTTCGCCCACGGGCGGAAATAGGGTGATGCTATTCTAAGCCTTGCCACTTGCCAAACATTGGTATCTACTGTCAAAAAATGTATAATACTTTAATTTATTTAAAAATATAACTGCTTGTTAAGGAGATAATTGTTTAATTAATTTATAGCCCATGATCAAACTCGCGCCTGTTGTGTTATTTGTAATAAACGTAGTGTGTGGTCAATGTCAAGGAACATCCCACGTCACATATCTCTATCTACTAGTTCATAGCATTTGGCTGTTATATTCTAGGTAATTTTACAATTTGTTATTTTTAGGGTTCCGTACCTCGAAAAGAAAAAACGGAACCCTTATAGGATCACTTTGTTGTCCGTCCGTCTGTCAAGACCCTTTTTCTCAGGAATGCGTGCAGGCATCAAACTGAAATTTATACTAAATACTCGAATCTACGGTTCCATAGAGCTGTAAAAAAATCAAATTTCTAATCCAACGCAATCAAAATATACAGCCGTTTATGCTGCAAATTGCAGTATATTTTCAAACTCGCATTGGAATCAAAACCTACAGCGTACTTCCCGTGAACTCAGAATCTTGAAATTTGGTACGAAGCAACGTCTTATGTCACATACAGGGTGTTACATATCCATCCGTCCGATCAATGAAGGGGTTGTAGAGTAGCGTAAAATGATGAGATATTTGTCATTATTTCACGGAAATTCAACATAAAATTTTCCCATGTAAATTTAATTAATTTTAAATAATATCATATCAGATTACCCATGGCAACACTAAAGACTCATAAATCGTATTAGCTAGGTATCTACCTAAAGTTCATAAAAATTTGACGGCAAAAGCGGCGCCTTTGAGTGCATAGGCCAACCGACCGCCTCCTTTGACAAAAGCCGCCGCCGCGCGTCATCGTCCTTTACACGTGCCAAGTATTATTTTAGGTATAAACAGATTTTATGCACTTGATGCAACAGCTGATCTTTTGCTTCGACGGTTTAGGTAAAACTCCGTAAAACAAAGTACAGTATTAAGGTTTTCTGTTTGTTTCGTGCGAGTGCGTGGCCAACTCTGGTGTCACTGTTTTCAAACTGCTCGAATACCTACGACATGGCCTAACGATTCTTGGATGCGGCTTTACGGGCCGTCGGAAGCCCGGAAGCGCTTTCATGTAATGTCACACGCGGTCACCCATCTAAGAGAAAATCGTCGCGCTATGACTACGGTACTTACATTAATAACTACCTACTTTTTAATTGGTTTAATCTTACGTAACTAGGTACCTACCTTAATTGATAAAAATATCAACTTGCTGTAAGTTGCGACGGTCATTCTCCACATGTCCGCCGCCCACGTCCAGACACTTACGGCACCTTTGCACCATATCCGAACGCACACTTCTTAACACTCCTGGGTTTAAACTTCGGAAAGCAGAAACGATACGCGCACGCATTTCTTCTTCAGTGTCACACGGTTTTTGGTACACTATTTGTTTAACGTGTCCCCACAAGTAAAAGTCTAAAGGCGTTAGGTCCGGTGATCTTGGTGGCCACGAGATAGGCCCGCTTCGTCCAATCCACTTGCCAGGGAACTGTGCGTCAAGATACTCACGCACAGCTCGTAAAAAATGAGGTGGGGCACCGTCGTGCTGGAACCACAAGCTGCGGTGGAAGCTTAACGGCAACGAATCTAACTCGTCACTTAGAACTTCCCTCAAAAATCTTAAATAATTGGTACCGTTCATGGTTTCATTTAAAAAATGCGGACCAATAATACGGTCGCCGAGGATTCCCGCCCACACATTGATGCGCCAACGATGTTGAAAATGGCTTTCTTTCATCGCGTGTGGATTTTCAACAGCCCAGACGTGTTCATTGTGACAGTTGAAAACACCCGTCCGCACAAATGAACATTCGTCGGTAAATAACACGCGCTCCAAGAACGTAGCATCCTCTTCTACTTTGCCAAGTAGCCAGTTGCAGTATTGTCTTCTGTGGGCATAGTCCGACGGCATAAGTGAGTGAACACGTTGGTAGTGAAAAGGATGTTGTCCGTCTTCTTTTAATATCCTCCACACTCGCGCGTTACTGGTGCCCAGTTCACGTGCCGCACTCCTGGTACTCTGCGTGGGATCCTCAGCGAATAATTGTAAGACCTGTTCCACTACACCGTCGCTACTTTGTGGTCTGCCACCATGATTGCGATTCGAATCATCGCGAACACTGCCCGTGTTGTACACCCGGTGGTGAAGCCGTTGAAACGCGCGCTCCGACGGCACGGGTAGACCCCGTGGTCTGGCATACCGTTCCTCGTACTCTCTACGAGCACCTGCATAATTGCATTCACTCCTACCTAAGCACATCAACATGTTAAAGTATTCAGGGTTTGAATATGACATACCTAACGAATCTACTATTTCACGCGGAAGTCTAAACAAAAGGAAAGCTAGCGAAAGACTGAGTGTTCAAGTAGGCAAATAGTTAATTCGTAAATCAAATAGGTAAATAAATAGAGATGTAACAAATGGTATTCACTGGAGTACTGTTTCTATCGACATTTTATGTTATTGTTTACCTGATAGAATATCGGTAGCTAAACCCCTAAAACGTCAGCTTTGTGTAAATTTATGTTTTTATTTGCTGTTAATAAATAAAAACATTCCATGGTTTAGACTAGAATCAGTTTATTTAAGGGTACTGACTCCGCGTGACGACTGTCAAAGATCTTCATGACTGTTGCTCCGACGGTTTAACGTGCTCTCCGAGACACAGGGATATTAACTATTTATTACGCACGTAACTTGGAAAAGTCTTATTATCTTATTATGTATTTGATGCGCGCCGTGGATTCGAACCCGATACCCTCTGCACGGCAATCCGTTGGTATCATCACTAGGCTATCATTGGCCTAGTAGTCTAGCAGGCTATCATTCTAGTTTTAACATGTCATGTTAAAATTAAATAAATCGATATTATCTCTTGATCGTAAACATCACTAGAGCGGTCCCTTTGTGTACGGCGGCTCGCTTGACGGTAAAATTGCACTATTTTAAAAAGGCGGCATGCCCTTTGACACGGTAAGCGGCGAAAGCCGACAATTTTTAATAAATTTAAAGGCCTATCCACACGACACAATTTTACGTCCAACTTGACTAAATCACTTGATTAAATCGTGACGTGTAGACGCCAGTCGTCCAACTCAAGTTCATCGGGTGTGCGGACCACCAGATTTTAACCAATTGGGTGGACGGAATGAAATTCAGTCATTTGATTGTGTCGTGTAGACGGGCAAAGCCAATTCCATTGAAAATTTGATCAGTGGTAAAATTGTGCCGTGTGGATGGGCCTTAAGAATCATAAAGGATTCCGCTATTGAGGGGAGTGTTGTTAGTTTACAGAATTTTCGCTAATTTCGGGGTAATGTTTCTCGTTAGCACTGAGCTAAGGAAATTTATTCTGATGTTTTATGATGACCTAGATTTTTTTTATTATTTTTCCTGGTATGCCTGATAAGTCAGTAATATGACCTTTCGAGATCAGACGGGGGTTTATGAAACACACTGTATATAGGAAAAATTGCGAAAATCGTAAATTTTCCGTTACAGCATATAAAAAAATATTTTTAATAAATTTAAAGTTACCACTCCTTTCTCATAAATGCGTTATTAAATTGAAATTCATACAAAATACTCAGGTATACAACACCGTTAGGCTGCAATAAAATCAAGCTTCTATGTCAACGCAATCAAAAGAAAGAGAAATATAATCATATTTTCTAACCCGCGCCTACTCGCAAGTGAATCAAAACCTACAGGGTACTTCCCGTGAACTTAGAATCTTGAAATTTGGTACGAAGCAACGCCTTATAGCACATCTAAAGGAAAAATTGCGAAAACCGTAAATTTTTAGTTACATCACATAAGAAAAATATTATTAATAAATTTAAAGTTACTACCCTTTTCTCTTGAATGCGTGGAGGTATTAAATTGAAATTCATATCAAATACTCAAGTATATAACACCGTTAGGTTGCAACAAAATCAAACTTCTTTGTCAACGCAATCAAAAGAAAGAGCAATATAGGCATATTTTCAAACTCGCGACTACTCGCAAGGGAATCAAAACCTACAGGGTACTTCCCGTGAACTCAAAATCTTGAAATTTGGTACGAAGCAACGTCTTATATCACTTATAAAGGAAAAATTGCGAAAACCGTAAATTTTTAGTTACAGCATATAAAAAAATATTTTTAATAAATTTAAAGTTACTACCCCTTTCTCTTGAACGCGTAGAGGTATTGAATTGAAATTTATCTCAAATACTCAGGTATATAACACCGTTAGGCTGTAACAAAATCAAACTTCTATGTCTACGCAATCAAAAGAAAGAGCAATATAATCATATTTTCAAACTCGTGACTACCCGCAAGGGAATCAAAACCTACAGGGTACTTTCCGTGAACTCAAAATCTTGAAATTTGGTACGAAGCAACGTCTTATATCACTTATAAAGGAAAAATTGCGAAAGCCGTAATTTTTTAGTTACAGCATATAAAAAAATATTTTTAATAAATTTAAAGTAACTACTGCCTTGTTGGTCTCGCGGCACAAATGTGCGTGTGGGATTGGGAGGTCTCAGGTTCGATGTTCGTGTTATTGGGTTTTTACGTTAGGAAATTCTCAGTAGCAGCACGGAGTCTGGTCATGTGCCCGGTACGGCAATAGGCTCGCCCCCTATTATGTGGGACCTAAAAATTCCTCGGGAAATGTGGGTGTAATATTACACCTCTGCCTACCCCTTCGGTGATACAGGCGTGAGTCTATAAGTAAAAATTAAAAAATAAAGTTACTACCCCTTTCTCTTGAACGCGTAGAGGTATTAAATTGAAATTCATATGAAATACTCAGGTATATAACACCGTTAGGCTGTAACAAAATCAAACTTCTATGTCTACGCAATCAAAAGGAAGAGCAATATAATCATATTTTCACACTCACGACTACTCGCAAGGGAATCAAAACCTACAGGGTACTTCCCGTGAACTCAAAATCTTGAAATTTGGTACGAAGCAACGTCTTATAGCACAGATAAAGGATGCGGAAGGCTGAGGACCGTGTACTGTGGTGCGTGTTGGGAGAGGCCTATGTCCAGCAGTGGACTGCGATAGGCTGATTGAGATTGAGATTTCATGTAGTTCAAATTGTATTTCATAACGTGCAATCATTGCGCAAAACATTTTTCAGACGTCATCATAGATCTTATTATTCATTCCTCTCATGCAGTATTATTTGTTGAAACCTGGGGGTGTCGCAGAGACATTTTTGAACTTGATGGGTTTTATGAGGTGTGCAGAGTAGATGGTCCAGCTATATATAATGCAAATCCAGGTTGGGGATCAATTACGTATGTACGTCGTAATCTCAAGGATGCAGTGATAGATGGATCATGTAAAAGATATTTTTTAAATAACCCAGACGCTGCAAACGGCCATTGTGAATGCTTGCATTTCGAAATGTTTAATGTCAGAGTGATAACTGTATATAGGTCACCACAATGTCCAATTAATGTTGCAATAGAATGCATAAATACAACAATATACGGCAGCAACCTCAATAGGTATAATTCATGTTCTCGTCTGATTGTCGTGGGAGACTTCAATAGGTATTGATTTTAAAATGAATCCCCAAAATGGAATTTCCACATATTTTTCATCTATAAACATGTTTCCGTTAATAAAAACTAGCACAACACGAAGTAGTACAATTATAGATGTTGTTTTGAATTTCAATATTCAATGTGCTACTATTCATACCTTTTTCAGTCACCATTTACAGATCTGGTTCAAATAGGTATGATACTTAATGCCATACTTTAAAATTTTCATTTTCTTTTCTATGTTTTTTTTTATTTACACAACGTATCATAACTTCACGCCTTTTTATTCCCGAAGGGGTATGCAGAGGTGTATTACACACCCACACTTCGCCAGTTATGTTTCGGTCCCAATGTAATAGGAGGCGAGCCTATAACCATCTACCGGGCACATTACTAAGCGAACGATAATTAACATTTTAAACACACACATTATGTAACTCCGAAAAATTAGTGATGTGTGTCCGGGGTACCTGGGGATCGAACCCGAGATGTTCGTCTTGGCAGTCCGTTACGTACACCACTGGGCTATCGCCGTTTACTTATTTTTTTTTGTATAGTGCAAATAGTCAGCTAGTAATAGTTTTATTTTCATCGCAAATAAATACTATAATTATTAAAAATACTTTATACGTCTTTTTGTAACAGATTTCTAATAGTCACTAAAAGCTTTGTAAATCAATAATTTTGATAAAAAATCTTACCATCATTCATCAGCAGACTTTTGCAAGGCTGTTGCAAGGCTGGTATAGATATTTAAGTTATATTATAAAATAAGCGATATATGTTAATATAAAATAAAGGATGACTGATTACAAACAACAAAGAGACCTTTTTCTTTAATTTATGCTCCTCCAGCTTTCCATACTGTAATGTTACGGTTTTGTTATGGTTTTCATTTAGCAATAAAAATACAATAACTATGACTGGTGAACTTTTACTTATATATCTACAGGTTTGTACGGAACCCTCGGTGCGCGAGTCCGACTCGCACTTGACCGGTTTTTTTTCTAAAGTAATTGTTTTCAATATATTTGCTGTTAAAACAGATATGACAAACCAGCAAAGAGTCATTTTTGGGCCCAATATAATCTAACTCATTTAGTGTTTCTTTGAAACTCAGAAATTGACAAGACCCAGGGGAGCCGCGCGGCGGCGCCTCTGACACTCGGCCCCCCGGGCGACCGCCCCGGTCCCCCCCCCTTTAAGCCGCTAATGCAGATACTTCTTCTATACTGTGGTATCTCAGCATAAGGTTAGCGTTATTTTATGTCGGCATATCATTACGATGACGTCACGAATGTCAAATGAGACGTTTACTTTCTTTATTTGTATACGTAATATAAAAAGATAAAGTGATTTTATAGAATAAACATTTAGTTGCAACTGTGCATAGTAGTGTAATGTACATTGTACATTGATCGCGAGTGATTCAGTGGCCAATATCGTATAAAAAACAATAAAACATTTGCAAAAATCTCTTTAATAAAATAGAAGTACCCTATAATTAAATAAAAAACATTGATATTGCAGTATTATAGTGTTAACGCTATAATAAACTAATCTAGAGTGTGCGCGCCTCTCGCTTGGTCTCGGTGAAACAGTGTACGGTGATAAAAGTGCAATAAATACGTTATCATAACTGCATAGCGTAGAATATTAAGAACAACGCCATCTAGTCGCACACCTGTGAACTTCTTCCGCTATCAATATGTCAAAGAGCTGCGGTCGATGTCGCAAGTTCTTGTCGCCGAATGAGGCCGCTAGATGTCAGCACTGTGACCTTTTTTTTCATCGGAGGTGTGTAGCACTGCCTCCTGTGGGCTCTATTACCCCATCTTGGCAGTGTCCGAGTTGCATAAAAAACAGGACCGCAGGAAAGAAGTCTGACACAACTGCAACCACTCCTGTACTCGACCAGCCGGATGAACAGCTCGAGGCTGTATCACCTCACAACTCAACGTTTGAGTCAACTCAGGAGTTGACCAGTGATATTGCGGAGGATTTAAGGGCGTTCAGGGACAATGTGCGCGCCATAAATCAAGAGCTGTTGCTATTCAAAGACGACTTAGCAGATATCAGAGCGTCACTAAAAGCCTATAACAAAAAAGTTGACGACTTGGAGATTAGGGTGAGCGCACTTGAAAAGCGGCAGCCTGTGCAGATCGATGACATGGGAGGAGTCATTGAGCAGCTGAAGCAGGACCTTCGTAACCGGGATCAGGATATCTTGGCGAATGACGTAGACATAATTAACTTGCCCGAGACCAATGGCGAAAATCCCATCCATATGGTGATGCAAATCGCCACAAAGATCGGCGTGAGCATCGACGAACGCGACATTGTGAGTGCCGAACGCGTTGGAGGCCGACATGTCGTGGCGACTAGCGCTTCGGGGCCGGGAATACGGCCGAGGCCACTAGCTGTGCGGTTGGTGAGGCGTGAGCTACGCGACACGCTGTTACGCAACGCTCGCACACGCCGGTCCACGACAGCTGACTTGGGAGTGCCTGGTGCCGGTGCCCCTGTACGCGTTTACCTGAACGAGCGCCTGACTAAGGAGAACCGTCAGTTGTTTCGCCAAGCGCGAGAAGCCAGCAAACAAAAAGGTTGGCAGTTTGTATGGGTGCAACATGGACGCATCCTTGCCCGATTTAAACACGGGCACAAAGCCCACCCAATACGCTGTGGTACAGATATTGACAAGGTGTTTAGCGGTAGCACTAAGTAAATATTATATTACAGAGTATTACAATTATAACATAAGGTCTATTATAAAAGCATATATTTCACTACTTTATTGCATTGTGATATGGATTGCAAATAAACTGCTAGGTTTATGTGAATGTAGACATCATGTACTATACAATATATTTATAAATCATAATATCATCATATATATAATTCAAACTAATATTTACAACACACATTTTAATCAGCAATCATCACAACACGAACACATTTATAAGCTATGTACATATACAAAACATGTATTTCATACTCATATACATGTACATATACTTTGTTTAATAATAGATATTTACAAGACTATACAAAACATTCCTAAGCTATTTATATACACAAAACATGAAAATCATACTAATATTTACAATATATATTATTATCAGCATTCATTATTTTATCACATAAATATTCAAAACATTCATAAGCTACATAATATATACACAACAAATAGAAAATCAAATATGGAATGGTGAAGAGGGTCGGGCGCCGATAGTGCCTAACTACCGGTTGCGACACGTACCGCGACCGCCTAGCATACGGAACCGGGGCGGTGGAATCGGATTCTACATACGTAGTGATCTTTCAGCACGAGTTCTGACACATCCTATTACGTCAAATGTCGAGCAAATGTGGCTTAAGCTAACTGTCAACAAAGAAACTGTAATCATTGGCACAGCATACAGGCCTCCGTGGTTAGATGTAAATATTTTTCTAGATGCTATCACAGAGTCGCTTACTTCCTTTAACAAGGCTGATAGGATAATACTAGTAGGCGATTTCAATATTGATCATTCAAATAATAGTGACAGTAAAACTAAGCAGCTGAACAGTTTTCTACAATGCTGTAGTCTGACGCAGGTTATACAACAACCAACTCATTTTACAGAGCACAGCGAGACATTAATAGATGTGGTGTGTACTGATGCTAAAGTAAAAAATGTTACTATTTTACACAAACCAGACTTGGGACAACATGCAATTATATCTGTGCAATTTACATTTAAAGTTAATAAACCGTCTCCCTACTGGATCTGGCACAGGCCATTACAAGGCATAATGTTAGATATATTTGATGCTGACCTATCTAACATAGACTGGCATAGCATAACCTGCCAATCAAATGTAAACGAGATGGTATTGACATTGAATGCATCCATTATTTCTCTGTTTGATTTACATGCACCAGTAAGGAAAACATTAATTAAAGAAAAATCACCCCCATGGATCACGGATACAATTAGGGAAATGGTGAAACTGCGTGACAAATACCATGAGCGCTACAAAACAACCAGATCTGACATACATAAAGATAGTTATAAGAATCTTAAAGCCATGGTTGCAACTGCATTTCACAATGAAAAGGTAGCTTACTTTAAAATGTTTATTAATAACAATATTAAGAGTCCTAAGAAACTATGGGAAAACCTTAAAGGAACAATTGTTGTGGATAAACAAAGAAATAATGTTTTACTGCAATTTCTACATAACCCTGAAGTTTTAAATAAGCATTTTCTAGATGTTCCTGGTAAAGATGCTATTACACTCTATGACATAATTTATTTTGAGTCCAATCGATTCCACACTGCCACTTTCAAGCTTGAGCCAGTCAGCGAAGACATAGTCTTGTTCCACCTTCGCAGTCTTAAAACAAATGCCATGGGTACAGATGATATCTCACTGGACATGTTAATGATGACACTGCCACAAAGCCTTCCTTGTATCTCTGAAATTATAAACAAGTCCATTAAAACTGCCACATTCCCAGATGCATGGAAGATTGCTTTAGTTAGGCCGATTCCAAAAACTCCTAATCCTACATCTGCCAAAGATCTCAGGCCCATTAGTCTACTGCCATGCCTGTCCAAGGTCTTGGAGAAGGTCGTATGTAGTCAGCTAAGAAAATTTGTTGAGAAAAACAATATTTTACCTCTAAAGCAGTCTGGTTTTCGCCAAGGTCACAGCACTACCACCGCCCTTATTGATGTTGTTGATGACATATTGCAGGCTAGAGATGAGGGGATGGGAACTGTGCTTGTACTGCTCGATTTTTCGAGGGCATTTGATTCCATTAACATTTCTCTTCTTCTCGCCAAGCTCTCTTACTATGGATGTGACTCGGCAACAGTGAAATGGTTCCATAGTTATCTGACTGATAGATCTCAATTTGTTCAAATGGATAGTGATATGGAAGGTAATAAGGCCAGTTCTTCTTGCTGTCAGGTAGCCAGGGGTGTACCTCAAGGTTCCATCCTTGGCCCTCTCCTTTTTATATTGTATTGTGCTGATGTTGCCAACCAGATACTCAACGCCAAATTTCATCTGTATGCTGACGATCTCCAGATATATTTATCCTTCCTTCCTCAGGACTGTTGGCTTGCTGTAAATAAAATTAATGAAGACTTAGATAGAATATCTAAATGGGCAAAAAGCAACTGCTTAGTACTCAACCCCTTAAAATCCAAATTTATTATAATGGGCTCTAAGAAAGGTATTCAAAAAATTAAGGCTATGAATCCTCTGATACATATTGATGGCTGTCCAATAGAGCAGGTGTCAGAGGCTCGCAATCTAGGTCTAGTAATGGATGGTCAACTTCAGTTTGAGACGCATGTTCTTGAGGCTGTACAAAACTGTTTTTACCGTCTCAAATTGTTGTACAGAGTGCGGCAATACCTCAGCACAGACATGAGAATCATGCTATGCGAGTCTCTGATCCTATCTAGACTAAATTATGCTGATAATGTGTATGGTCCTTGTATAATAGGTAGAACTCAGAGGCTAATTCAGCGGGTACAGAACGCATGTGCACGGTTTTGCTATAGTATTCCACCCCGTAGTCATGTCACTAATTATTTGAACAATGGCAATCTGTTAAAAATGTCTGCACGCAGGCGTTTTCACCTAGCTTGTTTACTATTTAACATTGTGCGGTCCGGGCACCCAGATTATCTGTTTAAGAAGCTGTCTTGGTCCAAGGACATCAATTGCCATCGCACAAGAGCATCTAAACATCTTTTAATTGTATCGCGACACAGAACGACTGCTTTTCGTGGCAGTTTTAGGTATGCTGCCACGCGATGCTGGAACGATCTGCCGCCTCCTCTTCTAACTATTAGAACGCTTTATACATTCCGCGTAAGGCTAAAGCAGATTTTATTAGACGAGCAGAAGCTCGGGAGGTAGGATTTGCATTTACTCGAACGATTGCAGCATAATAACAACAGCTTACTTGGTACTTACTTGTATCATTGTATGGCATGCTGAATAACGTCATGAAATTTTGCAGTCATAACACCACATACATATACACACACAAAAACACTACACAAATATAGAACACATATGATGTCACAAGTCAAATTTTAATATAAATTTATTATTAAAATTGTAATAACAATCCATACGCCATTTTTGATGCGCAATGCCATAGATTTAAGATTAAGCGTCAGTGTTGTGTGTACTTTGACACTAATGACACTGCTTCGTTCAGAAACTGGACAGAAGTAAATAGAGTTTACGTATGATGTAAGCAGTTTTTGCAATTGAATGTTTAAGTTAATTTTTACTAAGATTTTTCTATTTTGTTATTAATAAGTTTTATTTTGTATGTTTTTATTTTATACTTTGTCATTCCGTGACGCCATTCAATGGACCTGCAAGAATACCAGCGCTGCGGCAAAGTTTGTCGCAGCATTAGCTGAGGCGGGCTCCAATTTTGGCCTCACTCATGCTGATGCTTCTAATTTGTTATTAATTTAGTATTATTTTATTTGCATAGTTTTTTCTGTCATACATTGTTGTGAGGCACAAAATAAAAATTTTCTTTTCTTTTCTTTTTTTTTTTTTCATTAAGTCAAGTGCTGGATAAAGTAGCGATGGGACGAGTCGTCAATTTTCCAACTCGACCTAATCGAGTTGAGTTATTGAATAACTCGAGTTACAACTCGAGTTGACTCGACTCGGTGCCAACTCGATAACAGT
This sequence comes from Euclidia mi, assembly GCA_944739405.2. NCBI lineage: Eukaryota > Metazoa > Arthropoda > Insecta > Lepidoptera > Erebidae > Euclidia > Euclidia mi. The sequence continues at coordinate 41,210,779 of OX123183.2, read as the reverse complement.
TGTGCTAACCTCCGAGCTGCGGAGCGAGTTACCGAGTCACCGAGTTGACTCTACTCGGTGCCAACTCGATAACAGTTGTGCATAACCTCCGAGTCCGAGCTGCCGAGCGAATTACCGAGTCACCGAGTTGGCGTCAACTCGCTGGCTCGGTAACTTGTACAAAGCCAATAAAACCAGTCGACCGAGTCAGGCAGGCAAGCCAAGCTAACACTGGCTAACTCGGAAGTCGGAACGCAGAGGGAGGATCGTAGGCTTATTTATTTCGTTGATATTTCATACGCTTGGTAGGTACTACGTACACGAAATGAATAAAACGTGATATAATGCGCAGTTCACTGGTATATTGAGAAAATATCTCCCGTGAATGTAACTCACAAATCAATAACATTATTACAAATTATAAATCATATTACAAACAAAAATTATATTCAACTTTGTAAATTACATTTTTTTTTTATAAGATCTCCAGTTTTAAATTAATCAACTAAACAACTTCGGATTAGTTCGGATCACTCCGCGACCTTGACCAGTTGAGTCGACGCGGCGACGAGTCAACGAGTTGCGAGTTAGCCGAGTTATCAACGATGCTACAATACTACTACCGAGTTAGGTCAAGACTACAACTCGGTCAACTCGCTAACAGCGAGTTGAGTCGAATCATTGACGAGTTACGGGATGGCTATGTTCGATCTCACCCTAACTCGTTACGGTACTTTGGGTGACGACGCGACGAGTTGACGAGTTGCCCGTCGTGCCATGTTGTGAACGACGCCTACCGAGTTAGCTCGAGTTAACATAAAAGCAGATCGAGTTGACTCGCTCAGGGGCTAACTCGAGCTAATCGAGTTAAATAGCTCGAGTCGCCCACCGCTAGGATAAAGACTCTACCAACAAGAACTACCCTTGTCAATGGCGTCTCGCGTGGAGGGTCAAAAATAATGTCGTATACAATAACGTCTATAGACACCGGTTACGCCCATTTACCAGCAAAACCTAAAGCCTGTGTTTGTGAAGTTGGTAACTCTTAATTTACAAACTTTGCATGTTAGAAGTCTGAAGTTATATTCTGACCTCGCTTATGTTACATTTATTAGGATAGTCGTGACTAGCCACATTGGACAATAATATTTTATATCCGTAGTCATGTACATAGAGCTATAGAAAATGTGATATTAGTGTCACATTTCGGTAGGGATTCATATAGCCTTAAATAGTGTTAAAAGTGTTGAAATTGTACACAAGTAATATAAACCATGTTAAAACACTAACTCTGTGATTCTGATTACTACAAGGTCGATGGCCTGTTAGGATACAAGAAATCCGAGAAACTCTTATTAAAATCACACGAAATGAGTTTAATATTACCTATTAGCTTTTATCATTTAAAGGGTCTAAATGTTAGTATTTATCATATTTCATTGTTCTGCAGTTTGTTTGTTTGTTCTTCACTACAAACTACCTAATAGGACAAGAATTAAACGTGTGAGGGGTAAAAAAACGTTTGAGTATTTGAAATTTCGTCTGTTTAAAAATATATTATTTGGCGTTACTTATATCTGTAGTGATTGCCCTAAAATATTTTCACACAGTTGCACCAACCCTTACCTTTGTTAATAATAACATGACTTATAAATACGACATAGTTACTTTTCACCAAACAAAAAGGACCATTACCGGCAGTTTCGTGATGTAGACTACACCGTATGAACCGTACGCCGGATTTCGCCTTCAGATAATGTCCATTCTAAGATAACAAAGAGAATTTTAAATTGGGGCAAAATATGGACGGCTCAGTTTGCGGTTATTGTTGCAGAAGACTCCTAAAAAGGACGATACACATTTACATACATGTTTTGCTATATGTAGATGTAAGATCTGACCCTATACCATATGTTCCGATACATATATGTATATATAAAATTCTTGCGTTACTGACTGATTGACGGACAACGCACAGCCAAAACTATTGGGCGTAGGAAGCTGAAATATGGCATGTATGTGTATGTTCCTCGGGGACCGTAGAGTAGCATTAGTGCAACTCTGCGGTTTCCGACGAACATATATATATGTATATACAGTGTTAGGACTTGTGGTACGGGATCAGAAAGAAACGCTTAAATCAAAACAAAATGTGCGGGAATTTTCTAGTAATAATATATAGAAGTGGTCATGAAATTGCCTAAACTTGTGTAAGTTCTTGAAGGTTTAATAGGTAACCTTATAAGTAATGAGTTAAATAGAATATATTTTTACCATCTCTGTTTTTTTTGTGAATTGCTCTTGATTCGCCTTTTAAAAAGCACTCTTATGACTTTCTAGTTCAGCTAGCAAGACAGTCCGAAATAAATTTTAGTATAACGTTTCGACTCTTGTGCCAAAATTTAACCTTTGTAGTGCAGCACGTGCAAAAGAGGAATTAAACTAATGACTTAAATTGCAATCGTTTACTCGTGAGTCACTAATATTGCATTAATTTTACAACAACTTAATTAATGTTTCATTTAAAAATATCATGGACCTACTGTATTAGTTAGTTTAGTCGTTCCTGTTTATACTAAGCGAATGGGCGAGAAGCCAAAAAAAGAAAGACTTCAAATAATTACACGCGCTTAAAAATAAGGGAAAGATCCACTTACATCAGGGAGATTATTCAGTTAAATTAAAACGTGTAACCACTTTTTATATAAGTATGAAGGTGTAATTGAATGAAGTGTTGGTATGACATCGTTTGAACTTTTATTGATGTATCATACCAATTAGTAGGCAACCAAACTTTGGCTTGCCTCACGGTAGGCGGCTAACCCCATCCCTAAGACAACAGTGATGGCAACCAAGCACGGCGTGCCAATTCTAGGCAAAATTAAGAAGAAGGTTTAGCTGCTCTATCTTCGAATTGTTCTATTTTCATTCTTTTACCACTACTTCTTGGGGTAGGAAAGCTTGAACCGGTTTTATCACTTATCGAATAAACTTGTATGTTTATGAGGGCTGTCAATATACCTTGATCTTCCGTGACAGTGTGGCACTGTCCTAGTCAGGCTATCCTATTTAAGCCAGAGCGTGCCTATACAATTCGAAAATATGTGCTACCTAATTACCTAAGTTACCTACGTCATTATGAATAAGGATGAATTTCGACCACCAATGGAAATAGTCGAAATTTAAGCCTTATCCATTTCAGCTTCTTCTCAATGCAAACCATTATAATAATATAGGAAATGTTTGATAATCCTGTAAGTACATACCCTATTCGCTGAAACCTCAGGTGTTCAATATTACATCGTATTATTTTAGAGAAACCTAAATTAATATTCATAGATAATCGTGACTGCAACGCACAAAGAATGTAAGAGGTTTATAGTTTACTAGATACACTTTATTCGTGTTAATACTCACATATAGATATTCTGGTGAATGAGCTGTAATATGTGATAGCAAATCTACTCAAGACTTCAAAATAAGATAAAAAAGTAACTATGGTAGAAATACTTACCTACGATACTTTTGACTGTAAGTGATAAGGGTTATTTATGTAACCAAAACTCACCTTCTCATTTCAATTTACAATTTACTTACTGTTATTTCATAAGAAATAAACAAAAAAGTTTCAAAACTTTATCGGGTCGTGAAACTGCAAAAGTGTTTCAATAGTACCGATCTTAGAAGAAATTTAATAGTAGGTACCTACTTATTAGACGGATTATGCTAGACTGGCATGTGACGTCAGTATCTTTTATATCCATATAATCGATGAATATCCAAGTACAGTGGTTCCCAAAGTTGTATGAGCTTCGACCCATCAAACAGAAACTCCAATCTTGAGATACACATCTTAGCTGTCTTTTAAAAAAGGCGACATAAATGGCATAAGAGCATTTTCATGTTAAATGACACTTGTTTGGAATTTTACGCGATTTAATTTTTTACTAACTACGACTGTAAAAACTATTTAGATAGACTGAAAAAATATCATATTTTATGTATTTTATAAAATTTCTCGTCAAATCTTTATATTCTTCGCAGTAATTGATATTTACATGAGAAGGGTGAACAATAATTGTCTGTTTTGTAACAAAAACAAATTCAAATGAAAATGTAATAAACTATGCACTAGATCGATTTTTTTCATATTTGTTAAATTTAGGGCACATAAATGCAAAATACCCATAAATATGATGTAAATTATTCAATTTGCTATTAATTTGCAATATACTATCACAACATTTCATTCGGTTTTGTAACATTTTGTGCCAAAGTTTTATTTTCGACTTTACATTTTTAGTTTTTAAGTTGCCTCATTGATTTATAGTGTTACAAAAGGACTTAAATTTCTTTTTATAGTTACGTCAAAAATATATTTACTTTTTATGAGCATTTCGTGAAAAAAAAAATTGGGACAGTTACAAATAGACATCAGATGTCACAAAACAGAGATTGTAATAGTCCATAATGTACCAAAAATACGAAAAGGAACAATTAAACATACTTTTAATTATAAACCTTTATAATATGAATCTTTGGATAACATTATAAATTACATAGGTAAAATCTTACGCTTAGGTAACTACTTTACAATCACGAAGATGAAATTAACAAAACTCATATAATTCACACATAGCAGACAAGCTACACGATGCGGTTCGGTACCGTGTGGCGCTGAGAAAACTGTAGACTTTACGATGCACAGCTTTGCAGCAGCGTGCAATTCCACAATTTTGCTAAAATAAAAAAGTTATACTACTTATTGAGGTTCGAATTGAACTTTAAAGCGTTTATTAAAAAAATCTATTCTAGACCTCTCCTAAATTCAAGAAAGAAGCCACAAGAACAAATACGTTCCAAAATTGTGTAGGAAAATTCTAAGATTATGCGAACCTAATTATATATTTAGAGGTTATAAAATTTAACAGTGTGCTTTGGTGGATTCTTTCTTAAATTTGCTGGAGGTAGGTATACCTACATAACACACGCAGAATATAATTACCCACGTTTCGCCACATATGTTAAGTCCCATGTAATAGAGGGCGAGTCTATTACCACACAGCGGGAACAAATCTAAACTTCACATTAGTACTGAGCATTACCCGTTACCACCAATATTTAACCGACTCGAGTATCAAACCCGAGACCTCAACATGCTAATTGAATGCGCAGTGCATCGATTAGCATACTGTGGTATCGGGTCAGTATTATGCTCATAACAGAAATACAAAGACATGTCATTAATACTTTTTCATATAAAAAACAAGTTTGCTACAACGATACCCTCTTTTTTCTGGCTTCAGTGCAATTAATTAATTTGTCTTTGTGCCCTAGGCCTTACTTGTCTGTTTTGTAACATTTTTAGTCTGCATCTTGTAACGCTACAAAACAGACGTTACAAAATTGCAACCCTGCGTATTTCAATGATAAACATAGCACTTATTACAAGAAATTCTTACATCTTATATATTTTTCGCATAGAATACATTCCAATACATGTACTGAGTATTAAAAAATAGTAAGATTAAGCCGTAAAAATAAGAAAAATTATGTTACTTACTAGACAAACACCGATACCAAATTTGGAGTTAAAACACGTCCACACTCACAAAATTATACTATTACACAGGTTGTAGAGACTTGCTGATTTCAACATGAATGGGCCGGCTCGACCGTGAAAGTACTACCTTCTCACAGAAAATCGACGTAACGTAACAGTACCTAAACTGTTGCGTTTCGTTCGGTGAGTGAGAGTGCCGGAGGCCCTATCCCCTTTCCTTCTCCCTCATCCCACTCCTCATCCTATCCCTTTTCTCAACCCCAAGGGGCGGCAACGCACTTGTGACTGCTGTGGTGTTGCTTGTGTCCTCGGGCGGCGGTAATTGCTTACCATCAGGCGATCCGTCTGCTCGTTTGCCGCCTATTACTATAAAAATGTTTATTTACACGGATTTTAAAAAGCCTGAGTCTTAAATAATTATAGTGATGCCCGGAGTTGCCAGACGTATAAAATTTACCACTCTTGGGCAAAAATATTAATAAATAATTCCCGTTACAAACCGGATTTTTCCGGAATGTAAAAAAAACTAAGGGACAAGCTAAGAAAAATATTATAAATTAACTATAACGAAAACTGATTTAAAAATTGCGTTAGAGTGAACAACTAGCTTTCCTTTAAGCATTCAAATCATCACTGCAAAATTCATCATATAAAAATATATTAAAATCTCAATCCAAACTTGACAATCAACAAAAAGGATAGCAGTATGAAACTGAAAATTCATGAAATTTCAAGTAAATTTTACGAAAAATGGTTTTATTTTATATTATTGTTACTATCAAAAACAGATATCCTGTTTCGTATATTTTCAATGTATGTTCAATTCCTTACCAAAACTATTAGGTGAATATTTATTAAAATGCATATTCGTAGGGACAGCTTTAAAACAGCAATGTGTCATTTAAAGTGAAAATGCCTACAAAGGTGTAAAGGGGAGAATAATTTCGGTCAGTCAGTATCACCTTACATTTTAGGAACCAGTCAATATTCGCCCGCGGGCCACCAGTGGGTCTCGACTCGATCCATAGTTTGAGAATAGCTATCCAATCATTCTTCATTTATTTAATTACTTTTGGTAGGTAGGTACCTATTTTCTTTAGTCGCCTCTTACGATACGAAATGAAATGGGGTAGTAATAGATACTTTGTATTCTTCATTGGGCAGCACACGGAAAAATTTAATAAATACTAATTTAGTATTTATAGATAGATATCCCTCCGTGTTGCGATATGCACGCTGCATAGTGCATAGTTAACAGCAGCCTTAACATCCGCCCGTAAAAGAAAACATGATTCCATATGCAAAACATCTCATTAAAGTGTTGTCATGAATCAGATTGTTAAATGGTTTTCAGTGTTTTAAAACGCGCTTTCCGTCACAAATCTCTGTGTTAGGTACTTTTGTACTCCTTGAATCTCTGACCTACGTGAGATTCAACTGAACTCAAATGTCCTTTTTGGCTTTGTCTACTGCTGTAGACAGAGAGAGACTCTGACAGACTCAGACTCTGCTGAGTATGAAGTCTCAGGCAACATTTTAGACAATGTTCATCGCAGTCTAGCCATGACACTGGCAAAATTCATATAGGTATATATAATTATGTTATTTCTGGTAAAGGTAATGCAAAACTCTTAGGTTGGGGTGAGGGATTACATAATTCAGATGGTATTATCACCACCAGCTTTGCACTTTTGTTGGAATAACGTTGTAATTTTTCCATGCCTTAACTTTTATGTCACTTTCAATGTATACCTAATTTTTGTGTCGATGTGCGTGTTGCTATATTGCGGTTGATTTTACGCATGAATGTCTGAAGTCCTACTTAGTATTAATGCCTATGATATCTAAATCTAGATCTACACTGTTGTCTCTACATTGTACATGTTCTATACAAGTTCTGCTATTGTACAAAGTTAGCATCTACCTAGACTAGTAGATGTCGTGCTATATTTGTTTCCATGCACGAAGTTTGTAGCAGAGTAGTTTGTGAACTACGAACTTAGTTAAATAATTATAATGGCCGCAAACAACCTACCAAACCTAATTAAAATAGGGCACTTAGTAGAGCATTATCAAAATAAAAATGTAAGTACATACTTACATACATGGCTTTAAAGATTTAAGATCAAGTATATTTTATTACTTTTATGCTAAACGACAATACATATACATAAAATAAAACTTGAATGAGAATAATTGTTGGCATTGTTACATTAAGATCGGTGACTCGTTGATTAGACATCTGCCATCGATCTAGAACCCGTCACCCTACCGGCATTAAGCAATGGCATAAATTGAAAGTGCAGATTTGTGGCAATTTTCTCCCGGCGGGGCATTAATTACGCTACGGCGCGGCGTGCCGGGAGCAAGGAGCTCGTTCGTATCACTATATAACACCATTACACAGCCCAATTTCAATTTCAATTTCATCTCGCCGATTTGGCTCTGAATTAGGAGCGATTTATTTTCATTCGTAACATTTCTACGCCGTCTTGGAAGGTAAATGTTAAGGCTTGCACAGATTTATTGCTTTTAATGTGAAACTTGACAGCTTCATTGTTCCAATAGACAGAAGTATTACTCTTTCGAACTAGAACTCTAATCTCGCTGCGCTTGTTCTTTGAATTTTTTACGGAAATTTTTAACGGTCCTTAAAGTCTGCCGGGAGAAAAACGCTCCTACACGGCCATCTAGTATGTACAATGTACATAGTGGCCGTCATCAACTCGTTTTGATGGACTCAGTAGCCTTGGGAGTTAATCTGGAGGATCTACACGATAATAGAATGTTACTATGTTAGTAGGTACTTCAATCCAAAAAGTAAATGCTTCTCGAATATTATAAAGGCGAAGGTGTAATCTTTCCAACAGAAGTACTGATGGGTCAACGCGTTGCAAAAAGATGCAATAAAACAAAGCGTTTGTACTTAACATAGAATGTTAAGTACAAACGCCTTGTTGTTTGTACAACAGAAAACAATTTACAGCATAATATATGTATGACAAAATATGATGGGAAAGTAGGCTGTACTGAAGCCATCCAAGAGTGCATGACAGAATTAGGATTAGGTTGAATAGCAAAATGTTAATCATCCTCAAGACGGTTTTAATTGAAGGTAGGCGATTAGTATTGTCTTCTTACGATATTTCGATGTGCTCTACTACGGTAGTATGAAATGCCATGCTACATTAATATCTTAAGCAGAATAAGGCAGAATTCCTTAAGTTGACAAAATATTCTGTGGAAGAAATCCGTACTGCTGATTCAAATACTTTATCGCTTATTGCGATTTCTTCAGACAATTTATACGTGCTGATAGATAAGGCGATAAATTTCCTGCTTCACAGCTGACTCAATATTTGAAGAATTTATTAATCCTTCAAGGAGACAGGATTTATAGATTTATAATCTTAATATATATAATCCTTGCGTTACTGACTGACTGACAGACACGCTGCAACCGAAACTATTGGGCGCAGGAAGCTGAAATTTGGCATGTATGTTCTTTGGGGTCCGTAAGGGTGCACTAAGAAGGGATTTCCCGAAATTCCCACGGGATCGGCCAAAACGGGTAAATTAAAAAAAATGCAGACGTAGCTGCTGGCGTCCTCTAGTGGACTATAAACTTTCATTACGCGCTCCTTTTAGATGGCTGTCGGTTATGGCGACTAAAGGTTATGACAAAATCGGTTATGGTAAAAGGTTTACCTAATTGAGTTCACCTTTAAATTTATAACAAACATACATTATTATCATTAACCGTGGTAGTTACTTGAATAAAATATTATTGACATAGAATGACTGCGGTGTTTAACAAAACTAGGTAAAAAGAACTAAGTTTTAAAAACAAAGTAGATTTCGATTTAAATTGAAGCAAATAGCTATAGGATTACTTACGACCAAAATTAATTCGGTACCGTATTCGATGACATAACTTTAAACTTTCTTTTCAATATCGGAAATGATAATATTTGCATGGCAGCCAGCAAACACGACTTTAATCAGACTGTTCTGGAAAAAAACTCTTTTATAAAATGTGTTTTTATAGAAGCGGTGTTAACTGTTAAAAATTGTTCTAGCTGTATAATTTTTTATCAAGATTGAGGTGATCGATCTCAGCTTAATAGGTGTATGGGTAAGTATGTTAAGCAACTGCGTGGTTTGTGACGTTATATATTATTTAGAATATCCCGTATTACTCAGAGACTTCTAGAACGGATAGAATTTGGCCAATGAGCAGGGTAGGTCATTAATTTCCCGACAACTGCAGTGACGGCAACCCAACCGATCTTTGTAGCTGTTCCTAAGAGAGCTTCACGTTTATTTCACTTGAATACAAAGTACTAGTCGAAATACTTAGTATTGCGCACAACTTTGTATATAACAAGGAACTCGAAAGAATATTCTTGTAACGTAAACTACGATTTACAAATAAAATAAATAGAAGTGAAACCTCTGGGTTAGACCATATCACCAAATGTAAAAAAGGGAAAATTTTTGCTGTCTGACAGAAAATTATGGTAAGAGGTGTTATGTTTTTTATTTGAATGTATGTTAGTGAAGTGTGAACATATAAATCTCGTAAATGTAGCTGCCGTACTTTCACTTTCAAAACTTTCTATTTGTAGGTATTTTATTAAGATAAAATTTATATTTATAAATAGAAAATGAAATATTGTAATCGCCTATCAGATAATATATTATATTGAATGTTTCAAGTTCGACACAGACCATGTGCCCCCATCTATTCTACACTTTAAGAGTATTTAAAAAAAAAATGATTCTTACGATTACATAAGTAAAAAAGATGTGCTTACTAATCGTCATAACCAATCAACATTTTGTGAGTCCTTTAAAGGATGTTGGTTTATAGTGTGAGGGGGGACCATTTAGTTTTTTGTTGGCAGAGGACTAAAGCTGGTGAAAGACGGTTTCATTTAAGATAACGCTTAAAAAGTCTTTATCTTTTTAACAAAATGAATACTTTTGGGCTTGAACCCCCAGCTCCTGGATCAGTGACTTTAATTTAATCTCGGAAGGATAGTTATAAGTCTTGTATGTTTTTTATATAGGTTAAATAAATACGTATGTTGTGTAACTGGAGAACACAGTTAGAATTGTTAAAATATTGTGTAACTTAAACAAACACAATCTAAATCAACCCATTACCACAAGTAAATGCAAACTTATTCAAGAAGATTGATGGAGTGCTCCCAACTTACATTTGGAGAAATTATATAAGGGACCATAGATATATAGAACCTATTTCTGAGAGATAAAGCCAGGATTGTGTACACAATGTTTAACTTTCTAATTGTACGTATTGTATGGAGTTTAATTAAAAGCCTTTGCTTGCGGCGTTTCTAGTATTTTTAATTGTAGCGTGCTTCCTTATTCCCTATTAAATTTCTGCTCCCCATTTTGTTTGGTAGCTACCATCATTGGGATGTCGTAGAATCTGCTGCTGAAGTATTAAAGGGATTAATTTATCCACAATTTCAGTTAAATAATGCATGGAAATCAAACTACGGTTTAGGACGGATTCTATCGCAATATATTTGTTTTAAATATATTACCTTAATTTAAACCGTTACTATCTGAGGTTTCGATTGCTTTACAGGAGTCGTGGTCACGGAAGGCAAAGGGATAAACCTAAGAAAATACTATGTGAAAAATAATCTATGTTATAGATGGTATGTAGGTCTGTATCCAAGAACCGATTTGAAACCTTTAATTTGGTTTGTTACTCGCCATATGTTAGTATACATCGATTAATATTATAGGCGTGTAAACATCGACCAAGAGGTTTACTCCAACATAATAATAATATTATTATCATACTAGAGGGTGCCCGCAGCTTCGCACGCACATTAACTGTTTCTGCCGTATCCCGATTGAGTTTCAGGAATTCCCTTCGTAGTGCACCTCTATAATCACCAAAGAATATACATGCCAAATTTCAACTTCCTGCGGCTCGTATTTTTGGCTGTAGCTTGTCTGTCAGTAACGCAAGAATTTTATATATACAGATTATGATCTCGAGTAGGTACGATTTTATGCGCAACGTTAGCTAGTGAATATACCAACAGACTGTTATGGGTTCACACCCCCAGTTAGCTAGTTTCGCTGGCTCCGTGCCTCGAAGAGCACGTAAAGTCGTAGGTAGGTAAAGTCGCAGGTACCGGTTGCCATGAAGATCTTTGACAGTCGTTGTTGTGAACCTTTGAATAAGTATAGATACTGACACTGGTCTAAGCCGTGGAATATCGCTATACCTTTGCGCAGGACAACGACGCAAGACAGCAGTTTTTCTGAGTAAATGTACGTCGTCTGGTACTTATTCCGAAAGACAATTTATGATTCATGTTTAGAGTTTAAATTCTTCTGTGTTTTAATATTTTCCATATAATTACACACACACATCTCCTTTCTGAGAACAACAAACGTGGATATAATTAAAACTAATCCGTAATATATGTCACGGCGTTTTCATACCAACATATTTTACGCAAGACACACAATTTGGGCCTCGCAAATAATATAGTATATGTCCTTTGTCATAGAAACAGGAGGTGCCGTACCCACGGCCAGTTTCATTTATTACGGCTGTATTCATTGCGAAATGAGTGTAGCCCTTTCTATTGTGATTTATTTATCAAGAGAACAAAGAGTGACCGCTAAACCATTCGGGACCTAGCTCGTAGCTAAATTTTTACCTATCTGTATTCAGTATGTATAATATTGTCCCGAGATATCTTCGCGCTAATATCAGATGCTATGCAATAAATATTGTTGTATTTTGTTTGAAGTTTGTTGATTAAAATGCTGAAAGCACTTTACTGTTCTCAGCTGTGTATCAGCTATTCTTGGTTTCAATTCCTGAATAATTAGTTGGGAATGTCTTTACTGAGGCGAGTTTTCTTGCGAATAATTTCATTGTAAACGGAATAAGTATCACCAACTATGTGAACTAGTGAAAACTAGAAGTAGGCTACCGTGAAATTTCCCCTTAAAATTGTAGTAGCGAATGGAAGCACTTCCACTTGTAACACTGACACAGACTAACGATGCGCGATCATCTATGAAATAAACGAACGTTTGATCTTCGAGTGATTCGAATTATTGATCATTATTCGATTTATTACTGACAGTGCTTTAACTATTTCTTAGCAATAAATATGATGTTTAATTATATCCCTTGCAAGGGCATCGCCAGCTGAGTGCCTAGGGGGACGGGGCGAGGTCGGCAGCTTAGAGAGGGCACGTTGATATGGAAAATGAAAAAAGTATTGAAAAAGTATAAATTATAGGGCTTTTTACTCTCTAGGGTTACAGCTCCCCCTCCTGCTAACTCCTGGCGACGACGCCCATGATCCCTTGCTAAACGGTGAAGAAAAGCATCGCGATCTAAATGTCTGATACATCTCCGTAATGTTTCCGGTAGAGTCTGCCAACCTGCACTTGGCTAGCGTGGTAGACTACGGCCTAAATCTTCTAATAGGGAGAAGAGGTTCTTGTCCGTAGTGGGCACTAGTGGGTAGCAGTAGCGCTCATAGCGAGACTTGGGTAGCCGTTCGTAACAGATCGGCAACGTTAAGCAATGCTTGCACGGGTCGCCACTTGGGTGGGTGACTGTGTGTGGCACTTACATCTGAGCGCTACCGTGCTTTGGAGGACACGTACAGCTGTTGGTCCCGGTTCTTGTCTAAGCATAAGGATGGTTAGGCCATGTTGGAGGCCTTCGGGCGGTCTGAAGCCTCCGACACCAGAGTTGGCCACACACTCACACGAAAAACAAAACAAACACTAGTGGGTCACGTATTAGATATAAACAGAGCTGACGTTATATTACAATACTAGCTTTTGCCCGCGGCTTCGCTCGCGTGTAACTATAGAAATAAAGGATACATTTTACCAGAAGTATGAAATTTTATTTCTGGTTAGGAAAAGCATAACATAGCGTTTTTTAAATTTAAGATTGATTATTATTAAAAGGACCTTAGTGAATAACTGTTGTTTGTCTACAAAATTACTCCAGCACTTCTTTTAAACGACGTTTACAGTGGTTCCTTTTGGGGCTAAAATAAACAAACTACTCGCAGAGCTCACTCTGGAGCAAGCTACATAAAACTGTCCATGTGAGAAACAGTCTTCACTTAAATCAATGCCGGCCATTTTTAATGACTGGCCTTGGGACTTATTGATTGTCATGGCGCAGTACACTTTAAGGCGCTGTTATACCTCAGAAGCCGTGAAACTCCTAATTTTTCGTCGCGCATCTAGCCATAACGTTACATATTACAAACTAGCAAAAATTAGAGCTTAAAGTCGAAAGTCTGAACAAAAGACTTTTGAAAGAATTTTTCATGTACGTAAAATAGAATCACGGTAAAAAAATCACAAAATTGAGGCAGAAAATAATCTTTCGTCTCACTGTTTGCAATATTTTGATCGTAAGCTGTCGTATTTTTTTTGATAATATTGTAGGAAATCTAACGAACTAAAGAATTACCCTATTTATTTTCATTTTATACCTGTATATTTTGTAAAATTAAATTAAATCTGCCAAACGTCTATGATTTTGACGCTCGGTAGATCCCATCAATATCAAACGCTTCAGCAATTTAAACCTTATTAGCATAAGCGGTGTACTGAGTGTCAGTTGCTAGTTTACGCCCCACCCAGACCTCATCATTCGGCTATGAGCCCTGTGAGAGATATATCATGTCGCTTGCGTCTCCGCTGCACGAAATTTTACGTAAACCTGTTTGTTATTATAATACGCCGATTTGAGTTCGTAATTTCATGTTTTATGTTATAGACTGAATACTTTGAATCAAATAGGCTTTTCATGTAACTATGGGCACATATAATTAGGACCTAAGTTTATACTCTTGTTGCGTTTAATGTGTTATTGTTCCTGTGCTTATAAATATTTAGATTAAGAATTAGAAGAATAAAATATGGACAATTAGAGAAATGAAGTTCTACGAAGGATTTGTACAAGAAAGCGTCGTAATAAAATAGAAATTCATCCATGGCCAAGTGATTATGAAATATGTAACATTTTTACACAAATTATTTTCATAAGAGTTTTTTATGACTAACTATGTTACTTATATATTATCGATTATGCATAATATAATTATATAAATTATTCTCACAATACATAGCTGCCACAGTTTTAAATTTTTGAAAGAGTAATAACATAAAATCGAATCATTTTATGTACCTATATTTCAAATTCATTAGCTTGTCAGAGCGCCTGGAGTGCTAAGATGCCGCCACGGCGAACAATAATGATGACAGCGCTAATATGGCGCTCCGCAATCCACACACAAGCGGTAACGAATGTTGTATTATTGTGTTTTGAACATAAACCTTTTTAGGTACATCGGGTAAAACTTTGATTATTCATAAACTATTAGGTATGTCTCAGTACATCAAATATCTTTTTAATTTCTAAAATCAATCATTTATAAGTAAGAAGGTGACTTCTCATTCTTAAAACTCAAACTTCTGTCATTATTGTAATTACAGTGAAGTTAAAGATAACAGTTCTGCAACGTCTTACACACATTTGACTTCAGTCATTCCTAACACGATCTGTTCAAGAGCTAGCTAAGAAATTCCAAACAATCTTTTTAACAAATTTGACTCAAATTCCGTAGTGATAAGCAAAAATTACAAGAGGGATAGCAGTGACTGGTTTGAATTGCGTAAGATTATGTTGGCAGATTGAAATTTTTGTATAGTGGTAAAAAGAAGAGATAACAGTAGTAAAGCCAACTTAGTAAAAAATATTTTGTACAAATAAAATATTTGCAATGTAAAATCAGTTGCGCATGGAATCTTAAATGAACAACTGGCTTTGCAACAACTGGCGAAGCAAGAAAATGTAACAATCGAGCCTTGTGGATTATTCTTCATCTGATCTGGTTTATTTATATAAAATAATTCATTCAATTATTGATTCACCCGAATTGCTTTCGCATATTTCATTTAACATTAAATACAGTTTACGTAGATCGAACCGTGTTAATCTCTTTGCCTTGCAAATTTATAAAAACAATATTTCTTATTACAATCCGCTGGTAAGAATGGCTAGACAATATAATGAATTAGTTATACTAATTTACAGTTAGACATTTTTCATCCTAGATTTTACACATTTTTAAAAATTCTAAAGGATATCCTCTATCCCAAATAGAAGTAAAATAGTTAAATATTTCTTAAGATATAGTATTGTTGTTGTTGTGTTACGAAATTAAACCTATATTTTCTTATTTATGTTTAATTTCGTAACACGTGTATGTTTGTACATCTCTTCTGTCTGTTAACTTGATGTTTAATTGTTTCAATGTATGCACATGTGTTGAGTTGCAATCTAGATCTAAACATAAGCTTTGATTGTTTTTAATTTATAATAAGATTGTAATTTGTTTTGTGCAATTTAAAAATAAATAAAAAAAATCGATTATTGGTGCCACGCCAGATGGATTAATAGGTCCAAACACGATTGTGGAAATTTAATGTTCTAAAGTTGCATATAAGAATGGCCTGGAGAATAGTATAAGAGCACATAAAATACAAATATGGAAATATGATAAAAAAGTGAACTGGCTAGTCTAAACAAATATTGTAATTGTTATTACCAAATTCAGGGGCAACGCCACGTTACACGCAAACAAAAGTGTTTATTTGCTGTGTGGAGTGGCGAAAGTATACCACTAAAAATAGAAATTATAGAAAGAGATGATGTTTTCTGGGAGAAGCTTGTGGCGTTTTATATGAATTGGCAGTTGCCTGAAATTGTTGATTCTCGTCAAGGTCAAGGGATGGCATTGCGAGATCACGGAGAGGAAAATGTTTCATCAGTGAAATTTCTACAATACCAAGCCGTAAAAGGAAAGTAAATGAAACTGTGCCTCGTGAGCAACAGCAAATAATAAGTCTTATCACCTCACACATTGCCTTTAACATTCGATGAGAATAAAGAAAACCTGCCGGGTTGTAGCAGACAGCTAACTTTTGATGAGCTGTAAACTCTGTATTTCGTTAATAAATTATAAATGAATATAAATAAATATCTTTTAATATTTATTTTCTTTGAAACAACACATATTTGAAGAGAAAGAAATTTTTTATATTTTTCCATACAAACATGTATGACGAGAGCTAACGAAAAAGCAGTAACACAAATTCTAATTCTATAATTTTCTAAGCGACATAGCAGTATCTCATGAATAAGGTATATCCACATATATTTTTGATGTTTCATCTATTTTGGAAAATAATAATGGGTTGGGTTTCGAAACAAGTCGCCTGAATTTGAGGGTATTGGTAGTGTAGGATGCTTAAGGGAGTTTGTTTTAATCACCTAATAGTAATTTTGGCTGCCGGAGTTGCGTCTAAATATTTTTAATTTCCAAAATTTCATTAATACTTCGGCAATTATGCAAAACGGAACGTAGTTTTACTGTTTTAATACTTTAGTACAGTTTTGCAAATGTCTGTTTTATGTTTTATGTGAAAAACGTGAAACGAAACGCAAAACTGCCATCTTGGAATGATCATATTGACAGCTAATGTCAAATTTGTGCGTCATTGCTTTCGAGTGCCTAGGGTTAGGTGCGACTGTAATAAGTAACTAAATAGGTTATGTTAGGTTCTCTTTTGACCCTTAATCCGAAAATAAGAGCCCTTCGCAGGGCTCCGTCAACCTTAGTTTATTAAACTAGTGGGATGAATGTGGAAGTTGGCAGTGCCATGACACCGATGTTTGGAGATTTTTTTTTCAGAGGAAACCAAGTATTTCCGGCAAGTGAAAATGGTGAGGGGGGTTTCAAGACCACCCCTCCTCTCTTTCCAATAACTCACAACCCCTAAAAACGGCGACGTATTTCAAAACCTATACCATAATAATTATACCTATAATAACAATAAACATCCATAAATAAATAAAAGAAATCAACTTTTACTAAACTTCAATTATCTCGTAACTCGCTTTAGTTGAGATACGGCTTTTGCGCTTAGTAGAGCAGTATTGTGTTTTTTAGGGTACCGTAGCCAAAAATTGCAAAAACGGAACCCTTATAGATTCGCAATATCTGTCTGTCCGCCCGTATGTCACAGCCAATTTATTGCAAAACAGATTTGAAAACTGGCAGGAATGGAATTAGATGTAGGTATTCTATGAACTGCTTCACTATTTTTATACAAAAACAAAACAAACATAATAATGGCCTCTCCATACATGGAACTGACTTAATTATTTTGAACATCTTACGGCACGTAGGTATTTACCAACTTTCGTCAACTATTAATACCTATAACGTCTAATGTAAACCAGTTTTGCTCATGGCTGCACTGAGAACAAAAATTGCGCTATGCCTATATTGTGCAAACAGATTGATGTATGTAATATAAATTTTAATATCAGTATCTCAATTCAATATGCTAAAACGTTTTGCTTGCGATTTTGAAATATTGGAATACGGATGTCGCCAGAATACGGCCGCACACGACGAGAATGAAGGGGGGCGCCCCGCAGTAGACGGAGCTAAGCTCCTTTCACCTCCCCTGCTTCACCCCCTCATTTACCAAAACAGTCGCTTAGCACAGCGCCTTAAGAGGGAACTGTATTCGTTTAAATTCGAAAGGATATTCTGATGGAATCAATGGTATCCTTGGTATGACAACTACTTCTCCTCGAGCGCATCCCGTAATAACTGTTGCTTCTATGATGTTTTTGTGTAGAGCTTTAATTTGTAATCTGGTGCCATTGCATAATTTGGGCGGATTGAGAATTCTCAATAGCATTACTGGAGGTCCGATTTTAAGGCTAAGTTTATGGGATGGCAGACCAGAAGGATTTAGACTGTTGAGAAATTCTATAGGGTAATGGACGGCATCATCTGTTTCAATCACAGAATCAAAGGACTGGTATTCAACTTCTTGTTCCTTAAATGCTTTAATCAAAAGATCGTTAATTAAAGCTGCTCTATAATTTTTAGGTGTTAGGATAGCACGCTCGCATAGCCATTCAATGGGCTTTTCCTTTATACTACTGATGTCGGGATATATTTTAGCTGTTAAATCGGATATGGAGGTAACTACTGTGGCAAAATTTTAAGAAATTGTAATTTTGCCTTCGAGTAATGGATAATTTCCATCACGTATCTCGAATAGTATCTTAGCAAAAAGCCCAGCGGATGCATCACCTCTTAAATAGACCAGCATATTTTTTGAAAGTGCTAGTTTACGAATATGTGGCCACAAATAAGAAGTTCTTATGCACGAATTTACTTCATCTGCCCGTGTACCTCTAGGTACGACAGGTAAGGTTTGTTGAAAATCTCCAGCTAAAAGCACGGTGACGCCGCCCTTTACGTTATTATTTCCTCTGATGTCTTTTAATGTTCTATTTAGCGCCTCAAACCCACCCACATTCTTTTAAAACTTGCGCCATATTACTTTGTTTTGAAATATTACAAATAGGCGTCTCTATTCGTGTCAAATTCAAAGACAGTTTGAAGGCAGAATGAGCTGTTTTACCACCTTCCAGCAATGTCGCAGCAATGCCCGAGGAAGCAACAGCCAAAGCTAAATCACGCTCTTTTGGTATTCTACATAGCAAAAGGTTTATTAAAAATGTTTTTCCTGTACCCCCAGGAGCGTCTAAGAAAAATATTTGACCAGTGCTTTCTTCGATGCTTTTTAAGATTTGGTGATAAACGATACTTAATGATGACTTGCTCTAAAACATTTGGGTCGTAACTGATTTCCCGAAGATAGTCTCTATTTTGTAAGACAGCTTCATATCTTTGTGGCGGAGGTAAGCCATACTGTTGTAGGCATTGACCTCCTAACGATAGTACTGTGTCTTCAATACAAAGTAAAAATTTGTTGTATACTTTATTTAATATTAAATTACCATCACCATGTTGTAACTCTATTTCTACTTGATGTCGTATATCTTCCGACATGCTATCTTTGTGCTTTTCCCAAAGACTTAATGCATCTGACAATTGACAAAATATTAACATAACTGAAAAAAGTTCGCGTAATTTAAATGGAGAATCACAAAGTGCTACTTCTTCCATTGTTGCATCCCAGTTCCAATCGTCTTCTAGGAGGCCTAAAGCCTTGCATGCTAACTGATATGTGGGAAGAACCGTTCCATTAACAGTTTTCAAATCTAAGAAGGAAGTAGGGCCACGAATTTCTAGAAGCAGAAGGCGAAGAACTCGGTATTAGTTGGGTGTATGGTGTATACCCTACCTAACGTCTGGTCTTTCTATATACCCAGCCAACTATTGACGTCATTGCCACGTTTTCTTCTCTCGAATTTAATAATTTTCCATACGTAAAACGATGGAACTTTAACATAAAGAAGTGTTTTAGCTTAATTATCAATTTTACACAAATCAAAAAATGTTAAGAGTGTTGTTTTTGGTGGATTTGTGATGATATATGTTAAATAGTTGGCGTTGCTTGGATTAAAATAAATACGTTGGCCGTTTTCCAAGTGCACTGCCATGTGAAAAACTGCCGGAAACCTCTCATGTATGGGAAAAGCCAGAATTCGCCATACAGCCTCCGCACTGCTGATGTATCGCCCACTTTCATACATTTTGACTTCATCTTTTTTGTTTTAAACGCCAAATGTCGCTTGGTCGCTACCTTTATTCACATATTTACATATTATGTATTTTATTGATTTAACAGAGTTACAATACTCCACGTTAATGTGAGCGCCAAAAGTACGTGAAAGCGCGTTGTTAAATGGCACTACCCAACGGTTGTCAAGAGTAACGCCATTAATTTTTACTGTAAATCCACCATTTTCTGGAGCTCTTCGTCGATACTTAGGGTATCCGTCATCACCCGTTTGTGTTTCTTGAAGAAGAGGTTTAGGAATTTAGATTTCAGTTTGTCGAATACGGTAAGCATAAAAATTCATTGAGGAAACAGTTTTTTTTACAGGTAATTTTGTTTTCGGGTCAAATTGTGGAATATCAATAGAGTAACCATTTTCGCCACGACAGACAAGTATTGGATACTGCAAAGCGTCATATGAACGACGTAATTCACTGAGATGTTGTAATTTGTTATCACGACCCTGTAATATAACATCCCGTTTTTCAAACTGCTGTCCAACAATCACTAGTGCAACTTTGCTTACAGTTGATGCATTAAAACATCCTCTAGAGCGTGGGTGGTTTTTTGTCAGCATGTATTACAACTTCAAAGTTTTTACAATTCCGAGGTAATTTCTCTAAAGTCGTATTTAAGTCCTTTATGTATGGGTTATACAGGTGCAACATTGTTTGTAATTGTCTTACCAGGCTTTGTTTAATATCTGAAAAGTTTCGGCATCGTAAACGTGCTTCTCTCGTTTTCGCCTCGGTGAGGTAACGCTTCGAGGCTACCTATTAAATGGTACACTTGGCCTTGCACTTTAAAAGTATTATAAAGCCATCTTGTATAATTTGTTTGGCTCCAAAACAAGTCATTTGGAAACATTGATTGTATTGTCTAATACGGTCCATGAAATGTTTCTGTTCAGGATGCTGATCCATGATCAAACTATCAAGCGGCTCAGGTAGAGGAAAAAATATGCAAGTAGCTTTACCATCACTACAGCACATACCAGGTGCCTCGTTTTTAAATTTAAGGACGTTGCAGTATACGCATTTATTACTCATTGTTCCCAGGATTACAGATTTATCAGTTTCATAAGCTATCCTGGGATCATAATTCATCCCAGAAAACAAGAAAGCGATCGTCTTCCTGGATTATTCTGGTTGTATCTTTGGATAGCAGCCCTATGAATCTCCGGAGGGGTCAACTGGTATTTCATTCCTGCTGCTCTGTGAATTTGTGGTTTATCTTGTTGATATTTTGTAGCAGATTTTTTAACTGTTTCCTTCTAATAGCGTCTGTGTATCTGGTTCGCCGTTTTTTAGTATTCTTCTAAGAACTGGGTATTACATCAAAACTGTCTGATTGAAGATCTGATGTAGAAGATCCCTCACAAATAAACATCAAAATGCCCAAGATATAGGTCTTGTAATAAACTAAAACGTAATCGTTTAACGGAGTTGCCTTCTGTACCAAATTTCTCATATAGCTCTCCGTTAGACTTCGAAAATCATTGGAAATATTTGTCCGGCTGCTACTAACTCGCATAATCCTCCGTATGTATGTAATATTGACATATCAGGGAAGCACTCGGCGGAACTATTATAATTATTACCATCAGAATCATGAGACATGATGGCAAATTCATCCCAGTGAATTGCCACGTGAGCAACTATCTCTTCTCGCACCTCTCTGTCCATGACTTGAGTATCATACAGTAGATAAGATATAGCCCTAAATAGGCAAGCTTCGTCACCAATGATAGGAACGATGGTATGGGGCATCATAACGCCATTTATATTAAAAACTAGAGGACGCCAGCAGCTACGCCTGCAATTTTTTTAAATTTACCCATTTTGGCCGATCCCTTGGAAATTTCGGGAAATCCCTTCTTAGTGCACCCCTAAGGTCCCCAGGGAACACACATGCCAAATTTCAGCTTCCTGCACCCAATAGTTTTGTCTGTAGCGTGTCTGTCAGTCAGTCAGTAACGCAAGGATTTTATATTTTAAGATTTCAATAGCCATAATACTGCTTTATTTTTGAAAAGTTAAATGGTTTTTGAAAAAAATATTCTAACCTATGTGAGTAACCAAGGAACATGTAAATAAAATAATTGGGTAATGAGAGGATTTATGGAACTCTTTAGATAGTAAATGTCAATGCGAAATGAATGAAAACCTAATTAATAATAAAAATATGGTTATGGAGACGAAGTTGTAAGTTATGATTGTGAGAAGTGATATTTTAATTTTAATGATTACTAACCAACTGTCGGTTATAATAAGAGAGCTTAGATGGCGCTTAATGCGCTTATGCATGAATTATGGGATTCAATAATATTTGCCTGAGAGCTGTTTATACTACGCCGTGTAACGAAACCATAGCGCGATTCAGGCTGGAGGTACAACGCCATCTATCGAGCTTTGGTGTAAACTTTTGCGAATAGAGGACTTCCCATATAAATATTAAGCCCCTATTTCACCCTCTTAGAATAGTTTAAGTTTGCAAAAATCATAAAATGCACGTATATTTATTTATAACCAGTAGTTCGTATATGAAATTGCATGCTTAACATTAAAAATACCGGTCTGCGCATATAAACTTTCAACCCCCATTTCACCCTTCCCAAAGTAGATATTCAAAAACGCTAAAACACGTGTTTGTTTATTTCTAACCAGAAGTACGCACCCAAAATTTCATGCTTCTGCCTTTAAAAATGACGGACCTCCTATACAAACTTTCAACCCCTATTTCTCACCTTTAGAGGGTAGATTTGCAAAATTTCTAAAATAAATGTATATTTATTTTCTACCAGAGACTTACATATGAAGTTTTATGTGCCTAACTTTAAAAATGACGGATTTCCATACAACCGTTCACCCCTTTAGGGGTGGAATTTCCAAAAATCCTTCCTTAGTGAGTGTTTACGTCATAAAATGCATCAACTGTCAAAATTTGAAGTCTCTAGCCCCTGTGGTTTAGGCTCTGCGTTGATGAATCAGTCAGCCCAAGGCATTTTATATATATAGAAGATTATATATATATATATATACGAGGGTCAAACTGAAAGTTCTTAGAACTGGCCACTTATAAACAATATAATAAAAAAAAATATTCTAAAATTTGAAAATAGAACTCTTTGCCAATATTACTGAGTATATATTTCATTCATTTGTCATTTTTTTTTTACGATTTGGCGGCAAATTGAAAATTGTCTGTGTCACGTCAACATGAATTTAACACGAGAAAATTTTCGTGCAATGATTTTTTATGACTTTCGATGTCATTTAAGTCAACAAGAAAGTTATGATAGACTACGATTGGCCTTTCACGATGAAGCCCCATCTCGTGCGACTGTTTACAACTGGTTTAATGAGTTTAAGCGTGGTCGCACTAATCTCACTGATGATGTACGTGAGGGACGGCCTTCTACGGCGACGACTGAAAATAACATCTGTGTTGTGCGGCGTATGATAGAGACTGACAAAAGAGTGACCTATCAGCAGATTCGGACAAGCTTAGGCATCGGTATGAGTCAAGTGCACAAAATCCTCCACGAACATTTAGCGGTCAGGAAGCTTTGCGCCCGGTGGATACCTCATAATTTGACTAAGGCTCAAAAACTCCATCGTGTGGATTGGTGCCGTAAAATGATTGAAAGATTTAACGGAGGTGACTCAAATGCTGTGTTCGACATACTAACAGGTGACGAAAGCTGGATTTACTGTTATGATCCTGAAACCAAAAGACAATCTCCTCAGTGGGTGTTTCCTTTCGAGGAGTTGCCAACTAAAGTGAAGAGAGATCGAAGTGCGGGAAAAAAAATGGTGGCCTCGTTCTTTGGAAGGATAGGTCATTTCGCAACAATTGTGTTAGAGGATCAAAAAACAGTTTCTGCAGAATGGTACACTACCAATTGTTTGCCACTTGTCTTGGAAAAAGTTTGAGAGAAACGACCTCGCAGTAGGATCCTCCTTCACCACGACAACGCCTCGTCGCACACCGCCAAGCGAACGATCGACTATTTGGCGACATCAAACGTTGAATTACTGGGTCACCCGCCGTATAGCCCCGACCTCGCGCCTTGTGATTTTTATTTATTTCCAAAAATTAAAGAAAAACTTAAAGGAAAGCGGTTTATGAATGCTGAAGAAGCGGTGGCTGCGTATCGCGATGCCATTGAAGAGACCCCTAAGGATGAGTGGGCAAAGTGCTTTTCCCAGTGGTTCCATCGCATGCAGCGGTGTATTGACGTCAATGGACAATATTTTGAAAAGATATAATAAAACTAATAACAGGCTAATGTAATCAGTTTTTGATTTTCTAAGAACTTTCAGTTTGACCCTCGTATATAGATGATTTCAATCCTGGCGCAATAAGCCATAAAAATATAAGTCGTAAAAGTAGGTTTCAGGTTATATACACGAAATCCATAGAATACCTTTAGTACAAAAAATAAACGCAATGAGAATGAAAAAAAAAAACAAGTCGTAAGTGCAATCTGCCACAACTGAATTCGAATATTCGCCCTTATTCAAGCACTAATCTAATCAGTGCCGACATTGATTTTCCAATTTTGAATCATCAGTAAACTTTTTCCAATGTTGTCATGCATTGCTAACTTAGTTATTCTGCCTCGTTTATCTTTAAATAGGCTGATAATTGGCCTTATTGCTATCTCTTTGGAATGTGAAGTACAGGCAGCCATCGTTCTGTTTCGGATGTGGATTACAGGCCGCGATTATTCTGTGAAAATTGTAGAATGGTATTCTTTCGATCTGGTTAGTCCAAAACATGTTTTCCTAGTCTTCAAGACAAAGGTCATGGACGCAATGATGAATCGTGTGTGTCTGGGCCGTGTAACTACTCGTAAGGTTTTTGTAATGCTGCTATTCGTAATTGCGTGATTTGTTTTAATTTGCGTTTCGGGATAAAGACTACGTTAGTATATTTGTTTCGAGTAAGTATTTGATATTAATTCGGCTTGATGATCACAATGTGCACTGTACAACAATTTTCATGGAGCTTGCAACAGTGAAGTGCAAATTAAGAAACATATATTATATATATTTAGGTACTTACATTGCTAAAGACCACTTCATTTCAAATCCTATGTTCTATCAGTTCTCCTATCACTTTCTTTTATATTTTTTAATCGACATCAATTTTCTTTGTAATACACCTAAGTTTATTTGCTCATGTAGTGTTCGTCACGTCGTTTACCGCAAAGATTGAATCGTGTGATAGCATTCGGCGCACGTACGGGATGCACGCCCGCACAGAACCAGCCCGAACTCAACACAACACACCTAACAAGGAATAGATAACAGCTTTTCTGGACTATATTCTACTCGTACATCTACAATGTAATAGCCTTTTCAAGAATGCTCATACAAGTTTCATTAGTATTGCAGTGCGAAATCGATTGATTTGAATTGCCCCTGATAAACATCCGATTTTATTGTACACTCGCCGACAAGTCAAGCATGCAGTTGCAGAACGATTTTAATACTTATTTCCTACAGCATAAGAACGGTACAGAGGTCAAAGTGTCTAGATTGACGTGTCGCCGTGTATAAAGGGGCGGTAAACCCAGCTGATAGTGACCATCTAACCGAAGGTCATAGATTCCATCAATGCCAACCAGATATAACTCATGTATTGTATATCCTAGGGACAGGGTGCTTGTGGTGCTATCTTTCAATGATTCACCATTCCGTCAAATCTTTTGTCAAGAAGAAGAAGTGTAATCTTTATCCTTCTGTAATAAAACTTTTCTAGTCATATTTGGAATATTACATACAGCTTAGTTTACGTCGATCTTAAATGGAATTGGAAGGGGCTTTTCCACTCAAACTCACTTGTATTCAGTCTAGTGAAAGTGTATATTGTTTCTAGATGGAGTATGGATATTAATTAAAAGTTCCAATGTTTCGCATACCTATATATTTTTAAATTTAGGTCTTGTCGCCAGATGACGCAACGTCGAGCCTCAATTATGATTTTAATCCAAATCACAGTGCCTAAAATGTAATAAAGGGGGCTTTTTCATTCACGCGCGGTTGTGCACACCTTATATGCCGCATTGCTTAAATAATACATGTAACACATTTTTACTTTGATACTTGCTCGGTATGCCGCATGGAGGCTGCTTTCGAGTAAGTACTCTGCGGTTGCTCTGCATCTTCGTTAGTTGACGAGGCATGCAGGCAAAAACTGCAAAAATGATCTTCGAAATATGTATAAATAATATAAAAAAGCGGCTCCTTAGCTAAACGTCAAAGTTAATATAAATCTTTTAGCTTTTTAAATGGTGATTTAATTTTATACTGAGTTAACCTTCACACTATTATTTTTAAACGAATAGCGGTTATGGCCAGGAGCGTGTCATTTGTTTAAAGTAATAAAATTTACTTTATACCTGCTATCAGAAAAATTTGTGAGGGCTTTGAAAATCGTTTACACGATCCATTATAGTACAGTATTATATTTTCCAATTTATCACCAATACCTTTTCTTTCACTCTTTATTATATAGCTTGAAGTTAATAACGGTAAATTACACAACGTACACAAGCAAACATAATATACCTTCCTTACTTGATGACAATCGATCAATTATTACCCATTTGTTGTCCCAACAAGAGTCTACCTATATTCCGAGAATCCCGTGCACGAATAAATGTGACAGTTTCAGCATCGTTGTCGCCAAATTTAGCGAACTTCGACCAACTTTAACGATATGAACAGGGTTGTGTAGGACCGTACTCAGCTGTGGTTTTACGTGTCTAGCTTTCATTGTGAGCAGCTAGTTTCGTATACATTAACAGTATACAATAAATTTTATAGCGCTCTTCGAGAGGAAATACATAAAAGCGCTCTTAAAACTTGCCACTTGCTAAACAAAATAAATGTTTGTATCAAGTCTGACTGTAAATTCGATTGTATTGCTTGTGATGTAGTTTGTTTTAGGAGTCAATCACATGTATATGTAGATGTAGGTATGTGGGAATGACAAATACACCGCTTATTTTAAAGCTATTGTTAAAAATGGAATGTAATTTTGTCACTGTTTGCAAAACCGATTAATACATTTGTACTTTTGAGTTCATCAAGCTCATACGTCCGGTAGTGGTTTTTATCTAGATAGGTACACTGATGACAAGCTTCAGATTGACCGGCATACCAAGGCGCTACTTATTCTGAAAAATGACTCGCTTACATGCACAAAAGATAATGTAAAATAACAAATTTTTTTTCGACACGGTTTTGTTAGCTTGCTATGTACTACTATTTTTTGCGCTAGTTAAATGTACAATTGTACATATAGTTATGTGACTATTGCGCTGTCTATCAGAGCAATGATGTTAGTGCATGACGCGTTTAATTATACAACATTATTCGTGAAATGTATACCAACGTAAACTACCGTTCTAAGTATCTATCCATATGCGACGATCTCAAGTTTCATACAGTTCGTGAATAAGAGACCCAATGCTTCTACGGTAAATACGGCCTGTATAATATCTTAACTTATTGCATTATTGAGTGATAAAACTCCGCTGTCGTGTGCTTGGTATTTGATCAGAAAAGTTCATGAATGGAAGGCCGACGACGTCTTAGAATATCGCTGGCGTCTCAGGAATGTTCGGTTCATTACAGCAATTGATGTTTAATGCCTGCCTACTACTAACCTTATCACTTTTAACTAGACTGGATGCGAAAATGTTTGGATCGTTGTGTTTGGAAAGCTATCTTAATAGTGGCTTGATGATTTAATTCAAGCGGGCAATTTAAAATTGAAGGTATAGAAAATGTATTCCTTGGATAACATATCGGCTGTAGTATTTATCAAAACATTGGCAATTATCAATGTAGCAGTAGCTACGTACAAATGCTTAGACATGCGAGACACTGGCGACATCACACGAAGATCCTGAATCACGCTGTTTAAAGTTACATACGCGATAGTTATACTTTAGCATTCGAAGTAATTCGAACTACAGTGCGACATAACTGTTATTATTTCGCAGTACCTAAAGTTTTGTCGTGCAAGCGTCAATAGCACTTCCATTTGTCGATCTCGTGTGGTACTAGGGTTTGTAGAGTCCCGTGACTCGAGACAGCCGACGTCCAAAGTCCCGTCACTTCTCGGGACTTCAAGACTTTTCAGAACAAAATTAGAATCAAGCTAATTTTTCGCGAAATGTATAAATAACAACAGCTTTTGGTGAAATTTCAGTAAAATTAAAAGCCACTGAAAATAAAATGAAATCCTAACAATTTTCACATTAATTTCAGTCCGAAAAATTTTTTTTTCTCCTAAAAAAGGTAACCCCGCGCTAGGAATAAATCCTATGACGCGGGGGTTTACAAACATTTAAATAATTAACACAAACAAGAGTCACCATCTAAATTGATATCGTATTGATGTAATAACAATGTAATAACAAGTTATTACTGACTGTAAACCGTCGTGCTTTAAGGTAAGACACCTTGCCATTTAGTACTGCGCCAAGTATTGTGTGTTCCAACATTGTTCGTTTGTAAAGTCGTCGGCAGCACAAGATTTATTCTAAGTCCGGGACTTGCCTTTTAGAACAAGTAAACAAACAAAACAAAATCATTAATTAAAATATAGGTAGTGCGGCGAAATACGCTGATCTGAAACTTAAGGTTCATTTCAGTCTAAATATGTTTTCTTCTAAAAAATACAAGTCTCGCACAAGGAATAAATTCTGTATCGTGGGGAACCATAAAAATATTAAACCAACAGCCACAAAGAACAGTTGCGACCTAAATTAGTATCATAGTAATAACAAGTATTTTTTTACTTTACGTACGCAGTAGTGGTTTCAGGGGACGCTTTGCCATTCAGCATTGCGGCCAGTGTTGTGGGTTAGATATTCACACGTAACAATATTTTGTGTGTGCCACAATTTGTTGTTTTTTGGATACTTGATTCTATAACTGAGGAGTGACTTTTCAAAAGGGCTTATTTCTCATTAAAAAATTTTTTTTTTAAATGAAAATCAGTTCTCATATCCTGTTTTTAATATTTTTAAAGTAAAGTTTGGTTCAAATCGGCTTTTTCCTCTGGAAAACGACGAGAAAAGAAACAACCGTGTCAAAAGTGCTTATTTGTTCAAAGCTTTTTCCATTTTCTGAAAATATGGTTAATGAAGAAATAAGCCCTTTTGAAAAGTCACTCCTCAACTAGTGTTTTGATTTCAATTAGGATACAATAATTGGAAAGTAAGTAAGTTTAAAATAAGCATAATGATATACAGGGTTATTTGTAAAACACCGTTAACCTCTCAGGACTATGTTACTAGCATCATAATCAACAACTTTTGTTCTATAACTTTAAAAAAATCATCATATTTTAGTTCATCAGATTTTCATACAAAAATAAAAATATTTGAATTGAACGCTGTATATGTTGCGAAGTCTATGCGATAGAACAATAGCACCCCTCGTGCGGACGGCGAGGTGCGCAGGCTTAGGTAGGTACAGCAAAATACACGAGTTGGAATGTGTTAGATAGGACAACTAAATCTTGAAGGTTTGTTTTTGGTAAATGTATTATGTTTTGTAAAAAGTCAAATAACAAAAGTTGTTGATTATGATGTCAGTAACGTAGTTCCGAGAGGTTAACAGTGTTTTACAAATAACCCTGTATACATGAATCGGAAAATTATAATTAAATTTAGAAGGCATCATGAAATCATCCGCATCGCAGTCAATTGGAAGCGTGCCTAGAAGGCTGGCAGCATTGCCTCGCAATGCTCATCTTTTGTGCCAAATACGTGCCAGCCCTCTGGTCACCCGAGGCGTCGATCAGTCTCTTTGCGAGATCTCTTAAAAGGGATTGTTGTATTTATTGTTTTAGGTTTAATGATTTGAGAATAAAAAATATTACAATACAATTTCGACAACTATAGGTATCTCAATAAGAAAATAACACTAAGTGCTCGGCCACAGTGGAAGGCGGGCGCGGGTGCGGGCGCGACGCGGGAAACTCAAACATATGGAGCTCTATAGAAGTGTCCGTAGTGAGCGAGCGGGGCGGCGAGCGGTGCAGCGCGGGGAGCACGCGGGCAACTCAAACCATAGAACTTTCATACAAGTGTCCGTAGTGAAAGCGCGGGCGGCAAGCGGGAAACAATGCGGAGCGTGCGGATCTCAAACTTTTATGAGCAATAATATTATGAGTAATTATGAAATCAAGTGCGAGTCGAGCTCGCTCATCAAGGTTAACGTAGTAGAGGGATTTATTTAACATAAGCATAACGTAGCCCCCTAGCCAAAGATCACTATCAATTTTTGGCCAGCAATAATAACTTTGGTTTCCGTAGTGTTTGTGTATCGATATCGTTTATTGCACCAATACAAATAACCAAGGGTTTTGGGAAGCAAAATTTAAATTTAAAAATCTCCATAGGCACCCCGCTAGTATAGGACAGATATTTTTTTTTGTATATTAATCATAAAGCGATGCACAGCATTCATCTACTTACCAATTTTGAAATTTGTAGTCTTAATAGTTTCGGCATAAAGTGGCTGTGACATAGAAACGGATGCATAGAAAGGCATGGCGAATCTATAAGGGGTTCAGTTTTAAGCCTCACAGCCTTTGGCTAGGGAACCCTAAAGATAGGTTACTTACTTATCAGTCAATCTTCAGAAATACTCTACTAATATTGTAAATGCTAAAGTGTTTATAGATATACATTCGGTATATATAATGGTAGACAATGTCATGGATACTGACCGAATTACTTTGTACCTACTCTATAGAGTTTCTGAACTCTTTAGACTAATCAGGAGTCTCACACAACATGAGACTGAAAGTAAATTAATGTTACCCCGACTTCAACGCGCGCGAAGTCGCGGGCAAAAGCTAGTATTATATATATAATGATGAACTTAAAATGCAAAGCATCTATACAAATTCTAATTTGTTTTATTTATTTACATTACCACATATCTCTTTTTAACCGTTCCAGTCGTTCCTGAAGTTACAGTAAGAATTTTCCAATTTTTATTCAAAATATTATTTTTATTTTTAATATTTGCCAAATATTTATAAAGATTTTCCAAATATCATAAAAACCAAAATTATTATAACAGTTATAAATGTGATTTGAACCCACGCCCTCAGACCGTGAGGCGGTTGTATTATCCGCACGGCTACAGCCTTGTTATCAGTTAGTTGCGAATTTGATGAACAATTGACATAGTGTTACTATGGTGAGTGACAACGTCATCAAACTAAAAACTCATATTAATCTAGCTGCGACCCTAAATTTGACAAACACTGTTCACCGCACCCGCAAACGCGCCACTACGGACACATGAAGACGCGCGCGGCGTCGCGCGCGGCCCGCGCGCGTGCTGCCCGCGCTACTATGGCCAAGCACTAACACTTCACGCTATAAAATTAAATGGAACTCAGACTGACCAGACACAGACAGAATATCAATAAAACATCACAAAACAACCAATGTGGCCGGGTGCATTTATTGTGTATTCAGTATCAATGCGATAGTTCCCAGTACTTAAGTGCAGGTTATTTGAATTATTTGAAAATAAAATTTATTATGATACAATAAAATGTCGATAACTGTGTCCTGTCTCGAGTCTCGACTGGAAAGTCCCGGGACCCGAGACAACAAAATTTGCAAAAAGTGCCGGTTCTTCGAGACATAAGACAACTCGAGACTCAAACCTTATGTGGTACACTCATTTTGTATTTGATGGGGCACTTTGCATTAATTTTCATGCACTGTAAGATAATGCACTGTTATGCGTCGACCGTAGACCAATTAACATTGCAGTATAATAATTAGTAGAGTATACGACATTCATTGCGATCGGTACATTAATTTATCCATACAACATAAAAGAACCGTCAGCTCTACTTCTCAAGTGTATGTACACATAAAGAACCATATTGGGTTATAAAGACATATAGTTTATGTACCTATTTTCATGTATCATAAATTCCTGAATCAGTTTTATAAGAAGCTAAAGCTATCTCAAAGCAGGATATAACAAGTGACAGGTTTATACTACCCGCAGTGGTATCTCCACATCGATGGAGTTTTATAACAAGTGCAGTGGGACAAACGGTTATTTCCTCTTGATCTACATCATGAATAAATGTATAATATTCTGCTGTTTAGTTTGGATAGGAAAATAGTGACATACGATAAACGTAGCTTGGTAAAAATAGATAGGGCGAAAAGAAAACAAATGTTTACTCTCTGGGTAGAGTTTATTGCCATAGCAAAGATAAAGCTCTAGAGTGGTATTAATTTGTTTTTCTAATTTGATTAACACCTATTGACATAGCATACCATAAACCTAAACATACCTGTGGAGAGGTTGTCGATAGCCTTGTTCACCATGGCCTGTCATGCAGCAGGAGCGCGGGTCGTATTTCACGACACGCCAACCTCAATGACATACTGCGCCGTGCTCTTGCCACCGCTGGCGTACCAGCCCAACTTGAACCTCAAGGCTTGGCACGCGACGATGGCAAAAAACCAGACGGGATGTCGTTACTGCCGTGAAAGCTGGGTAGGCCTTTGGTATGGGACGCAACATGTGTCGATACCCTTGCGCCATCTCATCTTCCCAGCACAGCAGGTTGTGCGGGCGCTGCTGCTGCTACAGCAGAGACCCTCAAACGGCGCAAATATGTAAATCTAATAGGAGATTATGTATTTGAGCCGTTTGGGGTCGAAACATTGGGGCCATGGGGTCCAAGTGCGCGATCACTTTTTAGAGATCTCGCAAAGAGACTCATAGACGACTCGCGTGACCAGAGGGCTGGCACGTATTTGGCTCAAAAAATAAGTATAGCCATACAACGAAGCAATGTTGCCAGTCTTCTGGGCACGCTTCCAATTGACTGCGATGCGGATGAGTTTCATGACGCCTTCTAAATTTTAATTTTTAAGTTTTTGAATTTTCACTTTTTGAATTTTAACTTCTTGTATATATTAATTAGTTTTTTTTTTAATTATTTTAAGAGTTAATTTAGTTATATTGTAATTTAAATAATTATTGGATATTCTATGTTTAATTTTCATTAAGAATAAACTGCGCACAGTTCAGTGGAGTTGCCACGCCATTTTGGATTTATGGTGTGGTATTTTACAAACAATTTATAATAATTATACTTAACCTCAACATACCAGTAAACTAATCTAAACAATGGGAAACAAAGTTAAAAGGAAAATGTTTAACTTTACGTTTGTTTGACATGACGTCTAATTATCGAGTACTGCATTAACTTTAACAGATTTTTTCAAATAACTGTACAAATATTGTGATTGATTTTTTTTAAGTACAACTAAAAGACACCTGGCGTTGTTTGTGACTCGACACGATCTTGATATTTCTTTTACTGTACTAGGTATAACTACTCCCATTACTGGTACTAATTTTTATTATCATCCGCAATTGCTCATTTCTAGAAAGAAGTGCGTCATTTCTCCTGTATTATCCTATTCCTAAATGATGGGAAAATAATTCGATAATTTCATCTAATGTATTACTGCGTCTTCTGCCTTCATAGAAGCCTTACATAACAATATTAGTACGATATATCATTTCCTTAATCTTTTACTCATCACTTCTTTCCCTGACCTTTCATTTATACATCAACTTGGGATAGAAGAATTCCTACAAATAATTATTTATGGGTACTGGTCTCAAATAAATAATATACCTAATCTATCGTACAACGGCAGGTGGAGAGATCTCGTGTCAAGGGCCAAGAATCACTTTGGGTCGCTGCGCCAACACAAATGAATGAATGAATCGTACAACGGCATCTATAGGACACTGATGCCATTTAACAGACAGCAATGTAAAAAACGATTTAATATCCTGAATTGCGACATTAAAAGGTGCACACGAGATTTTATAAATTTCCGACAACATCCGTCGGACTGTCCGACTCGAACAGCGGTCGACCAGTCACGATCGTATTGCCTGGTCAGAGGATCCTGCCTCTAGTTGAAAGGGGTTCCTCCAACTAGAGGCAGAATCCATCATCCAATATACCTCTTCATCCAAATATGTAATATTATCTATCAATGAATCCCGCAGAAGGATTTGTCCGCTCTACTTGGTAACGTTTTCACATAGCACGATTTGCTTTCAGTGATAATTTCTCTCACGTACCTACGTGCAGTCTCTGCGATAAATTACCGGGCGCTGTGTTTGCCGAGTGCTATGAATTTATTGCCCTTTTTTACACGAGATTGAAAGAGAATTTTGGTACACGACAGGCGATGACTTGAGTGTGTAGACGTAGCAAGTTTATGAACTGTATAATTAGCGTTTTGTATCACGAAGTCTGCTAACTCCTTTGCCATTTTCTCTGTTAATGGTAACATAACAAAACGCTTTTAGCCCCGAAGGCAGAGGTTAAGTTTCGGTCTCATGAATTAGGAGGCGAGCCTATTGCCATCTACTGGGCACACTATTAAGTGAGCGATAATTTACATTATTTATGCATAATTTCGGAAAGTGAGGTGTGTGCCCGGGGTATCTGGGGATCGAACCCGAGACCATCGTCTCGGCAGTCCGTTACGAACACCATTGTGCCATCGCCGGTGTTAACATTAATTGTAATTTATATAAAATACATTGTTAATGATTATTTTAAAAAAGACAGTTCACGCTGGACGTCTTACGCACAATTTGCATTGCTCTCGTACAATCGCTTTGGCAAGGAATAAATTAGTATTAAAAACTCTTCATCTACCATAAATTCATTTCAAGCTTTTCATTAATGCATTTTGTTATAAGCATGACATACTAATATTCCCATTGCTAACTGAAATGATACGCATAATTACAACTGAAATAACATAATTGGTGCCAAAAGGGTTCTAATTCGATAAACAAGATTT
The DNA here is from genome assembly GCA_944739405.2 of Euclidia mi. Lineage (NCBI taxonomy): Eukaryota > Metazoa > Arthropoda > Insecta > Lepidoptera > Erebidae > Euclidia > Euclidia mi. The sequence goes on along the minus strand of OX123183.2, from coordinate 41,175,656 downwards.
GACACACAATAAAAAGGCTAAAGGCATATAAGTTCGCAAAAGCAAGGCCGTCCAAACCGTAGGCTGCATGACGCCCGACCGGCTGCCGGCAAAGCCACGTTAAGCTATCGGGCCAGTGCCAAAATGGCCAGTAGAATTTCTGGTTCATGCGCTATGCTTTCATAGCGTTTTGGGAGTAAGGCCAAGAAAACTTATTTTTACCATTGAGTATTTTTTCGACGGAATATGCACATAAAAATCAAATGGTATCGTGAAGTAAATGTAGGTCGTTCGTGTTTGCTATGCAAAAGCCTCGCAGGCAAATTGTTTGTAGATAAACAAATAGAAATTCGATCATCTCTCTACTAGTTTGCATGGAGGCGTATAGTCTAAAGAGGTAAAGAGGTAAGTGTCACGCGGCTTGAGATGCTTTCGGACCTGATATGCATGAGTGTTGTTTGCGTTTAAGGCAATCGATAAGCGGTGCAACCTGTGGCACGCATGGAGCCGTAGTGTAAGTTGAACAGTGCACTAAGTTCAGGTTAACTAGACTGTAGATTTTACGTTGAATTAGCTGATGTTTATTGCTGCTTGTCACACACAAAATACTTAAAAAAAATAAAAAATATTTTCGCTTATGTTAAAATTGAAGCTAATATAACAAAAGCGTTTCCGCATACCTATGAACATACCGCAATAAATCTATTTAATATATGCACGTAAGCATTAAACAATAGCATTTTATATATCTGTTGCAAAATTAATTAAAAACTTTGACGATCAATCAACTTAATAATCTGTTATATCCATTCGTTATCTGAAATGGACGTTTGGTTAAATTTCGGTTTCGGTTAATTCGGATTCGTAAGTATAAAAATAAAGTCGGTAAGTAAAGTGGCATCACATAAAATTGTGTAAAATAGAGCCCAAGTTCTTTTTTTCCGTTTAAATTGGAGAAGTTTGGGGAAGAAGTAAAATAAATGTGCAAGTTAAGTTATGAAGGGAAAAGGATTTTTCTGTTATTAGGCGGCGTCGGCTTTTTTATGTATTGACCCATAAAAAACTGGAAGGCTGTTCGGGGCATTGTCTAATGATAGTGTTAATTCCTCGGACTTATCTAGGCTCGATCTATAATGCCAAAGTAGGTAATTTGTTTTTCAATGTGATAAAATAATCACCATTTCAATTAGGTAATTTGTTTACTTTTGTCCTTTTCACGAGCTTAAGATCTACGAAGTTCCAATTAATTAATTTTATAAATAAACAATTTTTTTATTTATAATATTTCATTTTGAAAAATGAATTTCTAAAAAGTTCATCCAACTTGAGTATTATTTTCAGGTTTTGCCACGTATAGTTCAGCATGGTCTCACGCATAAAGTAAGGAAGTAATAGAGACCGCATTAAAATAGCAACCTTACCCAATATATTAACTTCACTCTGACTTATGATTTTTTCTCATGTAAGAAAAATATATATATACAAAAGTAATTTCAAATCTTCGAAATTGTCCTAAATTTGAACTAGACTAGTGATGTGCTTACTGAAAATGAATTTCGATAAAATATCGATAATGGTTGCAATAAATCCTTAGATTTGGTTTACTCAGAATGAATATCAATTGAATGCTGATAAATCCTCAGATAAAGTAAAATATGTGAATAAATCCAGCTTAATATAAGCTGTATTTAAACACTAGTAAATAAGTAACGATAAAAATATATTTTTATATATATTCATTATATCACTAATAATCACTACCTATATGCAATGATAGGGTCAATGACGAGGTCATTACCACGTAATGGTTTTCGAATACAAAACCACGTTACGTATTTCAGATTTGGAAGTTATATTCTTATTATTTAGAAAATTATCACGATCGTCAAGTGTTTGTCTAAAATCTTCCAAACTAAATTAGGCCTTCTCAAATTGAAGGGAGGCACGAGCCCAGTATGCTCAGTTACATAATTATATTAAATCACCAATCGAGAGCAGGCTGCAGTAATAAGTGAGTTAACTAATAGATTAGAAATAAAATATTTCACACATAATGAATCACATTTATTTAAGGTAAAATAGAAAAAGTCACTGACAGTGTCATTGGCTAAAATAGAAAAAAAAAACTCAAATCCTTACAAAATCATACAATATATACAGGTCAAATTAATTACGCCCTTATAGATACGCCTACGTCTAAAATAAGTGAGAAATAAAATAATTTTAAAGAATTAAACCAGGAGCCCGCGTGGTGAGTAAGAAAGAAAATAAAATTGTGTGCGTACTTCTAACTGGCACCGAACTCAAAAAGTGTTGTTGTTAAAAATATTAGTTTTTCTGTTGCCTAGTGCGAGCATCTTTAGATGTTGGTAAAGGCTCTTGGCGATTCGTCCATTTACTGACACAACTATCGGCACAATGATCGCCGAGTTCACATCCCACATATCGACAATCTCATGAGCTGGGCCCAAATATTTGAACTCCTTCTCTTTTTCTGCTTTTACGAGATTGCTGTCATGCGATATGGTAATAACGTCTATCAATGCAAGTCGCTCTGCTCGGTCGATCACTACAATATCACGCTTATTGTTTACAATAAACCTGTCTGTAATGATAGACCTATACCAGGACAACAACGTACGACCATTTTTTCGAGAACTGGGTCGGGCACAATCTGTATCTGTAGTACGGTGAACCAATGAGATTATATTTAAGGACTAGTTGATGATGGATTATCTTGGCCACTTGATTGTGTCTGTGCAAATACTGTCCATTGGCAAAACTCGAACAACCGGATACTATATGTCTGAGAGATTCCCCGGGCTGGTGACATGCCCGCCATATGTCAATCGCACCGTCCCTCAGTATATACTATCTATCGGTAGTTGTTTGTCATGACAACTTCGTCCATAATTATGAAGACTAAACGAGAGAATAATAGAAATAAGAGAATAGAATATTAATAAAAATTATTACACAAACCTGCAGTACTGCAGCTTTATGTAATTATTTTTATAAAAGTAAAAGACAGAGGAGGACTAGTCTCACCATCAAAATGTGTATTACATATTTTTAAAGTTACGGTAAAGGTTGTAAGTGAAGGGAGCGATAGCCTGTGTGCGATAGCTGAAAGTTTGTGATGATCGATGAAAAGACTTTTCTTGAGATATATAATTGTATTCAAGTATACTTATTTTTCAATGAAATAATTATTGCAGTATAGTTTCTACATCACAATAGTGCAAAGGCTACCTATTTTTTTGCAATAACTGTCACCCACATCGGCGAATACGTGAGCCGAAGCTAGTCTGTAAAATAAAAGTATCGATAAAGTTATAACGTCACTATGTTTATGCGTCACAATCTTTATGCGAATAAATCAAAATGTCTATGTACGAAGCATCAAAGTTTCAAATGAAGTTCTATTAAATTTTGACGGTTAAAGGGGCCCACTACGGTGACCTATGTCAGACCTTTGAGTGATGGGATCCCTCCGTCTATAACATAATATATATAGTCTAAGGTCCCACGTAATATTTTACTCTATGTCTAGTGACGTAGATCTGTGCCAACGACAAGATCGCAGCGGCCGACCGAGTGGCGCCAACTACTCTTCATTCTTGTGTGCCTTTTAGCCGCTGCAGCAACCAACAGCGGTGTCACAGTTTTGAGTAGAGTTATTTGACAATCTTCGATGTTTGGACCAATTTGCCAATTTGTTGTCAAGCCAATTGATGGAATAGATTGCATATTTATACTATTGGATAGAGATTACTGGTATTTTATTAGTTGATATACCATCGACTACACTAGCTAGTTAATCTCACTTGACCTGACTGACATTCGCAGGTCCAAAACTACTGAAGTTAGGAACATGGAATTTATGACCTTTCGTAATATTTTTTAGATAGATCTATCAGTAAGATTATATAAATACATTGTTTATCGAAATTGTGGTAAACTTTATCAAAAACCAGTAATAGCTACAAAATATTTCGTTTCATTTCTTATAATATCTTTTGTTTAAAGAACGATCGCAATAAAGATGGGGGGAGGGGGATAACATTGCGAAGACTAAATGCGTCTTCTTTTTTGAAGAAATATTAATACAAATAATATGTATTACTAAAATAGACTTTTGTCTCTATCTATTCAAGACTACAGAATCGATTTTATTTGAAATTGGTAAAGGGTAACCCAAAAATACTTTAAATATTGTTTATTCCAAATCTTCATTTGCGAACATAAATTGAATGCGACGCGTTGAAAAAGAGGTATCATCTAGAAAACAAATTTGTATCTGAAAATAAAACAAGGCCTAAACCCGAATGACATAAAAGCTTAAAGCTAAACAAACACGTATAAAAACATAATCCGTGTGACTAACAAAAAATAAATAAATGATCGTGTAGCGATGGAAAAGCTTTAACTCGGTTTCGGCGTTGTTTGTTCTGGCTGAATAGGTCGTCGCCCTGTGCCTCAGACAGGTACATGGCTGGACGAGAAACAGGTATGACTCATTGCTGTCGGTAATGAACTTCACGGAGATTTCCTTGGATAAGTTTAATCAAGTTTGTTGACTCTGGACTGATTGTTTGGTATGAGGTGTTGAATAAAATGATACTAATAGATTGTGCTGTGATTTGTTTGCTTGCGAGTTTGGCGTAGATTATTTAGTTGTTTGTGTATTGACCAATATTTTCAAAAGCATGGCTTTTGCTTACACATTTTTCTTAACACTACGGTAGATTCACAGGCATGTAGATAATGACAAAAATAAAGATGAGTCTGTGACACTTTTATTGTTATCTATTCAGTACTAGCTGACCCAGCGAACTCCGTATCGCCTTTTTAAGAGTTTTTATTAAATTCCCTTTTTTTCCAAGCCCCTTTTCCAAAGTTACCATTGACTTAGCGCTTAATCTCTTATCATTTCAGAGTCTATAAATGATGAACATAGATTTTTTTATAATACTGAATTCCCCATTCCTTAAAATATCGGAGACGATACCCATTTCGACTTTAAAAAAAAACCCTGTCCGCCATCTTTGATTTCTTATCCGCCATCTTTGATCATGAAATATATGTTGTATTTGGATTCACCATCCCTTAAATTATCAGAGACGATACCCATATTGATTTTTAAAATTTTTCCTACCCGCCATCTTTGATTTCCCATCCGCCATCTTGAATCACGAAATAGATGTTGTATTTGGATTCCCCATCTCTTTAAACATCGGAGACGATACCCATATTGATTTTTAAAAAAGATCCGATCCGCCATCTTTGATCACGAAATAGATGGTGTTTTTGAATTCCCCATTCCTTAAAATATCGGAGACGATACCCATTTCGACTTTTAAAAAAATCCCGTCCGACATCTTTGATTTCCTATCCACCATCTTTGATTACGAAATAGATGTTGTATTTGGATTCTCCATCCCTTAAATCATCAGAGACGATACCCATATTGATTTTTTAAAATTTTCCCATCCGCCATATTTGATCACGAAATAGATGATGTATTTCGATTCCCCACCCCTTAAAATATCGAAGGCGATACGCATATTGATTTTTTAAAATTTTCTCATCCGCCATCTTTGATTTCCCGTCCGCCATCTTGGATCACTAAATAAATTTCATATTATTAATCAGCGTCCCGAAAATCTCGAAAACGATACCCATATAGATTGTATCTATTCGTTTAGCCTTTTTTTGCCTTTGACCCAACCCTCTCCCTTCTCGTTTGACCTTTTTATTATTTTTGTCTGGTCCCTAAAAGTTGTGGCGTAATTTTATATAGCCTTTCGGCATAATTGGGCTATCATAGGCAATAACAATTTTTAAAATCCGACTGCTAGTTCCTGAGATTAGCCGACATTATCTTTTAGCCTTTTTAGCCTTTTGCCCGTCCCCAAAGGGTCGAAGCGTTACGTTATATAGCCTATAACCTTCCGGAATAACTGGGCTATCGTATACAAAAATAATTTTTCAGATCCAACTGGTAGTTCCTGAGATTAGCACGTTCAAACAAACAAACAAACAAACTCTTCTGCTTTATTATATAAGTATAGATATAAATACTCAGTTTCACGTTTATCGGTAAATCTATGGGTTGTGGTTCTTTTTTGCATATGAGGAAACCCATTAGTTAGTAAATATTAAAAGGAACCACATGCACCTTTTCTTAATTATCTAGAAAGTTTAGGAGTATCCAGAGCAAATTTATATACACATACTTAAATGAGTTATTTATCAATACATTTATATACAATATATGTAATATTTTACTTAATCTAACAGAGCTGCACATGTTTTTGTAAATCTATTTATATCTCAGAAGTGCGTTTTTGCTGGGTGGTTCCTTTTTGGATAAATAGGGACAATGATTAGTTTTTATAAGTTAGTGAAGTGAACGAAGTTATGACAGTGCACCATATGACAATGTTTATTGTGACAGTACTGACAGATACACGATAGCACATGCGCGCGCATCTCTAAATTATTACAGCGCATGCGTTATTACTGTCAATAGGTAGTAGGTTTGTCCCTACAAACTTCGACCCTCCCTAAAATCCCTCCCAGATTATTTTTTGCAACTAATTGTATCCTATGTGTTTTTCCTGGTTCTGAGCTACCTCCCCACCAATTTTCAGCCAAATCGGTTCAGCCGTTCTTCAGTTATAAATAGTGTAACTAACACGACTTTCTTTTATATATAGATTTTAACTTTATGCAGACGGTCGGAACACGATTTATGTCTACAGGCCTTGGGCTTTAGTAGATTCGATTTAGACACATAAATAATATTATGGATAACTCTCCGACATGTAGGATTCCCCACAATGTTTTTCTTCACCGTTTAGCAAACGATGATTAGCAATTTATGCGCGCCATGTTTTGAACTCGAGACTTCTGCAGTTAATACTAATAATGCGTAGCACGGCTCTACGGCTTAATGCCTGCTACGCAGAGGCGTAGCAAACTGGCTATAGGTAATTTTTTACTTGTAATATTAGACGTAGCTTTTAGCATAAATATCTCTTATACAAATACTAGAGGATACCAGCAGCTACGCCTGCAGTTTTTTTAAATTTACCCGTTTTGGCCGATCCCGTGGGAATTTCGGAAAATCCCTTCTTAGTGCACCCCTACGGTCCCCTAGGAACATACATGCCAAATTTCAGCTTCCTGCGCCCAATAGTTTCGGCTGTAACGTGTCTGTCAGTCAGTCAGTAACGCAAGGATTTTGTATATTAAGATTACAGTATAGTTTGACTACTTTGCCACAATTGTGTTGTTCATGCTAATAGAGGATACTCCAGAGTCCAGTTATATCATTGTCTAGCACCCATAGTACAAGTTCTGCTTAGTTTGGGACTAGGTGGTATTGTGTGTATGTCGTAGAGTATTATTTATAACTAGACATCGTCTACAAGCAGGCGACGTGCCTTGATGACGACATGATTATTTTTAAGCAATCCGTTTGTTCCCGATATTATCGGAATTACAGGGAAATTCCATAATAGTGCACTCCTACGGTGCCCAAGAAACATACATGCTTAATTTCAGCTGTTTGCGCCAGATTGGTTTGGCTGTGCGTTGTCTACCAGGCAGTCTATCCAACTTTCTATGCAAAAATGCCTTTGCAAGACCGCATGTCTGTGTTTGCTCGTATTAGATATACGGATTGATAACACTTTATTGCACACAGGATATAAAGAAAAATATATTGTCTTTTTTCAAAAGCCTTTTGGAAAAACACGCGGTAGTTTTCTAATCAGGCCTTGCTTAAAATTTTTCAAAACAGTATTATTCCAAGAGATATCAAGACCAAATGTAGAAGAGCTTACACGAAAACTTAGTACTAAAAATAACTCAGCTTTGTTGATTAAATTCTTCATAAAGTCACAACAACAAACTCTGGTCACAAAAATAGCTAAGCCGTATATCTTATTTCACTAAATCTGACTTGTTGAGCAGAGATTACGTGCAAATTTCTTCCTTGATACCTTTAAGTACGTGCTCGAGTACCTTCACTGGGAAGCACTTTGCGTCTTAGAAATATTCAAAGTATATCAAAGAACAGGCTATTTAAATTTTAAGCCGTCAGAATAGATTAAATAATGGATTGCTTACATAATTGAATCTAAAAACGTTAACGTATACACAAATAGAATTTGTTAAAGAATTCATTCGATTGCGTTGTAAGTCTTTTTTTTATACAAAGAGGATTTAGTTAAGAATTAATAAGATGTCGATGAGTAAGACTTAGAGCTCGTGTATGACAAACAAGGACTGCGACACGTGTTTATTTTGGTTTAGAGCTTTTTCAGTCAATGTGTTATTATATAATAAAAGTAATACGCCCTTGTATTGAGAACGCGACGCTTGGTGAAAAAGGAGTGTCGTTGGCTAATTACTCTGAAAAGTTGACGTGCATAATCGCCACATTGTGACCTTAGTATATGAATATTTTTCTTCACGGTGGCAGTCCTAAACGCGAACCCTTCTCACCACTTTTGGTGCAGGCAGAGTGCAGGGGTCTTGTGAGACTCTCCCGTTTAGACGATTGAGGCCTACCCACTAACTACGAAATTAAATATTCGAACTATAGATAGATCTGTAGATTTTAGATTCGTTTTTGACATAAGCTCCATACAAAATATGTCAAACACGAATCAAAAATCTACAGATCTATCAATACTTCGAATATTGAAAATGACCGTTAAACGACTGCAGTGCGGGATAGAGCTGATCCCTTGTACTTGGTCGCGATCCTGTCTGTGAACAACTCTGACCTTTGAATCGAGTATTTGTTTAGCCTTGAATATTTTTTTGCTAGAATTGTACACGTAGTAAAATATTTATATAACAGGTATACGAAGCAAAATTTTTTGAAAATGTAGAAGTAAGTTCGCCTTAACATTCTGTAACCCACAACCTATACTGAAAGGTCGAGGCAAATATTAAAGTACTTTATATACTATACTACCTATATTATGCGATACATACTTAATATACTACCAGTACCTATATTACGCGATATCAGCCCCGTGACTTAAATGTTTGGTCTCTAAACTAAATAAAATTAAGAATTTTTAATAGCTTACTTTTTTATTTTTAAAGCTTTCACTTAATCACGTTAATTATATGTATAAATAAGGCAGCGATAGCCTAGTGGAGATACCAACAGACTGCCATGCAGAGGGTATCGGGTTCGAATCCACGGTGCGCCCCAATGACTTTTCGGAGTTATGTGCGTATTGAATTGGTAATTATCGCTTGTCCCGTGCCTCGGAGAAAACGTTAAGCCGTCGGTCCCGGTTGTCATGAAGATCTTTGACAATCGTTACTGGGCGTCAGTACCTTCTAATAAACTGACTCTAGTCTAAACCATGGAATATCGCTATCCCTTCGGGTTGCGGAGGTCAGACAGGCAGTCGCTCCGTGGAAAAGCTAATATTCAGCCAAATCCGGTTAGACTAGTAAGCGGACCCCAGATTGAAACTGGGATAACGCTAAGAGGATGATGGATGACTTAATTACGTTAATTTAGACTGCGGGTCATTAAAAGGAATTTTTATGTCCAGAATTTATTCAAATCAATGATCAATAATTACTTAACATATCAAAATGCGAACACAAAAGCTGCAAAATGAAAACCTTTTTATTGTTTTTATATTCTTCTTTTTTATTTAAAAGCCTAGTGAAACGAGTGTTCTGAAATAAATCAAGTCTTTTGTAACTATTTCATTAACTTTCTTTTAAACTATTGTTAGTATTAATCCATCGGGATGTTCTAGAAGAATGTTGGTTTAAAAAAAGTTTAGTTATAATATTGCCAAGTTTCTTTAAAATTATTGCTATATCGGATCGGGTTGATTTAGAATTTTCATATTTTCAAACTAAACTTGTAACTCAATGTATAAATAACTATAGCTCCAAAGAGAGTGGATGCAATTAGCTACAAAACATTTATTATTTCACGACTGTATACTTGATTAGAAATGCAATTTTAAATCTGCCGTACTAAATCCTGTAGGCCAAGCTATAACCGTTTAGCGTTTACTTGCTTGATTTAAAATCTCCTTTCGCATAACCATCAATTAGCGAGGTTAAAACGGTAAGCGGTTAAATTTGTGCAGAAGCACTACTAAATTGTTTGCGTCGCCCATATTTTTGCGAACCATCAATAAATTACGCGGCCTGTGTTAGAAGTGTTTGTACGCTTCATTTTAAACGTTGTCCATTCGATGACTACTACTATCAATAAATTTTGATAATGGCATTTTTGTGCTTTGTATGACATTGAGATTACATTTTGGTAATACTACCAAAATGTAATCTGTGATGTGAAATTATAAATAGATTCCACTTCAATTATGGAATACGGTACAAAATTTCGCACAATACCTAATTGAAATGCATTGTCTGACTTCTCTAAATAAATAAATAAATAAAATTAATAAATAAATAAAAACCTTTTATTTCATGCAAAAGTTACTAAATACATACATAGTTTAAAGAAAAATATTAACATTAGTTACACAAATTTCACTCGTTTTTGAAAATGTTTTGTATGATTATATAAAGTTTGGGCAAGTACAGCGAACCAACCTGCTGGATGATTACGAAACAGTACAGGAATTCCAGTATCTTGGATAAGTGATCAACAGCAAAGGCGGCTGCGATAAGGAAATCCGTCGACGCATCGGCATGGCTAAGACCGCAATGACGCAGCTCACCAAGATTTGGAAAGATCACAACATCTCAAGGAAAACTAAAATTTACATTGTTCGCACGTTGGTCTTTCCAATATTTCTCTACGGTTCCGAAGGCTGGACTCTGAAGGCAGGCGAGAGAAAAAGGATCGACGCTTTCGATATGTGGTGCTGGCGCAGAATGCTTCGCATCCCCTGGACGGCGCGACGCACCAATAACTTGATTTTAAAAGAGCTCAAGCTAGACCGACAACAACGGCTTTCGACTGTCTGCCTCCACAGGATACTGCAATACTTCGGCCACATAGCGCGCCGAGGCACAGATTACCTTGAAAAGCTCATCATAACTGGCAAAGTGGATGGCAAGCGACAGAGAGGACGAAGCCCGAAAAGATGGTCTGACCAGGTGTCCGAAGAACTTCAAATGCCGGTGTCTCAGGCTCTCCATGAAGCACAAGATCGTAGCAAATGGCGAAGCCTGCTGCAGCGTTTCCGTCGGAGCCACGATCCTCAGCAGTGAGGGACCGACTTGAGGAGGAGGAGGATAAAATTTTTGTTTGCATCTGCATATTGCATCATCCTGAGCTATTTGCGGCCAGTAGGTACCAGCTAGTTTTGTCAACTCGTCTGCCCATCTCGTGTAGGGTCTGCCTTTAAGACGTTTGCCGATTAGACCTTTCCACGTTGTAACCCTGCTGGTCCATCTCTCGTCCTTTAGCCTCGCTACGTGCCCAGCGCACTTCCATTTTAGTTTCTTAGCGTAGGTTAGAGCATCCATTGCTTTGGTTGTTTTTCTAATTGTTGTGTGTGGAATTTTTTGCATCTTTTTTATGTTGAGCATAGGTACTTCGTTCTATTCCGCGTTGGCAGGTGGTGATTTTGCTTTTTAATTTGGATGTAAATTTCCAAGTTTGACATGCGTAGGTTAGACAAGGTAGGAGGCATGATATCATGACCTTTGTTTTGACATTTATTGGCATGTAACTTTTGAATATCTCTTTTAAGGACCAGTACTATACTTTTAAAGACCAGACTCCTCTAAATACGCAGTAGTTAAAATCATTATTCGATAAGCGGTAAATGGACCACAATAGAGGCCTTTTGGCGGTAAAGAAACTATGACCCAGAGTTAGCCACACACGAAGAATAAAAAGTAAATGGGCAATACCATTTACCGGTATCGAACATGCGTGTAAAATTATTATTGGTTACGGCTGAAGAATTTAGTAGTTATAAACTTGTCGATAGAGATTAGAATAATTGAAATAAAAATAAGCGTCGCCAAGCAGCTAATTTTATATTGATTGATACAGGCATATTATATTTCAAAGAATGGATACTTTACCACTAATATTCTTGTAATGCATAGTTTCCAAATTACGATTTTCACTTAGTCGGCCTATTCGAGATTACCACTACAAGTAGAGGTTTAATCTACGTATTCAGTGATACGCCTTACTTTGTCGGAATCCATCAGGACTTACGTGATCAGTGCTGGTCTAATCCGTTTGATTGCCAATGTTCCGTTGTGTGTAACTGGTGAAGTGCGCGGAAGCACGGATTGCGATTTCGAATGGTTGCATCACTCGCCTCGGAAGGTTTATGTAACCGGGTATGCAATATTGGCAAATTGTACAACGTGACTTAGATATGAATGTGTTATGCGCTGTGTATGTTGACAGTTTCTCATACTTGTCAAATATGTATATTTAACAAAAATAATTACTAAAGTGAGCAATATCGATTTAATTTTATTAAAGTGCTTTGAAAATTGTTTTAATCTTCACTGTGTAACTGATGTAAAAAGTGTCGATTTACTACCACTCTGGGTAAGGGCTATGATACAATGTTCTACAGCTGTTTCATGTTTAGTTCTTCATTGGGGCGTATTGTCGAAATGTTATGCTACTTAGTGAAGTACCCTTTCGGGAAACAGGCGTGAGTCTATGTATGTACTTCACTGCTTCCATCTTCAGAAATACGTTTGGTTTGTCTCTTCTACTCGTTCTAGGTTTAAACTCTGCTAATGCCCTTAATTTTTCATCTCACTGTTGCAGCAAAGAACCTTACTTTCATCTCAATTTTATAAAGCAAGTATGCTGGCTGCGAAAAGCTGACGAGTATAAACTTTTGCGGAATACTGAGCATCTTCAGTTTCAAGTTTTCTATTGATCTAAAGGATCTTGTGTGTGCTTTGAACGATTTGTAAATGTACTTACACATGGAATGGGTTACAAATCTTCAGGATTAATCGTAAATGTTGTATGAGGATAAAGTAAGGTAATTCATCAAGGAAGATAAGGGGCCGCCATGCATACAACGGTGCTTTCTAAATCAGAGGTTTAAAAAACGATTTCTATGGTAATCTCGTATCTTATGGTTGAAATTTTAAGCAAATGTGTGGTAACACGGAGGGTTTTTTTAGGGACAACTTTTATAATTTCACATGTGAGAATGGTATAAGACTAGCCATGATAAACGCTAAAGGTTTTAAATAAATAAAATATACGATATTTCGTGGACAACCCCGTCAAGCGCCATGCTACAGATGTAATGGAATATTACTTGTGGATATAACTATATTGGACTAATGGTAACGTGATCTGCTTGATTGTTATTCTCAAGAAGTCGTTATTGACACACGCCCACATGACACTATACCTATATGAGACCCACGTGTTATGGGCGAAACTTATATCCAGGTTAACATCTCCTATTTATAGTCATCGTGCGATTATTGGAATTTCTAAGAAAAAAACACATAATAAAGTCCATCCAATAACGTTTTCTATGTAGATTGTTAGCGCAAACATACTGCTACCGGCTATGGGTCTAACTGTAAGAATTGTACCATATCTTTGTTAATATAGAAATACGAATGTTCGGATGTTTTTAGGCCAGTCAGCAAAACCGGTCAAAACAAAAATGTAGCTTTGAATGTAACGTGTGAAAGATATTTACACAAAACTGAATAATTAATTATATAGCCATAAGCCTTGTGTATGATCGGGTTAAGATTGCAGGAAGCGGTAGAATGCAAGCGGCTCAAGATCAGTTCATATGGAGAGCCTTGGGAGAGGTTTGTGTCCTGCAATGAGATAATAATAAAATGCCTGTGAGATACGGACGGACAGGCAGACATGGCGAATCTATAAGGGTTCCGTTTTTTGCCATTTTTGGCAACGAAACCCTAAAAAGCCTTGTGTATGTGTAGCCAATCTCGTCTAGTTAATCTCATTAAGCAATTTATTCATAATGTATATAATAAAAAAGCGTTGTTTAATGTAGGTAGAGCCTGAGTAGACATAATAACATACGCTTTAATATATAACGCTTTGCTCTCCTTTGTTACAAGTTTGTTGGAGTTTACTCCGTGGTTTCGTGCTGCCGACTTCGTTATAATTAATCATTATAGCGAAACATGGATTAGTATTCTGTTGGCTTTCATGAAACATGTTTACTAAACGCCGACGGTATTCTAACTAATATTGTAAATGTGTGTGTGGGTTTGTTTGTAATGCTTTTACTCCTCAACAACTTAACACATAATCATAAAATGCGTACTTAAAAGTTGTCAAAGGAAAAAGAAAATAGTGTCGTATTTACTGGTTAACTGAATCGCGTTGCATGCGAGTAAACCACGTGGTAGCTAGTCTACGAAAATAGGGAATGAGAAAATTACAATTTATAATTAGAACCTAAACTATAAAAAACAGTGCGCAAAAATGTACAGGAGTTGGTCCAAACGTCACCATGGATGAATCATATACTAAATGAAAGAAAACAATGTATGTACTCATAAAAATGCAGAAGGGCAATCTCAGCCTGAGGGAGAGAGATTGTCCTTGGCTTTGATTCACGCTTGGACCAACTCCTATGCATTTTTGCCGATTCTTGGAACACATTTGCGACATGTGAAACTGCATATAAAATAAGATTTAATTGTGCCTGACAGCTAATTGTAGTATCTTCGAAAACATTTGTATTTTACGAAATAACTCGAGGGCAGACATCCCAATAGCAGTTTTGAAGTAATTACGAAATGCGATCGGACTCTAATTAAACAACTCCTCATGGTCAGATTGCAGTGGCGAAATTTCCATACGAAATGGAAATCTTTTATTATCGAATACATATAATGGTTAAAATGTATTAGATATTTAATGGAATAGTTTAAATTCCTGTTCTGGTACAAAGTTTTCATTTCTATTTTATTAAAATGGTACCTTGCTCTTTTTCTTAATTAATATTTTCTCTATTCGTAATCTTATTAACTTCTACTATTATAAACGCATAAACGCGAACGATAACGATAAAAATAACTATTATAAACGTAAGGATAAACGTATGTTAATCTTTAACACAAAAACTATTGAATGAATTTTGATGCAACATTTCTTTTATACAAGCTAAAAGGCATTACATAAACGATTTATTGCGATAAACGACACCCACTCAAGTGAAGCAGTGGGCAAAATAATAATATGATAACTAACTGCACGGTTGGCGTAGTGGTTTAAGCGACCGTCTCGCCGCTTGACACTGTCCCGAGTGTTGTGGGTTCGATTCCCACACGAGACAACACTTTTTGTGATCAGTAAATTTGTCGTTTCGAGTCTGGGTGTTAATTGTGTTCGTTGGTTGTATGTTTGTAAAGTCCCGCGACACAGGATTTATTCCTAGTGCGGGATTTGTCTTTATAAAAAAGAAAAAAAAAGATAACAGTCCTATTTATAAACGGTCCGCTGTAGATCATGGCATTCTGTTCACTACGGTTATGGTATGGTTAGGCCGTAGTCCACCACGTTGCCCGTTAGTAGACGGACTTTGTCTTCTGAGAATATCCTACAGAACTTGCATCCAGTTTTTCTTCTACGTTTAAAAATTGATAAATAAAGTTCAATAGCCTATTTTTAGCCCAGTTCATAAACCAACAGATTGCCACGCAGGGCATTACCATGAATAATATTTTTTTACTGCTTAATATATTCTAGTAGATTTCAGTGTAGAGGAGGATTAAAATACAAAATGTGTAACTACCGCGATTTATTCTGTGGGTGTCGTAGTGGCGACTTAGGTAAACAGCAAATATTATTTTTGCGAAGACACTCACTAAAAAACTCGACCTAACTCCATTTACTTTTTTTTTGTAAATACATATATTTTATACATAGAAACATCCAGACCAAGACAAACATCCATGTTCATGCACACAAATGTTTGACTTGAGCGGGAATAGAACCGACCTTCGGTGTAGCAGTCGCTTACACTCCCGCTGCGCCAACCGGTCGTGAACGGTGTACTTGTACCCCGTGTAGAGACACACTCAAACACATTCATTCAAAGACGCGACAGAAGTCAAGATTTTGTATGAAATGCGTAAATAAATTCAGGCACGGTTCTAACATGGACAGTTACTTAATAAGCTTTTATTTAAGCAAGTCAAAATAAAGCTCGACTCACCGGGACTGTAACAGTTCAGAACAGTGACAAATTATGTTAAACGGTCGTTGCTCGCGTATTCTCACAAGAACTAAATGGCGAAAATTAGGTAACATCGCTTGAGCTCTCAGCTTTTATTTGATTTTCTATTTAACTTACATTTACAATACAACTTTAAAGCGTTGGGCAGACACACCGACAAGCCTTTAACTATAGGTTTAGTTGTACTTTGAAATACTGAACCGGGCAAGAATGAAATTATTTCAGTCCGTCTGAGACTTGGGAGGAAATGGTTGAGCGAACGCAGAGATATGTAGTTCTTCTTGTTCTGTTTCGTTTGGATAGCCATCTTGCGATCAACACCAGTGTGTTTACTTTCTTTAAATTGTTAAAGTAATTAACATTTACCTATTTTAACCGAGAACTTTTATTCGTGGTATTATTAGATCACAGGCAATACTTATCGCGTAAATTACCTAATTTGAGTTATAAATACCTATGTTTTTCCGACAAGTAACGAAAGTTTAAAGTGGTTAGACTAAAAAGCGGATCCCGAGTTCCCTGGTGAAAATCTTTTATGTATTTGGGGTAGACCTTGGATGATAATGATAACATTCTAAGTACTCAAAATGGTATTAAAATAGTTTTTTTTTGTAAAATCCTTATCAGATATTGAAAGCAATATAATAACTATTCTTATTTCAGATGAAATATCTTGAATAGATGAAAATCACAACTTGAAAGTCATTGATCTATGTAGAATAAATTCATTGCGAACGGAGAAGTGGAACGCGTTACCATTACTTCACTTATTGTGTCTCAACAATTGAACTAGAAAATACTTGACATTATTCTTAGTCATACAATGAGTCAGCTCAGCAAAGAGTAATATAGAACGTGTGTACTAGAGATCAGACTTTAATAGCTTAGAATACTAAGACTAGTCTCTTCCTCGTTCCCACGACTGTATTGGTTGTGCAGCCAGATTAAGCAGTGGTATTCATAGAAGGTACTATCTTTGACATTTGGTAAGTCTCAGGGTTTGGAACCCGTAACGAATTTAATCAGAAGTATTAATGCCTTTTTTTTTTTGGTGACGCGTTGGAAAATACTCATGGAGTCCCTTCGCCCTGGGGGAAAGGACGAAGTGGACTGTCAGACTCTTACTGACTAAAAACCAACTTGTGCTCCTCATTTACTCATGTGTCGGAGGGTAGGGTTTCACCGAAGCATTCCTCGCTACCTCCCGACGGGTATTGGCCCGCCAGATGGTCAGGCGGGCCCCGAACGAAACCCCCTTGGCGGCGGATGAAGGCGTTGGGCTCCGCCGCCAAAACACCTAGAGGCCGCAGAGGATAGGGAGGACGGCAACGCAACACCGCATCTCATCTTCCTCTGCGGCCCCACCGCGACGCAACGATAGTGCGCCCCCATTAGGTTGCGGGAGATAGGGCGCGCGGCAACGCAACACCGACACGCCTCTCCTCCCGCGACCGCACGCGACTGCGAGGGACAGACATAACTGTCCCTCACAGCAGTCTATCGGTCTCTCCACTCAGCTATCGCTGCTATCCTATTATATTTTTAATAATTAACTTTTAGGTTATTAATTAGTTAACTTAATAGCTGATAACGAACATCAATAGCAAGCCGTTTATGTCACATAAGATCATTGAACCTATCTTATTTCATTTTACCCGCGCTTATATTTATATCAGACTAATCCCTGCATAGCGATTTTGGGCTTTCAAATTGAAAGTTTCAATGTAACACAACATAACATAACATATCTTCACGCCTTTTATCCCCGAAGGGGTAGGCAGAGGTGTATTACACCTCTGTAAAGCGGCGGTAGCCCAGTGGTGTACGTAACGGACTGCCGAGACGATGGTCTCGGGTTCGATCCCCAGGTACCTCGGGCACACACCTCTGACTTTTCGAAGTTATGTGTGTATTAAAAATGTTAATTATCGCTCGCTTAATAATGTGCCCGGTAGATGGCAATAGGCTCGCCCCCTATTACATTGGGACCAAAACATATCTGGCGAAGTGTGGGTGTGTAATACAAGTTTCAATGTACACTGGATAAAAAACCGTGAGGTCCACAAATCGTACAACAAATATTCTAGGACTATTTCCACATGGTTGTCTGATCTCCGATTAATAAGATAAGATCAGACAAAGTCTGTACCATGGTAACGAACTGTTATACCCCGTTCCTCCTTACTTTTTGCCTACACAGCCCTATTTCGTTACAGTCAGCGTAATTGCTTGTGATCCTATTTCATTTTGTCCATTCTCACGTCACTCATCCGCCAACCTCTGACACACTCATTTCTATTTCTCGTCAATTGTATCTAATTCTATAACTACTAAATTTTAATAAATAAAAGTTTACTTTTAATTCAAATAAATCTTTTTTTTAAACGCCAAATCGGTCCGAGCGCGTAATATTTGGTGGCAGCTTAAGGGGATTCGAAAAATCCCTCGGAATCGTCTTCGTTTATTGATTCTGTTGACTCTGTTTCGTGAAACTGTGCTCGTGACCCTGTGATGCAAACTCTAATATTCGATGTATCGTACGTGAAGTAAGAGAACTATACTTACCTACCGAGACACCGTTCTTCGTCGGTCGCCGATCATTATTTTGAGAGAGTTATACTCCAGAACCTTGACCGTCTCATCGTCCAACACAGGAACCATGTTGGACAATGAGACGTTCCGTATCGCCGCTTTTTAAAGACAACTCCCACACTAGGAATAAATCCTGTGTCGCGGGGGACTTTACAAACATACAGCCCACGGACACAATGTACACCCAGAATTGAAACAACACTTTATGGATCACGCAAAGTGTTGTCTCGTGTGGGAATCGAACTCACAACACTCAGCGCAATGTCAAGCGGCGAGGCGGCCGCTAAAACCACTACGCCAACCGTGCAGTCACAATTGCGATGAAGGAAAATATAAAAAAATGTAAATCAGAAAATGGCAATAATTGACAATATTTCTTAGGATAATAGCATAATTCAGTCACCATCACTGTAATAATAATTATTGTGTCACACAATGCAAGAATGTTTAGACCAAAGGTATAATCACAGAAAATTTATGTTGGTATGATGAATTTCATAATCAGTATAAATTCCCCAACAGACCATTAAGGCAAACACAAAGTACAGCTTTGCGCGTTCGGTTAAATGTCGTATGGGGACCGCGAGCTTAAATTGTGCAATTTATGTTCACGCGAATTAGATCACGAATTAGACGATTCGGGGTAGGCAGTGGTTTACATATGTACCTATTTCGTTATATTATATTTAGGCCAAGTAAATCGCAAAGCTTGTTGAACTTAATATTCGAAAACGAGTAAGAAGCTTTAACATCACAGCCATCCCGTGATCACTGTTGGTGTCACTTTGGTACCTTCACCTTTGTGTAAAAATGGTTTAAATAATTACAAGATTGAATCAAAACTGGTGTATTTTGACTGAATCTAGATGTCATTGAAGCATGTATAATATAAATGTTACAGCCAAAGTGATTAATCCAGATATTATTTATTAATCACTTTTACTAGCTGTTTTATATGTCGGCGTGTTACTTGATTCTTGGCCGGTATCAACACTTCACATCACAGTTTGTTATAAGTTCACACCAAATCAAATTTAACAAAACTGACTATAACTATTTTGTATTACTGAACACGAAACGAATGACAGTTTCTAGGTACTTGTTGCCCACCCGGAGTCTCCAAGAGAAGCGATAGTTGTCGTTGCTTTGTTTGAACGTCAACCGTCATCCCCCCTCTTCAACTGTAGCGAACGTCACTAGACTCTGTCGAAGCGCGCTATCTTCACACTTCCGTTTCGTAGTCAATTGACGTCTAGTACTGATGGCCAATCCGATACGGCCATCCTACAAGACACACGTCCCTGTGTGTTAATCTGTAACAAAATTTTACACACACAGTATTACATTGCTCGGTCACTCCTGACTTAACCCAGGTAAGAGTTGAATCAAAACAGTGTTAGGATTCCAATCAAATTTTGTTTTTTAAAAAATTACCTCCTACATTCCTAACTATTATAGGAGCTGGATTCAGAGCATCACTGACAATATAGTCAATTACCATAGACTCACGTTATAATCAAATCAAATAACTAAAGCTCTACATGTGATTCATAAACATTCAGTAACCTCCAGTTACTAAACCAGGCACTCAACCAGCCACTCGGTTGCCAACATTCAGTAACCTCCAGTTACTAAACCATTACTTAAACCAGTCACTCGGTTGCCACCCATTTATCTGCGCATCCTCTCAAGGATCGCCAAGACCCTCCTGGATTTTATGGTGTCCTACGAAACCCACTTCTCTGCGCATCCTCACAAGGATCGCCAAGTCCCTCCTGGACTTTATGGTTTCCACGAAACCCCCAACACCAGAGTTGTCTGCCTATCGCGTACTCACGGACAACTGCCTTCACAGTTGAAATGAATCCGATCTGTACTGATTTGCGTCTACAAATCAACCCCTGACATTGAATCACACAACCAATCAAACACCAGAATCATCTGCCTACCTACCGTGTACTCACGGACAACTGCCTTCACAGTTGTATTGAATCCGATTTGTACTGATTTACGGCTTTTACGGCTACAAATCGACCTCGGACATTAAATTTAATCAAGCCAATCAACATGTAAGCCTAGTTTTCTACTGTCTTGTCAGTATTAAGGTTCACAATTTGCTCTCTTTAAGATCGTCAGTTATGCTCTGATCCTCTGGCACAAAGTTTCAGTATCAAAATCAATGATCAGGAAACTCAAAGTAAAACTGACATTTCACTATCGCTGTATCTCTCAAGATATTATTTCAAACCAAGTAAACCATAACATTTAAGCTCTACATGTGATCATGGCTATGCATAGCCCAGTAACCTCCAGTTACTCTACTTTCTGCGAACCCCACATGGGAACGCCGAGACCTCCGCCAGAGCTGACTGCAATACCGCCTGCTCACGAGTAAACCACCCCTAAACAATGGACCTATTAAAAATATTAACACACTCTTCGGGGAAGAATCCACAATGGTTAATCAAAACAAGCAGACAATGGAGTATTCAAGACCAATTCTCGTTAACCCTTGGACCACGAAGACGGAGTATGTTCTTGGAACTTCCAAAGACAAAGAGCCATTAGGCGTCGTGTCAGTATAAAATACCAGTGCCTCGGTAACACCGGCGGAATTCTCTACCTATATTTCGTTGCGAACAGATCTAAGTTATAGTGGTAATTTTGATAAATATTGTAATTAATATCATTATAAATATTTTTTTTTTAAATAAGTACGAATTCAGTTATTTTGACTGGCGCCCAACGTGGGGCCCAGCAATAAAAAGTGAAGCAAAAGGGACACTTCGAGAAAAGACCTCCAAGTCGTCAACGCTTCTCGTGACTTTTAAGTCTTAAAATCTGGGCAACCCTGCGAAAACAAATAAGTCAAATGTACGTACTGCGACCTACCATCTGCTGCATCTTGTAAGTACCGAGCAGCATATACTTTATTTAAAATTCCACTCCTTAAACCCGCAACGTTTGTATATAGATCTAAGAATAATATAAGTAGAGAGGCCGACCCACTTCCTATTAATAATATGGAGGGTAAACAGGGCTACGTACCACTCAGCGTACCTAGTTCATCTCAGGGTCCAATGGTACAGCCACAGATACAGCCTGTGCAGTTTACCATCGACCCCAAAAACTTGATAAATTTTGTCCCCACTTATAATGGAGATCCATTTACTATTTATAATTACTTAAATAATGCTAGACAATGGTTACAGGCCGTAGGTGGCAATACACCTCAGAATGTAATGCTATTATTAACGAAACTTGAAGGTAGGGCCGCGATAATCATATCTATGATAAATCATGCTTTTAACTGGGACTGTATTGAAAGTACCTTAAAGGCAGAGTGTGCTGATAATAGAGAATTAAATACCTTATTAGTCGAGTTAGCTAACGTTAAAAGAAAAGGTAGTTAAGGTAGATAAGGACTTAATATTTGAGTTAAAACAAAAATTATTTTTTTATTAAAAGTAAGTTAACAGATAAGCACGGTATATCTAAGCAGAACTTAATCGAAGAAATCATGGAACCTTATATAAACACTGCACAAAATACTTTGCGTAATAGCTTGCCGTACCATGACCAGGTCTATGAAAGTAACTGTAACTTCAATGAGACCGTAAGTAAAGTATTGCAACTAGAAGCAGAGGGAAGGTTCGACAATATTAAACAAAAGTTTTCTAGTTACTTACCAGCGCCGCGAATAATTAACCAAGCTGCACAGCAATTCACGCAAATCAAAACAGGACCAATGAATCCTTTTAATATACAAAAACCTAATTCAATGCAAAATAGATTTAATAATAATAATCAATTATATAGTAAACCAAATAATACACCTTTTCATAGTAGATATCCTTGGACACCTAGACCGCAAAATAACGTGTTCCAAAGACCGCCGCATCCTTATTTCCAACAATTAAATAATAATAAACCTCAACAGCCTCAACAAAATACTCCAGCTCATAAATCCGAGGACGTAACTATGAGGACGGCACCTCAAAATAAATCGAATAACATAAATTTAGAAAAAGGATTCGTTGCTAAAGAATTATACCATCATTCTGGTAATAAGAAACAAATAAAAAATATGCAACCCCACTTAGTACAACCTCATTTTATGCAACAAAATTATCCATATCCCGGGGAAATGTATTACCACAGCCCTGAGGATGACTATTTACAATCTGTAGAAAACAGTAATTTTTATATGACTGATGAAAACTATTCGGAGTTTCCAGAAGAAAATTATTTTGAAACGCCCGAAAATTATTATGAAACCGACGAGGATTTTCAGGATGGTCCGAAGCAAAATATCAAAGAATTCAATCATGTCAAGTCTTATTTGCCATATTTTGAAACGGAAAATCCTAAATTAAAAATTTTGATTGATACTGGCAGCCAAAGATCTTTTATCACACCTCAGGCACAACAATTATATTTTTCAGAATTTTGGAAACCAGAGAAATTCACTGTAAGGACTTCTCATGGTATAACCTCTCATAATGGTATTATAGAAACACCCTTCTGGTGTAAATATTTCGGTGAAGACAAAGGTCCCATGAAATTCTTTATTTACAACTTTAGTGATAAATATGACGTTTTAATGGGCACCGAAATGATAGAACAAATCAATGCCATTATAGACTTAAAAAGAGAGAAAATTAAGCATGCCAGAACATGAAATACTAATTTTTCATATGATGACTGACGACCAATTAATTATAAATGATTTATGTGAAACTTATAAAGATTTCAGGCTTATTAAGACTACATACCCAAGAATCACACAATAAAGTTATTATAACAAACATGGAAATTAGTCAAATAAAGGATACACCTGAAGTAAATATGAGTTATGATCCAGAGAAAATTACATCGAAATTGAAACAGTTGAAACATGTGGAAGAGTTGATCACCCAAGGAAAACATAATATGATTCAATATAGTTGGATATTATGTATAACCATAGTGGTAGTTATTATATTACTTATTAATGTTTTCCGATCCAAGGTTAGGAAAAAACCATGGACTTCAAAATTAGGGGGGAACAGTAAACCACCCCTAAACAATGGACCTATTAAAAATATTAACACACTCTTCGAGGAAGAATCTACAATGGTTAATCAAAACAAGCAGACAATGGAGTATTCAAGACCAATTCTCGTTAACCCTTGAACCACGAAGACGGAGTATGTTCTTGGAACTTCCAAAGACAAAGAGCCATTAGGCGTCGTGTCAGTATAAAAGACCAGTGCCTCGGTAACACCGGCGGAATTCTCTACCTATATTTCGTTGTGAACAGATCTAAGTTATAGTGGTAATTTTGATAAATATTGTAATTAATATTATTATAAATAATTTTTTTTTAAATAAGTACAAATTCAGTTATTTTCACTCACGGACTACTAAGTTAGTAGACGCCGATTTCTACCGAGCTACGGCTACAAGTCAGCATCTGGTACGGTCCGATCCGATCATTGATTAGTTAATTTTTGGCGCCTTCTTCTTTTCGGAGGAAGATGTTGCCGTTGGTCGTACAACAAAATTTCTATTCCTTAGCCTTAGCAAAAACCCTTGCGGCATGAAACAGCTTCCTTGAGCTGGCTGGTAGAAATTCTGCGATATAGACCGGACGACGATCGCCCGTCAAACCAATAGTATGGTTGTTGAGGTGCTCTTCTTTATGCTGTTTTTGTTGAAACTGCGCACAGCTGTATCTGGTTTTTCATTTGCACATTAGTAAATTCCGTTACAATGGGCCGGATTACGCCTGGTTTGCCTGGAAGACGGTAAACGTCTCGTATATTGGATTCGTTTACGTTTAAGTTGACCGCTTTCCCCAGATTAGTGATGATTTTAGAAAGGTCTGATGTAGACTCGTTATCTTTAGGGGGGATATTACGGAGCTCGATACTCGAGGGACGGGATACCTGTTGTAAGTCCTTAATTTTAATTTCAAGCTGGTTAATGCAATCTCTATAAGTTTGCTTCTCTTTTTGCATTGACTCAATCTGTTTGATCATGTCATCATATTGTTTACTTATGAAAATTATATTCTTCTCGATTTCTTCGTTAGATTTTTAATTGAATCGTAGTGAAGTTTGAGGTCAGCTATTTCTGTGAGAAATTTCGAGATAGAAGAATTTTGTTCGTTCATAAACATTGTCTGCTTTGCCTCTTGTTAATTTTTTCATTAGTGAGCATTTCGAGAAGTTCTTCTTTTAGAGATGCGAATTCATTGGTTGGAGGTGATTCCACAAAACGGCGTTTGGGGCGCATTGTAATGTCTACATTTTTGAGCGCGCTTGAGCCGGTAGTTAATGAATGCGAAATGTCAGAATCGGAACTTGTAATAGGTTGCTGCTTATGCTGAGTTTAGCTGGCGGAGAGCGATGAGTACGGGGCATTGTAGCGTAGGCCGAAGCAATAGAGACCGTAGATACCCGGTGACAAGATTGAAGCTTCTAGTAGCGCGATCATAGTGAAGGCATGCGTGTGCTTTACAAGTCCTTGGAAGTTGCAGCGGCGGCCGGCAAGCAGGAGCGAGATGGCAATTATTTTGCGGTTTACTCTTCTCGCGGGGGCGAAGGCTGCGAGTGCTACGCGTGCCGTCCTGCGGTCTCGGCGTAGATGGTGATAAGTTACTAATTTCACTAGATGAAGATTTAGGCTTTTTTACTTTCTAGTTAAGGGTTAGATTTGCGTATAGCGATATAACTTTTTGCAAGTTAGTCGAGACACACGTCTGCTCTAGAGCGCTGCCACGGTCTGGATCATTTCTAACCAAGTAGGTATTACCTACTTGGTAAGAAATGATATAATAATTGATGAATAATTTGAAATATTATGTGTTGCTTGGACTTTTTTGATGTGTGTACTTTATATTGAATGCCGAGTACTGATGTGTTTATTTTCTTTGCAACTATCAGTATCCTAAAAACAAAAATACTTTTAGTCATCCATGACAGTTTTCATTGTAAAGGCCTCCAAAATTCGACGGTGGGTTTCCCCTCAAACGGGGAATCTTCTTGCAGAACAAAAAATGGTGCTTCACAGCTTATCAACATTCCACGGATATCAAAAAAAATTGTTCCTTAATTAGTGGTATACTATTTTATTTAATCGCTTTCGAGCTCGCCTGTACCCTGACAATGGCGCCGCGCCGTGGCATCGGCAATATGGCGTATCGTCACGTACACCCATTCCCGCCGACATTCATATGATTTCTTAATAAAGTGCGACCCAGCCTCAAGCGGCAAGCGCCCATATCAATAAGAGCTGAGGGAATTTAATGAAATTCCCTTCAAAAATTCCTCTCCGTCTCTTAGATGGGTACATTCCGTATTGCCGCGTTATAATATGTCCTTATTACTTTTAATTGGTACTGGGTATTTTATCTGTGACGTCGACTAGACCTTTGTTTTAGATATAAAAACTTCGTCTACAACTACACATTTGTACAACTAACGTTACGACTGATCAAAGTGAATTATAAAATAAAAACGAAAATAGCCCTAATTGTCAGGGTTCGGTACTAAACTACAGAAAAAGGTTCAATTTTAAGAAAGAAAAAGAAGGATACATATTTTTTCTTCTGTGACAGACAAAACAGAATTTGTTGCTTGAGAAGTTTAATTATGTATCTTATTCGAGTCTATCGTCGTTAATATCTGTGAAAAAAATCCATACCCGATTTTTCCATAAAAACTATTCGTCAAAAAACCGCTTGCTTTAAAAAACCGGTTAGAAATTAATTTCAACACGCAAACGCAATGATTAAACTGTCAATCGGGTTTTAAATAAAAATCAACTTATTTAAATTGCCCGTGCTTATAAGATAATTAATCATAATTATAGCTGTAGGAGTAGACATTTAATGGATTAGCCCTTGTAGTGTAGACAGCGAGTTTTCATTTATCAGCGAGGTTAAGTAATGCTAACTCGACCGAATTTAAAGATGGGAGAGCATTTTGTATAGAATTTTATGAAGGATTAGTTTATATATTTAGGTATTATTTGTATCGCATACCATACGCGTATGCATGCTATACAATTGTACGATATTATGTACCCCGTTGTTTTTTACATAGATTAATTGTTTTTGTGGTGATTGGATTTACAATGTCCAGTTTAGGTTGCCCTTAGTGCTTAAGAGGTAGAAAACGAAAAGATCCCTATTAAAACCCAAAGCAACTATCAAGTTGAAGTTTTCTTTTAATTGTCTGATCGCTACTTTTCATTCTTTCACTATCTATTAGACTTCCACCGCTAGACATAGGTTTTTGCTTTCCGCGATACCATTAAGATCGTCGGTCAACCTTGCGGAAGATGGGTCCATCTTCCGCAAGGTACCACCGATCGTCGGTCAACGACGATCGGTGGTGGATGGTCGAAAACATCGAAGACGAGGATGGAGTATTTAACCATATTTAGTTATAACAATGTAAAAAATTACTAACTAGAGGTCACAGCTATGACAATATATGGCTTTAGGACCTTTTTACGAAGTTTTAAAGTGACTAACCAACATAATAATCTCTTTAAAAATTTACTGATAAATTTATTAAATATCACAAGAGTCATAATAATTTTTACCTTATAGTAGAAACGCAAAATTAGATTTTCAAATTACATTTCTATAAGTAACGGTTTTTGTACAAAAGTATAAAATATTTCGGCCGCTATTTTTCTTTCAGTGACGGCTCTTTATAATTGATAACCACCTGTTGGCGAATCAAATTATTCTATCAGATTCAATATATATCGGTATTAGCGGTCCCATTCGACGTTCCAGCGATAAAGGCTGATCAAATCCAATTACCATTTGTGAATACACCATTACAAGTCTATCTACTTGGTGCCTTAATATCTTCGAGTGGTTTGAAGGGTTGCTGCTGATTATAATCAGATGACTTTTGAATTCGTGGGAGAATACCCGGCTTACCTCATACTCTATTTATGATTATAATACTGTTAAGAAATAGAATGTAATAAATTTTATTTGTAATAAATATTGCTCAATTATTGCAACAAATTGTCTGATTCATTCATCAATGATGGATGGCATCAAAAATTGAATAGATAAATTCAAAGTCCTCAGAAGGTGGGTTTCTAAATTCCGCAACGTGCTCAAGTGGCTCCCACTTCGCCTTCGACGGAATACTCACATACTTTCTTTACTTTATAACATTATCTTTAAAGGATCGCTTCGAGTTTCTTTCTGATACGCATTCTAGATCTCTAAGGTCATCGGTAAATTTGAGACTAGCAATGCCAATGCATTCCACTAGTTTTTATGATAAATCATTTACTGTCCAAGCTGCACGCTTGTGGAATGCATTGCCGATGTCTATTAAACAAGCGCAAACACTAACTTCTTTCAAGAAATTACTCAAAGAATACTATTTGACTCTTTAACCTTAATACTCTTGTAATTATAATTTTTCTATTGCCTTTCATTTATATAGCACTTATTTATATTTATGTATCATTAATATTAATATCTATGTACTTTATAATTATTAATTATTATTTATGCATGTACATAGTTATTTATGTAAGTATATCGTTATTTATGTATGTATACCTATGGTTATATATCTATGTAAAAATTTGTATTAATAAATAATCTTTATCAATAATGATCGCCAAACTACCCCCTTTTTTCTGAATTCATGTTGTTCTTATCCATTCAAAAGGTTGCCTGTAAAACATTACTTAATAGTGATAAGGCCGCCAATTGTACTATCTATCATTTTTGTTAAGGTTTATTATTGTAAATTTCTTTGGTGCAATAAAGGTGATTATTATTATTAGGTACATGAAAGCTCGAAATATCTCCTGTGTGAATATGATCTGGCTCTAAAAACGTAGTTACGTTCAAGAAAACACATCAGTAGTTGATGTGACATAAAGTGCAACTATAAATGTGATTTTTACGATTTGTCCGCACCGCGAGATCCCTTAAAATCTTAGCCTTAATGGCAAATTGAGTTACCCTGTTAAAGATTAAGAGTTTATAATGTATTTTAAAATATATTTTTTGATGGAATATTAAAAAAATATATTCAATTTATCAAAAGTACTGTTCAATAACAAGTTAATATTACTCACACATTTCAACGTTATTTAATTCGATAAGCGTACTGCTTTATGTTCTTTGAGGTTCAACAGTTAGTCTGTATTCAAATATTTGATAAAGCCTGCTTATTTGTTGATCGGATTTAAGCTCTGTTTGAAATGAGGCCGCACTGAAGCTTTGCTGTCAAAATACATGGTGTTGCGATTTGCAAGTAGACACAGGGTCTCGTAAATAACGAACTGCGTCGCTCCAATGATTTTTACACTAACAAGGAGTGCTCAAACGCTCCAACTACTTGAAAATAACGTCTAAAATTCTTACAAAAACACATGTCGAAGGAAAGCACTTGTCGCACGAGTGATTGATTTCCACGGGGTAGCCGGGATCGATCACTCGCCGATCAATTAAAGAGAGATAATTAGGTTGACTTACGGGAAAAAAATAAAAAATATCACCAGGAAAGTTTAAACTCGCGTTATAATTCCAGTTATACACATACAACAAAAGAGACTATTATCCAGGGCGTGAGCGATGTTGTTGGCACTTCACAGGTCTTCAGATGGTGTACTCAGCTTTGGTGGTGTTGACTGGAGCAAAGAAGAGCGAAACCTCGTGTGTCCCTGGTATATATAGGACCGACGTGGAGGGGCGCGAAGGAACGGCCCACTGCTGTGTGTCACTCGTAGCGAGGCTCCCGGCGCCGGGGCGCGATGACGTCACACCCCCCCCCCGCTAGGCCGGGATTTTCCCTAAGGAAAATTCCCTAGCCCAACGGGCGTAGCAGCCCTGAAGATACTCCCTGAAATTAGAGAAAACAAGGGCATGAGTACCTTGAACAAGTGACAACCCTATACGCTAATTAGGATACCTAAATAATAATGACCCACGCTTGCATTCTTCACGCGTACAACGGCAGTCTGAATTTGAACATAAACATTTATCATTCATAATTCATCACACATACCTACATGTAAATGCCGAGTCCAGTGTAATAGCTTAATATTAAAGATAACAATCTATGGAGAAGCGCTTAGGGTAATTATTAGGTAATAATGATTTGTAGATATAAGAAACTTGATCTAGCCCTACGACTTATAAATCTTGGGTTCGGCCTTTGCCACTAGATAAGTAAACTTTTTGAATATAGTTAGGTATAACAACAGATTTTTCGTAAAGATGAACAAAAATAATATAAGCCGCAGACACGACCGGACCGCTCAATGTCAAAGGAAAGAAATTAATAAATATTTTGCTCTAATTAATAACTACAACACGACCAGTAAACACCTTTTGAATGTAAACAATGGTGAATCATTAGTTAGGCATTTATTTATCGGCGCGTCGCTGAGTGAACGCGCGTGCGTCATAACGACAACTAGGTAGGTACGATCTAAATGGTAGGTACTATTCGACTGTTCCGAGCTCGCGACGCACGGTTAATCACCCTGATAGTTTATAAAGTACCTATAATAACAATTTGATTATGGAATTTATACGGAATTAAGAATAACAACAGAACTTCAGAACAAGGCACGGCGAAAAACAATACGCCAATCAAGATGCATTTCAACAAATAGATTTGCGGAAAGAAAATACACATGCGAGAATCGAACCACAGACCGATCCGACAACAACTTTGTAACCACTGAGCCATAACTGATAGTTAGATAAACAACAGATTCTTTGTAATAATATTACATGTAATAAACTTTATTACAATTTATAACTGAAACATTTATTCATTTTATGTTAGCATGTTTACATAAATCACAACACAATACATTATCTTGTGAGCTTCGACTCGAAAACAAAAGAACCATTGTTGGCCTTCACAAATAATTATGTAGGTTATTATAACTTTGTATAGATATGCGTCTTACATTGTTGTTTTTATACTTTTATTATTCTTTGTAATTAATCAACTTTAAATCCTTGATGTGCCATTCGCCTAAAGGTCTTCCGGCCATGTCGTTAAGTTTGTATACTAGAGGTGACTTTTTTGAGGCAATCTTACATTTAATAAATTTAGGCGCCAATTTCTTGCTAAAGTATTTATCCTTGTCACTAAGTAGAAACGTTCTGCGCCAAACTATATCACCGACAATGAATTCTGCCGGTTTACGGCGAAGATTATAAGATGAACAATTTCGTTGGTGGGCCGACAACAGAGCTGAATAGAACCTTCTCGAAAATAGAAGATAAGTAGCCTAAGGTTTCGGCATAGCCGTCCCGTGGTTCAAGCACCATATTGGAATTAAATTCCTTGTCAATATACTGAGAACCACATGTTATGACCTCCCTACCAAAAACAAGGAAATTAGGAGAATAACCAGTAACCTAACTAACTGCGCAGTTAAGGGCGAATTGAACTTTAGTGATTAGAGTGTCCCAGATTCGATGATCGGATTCTATGAAAGTTGAAATAGCTGTCATAATGGTTTTGTTGTAACGTTCAACTGAGTTAACGTGGGGAGTATACAACGGTGTAAAATGCAAATTTGGAATTTTATATTTTGACAACATACTTTTAAAGGTTGCGCTAATAAATTGTTTACCGTTATCCAAAACAATAGTAGATGGAATTCCATGCACCAAAAATACATTTTCCTCAAGAATTTTTGTTATCACTTCTGCAGTTGCCCGTTTAATGGGGAAAAGTAAACAATATTTAGAGAAGCAACAACTGACCACAAATATAAAAGTGTTTTGTTTCCTGCTGGGAGGCAATGGACCAATCAAATCAATACTAATCGTCTGGAAGGGCTTTTGACATGATTTGGGTTTTCCCATTAGACCTAAATTTGGGTGATTTTGGTGTTTATGGGTGATACAAGGTTCACATGAACTGACGAACTTGACAACATCGGTGTACATACCAGGCCAAAAGTAATTAAGTGCGAGACGTTTGTATGTCTTAAAAATACCCAGATGTCCAGCAGTGGGCGAAGAATGATTCTCCCTTAGAATGTCATTTCTTTGGTCAGACGGAATAACCTCTTTCCAATGAAATTCTCTAGTGAGAGTGTTTAATGTTTTTTTAAAACAATACAATTTATTGTTTATTACTTGATAGTTAACCAAGGAAGTCGGAGAACTTAAACAGCCTTTATAGATATTTAAATACCAAGGATCATTAGTAGAAACTGGTAAATTCTGATTAGAATTAATATCTATATTTATATCATTAGCAATAGCAAAAACGGGTAAAGAGCGAGACAGAAAATCAGGTAAAACGTTATCGGAACCCCGACCATGACGTATTTCGAAATTATAGGAAGATAAGCGAACTCCCCATTTGGCTAACCGGCCAGTAGGGTTATTTAAGGTCAAGAACCATTTCAAAGCAGCGTGATCTGTGTAAACAATAAACTTTTTACCATTTTCAACATAACAACGCCAGTGTTCTATAGCAGATAGAACAGCCAGGGCCTCGCGCTCTGTGGCACTGTAATTTTTTTCTTGCTTAGTGAGTGATTTGCTATAGTACGCTATGACTCTTTCCTCACCATTTAACCTTTGACAGAGGATCGCGCCAAGTCCAAAATCTCTAGCATCTGAGTGTATTTCAAACGGTTGCGAGTAGTCAGGACAAGCCAACACCGAGGAGGAAATCAAACAATTCTTTAGGTTATTAAACGCCTCATAGCCTCTGTCGTCCAACAGAATGGAGGTGCGTTTTTACTTTGAGATGTTAACTTATTTAAGGGTGCAGCAATAGAGCTAAAATTCGGTATAAAACGCCTATACCACGAGGCTGCGCCTAAAAATCGACGTACTTCTTTTCTATTAGTAGGAGTGGGATAATTTTTCATTGAATTTACTTTATCCGGATCGGGATGCAATCCACTAGAGTCGACAACATAGCTTAAATATTTTAGTTTATCTCTAAAAAATTGACATTTTTCGAGATTAATTGTTAAATTAGCGCTTTTTAGTTTATTAAAAATGCGTAATAAGAGATTAATATGCTCGTTGAAGCTGGACGTTATACAGATTATGTCATCGATAAAACAGAAAACCTTATTTTCAAATTCTGGACCGTAAAATAAAATATCAACTAATCGTTGTTGAGTAGCTAGCGCATTCGTAAGACCGAAGGGCATTCTTTTGAATTGAAATGTGCCACGCGTAGGAATATAAAAGGCTGTTTTGCAACGGTCCTCTTCTTTAATTAATGTTTGCCAAAAAGATTTAGACAAATCTAAACTAGACAAGTATTTAGCATCTCTCAGATTATCTAAAATTTCCGAAATATAAGGCAAGCTATAAGCATCTTTTTTTGTAACGGAATTAAATTTACGACTGTCCAAACAGAAACGCAGTTCACCATTCTTCTTAGGGGTCAAAATGACCGGGTTTGACCACGGGCTTTCACATCGTTCAACAACATCCTCTGAGAGCATGTCGTCAAGATGCTTTATTAAAATTCTTTGTTTATCGGGAGACATGCGATAAAATCTTTGCCGAATAGGGGGACAATCACCTGTATCAATTGAATGAGAAATAATATTTGTGCAACCGAGACCCCGCTTCTCGTATGAAATATCGGTAAATTTAGAAATAATGTTGTCAGCGGTAGCTCTCTGGTCGACTGTAAGATAATCGTAAGAAACAAGATGTGTAGGGGGAACTGCCTGCAACTCCATTACTTGAGCGTCAGACTTGTTCACAATCAAAACAGACTCTAATTTGTTAGGAAATAGGCCGAAGCTTCGCCAAAAATCCATGCCAAGGATAAGGGAATTTTGAATCCCAGGTACAACATGAACTTCTAAGTTAATCAATTTATCCTGAAACTCAAAGGGTAGAAACACCGATCCCAAAAACTCAAATCGTTCGCCGCCAGCTGTTATTAACCTTAAAGGTTTCGATTTATCCAAAACATTGTCTTTCAAAAATAAGTTATGCAAATTATTACCTAAAATTGTAACGCAAGATCCAGAATCTAAAAGACCAGTGGTAGGTATTCCGTTTAATTTTAGAGTAACGTAAGGTAAATATTCTACTTTAGAATTACGGATTGAGGAAATATGATAGCTACTAAAGAATTTTTTTAAAAAGTCCAACCAATTATTCCACTCTGTTTTATTACAATTAGTTGTATAATTTGATTTTCCACAATCCTTGTTAACTAGTTTTTTGAAACTGTAGGGGTCGACTTAGATTTACAATTGGGGCAGTCTGACACCTTGAAACCCTTTGTGCCGCACTTAAAACAGATTAGGTAGTGTGGCTGACGGCAATTACGTAATGAGTGCGAATTGCATCTACAACGCACGCAAAAATTTTTATTTATATTAGAAGTACTCGATACGGCGTTAACTTGTGGTACAGACTTGTATCTCGATGTATCAGCGACAGAGTTATATTTATTGAAGTGATTATGATTGTAAACATTTTTGTTTGAAGAAAAATTAGAAAACGGATAATTATACTCTAGATCGGGTGCTACAGTATTCTTTGAAACTTTAGGGGGTTCAGAAAATTGCTTACTGCGACTTTGGTAATTTTCGAAAAGACGACAAACTTCGACCAGACTATCAACATCAACAACCTTTGCAGTGAGCAGACAATTAGTGTAACAAGGTCTAATATTATTTAGTAAAATTTCTAGCTTCTCCGAATCAGCGATAGGAGAACTAAGGCGCGAAAACAGACCGTGCATTTTTGCCACGTAAATAGTTATTGATTCGTTTTCGCCCTGTGAGCGCTGACGAATCTCCGTCATAAGCCGATAATCGTAGTTATGCGGACTAAAATCTCGTTTCAAAAGTTCGCAAAGTTCTAACCAAGTCTTTACATTATTTTTAACAGAACGATACCAAACTAATGCGTCACCCGAAAATATTTCAAAAGCGAAAGACAACATCTTGTCGTGTGGAATAGATCTACAGGACATAAATTCATCAATTTTTTCGATAAAGGATCTTACACATGATTTACCGTTAAATTTGAATTTACCTAATTCCGAAAAAAGCTTACGGTCGTAATTATAGGAAGTGTTTCCCTCTGCCACTGAGCAATCCGACTGCGAACTACGGCTCGTGATTAATTGTAATTTCGCATATAAGTAATTGAATTTATTCCACACAGACTCAATTTTTTTTATATCCAGACTGCCGGTATCCACCCTATTCAGTCGATGAAAACAATGGTGTAGCACGGTTTCGACCTTCTGTTGAAGCTCGGAAGTATAGTTTGCTTCCAACATAGATAAGTGTTTATTTGATCTTAATAACGACTTTTCCACTTCTGCCACATCCTCCTCTGGTGGGAAGGGTGAAGATAATATATCCTCTGAGGGAGTTTTAACTGAAAGTTTAGCGATTTGTTTGCGGGGATCGTCAGGCTTTGAAACGCCGCGTATTGTGGTCTCATATTCTAATTCCGCTTTAGTTAGTAATGAGAAATTTATAATGTAAGCCATTATTACAAAACAATAATAGAAAATCTAAGTATTTACGCTGGCACTAGAAAAAAAATTAAATATCGCCAGAAAATCGAATACCGTGCTAAGAAAAGCTGAAATACACTAAATTATACAATGGTGTGATGATTGGTAAAGGATTAAAAAAAAATTCTTAAAGGTCACTCAAAGGTTGAATCACAATATTTTTTCGCGAACACGAGGCTCGTTAGTTCAACGGCTAAGCGGTTAGAACCGGTTGGCGACTCGACACGCTGCCCGCGGTGAAACGTGATTTTAGACCGACGTTAATTAAATCACCGTTATGTTATTTACACAGTTAAATTGCTTATGGCCAACCAAAATAGATAGAAACTGTACCTGTACGCAATTCACCACACCGGAATATATGCACACACAGGAGAAAAATATACAAGAGAAAAAGAAATTATTTCACTCACCTGTAAAGTGCCAACTTACGTTTTAAAAATATAATTAAAAATTCTATTGGGCGCCAATGTCGCACGAGTGATTGATTTCCACTTTTTTTTTTTTTTTTTGAAAGTTTAAACTCGCGTTATAATTCCAGTTATACACATACAACAAAAGAGACTATTATCCAGGGCGTGAGCGACGTTGTGGGCACTTCACAGGTCTTCAGATGGTGTACTCAGCTTTGGTGGTGTTGACTGGAGCAAAGAAGAGCGAAACCTCGTGTGTCCCTGGTATATATAGGACCGACGTGGAGGGGCGCGAAGGAACGGCCCACTGCTGTGCGTCACTCGTAGCGAGGCTCGCGGCGCCGGGGCGCGATGACGTCACACACTTTCCACCTTGTTATTTTTAATTACAAGAAAGTTTCTTTGGCAACGACACGCAAAGTTTGTTCAGGCTTTTGAATTAGTCGGTTTCCACATAAGAGAGTCAAAACGCTGGATAACTGATGCCGAACTCGTATTAAAGTTAATTTTGTATAAATAACGTAGATTGAATTAAGATAACAGTGTTTACTTTTTTGTGTAAGTACGTGATAACTTTTAACGAATAAATATTAAGGCGTTTTATTTTATTAAGCAAAGTTCTGTGAAAATGAACAAGAGAACCGTTACATAAATGTGGCAAAATTTATAGACGAAACAGAAAATACTGAAAGTTAGGACCCGGTCGAAGCGGTATTGTGGCGACGAGTAATTATTATTGGTATTTTATACCGATAATAATTACCGCTCTTAGTCCTCTACTTATAGTTCATTCCACGCGATCAAGACCATTGTACCAAGTAATGAAACCATTGTTATCGCAGTAAAGTTTATTCCTTCCACCTGCGAACATTTCTGTTCAACACGTTGCACTTTTAGCGATAATTTCAAGTGCTTACGTGAAAAAATGTTTGAGCAGAAATAAGAGAATTGATATGAAAAATTACGTTGCTGCGTAAGCTGTGCCATATTTACAATTATTTAACAAGAATTCCAGATTGCAAATATTCGCATTATTACTTTCACCAAATTGTAACGTAATTAAATTGATCGTCTACATTTTGTAAGCATTTAGGTAAGTAATAGAAGTTGCTATTTTTGGTTTTATAGCATTTTAGATTTTATAATACTCATGAAATAGAAACCCTAGAATCGCGATGAATGATTTTAACCTTTCATAATATAATTAGAAGACTGGCCTTTAGGTATTTCTCTAAAAAAATTGCATTGCCATGCTTCTGACTATGCTGCCATTCTTCTGGTCTTATCATTAAAGAACAATGATGCGAATTAGTGTTGCCCAAATTCAGTCTTGGTCTTGCAGTCTTGGTCTTGTTCTTGCGTTTTTGCAAGACCAAGACCAAGAACAAGACCGCGTATTTTTAGCAAGACCAAGACCAAGACTGATCGTGCAAGACTTGAGCAAGAACAAGACTAAGCCTGCAAGACTCTTGCGTCTTGCAGCTAGGACTTAGCGCTATTTCACGGAGTAGTTAGGTGTAACAGTTCGGTGTATAGGTACGCTTAGGAATTCTATGAGACGCAAAAAACTGTATCAAAGAATATGAAAAACTGGACCTATGCGCATTACTTTGTATTAATTCTTGGTCAAAAGAATTGATATAAAGTAACATAACCTAATGATAAAGCTGTTGTGTACTGTTATGTTTGATTTGTGTTGTATTTTATTTTTTATTGAAATAAATGATAAATCGTAAAACTCTTTTATTAAATTTCATATAAGTTGAGGGTTCAATCTCTTTCTAGACAGATATTGTTCTTTAAAATACAGTCAAGTTATTGTAATTAATTTGTTTTTTTTACATGTTTTAGCAAATGTAAGCTTATAAATCATAAATGTTTATTAAGAAACAGTTACTTCCATGGAAAACGACATATAGGTCAGTTGATTTTTCGAATTTCTTATCAAATCTTCAGTTATTTATTAATCTGCTTGATCTTTACTATGGCTGTGTTAATTCAAGCTCACAATGTTCCAATTCTAATACGTTTTTCTAAGATTTAAAAACTTTAATAAATAGTAATAGACTGATAGGTAATTGCAAGACTTGCAAGACTCTTGCTGCAAGACCAAGACCAAGACCAAGACTGGGAGCGCAATACCAAGACCAAGACCAAGACCAGGTGTATTGGCGCAAGACCAAGACCAAGACTGGCTAAGTCTCGTCTTGTTCTTGCATTTGGGCAACACTAATGCGAATAAATGCAGCCTTATTCCTGGAAGAATAAACAGAGCTTCCTGTTAGTCTACATAAAGATTCCTGTAAGTCTAAATAAAGAACGTATATTGAAATTAAACTACGTTTACGGATTTTATCGCATTATATTGGTTTCACTCAGTTATTACATTTAAACTCAATGATCTAGAAACTACATTTTAATTTATTACTAGCTGACGTTTCGAATTCTTTACAGGATTCATGGTCATGGCAGACTGAGGTGATATTTGTTTTTGTCTTGTAAAGAACCTTTTCTTGTAAAAAGAACATGTAGGCACGTTTCGTGCATTCTACCACTATGTCCCGCATAAATTACATTACAAAATTATGAGCGCGGTGCGTCCACTAAATACAATTAGGGTTGAATGTGAACGCTCGCTAGTCTAACTAAAGAACCATAGGACTTACAATGTAATTAAGATTCAGCAAATTCTACGTAGTGCTTTCTCATCTTTTTGTTCAATGTTTTAAGTCGTGTTTTTGTTAACAAGATGTAAATTTTGTTACTTTGTAAGTATTTCAGAAACAAGATCATACCTTTCCAAAAGACTTACCTTTAAAGAAGCAACGTGTCCTCTTGTTGTCTTATTTAGTACTAGAATTCCCACAGCTATGCCTGAACATTTGATTTTAATTTTGCCGTTTCTTACCGATTTTATATTTATTTGTGCAACAAGAGAGCAAAGTTGTTTTTTGTTTCGAGTACTGATTTTGAGTCCCGAGCAAGCGAAGGATTCTATGATTGATTCACGAGCGTAGCTCGTGAATCGATTACATCCGATTAATACACATAGATACTTAGTATTGGCGGTTGTATGACGTGAGAACTGCAGTTGACGACTAGTGGTATTGTAAACCAATTCTCGAAGTTGTGTTGCGATTGGATTGGTTTTGTAAATTACTAGGTTACTGGTGTCGAGTGAGGTTTTTTAGAATGCTACGTTAGTAGAGTGGACTTTTTTATTCCTGGAATGACAAAAAGAAACAGTATAGTATTGGTTGGGATAACGTGTAAAAGATAAATTTTTCATAATTATGTTGTCTAAACTTTATTCGTAAGTTAATCAAAAGAAATTGTGTTAAGTATTAACCAATATACTATATTGGAATGGATAAACTGATTTATTCGTCATTAGAATTAAGCGACAAAGTATCAGACCAAAGCTTGAACCAAATATATTGTTCTTTGCTTTACCATTGACAATTGGATATACATTGTCGAATTTGTATGCTAAATGTCACGATGATCGCTTCAGTAATTAAGGCGTGAAAACGTAACAAATGGATAAAGTGACGAACAAACAAATGCAACATCTTGGGGAAGCCTGCATGTCTGTGAGTTCTCTCGAAAGACATGTAAACTCTGTCAACTCACACAGTCCGCGCATTCGAATCGCGTGGAAGCCTGTGGCTTAACCTTCTCAGAGCGACATGAGGTCTGTATCCAGCAGTGAGGAAAATCATATGCAAGGCTGATGATAATAAGAATAACGATACTAAACATTTTCTATAACCTACGTGACTTTTTTACTTTAAAAATACTATCACGTATTGAAAAATAGCCCTCTATTTTTGTTTTTATGTGGCCCAAGTTGGAAAACTATTTCATAAATAACTTGATATAAAGCTTAAAAAAATTTCTATTTCTAGTCGTATGGGTTGGCCGATGCCGTATTTTGTTGCTTTATTCTCTTTCCAACATTGTTGCAGAGTATAAAGTACGCTTCAGTAAAAAATGTTTAGGGCGTGGACGTTATCTGCAAGTTGCATGCTTTTTTAAGCCATACAGTGGAAAGCTTTTACCGAGCCTGGGCAAGCAGTTACTTTGTAATCCTTTTAGATACTAAATTAATTTAACAGTTTTTATGGAACATTAATTTCTTTTCGTAAACTTTTAAACTAGCATTATGCACACTAACAATATAGTAGGCATTTCAAATATAAATGTGACAGTAAGTGTAATTCTTCAAACGTAGTGAATAAGTAATGTATCGCTACACTAAATTATAAGTTGAGTTAAAATCGATAATCCAGTTGACTGCAGTCAACAACTGATGAGTTTTTAGCAAGGAAAGAAGTTGAAAGTTACAA
The DNA here is from genome assembly GCA_944739405.2 of Euclidia mi. Lineage (NCBI taxonomy): Eukaryota > Metazoa > Arthropoda > Insecta > Lepidoptera > Erebidae > Euclidia > Euclidia mi. The sequence goes on along the minus strand of OX123183.2, from coordinate 41,135,580 downwards.
GTTTTCTGACGTCTATCCAGCGTCAACTGTTGTCTGTAGCCACCGACTGCATCTGAAAAAGCTATATTTAGTAAAGGAAAACATATTTTTTATCATAATAATTCAATTAGCTATCACTATATAAAAAAGATACGGAAGAATCTAAGCGCTTGACGTATAAAAATGTGATCTTTTACTGGAACTGTATTATTGAAATCCTATTCATCTTTTTCTATGGAATGTGAAGGTGGAGCTTAATTATTCTCAGATTTTTAGGCACTATTTTATTCAACGTTGAAACACAAAGGAGTGGCACAGACAGGCGATTTGTCTTCAATGTAAGCCTCATTACGTATATTCTTGATGCCTTTCAGACATCTCGCCATATCTTCCAGCTAACTTAGTATTTGCGCAATGCGAGTCAATTCTTTTTATTTCCTTTTTGGGTAATTATATTTCCGATGTCTTGGATGGCAGAATATGTCCTGGTGTTCAAATAAGATTTACCTTGATTCAAAGCATCTCTGTGTTTCGTATTTGATTGTTTAAGGTCACATACAACCTGAAAAACAACGAATCGGATATAGATTGCTTATGATATTTTAAGGCCCGGTTTGTAATGCGTAACTGTAGTAAAATTCTTTCCAGTCAAGATAAGATTGACTCATGAGGAAGTAGGTGTTTCAGCCGCAAGTTGCCTTGAAATAGAAATTATATCAACAACCGTTATTTCTTTTATAGGAACAACTATCAGCTATAGAAATTTATGTGATTTATAAAGCACCAAACATCAAACATCGGAGCTTATAGTTTCCAATGGCTGTTGCTTAGGTTTCATTTTATTTTTATAACATCTCGTTACTCTTGAATTCAATTTAACGATTGTGCCGAAATAAGAATAAGAATATTAATTATTCATTTGCTAGACAAAGGTGTTATGTACAAAAAAAAATGCTTTACCATTATGGTGTACAAATATAAATCAAATCATTAAGAATAAGAATAGCACATTAAGAATGACTATAACACAAAAATTGTACACAGCAATTTTACACAAGAATTTTAAACAATAATACAGAAAAATACGGTTGACATCACAGGGTTGATATCATATTTACACAGATATTCATAGTTTATCATAAAAAACATCATTTAAATTATAATAACATTTGTTAATTAATATAGATTTTAATTTTGATCGTAGTAAATTTGTATTCAATTGTTTAATTGTACTTGCAATTCTATTAAAAATGTAAGGAGCAATACATATTACACTTTTGTGCAGCAGCCAATGATATTACAAGAAAAGGGTAGATACGTTACCTACGTAGTAATCTATCCGTAGAAACGGTACCTTAACACACACATCGATAAATCCATATTTTATTGTATTTTCGGTTGACAAAATGTGTCAGTTTCACTTTGACGCCGGCTCGCGACGTCACACACCCATATGTCAGACTTGCCAACTGGCTTATGTTTAGCGTCCTGTTTTTGGTAAGCCTATAAATCTACTTCTTTTTACTTTTGTAACATCATTGGCAGCAGCGCTGTTTTCGCGGGATGAATTTGTAGCCTGTCATTATCACGTCAACTACGAACAACATTATCTGATAAACGCGGAAATAAATGAATATTATTTTTTACAAATAAAACAACTTCCATGATATAAAGCGACGGGAGTGTTGAATTTTTATGTTTGACAAACAGTGGTTTACATTTGCTCTATACAAGTATGTATAGAGCAAATGACAAACTACTGATTTTGAACTTAATTTATCTATATGATACTTCCAATTCAATTGTGGATCTATTGTTAGGCCTATAAAACGAGCAGTGGTGGCTTCATTTATATTAACATCATTACACACCAATTTGGTATCGAAGGTAATTTTGACCTTTGGCTGAAATGCATTATTGTAGTCTTATGCAGGTTAATTTTTAAGTTATTATTATCAAACCACGATACTACAGCGGCCAAGATGTTATTTATTTCAGACATTTTATTATTTACTGTTTTACAGGGTATAGTTATTGTGCTGTAATCAGCGAATATAGTCATAGGATATATAGTCGAACTTGGAAGGTCATTAATATATATAATAAATAAGATATATACCCAATACACTCCCCTGGGGTACCCCATATTTTACGAGACGCCTTTATTGAGGTTATAACTCTTCATTTTTATTAGTTTCGTAATTTATTCTTGTAGTTCAAGTAACATGGTGTCTATCAGATAAGTATGTATGATCGAATGAGTTGTAATACATTTCCTCTTATTCTGTACGTTTCAAGTTTATGCGATAAAATTTCATGATCTACGTGATCCAACGTCTGAGAAATGTCACAAAATATTACACTAACTAGAGACGATTTATCAACACACAACATTACGCTATTTAAAAAGTCATAGACTGTCGATGTTTATGGTTTTACCTTGTCTAAAGCCTTTTTGCTCATTGCATAAAATATGATTTTTCTCTAAGTAATTGTTGACCTCATTATAAATATATTTCTCAAATATTTTAGAAAATATTGGTACTAGCGCAATGGGTCTGTAATTTTCTATTAACTGCCTATTGTCTTTTTTAAACAACGACTGTATAACATTTAGCTTGAGATCTTTTGGATAGGTACCCATATCTATACTTATATTTATAAAGTAATTCAAGTGACGACAAATATCCTCATTTACTGCTTTAATTACTTTCGTAGAAATATCATCACATCCTACACTAGCTGTATTCTTTAGAACTTTTATTACTTTGTTTACATCAGAAGGCAAACATGGTGACAAAAACATTGATTTTACTTGATTACTGATTGAGGATGTTACGTTTTGGCCTGCACTTGCTATTGGTTTTATTTTTTGGATAAAATGCATTAGCAGTTTCAATAGGTTATTAGTTTATTTAGATATATTCAATTTTGTTTGGTTTATAATTTGCCATGTCTTTTTGCATTTATTTTTGGATGTCACTATGTTGTAATTGTGACCACGACGGCTGGTAAAAACAACCAGCGCGGCGACCAAACCTCGGTGGAGCGGACGGTCCGCCCCGGAAGATGCAGCCGGACGGTTGTGTTGCGCCGCTGACGGCAAAAAGCGCGACTGCAGTAACAGTCAGCGCACTCCTGCCTGCGCACGGCGCACCAACTGTGGCTGCTCCCGGGGCGCCCCGTCGCGCTTCTCCGGTGGGGATTGGTAACGCTGCGCAGCCATTGTGGGGAAACAAGGAGCCGCACCGCAAACGCGGCCCAAGAATACGCGGTCCGGCGCCACCAGGACAGCCCACTCCGACACCAAACACGAAGAGGGATCGTCCTGAAGACTCCACACCACCCAGCGCCGGGTCGAAACGGGCGAAAACAGACGCCACACCGAAGAGCGGTAGGAGCTACGCAGAGGCGACAAACTCGCACCTGATGGTAGCCATCGCTACTATCCCTGCCACGGACCTGACGGTGGAACAGGCGAAGCAGCTCGAACGCTCAATTGAAGAGAGCATAGTTGAAACTGCTTCGCCACACCGCCGAATAACGGGCCGGCACTCGCACCTTCCTTTAGGGGCAAACCTCTTGCAGTGGAGGGTGTCCTGAAGCTATGGTGCGAGAATGTAGACTCTTTAACGTGGCTCAAAATCACTGTAGCCAAAACAAGATGGCTGATTCAGGGAACTAGGCTGGTCGTCATCAGGCAGTCAGACATGACGAAGCGCGTACGCGCAGCGCTATGGCTGCCGAAGACGATCACACTAGAGCTACCGCACCTTGGGCATCCTGGAACCCGAGATCCCCAAGATCACGGAACGCGGCCGTCGGGTTTCCTTCTTCGCTGGCAGCGTGTACGTAATGTTCCACGCTTCCAGCGGGGGGGAGAGCTCGGCGGCTGTAGGGCCCGAAGAAACGCCGAGTGAAGGTAAGAACACAGCGGGACGAGCTGTACCAGCTATCCCAAGCATCTCGGGCATAGCCCGCATTACACCGGCGCCCGCAGCGACTACACAAACACCCACCGCTGCGATGGACGTAAAAGACGAGCATGACTCGTCTGACGGGAAGTCTATGGACAGAAATGTTCTCGACTCTTCGTCAGACTAGAGTCATACAAACTAACCTCCAGCAAATTGCAACGGCTACCCTACGCAGGCTGCTGGAGGTTAATCAGCAGACAATAGCCCTAATCCAGGAGCCGTGGATTAGAGGCGACAAAATATGTGGTTTAAACAACATCAGAGGTAAGCTACTGCACAACTGCTCGGTCATTAAACCGAGAACATGCATATACATTCCCCGAACAATACCAGCACTGCTGCTAACCAACTTCTGTTCTAGAGACCTCACTGCCGTAGGACTCCAAACAGGGCCCAACAAACAGATGTTAGTACTAGCTTCGGTCTACATGCCTGGCGATGAGGACATCCCATCTAAAGAGCTGGCCGAGCTGGTGCAGCACTGTGAGGACCACGGCTGGCAGGTAATCATCTCGGCGGACGTGAGCGCGCACCATCCACTGTGGAGAAGCCCCGATGCTAACAGACGAGGTGAGATCTTGACTGAATATATCTTTTCAACAAATCTATCTGTAGTTAACAACGGTTTGGAGCCCAAATTTGTTAGCTCCAGATATCAAACCATTGTAGACATCACGCTAGCATCGGATGGGGCCGCGGAACTTGTCACAAATTGGCATGTGTCCGCTGAGCCATCCTTTGCAGACCACAGACGAATCTGCTATGACATACGTGTGCAAGAGAACGTCCCACAACCTAGGCGCAACCCTCACAGAACAAACATCGCGAAATACAAGACGCTTCTCATCACAGGTTGACAGGTCCTATTTCAAGGACATGTCAATCAGCAATGACAACATAGAGCATAACACCAATTTACTAACAGAATGTATACAAACAAGTTACCAGCAAGCCTGTGTACCTACACTCACAAAGTCGTCTAGTAAAACCCAGTGGTGGGGAAGAGAACAAGAGGGACTCAGGCAAAACCTGAGGAAACTCTTTATCAGGGCTAAAAACACGAGAATGGAAGCAGACTAGCTCAAATACAAAGAAGTCCAGTCACACTATAAGAAACGCATAAGATTCCGCAGAGGCGAGTCCTGGCGGCGTTTCTGCAGCGGCATAAACATCACGAATGAAGCAGCCAGGGTGAAAAAAATCTTGTCTCAGGACAGCAACAAAACCCTTGGCGCCATTAAAAAGCAAGACGGAACCTACGCAACTACGGACGCTGAAATTAGCCTAGTCCTAATTGAAACTCACTTCCCAGGTTGTGAAGTAACCAATGACCGTCTATGGGACGAGTCAGACTACAGACCACCGACCCAAACAGACTGGCTGTTAGCCGAAAATGTGGTCACCACAGACCGGCTGAAATGGACAATTAATAGCTTCCAGGCATTCAAATCCGCAGGCCTGGATGAAATCATACCAGGATTCCTACAATGGGGATACACAGTGATTCTGCCGCACCTGCTCGAAATCTGCAGGGCCTCAATAGCACATAGATACATACCTTGCAGGTGGAGGGAAGTTAAAGTCATATTCCTCCCAAAACCTGGCAAAACTGACTACTCACAAGCGAAAGCATATAGACCAATCAGCTTGACCTCCTTCTTACTGAAAACGCTGGAGAGACTTACGGACCGACACCTCCGTGAGGGCGCATTACTGCGCAAGCCATTACACCCACATCAGCACGCCTATAGAAGTGGTAGGTCAACTGAATCGGCGCTGCATTCCGTTGTGGGAACCATTGAAACAGCGCTTACCAACGAGTTAATGACACTGGGGGCCTTCATCGACATAGAAGGTGCCTTCGACAAAACTAAGTTCAACAGTATCAGCCGGGCCCTCGAAAAGTTCGGAGTTGAGCAAACCCTTAGTGGCTGGATTGATCAACTGCTGAAACAGAGGGCAATACAATTCACGGTAAACTCCACCACGAGGGGCATAGTTGCAAAAGGCTGCCCTCAGGGAGGTGTACTCTCACCCCTGCTGTGGAACATTGTGGTGGACGATCTGTTACGGAACTTAAACGACAGACGATTCTACACGGTCGGCTATGCAGACGACATTACCATCCTGATCAAAGGTGACTCAGAAGACACGATCCGCAATCGGATGCAAGCAGCCATCAGGATCATGGAGGAATGGTGCAACCAACAAAAACTGACGGTTAACCCCAACAAAACGGAGCTAGTACTTTTCACCAACAAAAGGAAAATCAAAAATATGTGCAAAACACATATCAGCACTAAAACAACAAAAGCATGATACAAAATAAATTAGCGGGTCTTAATTGCGTACAATTAATTTATTTAAGGTATAAATACCTATTTATTTTCGACGTTTCGCTCGTCTTGCACCGAGCGTGGTCGCGGAGAGACTCTCCGCGACCACGCTCGGTGCAAGACGGTTTAAATTCAAACATTATTTCGTTACTATTCGATAGTGTGGGTCACGTCCCAATGCTCCGCTCCTCCATTGTCCATCTAGTCACGTGTAAGTCCTAATGTTTACGTACAATTGAACCACCTTCCCACCTGAAGCGATAGCCTTACCACCAATATTCCCGACGTGCTAACCATTCTCCGCCCCATTACACTTTTATATACCGTATTGCAAACGGAATAAGGACGTGAGTTGCTTACTACTATCCTCAGATGATCATTAAATGCGATTGTACAAATTGAGTGGAGTTATGACGCGGCTGAAGATTCGTGGAATCACCCTCGTGGATCTTGAATTTGTAAGGGCAATGCCGCAGTCATCGCTATAATAAATGATCTTGAAGGAACGCTGCTCCGCAATATAGTAGGTCGTTGGCTTACGAATAATGGCTGCCGGAATAATTACCATTGCTGCTTTGTAGTTTTATGAAAATATTTGTATAATCGCGGGAGGGATAAATGTTGCGGTTTAAATATGTCAGCCGCATTTGGCTCGAGCCGCGATCGCTTCGTTTTCCTTTTCACCCTTCGAATCCCTAACTGATTCTACCCTAGGTCTGTTACATCCCCTTTTATTCCAAGCTTTGTAGCCGCGGCTGTAAGATATTATTGCTAGACAGTACTAATAAAACTTTAGTGCTTTATGACTTATGCCATGCAAAAAAGCAATTTATGTCTATTGAAGATAATTAATTGAAAACCTTCGTTTTTTATATAACCTACATACATATATGTTTTATTTCTTGAATAAATCTATATAAATAAAAACGGATCACTGAAATGTTTGTACGCGCATTACTTTCAAACGACTGCACCAAATTAGATGAATCTTGTGATGTGATTTTATGTGTTCGTGATTGCCAGGAGATGTTTTGAATGAATAAAAAAATAAAAGAAAAATATTTAAAAATCCGTGTGATGACGGATTAAGAATACGGAATGTCACCAACCCATATCATCTCATAGGTGTCATAAGAGCCGACAGAGGGAGCATATTATGCAGAGAACAGAGTGCTGTTCTATGTGATATTTTGTATAGTTTTGTATGGAGCTTATGTCAAAAACGAATCTAAAATCTACAGATCTATCTAAAGTTCGAATATTGAAGTCCGTTAGTCAGAATATCACATAGGCTATATTTTGTCTCAATAACTAATAATAATTTATTTTAAGCTCAAAGCGCTTTATTTTTTCTCTTACATTACATAGATAATGCAATAAAAATAATAAGGTATCCTATATATACCTTTCTTTTTTTTAAATCCGCTTTTGACATAAGATCCATGACAGAAAATGGCCTTAAAGGAAATCTAAGAAGGCTAAATTTTCATCGAATCGAAACCCGTTTAGTAGGTTTTTACGTGAGTAACAAACAGCCATCCATCCTCATAACCTTTCGCGTTTATAATAATAATAAGTGGCACAAGATATTATAATGTACTTATTTCTTATTTTACTCAATCTGAAACTTATTTGACCTGAATACTTTTAAACTTTCGCGATGTGTTGTAAGGGGTCTATGTCGCATAATTTTTTAAATACATAATTATGTTATACCTTAACCGTTATCTAATTATTATTAAGTATTTGACTTGATCTGAGAGGTACCATACCAAAACAGCTTTGTTTATTACAGGACAGCTAACGCATAATCATACTGATAAACCAGTTACAAATCGTTGATTATTCCATCCACGGTGAAGGTAAGCTTTAAAGGCTCTAGTTGACTTTGATATGGATTTCGGGATCACAAACGGAATATTTTGGCACTTCCTATTTGAGGCACCCGGCTCAAATCGACTTTATGTTTGTTTTGCATTTATTGAATGGAGTAACTCAAGAAAACGAACTTCGTAAACGTACACAGAGCGTTTACTTTGACAAAGAACGACTTCCAAAGTTCAGTCATAAACCAGCACAACACACATTTACAATTAAAATTTCTTCAGATGTAAAACGAAGGGCGAATGTTTATTAATATTTCGTATTGTGGTCTGGCCGTAAACGGATTAATTTTGCCGTTTGCCGAGGTGTATCTAAAAGCGGTTATGATATCATGTTAAATGTGCTGCCGTATCCGCAGTTACCTGCTGAGTAAATTGAATCTGCGGTTTCTTTGAACGAGCGCCGAATGTAGCTACATTCGGCGCTCGTTTTTTGGAAAAATAACTGTGAGTGTAGTGATTGTGTTTACCTACTAGACTTATAACTTTTTTATACTAGTACAGATAGGTGTTTTGTTCAGAAGCTACCATTTAAACTAAATCTTCCCGTGGGTGTCGTAAGAGGCGACTAAGGGATAACACGATGCAAATACCATCTTTGCGTAGAGACGGAAAACTCGACATCAAACCCTATACGACTGCCTCGTAGGTCTCGCGGCATAAATGTGCGCGTGGGATCGGGAGGTCCCGGGTTCGATTCCTGGGTCGGGCAGTGTTATTGGGTTTTTCTGTCACGAAATTAGTAGTGATTGTGTTTACCTACTAGACTTATAACTTTTTTATACTAGTACAGATAGGTGTTTTGTTCAGAAGCTACCATTTAAACTAAATCTTCCCGTGGGTGTCGTAAGAGGCGACTAAGGGATAACACGATGCAAATACCATCTTTGCGTAGAGACGGAAAACTCGACATCAAACCCTATACGACTGCCTCGTAGGTCTCGCGGCATAAATGTGCGCGTGGGATCGGGAGGTCCCGGGTTCGATTCCTGGGTCGGGCAGTGTTATTGGGTTTTTCTGTCACGAAATTAGTAGTGATTGTGTTTACCTACTAGACTTATAACTTTTTTATACTAGTACAGATAGGTGTTTTGTTCAGAAGCTACCATTTAAACTAAATCTTCCCATGGGTGTCGTAAGAGGCGACTAAGGGATAACACGATGCAAATACCATCTTTGCGTAGAGACGGAAAACTCGACATCAAACCCTATACGACTGCCTCGTAGGTCTCGTAGGATCGGGAGGTCTCGGGTACGATTCTTGGGTCGGGCAGTGTTATTGGGTTTTTCTGTCACGAAATTCTCAGTAGCAGCACGGAGTCTGGAAATTTGCCGGTACGGCAATAGGCTCGCCCCTTATTACGTGGGACTAAAGTATATCTGGCGAAAAGTGGGTGTAGAAATACACCTCTGCCTACCCCTTCGGGGATAAAAGGCGTGACGATATGTACCTATGTATGTATGTAAAAATGAAGAATATGTGACTAAAGATTATTGATATATACTGATTAAATACACGCTCTTATTGCTGGTATGAGGAGCATACAATGTCCTATATACCGGCCGGGGCTCTGCCCGCTCAGATATCAGCTATCACGACGAAAGGTGGGGCCTGTGTTATTCTGATGTGCCTCTCATATAATATTAGGAACATCATAACGTTTTAATTGCTGGTATTACGAGCATACAATGTCCCATATTTAATAACCTCCATTCAGTAGTTTCCCATGAAAGTCTTATAAATACCCATATGTACAGTTTACATTTCATCAAAACTTCTGTCCTCACAAATTTTTCGAGTGTATATAATAGTAGTAGGACACGCACATACGGCTCAATATGTAATTTATAATAAGTATCTCATATAATCCATAACCGCTGTTAAAAACCGGCGTTCCATATCTTTAAGAGTATAATCAAAGTAATTTTAGGCATCGTCATATCGTCACTTGCCTATGAGTGCCAGTTTTTGTAGAAAAGAATCGAGGAATTATGAGGTCTAACGATAACGAACCTATGAGATTGGTTCGTATTCAGCAGCAGGCATTCGCATGAATATCAAATGGTATTAATAAAAAGCTTATTATTTTCCGAGTGACTAATAACTTAAAAGATGACTAAATGTTTGCAACCAATAAAATAAGTTGCTAGCGATTAAATATTTTCGCGACTATTATATTAAATAAGATTCAAAATTAAGGGTCTTATAAAAACTAAAAACATAATAGAGATAATAGCCGAGGAGCTATAAATAATGACTTGGCGACTAATAATGTTAGTAGGTAGGTTATGTTAGGTTTTCTTGTGACCTTGTACCCAAAAATAGGAGTCCTGCGAAGCAGGGCTCCGTCAACTTGGCTTAAAAGACTGAAGCGTCTTATTTACATATACGAAACACTTCATTTAAGACAAAATCATTTGCCAAATATTGAAATTAGTATTATTTATGAATGTCCTTATTGTAACATTTCCAATTCAGTTCCCAAAAAAAAAATGCTGCTAGTTAAAATTAAAACGAAGCTTATTACTGACATATTTATATGCTACATTTTACTTATTACGATACTCCTTATTAGCTGCCAACCCATTATATATGGTACCCACTCTAATTATTTTTGAAACTTGTATTCGCTTTACTTAGTCGCCGCATTAAATACATGCCTTAATAAAATTGAGTGTGTCTGCGTCGGCGGTCGCTTTTACGTTGAAAATAATTATAAATTGTTATAGCAAATATTTGTGATTCCTCATGACTTTCTCATGGCATTATGGCTCTTAGCTGTATGTGGCTTTTTCTGAAGCAAGTTGATGTACAAAAGAGCAGCAAAAGAATCAATAAAATAAAATATTTATGTAATGGTAATCTTACATGCTTACTCATTAGTTTGCAATCTTTGAATAATATGTTTCGACATACTTACTATCATTACAAGAAGTAAGAACATTATAAGAAGTTTTCGCAGTATTTGGTGGATTAAATAGAGAGATATAAAAATAACCAAGTGTGTTGATTTTGTATTCGCAGTCATCTAGCGTTGCTTATAGCGATACAGGCTCGACCCCCAGCTGAGTTTCAACAAATCGTTAAATATTAATAACAACATCAATTTTAATTCATTTTCACTGATATTCCAAAAATATTCTAAAGGCTAAAAATATACTCATGTAATTTGCAATTTAAATTCAAGGCATAGATACAAGCACAAGCATTCCTTTCTTTAAGAAAAACTAACTAGAATAGATAAGTTATATCAATTGTTTAGACACTTAAACTACCTATTCATTATTCTTTGTAAGTGGATGTTTTTATTTACGAAAACTTTTCAGTTTTACTCTGTAAATGAGCAAATGTGAGCAATACATGTAACTACTGTGGAAGTCGATTTCTTAGAGATGAAAGAATAAACACAAGTATATATTGTGGCACACGCAATTTTTTGTTGTGAAATATATCTACGATAGAAGATTTAGACATCTGTGTGATTTTTTAAGCTAATTATGCCATTTAAGCTATGCTCCTTGGTAATGTAATGTTCCATTCGTTTTTCCTCTTTTCTTTACAACTTCTTATTTCTTTACAAAAGGAGAGAACTGGCTTAGTCACTGTATAATACCAATACTTGACATTTTAACCTACTTTAATTTTTAGCGTTATGAACTTTCTACATCGCCTCTAAATAAATCTATGCAATATCAATTTAGTTCAGCAGTATAATTATCAAACTAAAACCCAGCTCTACTGCAATTTACACATATATCTTTATAAATCTCGTTGCCGTGTCGAGGAACGGGACGCAAGTATTCACCTCACGTTTTGCCAAGAGGGACACCTGCACCGACAGGCACTAAATGATTCACTAAATTTCGTATATTACCGCTTATTTTTATTTGTGTTATGCAAGGTGAAAAGCAAAAGGGAGCATTTATTTTTTGATTTTTGATATGAGTGAAAAGAAAGGTTTTAGCGTGGCGGCCACCCACTGGACCTCGTAACAGAGGTAAACCTGCCGCAACCGTGAACCTTTTCCTTAGAACTAAAATTTAGCAGTCTAAATTTTGGTTGCCTTTATTTTATAATATGTGTTGATAAATTTTCGCGTAAATCAGGCGTACAGTTTATTTATTTTGCTTTCTTACAAATTGAAGACACTTAGTTTTCTGAATGCAATCGTAAGCTTGCGTAATAGGTTTAGGTTTGCGATAGAGTAGTTAGAAAACATTCATAAAGTACACTCATACGAGAAATCATATCGATAACCACAAATCCTTCATGTTCGTTGCTAAAGCGTCGATAGATTTGAATATTTCGATTAAGATGATCTGAAAGGTTTTTCTCAATCTAGTGGAATATGTACATGACTTGTTATGTTCAGTATTCGCAGTGATTGATTGCTGCGAGTGAGTACAATGGGGCCGGATCTATCTAGTTGAGGAGAGTAATAGTCGATGTATAGAGTGAGCCTAATTATGATAATATACCGCTTTCTCCGTACTGAAGTCTATGACATCGTTACGTAACATAACTTTTGTGTATTTCGTAAATTGAGATGCCAATTTGTTTCAGTTAATATTTCAGTCAACAAAGTGTATGCCTACGTTTGCCACGTTTGGTATAGGTCGTGGTTGAGCTATGGCGTAAGACAAAGAAGTCAAGCAGGCATAGTCAAGCACGCATTCAGTAGGTATTTCATGCCCGATGACGTAACATTTATCAATAGTAGCTAGATTTTGCACGCGGCTTCGACCATTTGAATTATTTGCTAAACCGAACGAAAATCCATTCGGTACATTTTGTGTTTATCGCGTTCATACAGACATACAGGATGCGGTGAGGGCTGCATTTTATTACATCTACCTATACATAGAAATGTTATACCTATGTTCATGGAACGCCTTTTACATTTTAAATCTTGACTAAAAGCCAATAAGTAAGTCTTTCCGTGACCATCCTAAAGCGTTTCGGGTAGTTGGGGAAAATGTAAATGAGTAAATTGAACATGCTTGCTGCGAGCTCCATAACACCAAGAACCGATATACGTAAGTTCGTTACTGCAGAAAGTGCAGCGCGTTTAATCTTTTAAATAGATTAATTGATAGTTGTGTGTCTTACAAGGGTGGTCTCAAGGCCCCTTGTTACAATGTTTGTAAACATTTCTTGAACATGGGGACTATCCCCCATACGGAAGTTGTTTGTCGTCACAGGGGATTTTGAAAGGTTGAAACTGTGGCGAAAATCAATAATTCTTCTGTCTGACTTGACAGCAGACGATAAGGAATCAATGGGTATTGGAGCATTAACGCCAATAGACGAATAATACATTATATTTCCAACATAATTTTTCTCAAAGATTTTAGATATTTTATAAAGGTTATCTTTGGGTGATCAAGTGGCTAAGTAACCAACATATAATAATAGGAGGTAGTAAATACAATGAATACCTACTAGAGTCAACTAGTTTTGTTAATCGTTTTTGTGATATTTATATCAGGCTTCGGAGGGTGCGTAGAGTCGAACTCGGTTCTTGTATTGGAACAAGAATCGTTAGGCTATGTTTGAGGCCTTCAGGCGATATTTAAACTCCAACATTAGAGTTCGCTACTCATATGAAAAATAAAAAGTAAGCCCTCAGTCCTGTTTAACTAACGTTGGGTCACCATGCGATCGTTATATTGAATTGTGAACCCGTTACAAAATAAATGTGCCCTAAGGTTATTGTACTGTAGGTAATATAGAACGTTTGCTAGAGTATATATTTTGTCGGACGTTTGAACAGGCGACAAAGAGAACGCCGTTTCCTCGAAGCTGCGTTGCTTCATCCATATATTGCTATGAGTATTTTAACAAAATAAGGGAAGCACTAGCGTCAGTAAAATATCGTTGGAAATGTATATGACGTTACTTGTAACTGTGGCTTCTTACGCTTGATATGATTTGTGACATGGGATTTTTTAAATACTAAGAATTTTACTACGTATTTTTAATACATTTGTTTATGCCTTCAACTAAGGCTAGGTTGTGTGCCAGACATAGTTTCACGAAGTTAGTATTATAGGGAGGATTCGAACTCAGCGGATTTGCGTAAAGATTGGCAATTGCGATTCGTGTGACTAAAATATTCAGGGAGGTAGATGAGGGACCGCGGTAGTTTTAGTGAGTTGGCCTCAAACTTCATGAGTGAGAGTCTCACACACCCCTTTCCTTCAATCCCAACTCAGTCAATCACTCGACACTTATGCAGCCGAGTGGCGGAGTAGAGATCGTGTTACTATCTTTTCAATTTCAAGACCAATACCTAAATGATTAGGTAGTCTAAGAGGAATGACGATGCATCAACCGTTAATGTAAATTGGGTACTCACGACAACACTATCAAAATTATTAAGATTGAGTAGAAAATACTTTTAAAAAGGGCATCATACAAAATTATGGGTTTTTTACGCGTCTTTTTATATAATTTAAGGTTTATATACCTACCTATATTTTTTGACGTTTTGGCCGACTTGCAACGGCTGTGGTCACGGAGGGACTTAATAATTTAAGCTGAATAATTTGATTATTTAAGCGATTCAAACCCGTTAATACATTCATAAACTTGCACCTGTTTCTCAAAGAGGTAGGCAGAGACTAAGGAAGGCCGTTTGCTTAATTAAGTTAATAAGTTTGTATAATTTTATTTAGACTTTTGCGATTTGTATGTGTATAATGGTAAAAGTAGAGAATGAAAACTAATTCAGTAGCCTAGCTTTAAAAGCATAACAAACAGGCTTACTTGTAATATGATTATGGATTACTCCACCGCCTTATATTGTTATCCTAATGACGAACAAAAAGCGACTTAGAAGGACATGTTTTTTATTAACATTATTATATCAGACGTACAACTGAAATTACGTTAAAGTTGCGGACGTTCTACAAATTATGTAACACTTGAAATTATTTTAGATAAAATTACATGTATTTAGAACAGTTACATTTGAATATGTGTAACATTTACCTTATAATTTATGACGGGAATTGCCTAGACGTAGGCATAATCCAATATTAGATTTAGCTGGTTTCAAATACAAAATACGAAAAATGACATAAAAGGATTTAATTCTATTATAGATGGAATATCAAAATTATTTTAAATATTAATTTAATACACAATTAAGACTTCGGTCTCCGCTCGGCCGGCGTGGGATTTTTACCCCGTTAGTGTGGGTTTTCCAAAATCCCCAGTCCACTGCTATGTGATATCGAGGAAACCGCGTTGGTTTTTATGGGTAGGCCCCGAACCTGTGAACAGAAGAATCTCTACACATCTGCTCTACCTAAAAAGAAAAAGAAAGTGTAAGACACCATAATAGTAAATTCTTTAGCCATAACAACACAAGTACAAGGCAAAACATTCAGCAAAGTAAAGCTTTAGTAAATATGTTTCAAGTAAATAAGAATTTAAGATAAATATTTAATTAATGCACTTTAAATATTAATTACGTTAATTAATGAAATTTCCCTAAATACGGCAGAATATTTCTGTTTATTTATTTCACAACGAAAATTTTATGAAATTATTTCATCGACGGGAAGTACCTGAAAATTTCCTGGTAAAGATTGTGAAGCTTTTTATACATACATATATTATAAATATTGGATACTAGAGGACGCCAGCAGCTACGCCTGCTTTTTCTTTTGAATTTACCCGTTTTGGCCGATCCCTTGGGAATTACGGGAAATCCCTTCTTAGTGCACCCCTTCGATCTCCAAGGAACATGCATGCCAAATTTCAGCTTCCTGCGCCCAATAGTTTCGGCTGTAGGGTGTCTGTCAGTCAGTCAGTAACGCAAGGATTTTATATATTAAGATGTTTACTCTGTACCTACGGAAATTTCAATTTATGATTATGTTCAAAACTTATAGCAAAAGTCATCGCTTTCTGTACAACAAACACACAAAAATACGATATGATACAAAACCAAGGCCTGTAGGCAAATGGCACTCGATTAGCGATATCGCTAATCGCTAAGTGCAATAATGTATGGAACTGACATAGACTTTCTATATGTCACGTGGTCTACGAAGAAAGAATTGCTTATGTTGACATGGCAATATGGAATGGAAGAACATAATAATATAATAATTTACTATACATAGATGGCTATCAATCATCATCTATAAAACTAAAAAAAGGACGCGTATTTTAATAAAAAAATATACCCTGCTTTCTACCGATCCTAACGACGTAAAAATTAATGTTTGTACGCAACCCATCAGAGAGCAAATTATTTCAGAAAACTGAGTAACAATAAATAAATATTTTACAGATTTAACGGAGCAAATAAAAACACGTTTGAATCCATTAAGGGAACCAATGGAAACACAAAATGAGATACCAACGGATTGAATATATAGAAAATCAAATTCATAGTGGAACCTTAGTGAAACGGGCAACCTCTGTTGTATTTGCCTTCTCCTGGGAGTAGGCGTCGCCCCAGGTGGTGACTTTTAAATCGTGATCACTCGTGGGGACAACATGAATAATTTAAATACCTCTGAAAATATGCTAAAATTAGATAAGAAAAACTAAAAAACGCTGACTCAACAACTCTACCACAAAGGAATGTTTATGAATAAGCCAAGATCAAATTCCTTTAGCGGAACAACTAATCAAGACAAAGTGACCACTAAATTATCAGATGAAACAGCTAGAAAACCCGTAGATCAGCAGTTCACAGAAGTGCACTATGGCAAATGGCCAAGAACCAGTCCAGACGCAATTATACGTAGCCAAAAACAAACAAAATTGAATTACTGGCTAGCAGCACCAGCAGTACCGACATCTAACAGTTTCAAAGCACTCGACGATGTAAAGCAGATAAACCTGAAATTCAAGCACCAAAATATATAAGACCCCCACCACTATTTATTGACGGCGTCAAAAATATCCAACCCTTACAAAAATTATTAGAAAAAGTTGCAAAAGGAGAGTATGAAATTAAAGTAATAAGAAGCGACAGAGTTAAAGTACAATCGAAAACAGCAGAATCATACTCCACTATTTACAAAGAACTGAAAGCTAAAGACACAGAATTCTTCAGTTACTAGCCCAAACAAGATCGCAGCTTTAGAGTGGTGCTCAAAAATCTACATGCATCGACAGACAAAGAAGAAATAAAAATAGCTATTGAGAAGCTTGGCCATAAGGTATCAAATGTCTGGAACATTTAAAACTCAAGAACAAAACAGGCGTTACCCATGTGGAACATCGAACCAGAACCCCGTGAAAATAATAAAGACATATATAGCATAAAATCTCTATTACACTGTCGCATATCGTTTGAAGCACCCAGACCTAAGCGAGTAATCCGTTATTAATTAGTGCATTGAGACTAATTGCCAAGATTATAATCACACTCAAAAGTTCTGCAATAGAAAGCCCAGATGTGTCAAATGTGCAGGTTCGCATCACACTTCACATTGCCCACGGAAAGAAAGGTCAAACCAGGTTAAATGCGTCCTCTGCGAGGGAAACCACCCAGCTAATTACAAAGGCTGTACAGTGTACAAGGAACTGTTGAAAGTCCGATATCCTCCCCAAACCACCCAACACAAAAAAAAGACTTACGAATGTTGAACAAGCACCTACAAATAAAACAACGAATAACGGAAAATCGTATGCATCAGCCACAAATAAATTCCCCAAGTATGATTGTAGTAATAATGTATAATATATAATATGTATGTGTATGTAAGTATATTATATGATTTAATTTTATGTAATGTATGCGTCCGTCATATCTATGAAATATAATTATGATTATGTCGAACTCCACGTTTTTAAATACACCTACCATTAATCTCTGCACCACTCTAAGGTAAACTGGCAGAAAATGCCTAAGGCATTAAGTCCACCTTTATACGCTATGTGTATATAAAGTTAATAAATAAAAATAAAATAATAGCAGAACACTTTTATCTGTGTTATGGACAACGTATTATTTCATTGAAGTCTATGATTAATAGTACCTTCAGGTTATTTTCGAAATGGATGCCGATATGAATGTGCTTAGTGTAACTGGTTAGTCTACTTAGTGCAACCATTAGGTAATTTCCTAGGGTACTTACATATTTACCAACATGATTGTTATTTGTTTGAGTAAAAAATAGAAGTAATATCATTATGAAAAATCACAAAACCAGAAAAACCTTCGAATAGGTAGATGTAATTAAAATACTTGAGGCGAGCAGCCCTATGGCCCGTTTGCGTACGGCGCGTCTGGAGGCAAAGAACTCTGGGAGTCGGCCGAGTTACAACACTGTTACATTATATTACCGCGGCTATAGTGATCGTGCAGGTGCAAACCGCTTGCTACTTGAGTGTAAGTGTTGGCCAGTACTTCCGTAGTTTGTAAGTATAAACGGTGGCGTCGCAAGTTGCTATCCAACGTTTTTCACTGAAGTTTTCTTGTAGAGCAGCGATGGAGAAATATCTAATGGGAATGGATAGGTATGATAATATAGTCGTTATGGTGCTATCGTTTAATATGTTTCTGGTTGTTGTCTCACAGATATTGATTTTTTGTTTGTTATTATTGTTAGAGGTTATGGACTAAAAGAGAAACACTTTTATAAATATTCACTTGATATTTATTCACTTTGAATATCACTAGGAAGTATATAAATGTCCGTTTACTTTGAGAGCGTTTAACAGAGTGAGCAATCATTATAATAATGATACCCTATTAATAAAAAATATAAATCAAATGTTGCTATACTATTTGTATTGTTTTACACTTAAATATAAATTTAATAATTTAATTTTTGCATACACTATAATAATATAATCTAACACGCCCCCTCAAAAATTATACAATTCAAACAACAGATCATATATATCACCTCCAAGTGTTTGCTGGGAGTACATATGCGTAAACATGGTCCAACATTTGTTGCTAGGATTAGGGAAAACCCAGAAAAACCTAATCAGACCATTTCAATCATTTGTTAATGATTATGACATAAACTTAATAGCCGAATCTATGCGGCACAATAATCGATAATATATTTATTGTGCAATACAATATGGTTGGTAAAAAAATCAAACTATACAATAATAATAATACTTATTCTAGACCCATTTTGTATCTGAGGTCTTGAAAAGAACTCGCTGGTAACGTCTTAGTCAAAACATCAGCTATTTGGTTACCTGTTGGAATATAATTTAATTTAATTATATTTCTCTCAACTTGTTCCCTTGAAAAATGATATTTAATATCAATATGTTTTGACCTCTTATGGTTAGATGGATTATTAGCAATGCTAATGCAACCGTTATTATCTTCAAATATAATAATAGGTTTATTAATTTGTATATTAATACTTTCTGCTAGAGACTTGAGCCATAAGGCTTCTTTCACAGCCTCGTACAGGGCCATATATTCAGCTTCAGTAGACGAAGCTGCCACTGAAGTTTGTCTCTTTGTACACCAAGTTATAGTACATTGTTCAAACAATTTGAATAAATAACCGGTAGTACTTTTTCTATCCGAATAGTCATGACCACCCCAATCAGAATCAACATATCCACATAATATATTGTCATAGTTATTCCTTTTATACGTTAACTTTAAATTTATAGTACCTTTAAGATATCTTAACAAACGTTTTAAGCAATGCTATAGTTCTTTATTATTATTTTGTGTATAACGGCTTAATATATTGACCGATGTACTTAAATCAGGGCGAGTACACAACATAACATACATTAAACACCCTATAAGGTTACGACATGGTGCATCATATTTATCTTTCAGATTTAATGAGTCATAATTCAACTTAGCTTCAGTAGGGGTACTTACAGGGTTGCAATCGATCATATTAAACTTATTCAAAATTGTTTGAATATAAGCACTTTGATCTAATGTAATTTTATCAGAATACCTTGTTACTTTGATACCAAGAAAAAACTTTATATTATGCAAATCAGTCATTTTAGATTTAGTCATTAAATAACCTTTGAATTCATTCATTGTATGAATGTCAGCACATGTGATAACCAAATCATCGACATACAATACAACATATATGTTTTTCTTGAGATTTCCTTTATCTAACATATATATACACCTATCAACTGATGAATTTCGAAAACCTTTATCTTTAAGAGAACGTTCGAATATCTCAAACCAACACCGTGCAGCCTGTTTCAATCCATATAATGCTTTATTTAATTTACATACATAATTATTAAACTTACATACAACGCCTTCAGGAATTTTCATATATATTTCTTCCTTTAAGACGCCATTTACAATCTATTATATTTTTATTCTCTGATCTTGGCACCAGAGTCCATGTATTATTTATTCTATGGGATTCTAGCTCATCTTCGATAGCTTTCTCCCAATAAGACCCACTATCAAGTGACTTTATATCATGAAATGATTTAGATATAATACATGCAAATGGTTGTGCACCAAATAAGCAATCATCGTCACCATCACTTTCCTTATAACAAATAGGGGGTCGACCTTTGAGCCTATCACTCCTTCTAGGTAAATCAGATTTTTCGCTTACAGGTAAAGAATCGTTTTCGATCACAGGTTCACATGGAACCTCATTTAGCACGTTGCGAATTTCGTTATGACTTGCTAGTTCATCAGATTTCGAATTATCTGATTTAGGTATACTGGTATCTTGAGAGTCTTGAGACTCAATACAGATATCACTTTTGTTCATTCATCATTCATAGACTCACGCCTCTTTCCCTGAAGGGATAGGCAAAGGCATATTAAACGCCCACTTTTCGCCAGTGTTTTGATCCCACGTAATAGGTGGCGAGCCTATTGCCGCTTATCGGGATATTTTGTTTGCCAGAGCCTCGTCCGTTGATCGGCAGGTGCACCACTTGCAGGTGAGGTTGGCTTGGGACCCTAAGTTCGTGGTGGGAACCCTATGCATCCGGGAACCCTATGCACCCATCACTTTTGTGATGAGAATATTTCACATTATTCCCTTCAGGCTTTATTGTAGGCCTGGATACCAGAAAATTTACCTCGTCGACTATAATATCTCTAACAGTCATCTACCTTTCGCATTCTGTGTTCCATACCTTATAACCATTTGGACAATAGCCCACCAGTATGCCTTTCCATGACTTGTCGTCAAATTTACATTTACTGGTTTTATTATGGACATACACAGTTGAACCAAAAATCCTAAGGGTTTTAATATTCGGTTTCCTATCATGCCACATCTCATATGGTGTTTTATAAACATTTAAGGCTTTTGTTGGCGAAATATTTATTAAGTAAACAGCAGTTAACACTGCTTCCGCCCAAAATCGCTTATCCAGCTTTGCACCAGTTAACATTGAACGAGCCTTTTCGGTTATAGTTCGCACCATACGTTCAGCTACACCATTTAATTGTGGCGTTCTAGGAATACCCTTTGATTTACAGTAATCTTTCATTTCGGTTGATAAATATTCGCCACCGTTATCACTATACAAAGTAACTAATAACTAATTTAGAATTAAACTTTGACTCACTTTTCGCAACGAAATCTTCGAATGCCGAAAACACATCTGACTTATAAGTCAAAGGGTAAACCACACAATAATGGGTGAACTGATCGACAAACAAAACAAAATAATTCTTATTATCAAACGTTGAAGGAGTGATAGGTCCACATACATCTGAATGTACAACATATAGAGGTCGCTTTATGTATTCCTTATTCTTCATTTTATTTAAAGGTAGTCTAGCCTGTTTGCCATTTATGCAAGCTTCACATAAATTATTGGTAGGTAATATGGATTCAATTTGACGTACATCTTCAATCAAATTATTACATTTTAATTCTATAAATTTAGTGTTACTAATATGACCCAGGCGTTGATGCCATAAATCATAGTTATTTATATTATCCTGGCGTAATTGGCAAACAGAATGACCCTCCCTCACATTATTAAAAGGTATCACAAAATCTAAAGTAATTAAGTTATTTAAAACATTACCTGTCATGATTATTTTACCATCCTTCAAAATGAGTGTCCCATTCCGATCAAAAATTATGTCCAGGCCAGCCTTCTGCATCCTTGAAACTGACAATAAATTGTACGGTACTTCAGAGCAGTACAGAACATTCTCCAGTACACCTGGAACACTGTTGTTGATTATAACATTGATTGAACCTCTCTTCGTGGCTGAAATAAATGTATTATTTTTAGCAACAGAAATATTTATTGGTTAACGTAAATATTCATATGTAATAAAAATATCATCCCTGTTTATAATATGATCCGAAGCTCCCGAATCCAACAAGAATGTAATTTTGTTTGGACTATTTTCTTGCCGACACTGTCCAGTCATGAATGCATAACCTGAAAAGTCATCAGATTTCGACTCTTGCGATAATCCGACAGTTTGAATCGTTCTCGTTCTGTCCGCCATATTTTTCTGTTTATTCGTCCGTTTAAAATAAAAGCAATCCTTTTTAATGTGTCCCTTGCGTCCACAAAAATGACATTTTATAGACTTCGTATTATTCTGCACTTTAAATTTTTATTATACTGATGCGGGTAGTTCTCTAACTTCCGCTTATAAGTCGTTCCGTTTTTATTTTCAACATGTAAAACTTTTACACTTGTGTCACTACCCTCATTCTTCAATTTAACTTCGTGGTCTAATAATCTGGTTTTGACGAATGCGAGGGTTAGGTTATCTTCAGTTAATGTTTCTATAGCCGTGATGACCCCATCATAGGTATTGGGTAGTGTTAGCAACAAATGAGCAACCTTGTCGGTCTCTTTTAATTTTGCGCCGGCTGCTAACAATTCTGTTATCAAGTCGTCAAAAATCGTGAAATGCTTTATAAGTGGCATATCACCGTGTAATTTTAGACCCAAAAGCTTTAACGCTAATTGACTTGCGAGGCTTTTGCGTTCATAAATCAAATCCAAACTTTTGAAAACTTCTCTAGCCGTTATACCGTCGTTCACAAAACCGATAAATGAATCCGACAAATATTCCACTAGAATATTTTTCACCATTCTGTTATTCTTTTCCCATGTCTCGGACCGTATTTGAGGAATGTCACTATCGACAACGTCTATAATCTCCATTTCACTTAGTAACGATCGTATTCTAAACTTCCATATACTATAGGTATTTATCGCCGGCAAACGGTTTAATATTCCTTTTTTGTTTTAAATGTTCCATTACTCACGTTTACAGCACTTTTTATTCCACACGATAGAATAACGATTTAAACACTATAGACAGTCGGTAGTTGTAACTATTTTTTTTTTACTGAATTTAGAAACGCGGCACTGGGCCCATAACCTGTTAGAGATTATGGACTAAAAGAGAAACACTTTTATAAATATTCACTTGATATTTATTCACTTTGAATATCACTAGGAAGTATATAAATGTCCGTTTACTTTGAGAGCGTTTAACAGAGTGAGCAATCATTATAATAATGATACCCTATTTATAAAAAATATAACTGTCAAATGTTGCCATACTATTTGTATTGTTTTACACTTAAATATAAATTTAATAATTTAATTTTTGCATATACAATAATAATATAATCTAACAATTATATTGTGTAATGTATTTTTTGTTTAATGTATTTATGCAATATTTTCCTTTATCTTTGGCGATACGAAGGTATTACACACTTTTAATAAAGTATCGATACTATATATGTATCAAAATATTATGTGTGAACTGTGGTGTCGTCGATAATTGCCATAATAATATTAGGTATACTACCGAACTCTCGATTTCATCATCATCATCCTAGCGTATTTCCCAGTTGCAACCAAGATTTCTGTAAGCCATGGAGCAAAGTTTCTGATACACACACATTCGGTACATAACACACACTCATACAATCGTCTAACCATGATGAATTGTAGCCGAGTTTTCTGATTTTCCAAAGACATATTAAGCATTAACAAACACCGTGTGTTGGTATGCATTTGCTAAATATTTTCAGGGGTGAATATACTACTATATTTGAATACAAATTCATGAAAAAATGACTCACTAACTGAATTTTCTTTTTTCGTAATCTTACCTATAGGTATTTAAAACATCGACTCGGTGTTTTGACCGCTACCGCCGTTCAGCTGACCGGCGCGAGCTCGCATTGCAGGTACCTAACACACTCAAGCCAACACACCTACCGTGCAGTCTTATTCTGCACCAGTCAACGGTTTATTCTGATTTATTATCCAAGTATCATGGCACACTGTTTGAAATAATTTTAGGTGAATAGGAATACTGTCTACATTGTATTATTAAAATATTATGCAAATGCAGATCAACATATTGTATAATTAGGTTTTATTTAACGGAGCAAAGAAACAGTTAGTTAATTTCATTCTTCCATTACTCTAAAAGGTGGCACTTAACGATGCAAGGAACTAACTAGTTTAAGAAATCCCCGGCAATGAGGACCGTCTTAAACGTAAATAAAAATGTACAATAAATTACATACACGATTCCACACTAACATTGTAAAACAGTAGCGCATTTCTTTTCACGTCCTATGTTAGGGAGCTTTCAGTTCGATTTGGAGTTTGATGAACTTTGCTTGATCATCAAAATTCCATCGTAACACTAGTTGTACCTAAGATAATGTCACCAGAATTGACAGAATTTTAGCTTTTCCGCAGAGCGAATGCCGTCTGACCTCGGTAACTCAAAGGAAAGGCGATATTCCACTGCTCAGACCAGTATAAGTATATTCATTGGTACTGAATTCCATTAAAATATCGACTGTAAGAGACTTCAAATAAATTTATTGATTTATTCTGGTCGTATCCCCTGATCTGATCCCCTTCAGATTATTATTATTCTTTCATTCCTGTCTGATCCACTAAAGGCTTTGTGATTCCGGTAAGTACAGTCAAGAGAAAAACAGTTGTTCATGAAAAAAATATTACTTTTATTTGTTAAGGTATTTAAAATCATCACAGATAATCAGACTTGGTCTATTAATTTGGACAATCCTTAATAATAAACAAGCGTTTGATCATCTTAATTAAATAACAAAAGAGCTCTTAAAATTACTATATAAAATCATCACAGATAATTAGACACTTGGTTTTCCCTTAATACATAATAAAAATTTTTTTTATCGTCGTACTTAATTAACGAACAAAAACAGAACTTAAAATTACTACATAAAATCATCACAGATTGTCAGACATTTGGTCTTTTAATTTGGCCAAACCTAAATATTAATCAAGCTTTTGATCATATTAATTAAATATCATAACACAGAACTTACTTTCTAAAATCATTATAGATAATCAGACAATTGGTCTTTCAATTTAAACAGATAACAGAAACATAAGGTTAGGCTAAATAAAATTTAAATAACAAATAAAATAATCATTTCTTAATAATATACTAGACTAGATACAAAAAAAAGGTTTTCTAATTTGGACAAGTTACTTATAGTCTAAGCTTTTCTAAACAGTGACCAACTGTAATTTTTCCACTGAGAAGTTGGTCAGATACATGTTGGTACCACTTATCAGTTACAATTTCTTTTGTTAACCGTCGTTTCGAGTTTGACGTTTCGACACTGTTGATTTTCACAATTTGCAAATTTGCGTCGTCTTTTAAGGCTTTTAAAAGCTGGTATAAATTTGGATTTTTCAGTAAACAGCTGTTGAGCTCTTTATGCCAGGATTCCACAGCATTGGTTGTGCGATGACGTTGATGGTAGGCGCACCAAGTGTCCACGAAACTTTCATCTTCCAGCCACTGTGTTACTATCTAATCGTTGAAAGTTTGGATTTCTTCTGACTCCGGACTGTCTTCCATTATATAGCACCATCCGTCTAAGATATATTGTCTAGGTAGCAATGGTAATAAGGCTGTAGTCGCTACATGCTTGCGAAATCGTTTATTTTTAGTTATATTCAACGCTTTAGCTTTCTTCCATACGTTATGAGTAAAATGAAAGTAGCATCCTTTTACTTCAACTGAGGGAAAAACAGTTGATATGGCATTCATTGCTGCTCGCTCGAAATCTGTCATATATTTCAGTGGGTTCCATTCTGGGATACATTCCTTTAATAACTGGAATAGTTTAAGGTAGATATCTTCATTTTTTCTATTCAGAAACGCATATAATAAAGGTACTATTCGTGTGTGCTCTTCATCACTCCCAAGATCTCTATGGATAGTGTATAGTTGAACGAATGGTGTTTTGCAACAATCAAAAGTTCCATCACTCAAATAAAATTGAATCGATCGCATATATTTCAGTACATTTGTATCTGCGAAAATTATTATTCGAGTATCAGAGGTCTCGTCATAATGATTGACTAGTAGAAAAGCTTTGAGCTTTTTTGCATCTTATTTTTGATATACCAGCTTGTTTATTCCTAGCATTGTACAATGCTGTTTTTATTTTTGTAAACGTCGGAAGCTTCCTTATTAGATCTAAGCCGGTGTCGTTGAATTCCGCTTTAAAATTATTGTAAATATTCGGTATTGGAGAAAATGATGATGATAGAACTTTTTCTCGACAATCATGTAACTTCTGTGCCATAATATTATCCAATTCACTGGGATCACATTGATGATGTTTTACATTAGTGATGTTATTACCCTAAAACAATATAAACGATGATTAGAAATTAACACTAATGACCGTATAAATAAAAGACACCATCAATAACATTACACGTAATAACTACCTTAATGTTAACAGACCCCGAGCAATTCTTTCGCCAGTTGACACATCGCCGTAGGCTCCACCCAGTTTTATATTGTTTCTTCTTAGTGTAGTGTGGTGACCAGCTCTAAGTAAAACTATGCCACCATTTCTGTTAATGTATTTTAAACTATTAGAAATTTCAGAGGATGTTGACGGTTGATTACCATCTTCAGACATTCTGGAACGGATATAAATATAATATGACTATTTAGTATATGAATTATCATAATAGCATCACAAGTATATTATTATATAATATCGTACAAATTGATATAAAATACGAGTACCTAAGATTTTAAACAACAAAAATAAAATATTAATCTAAAGCTACTTACTTTTTTGGAAGAACACTTTTACTTGACACACACTTTACGCAGAATAGAGTTAAAAATAGACTAATACATTCACATTGATAACCCTTTGCTCGCAGTCAAAAAATCTTCACTCATCCGTGATTGGTTATTCCGACATTGTTAAACAATAGTCGAGTCGATAACAATAAAGCACAATGCACACCCATATTTTTGCAGCTAGCAACTATTAAAAAGGGTTCTAACCGGGTGCGGTGGTTTGGCCAAGACGAAAATGTAGAATAGTTGCTTTTGACGTGACAACGTCTTATAAATTGGTTTGCCGGGTGACACTTCAAGAAACTGCGTTACGCTCCGCTCACGTTATGCGCTCACAATGAGAGCGAGTGAGAGGCACGCGTCCCGCCTAAGAGCGAGAGAGACAGACATAAAAAGTGAAAGGCACGCGTCTTTCATCCTTCTTCCTACTATACGAATGAATATTCACATTAAAATTATTTTACCACTCAAAGTCGTTGTCACGTAAAACTTTCGCCCGTATACCGACTTTACAGGCAACCAATTTTTTTATACTAACATATACGTGTCCATTACGATAAATATGACGCACATAATGTATTTCAATAAACCCTGTATGTATATATTTTGTTGCTGACTGTCCCAAAAATTAGTTAATAGGTAACTAGAGTATCCGACTGGAATCAAATATTTAAATATATTTGTGATACCCTACATGGTGGATCAGACCGGAATAGAAAATATTATAAAATAAAACTGATCCCTCAGGGTATCAAATACGGTGGATCCGACCGGAATAACTCAATTTATTTTCTAATAAACTTCTTATTGTTTTTTGTCACACACTGACATTAACAATTATTTCCATGAGATATTGTGTTTTTTTTTTGGATTTTCTGTGAATCTTTGGAATGGAACAAGCGATGTAAGTGAGACTTTCTGAGGAACAGGGTTTGACGGCCACTTTATCTCAGCAATCTTAAGGTTACTAGCGCAAGTATTGAAAATTCCTTTAAATGACCCATTATCTTAAACGAATGAGTAACACCGGGATGCAGAAAATAACAGCGTGTGTAGCGGCGGGCAACATCTAGTTTATAGCAATTATTATAATTCTCAAGCGATTGAATACTGATGTGTGAATGTGTGGTCTACTCCTGGTTTCGAAGTTTATTGGGCGCCCGAAGGCCTAATGATTTTTGTATTACGGTAACGTTCTGATCTAAAAACTACAAGCGGTTATTCATTCGAGTGGTGACCTCAGCCAACACTGCTATACCTACTTTGCCGAACTGTTACTCTTAGTAAGTCAATTTAAACTAGGAGCTTTAAATGTATAATTTATTATATTAGTGAACTGTTTATCATTGCGATAGCCTAGTGGAGATCCCAACGGACTGCCATGCAGAGGGTATCGAGTTCGATTCCACGGCACGCACCAATGACTTTTCGCAGTTATATATTATAGTTATTATAGTATTGAATTGTTAATTTTCCCTTGCCCCGTGCCTCGGAGAGCACGTTAAGCCGTCCGGTCCCGGTTGTCATGAAGATCTTTGACAGTCGTTACAGGGCGTCAGTACCTTCTAAATAAACAGGTACTAGTCGCTATCCCGTCGGGTTGCGTATGTCAGTCATGCAGTAGCTCTGCGGAAAAGCTAATATTCAGCCTAATCCGGTAAGACTAGTAAGCGGACCCCAGGTTGAAACTGGGATAACGATAAGTATGAGGATGTATAGTAAATTATAAATCTACCACAGGTGAAACAACGGGTAAACTGTATATAAAATAATATTTAATTGTGCCTGACAGTTAGACAACACAAAATGTGTTCGTGAGGCGATCGAGCAGAATAAGGGATCCAAAGTGTTCCAGAGGGATCTGTCTGTTGGGCAGAGTCAGCTGACAAAGCTGAAGACGGATGATGGCATAATCGTATCGTCCAAGTCTGAGCTCATGGAGGAGATCGAAAGGTTCTATGGACAGCTATACACGACAACGCAACAACCCGCAAGTACTCCAGCGTCAGACCCTAGAGCTGGATTGACCCGACACTATACCGAAGATATCCCGGACGTCAGCATGCACGAGATTAGTGTGGCTCTCAAACAGCTCAAAAACAACAAGGCGCCGGGTGATGACGGAATTACGAGCGAGCTTCTGAAGGCTGGCGGTGCACCCGCTAGAGAAGCCCTTCGGAAGCTATTTAATTCCGTCATTCTCGAGGGTAAACGCCTCAGGCATGGCACAGAGGTGTGGTGGTGCTTTTCTTTAAGAAAGGGGATAAAACCCTCTTAAAGAACTACCCATCACACTTCTGAGCCACGTCTACAAGCTGTTTTCGAGGGACATCACGAATCGTCTCGAGAGCAAGCTAGACGACTTCCAGCCTCCCGAACAAGCCGGTTTCCGTAAAGGCTATAGTACCATAGACCACATACATACGCTGCGGCAGGTTATACAGAAGTCCGAGGAGTATAACCAGCCCCTATGTTTGGCGTTTGTGGACTATGAGAAAGCCTTCGATTCGATCGAAACCTGGGCGGGCATACAGTCTCTCCAACGGTGCCGGATTGACTACCGATATATCGAAGTGCTGAAGTGCTTGTATGAAAATGCCACTATGTCAGTCCGCCTCCAGGACCAGAGTTCGAAACCTATTCAACTCCAGCGAGGAGTGAGACAGGGGGATGTCATATCCCCGAAACTGTTTACCACTGCGCTGGAGGATGTTTTCAAGCTTCTGGACTGGAATGGACTCGGCATCAACATCAACGGCGAGTACATCACTCACCTTCGATTCGCAGACGATATCGTAGTCATGGCTGAGACCATGGAAGACCTAGGCACAATGCTCGATGGCCTCTGTAGAGTCTCCCATTAAGTAGGTCTTAAGATGAACATGGACAAGACGAAAATCATGTTGAACGTCCATGTTGTACCTGCTCCTATTCAGGTTGGGAACTCTACGCTCGAAGTTGTCGACAAGTATATCTACCTGGGACAAGTAGTCCAATTAGGTAGGTCCAACTTCGAGAAGGAGGTCAATCGTCGAATCTAACTCGGTTGGGCAGCGTTCGGGTTTCGTATCAAGACGAAAGTCTTTGACCAGTGTGTGTTGCCAGTGATGACTTACGGATCAGAGACGTGGTCGCTCACTATGGGCCTTATCAGAAGGCTCAAGGTCACTCAGAGGGCGATGGAGAGAGCTATGCTTGGAGTTTCCCTGCGAGATCGAATCAGAAATGAGGAGATCCGCAGTAGAACCAAAGTCGCCGACATAGCTCTCCGGATAGCCAAGCTGAAGTGGCAGTGGGCAGGGCACATAGCTCGAAGAACCGATAGCCGTTGGGGCAGAAAGGTTCTGGAGTGGCGGCCAAGTACCGGACGATGCAGCAGAGGTAGGCCCCCCGCAAGGTGGACCGCTGAACTCGTCAAGATCGCGGGAGGCGGTTGGATGCGGGCGGCTCAAGACCGGTCTGTGTGGAGAACCTTGGGGGAGGCCTATGTCCAGCAGTGGACGTCGTTTGGCTGATATGATGATGATGAGCCTGACAGTTAATTGTAGTATCTTCGAAAACATTTGTATTTTACGAAGTAACTCGAGGGCAGACATACCAATAGCAGTTTTAAAGTAATTATGAAATGCGATCGGACTGTAATTAAACAACTCATCATGGTCAGATTGCAGTGGCGAAATTTCCATACGAAATGGAAATGTTTCGCTATCGAATACATATAATGGTTAAAATGTATTGGATATTTAATGAAATATATTTAAATTACTGTTCTGATACAATGTTTCCATTTCTATTTGATTAAGTTGTACCTTGCTCTTTTTCTAAATTAATATTTTCTCTATTCGTAATCTTATTAACTTATCATCATCATGATGTTAATACAATGTTTCCATTTCTATTTGATTAAGTTGGTACCTTGCTCTTTTTCTAAATTAATATTTTCTCTATTGGTAATCTTATTAACTACTTCTAGTCAAAACAATAAGGATAAAAGGATGTAACTCTGTATCATTAAAACCACCGAATGGATTTTGATACACTTTGATATAACCTAAAGCATTATTTAAGCCATTTATTTCAACTAACACCCACCCGGGTGGACCAGTGGGCAGGATTCAGTAATAATATGATACTCGGCCTGTTTGTAAAACGGTTCGCACTCAATCATAGCACTCTCCCGTTATGAGATGCGCGATGCACGTTGCCTGTTGGAAGATAGACTTTATATGATTTCTGAGAACATCCTGAAGAACTCACAGACATGTTGGTTTGGTAACGACGGTTTTCTGCACCGTTTAAAAATTATGAATAAAGTTCAATAGCCTATCTTTAGCCCAGTTCATAAACCAACAGATTGCCACGCAGGGCATTAACATGAATAATATTTTTTTTACTGCTTAATATATTCTAGTTGTTTTCCATGTGGAGCAGTATTAAGAATACAAAATGTGTAACTACCGCGATGTATTCTGTGGGTGTCGTAGTGGCGACTTAGGTAAACAGCAAATAATATTTTTTTTAGGTGCCTAGGGTTCCCACCAAGATCTTAGGGTCCCAAGCCAACCTCACCTGCAAGTGGTGCACCTGCCGATCAACGGACGAGGCTCTGGCAAAGAAAATATCCCGATAAGCGGCAATAGGCTCGCCACCTATTACGTGGGATCAAAACCCTGGCAAAAAGTGGGCGTTTAATATGCCTCTGCCTACCCCTTCGGGGAAACAGGCGTGAGTCAATGTATGTATGTATATATATTTTTGCAAAGACACGGCAAACTCGACGTTAAACTCCATACCAACCCGTTTGGTCAGGTTTACATTGAAGGCCAAATACTCTTACTATCTCACAATGTTATTGTGACGAAATTCAAGGGAGGCTATGGTATGGTTCATAGGTGGACTGCGAAAGGCTGAAATAGTAATATTCTAGTGAAAGCAAAATATAATAATATAATATACTATTCTAACACATACACACATCACCATCTAGTCCCAAACTAAGCAGAGCTTGTACTATGGGTACTAGATAATGGATAAACATACATATATACTTGTTTTTTTGTAAATACATACATATTATACATAGAAACACCCAGACCAAGACAAACATCCATGTTCATGCACACAAATGTTTGACTTGAGCGGGAATCGAATCGCGAAAGGTCGCGACCTTCGGCGTAGCAGTCGCTTACACTCCCGCTGCGCCAACCGGTCGTCAATGGTGTACATGTACCCTGTGTAGAGACACACACAAACACATTCATTCAAAGACTCGACAGAAGTCAAGACATTGTATGAAATACGTAAATAAATTCAGGCACGGTCCTAACATGGACAGTTACTTAATAAGCTTTTATTTCAGCAAATCAAAATAAAGCTCGACTCACCGCAGTTCGGAACAGTAACAAATTATGTTAAACGTTCGTTGCTCGCGTTTTCTTACAAGAACTAAATGGCGACAATTAGGTAACATCGCTTGAGCTCTCAGCTTTTATTTGATTTTTATAACAGACGCGAATAACGAAACGCATCCCTCATCGCATCTTCCCGCTCTCGCCGACTCGTCTTCGCGCGAAAACCGCGAAGTCTCGACCAATCGTAGCGCAGATCGAGCCGCTACGCAATCACGACGCGCACGCCCCGCGCGTGCCACGAGGATTCCCGCTCGTTTTCTCTGAACAACATGTCTACGTTCGCGTCCGCACTTAATTGTGATGTTAACTGCAATACTTCTGTGTAATTGTGTAATGTTATGTTTGTGGACAGTAGACAACACACATGACCCCAGTAGTTCTACGAAACGAATCCCTCATACCTACAAAAAGCTAGCCGCCATTATTACACAAAAAGGCCCACCATAAAGAACTCCCGCTAAATTTTGGCTGCCCAACGAATGAGCTAATAGAACTACAAACTGTGTTGTGTTCGTGTGTTCGCGAGTGTGCAAGATGCCGCGTACTAGAAGGCAAAGTCGCCGTCAGACGGAATTCTTCGATATGAATTCAGAAGGTGAAGAAATGACGCCAACGCAAAGGCCTGCGGGACGTAACACGTCCGCGGCCGAGCAGTCGCCGCCGCCGCCGGCGTTCATCACAGCGAGTGACCTAGCCTCGATGATGACGTCCATGCAGCAAGCACAAGCCGACAATTTCGAGCGTCTGCTGACCAGAGTACTCGAAGTCCGGTCGCCATGTTCTACGCCCGCGCTGGCTACGGCCGCGCCGGTCTCACCTACACTGCCCCCCATGTCAGGAAACTTCGCCGGGTGCCATTCTCGATTCAGCGGATTGGCCGGTGAATCTCTGGATGGGTTCATTGACGCGATAGAAGCCTTCAAAGACTGCGCGAACATTAGTGAGGAAAACGCTATTCGCGGCCTATCGATGCTTCTCACCAACGACGCAGCCACCTGGTGGCAGGGAATGAAAACCAGCGTGTCCACTTGGGGCTAAGCCCTACAGCATCTGCGCAGCGCCTTTGGTGACAGCCGACCTCCTCACAGGATCTATCTAGAGTTGTTCTCGAAGCCGCAAGGAGCAGAGTCGACGGAGCTGTTCGTAGCTAAGGCTCGCGCACAGTTGGCGCGAATCCCGAGTGGCGACCTTAGTGAAAAGGTCAAGTGTGACATGATCTATGGATTACTACATGTGAGAATCCGAAAACGATTACGACGAGAAGAGTTTTCTGATTTTAGTACTCTACTCCAAATGGCTCGGAGTATCGAGCACTTCAAAGAGCGCCGCCGCCGTAGCTGGAGCAGTTCACCGCGCGCCGCAGGAGTCGCCAGCGCCGGCAACGGCCGCCCCAGCGACGATAGCGCGGCCCTCATCGCAGCGACAGAGACAGTGACCCTCGGGTTTTCGCCGTTCTGCAGCTGATAAGCCTACGGAGGCTGCCCCGCGCGAAGATAAAAGTGAAAGTGATCAGTGTCAACCGATAAACAATATTGAACCACGTTCGAGTAATATTTCGTGTTACGGGTGCGGCGAGAGCGGGGTAATGCGACGCAATTGCGCGAAATGTAATTCCCGGCAAATGTTTAGCGCTCTCGAGCTCGTGCGGTCGGTGACCCCTGCAGGCCCAACAGCGGCAGCAGCAGATGACGCCGGTAAGCCATCCACGAGGGGTAAGACGAAGTACTTTACTCAAACACTTTGTGAATTCAAATCAGTGATTCCTATGGTTCATACTTTTAGTAGTAATAGTAAT
The DNA here is from genome assembly GCA_944739405.2 of Euclidia mi. Lineage (NCBI taxonomy): Eukaryota > Metazoa > Arthropoda > Insecta > Lepidoptera > Erebidae > Euclidia > Euclidia mi. Next base: position 41,101,117 of record OX123183.2, on the reverse strand, counting down.
GAGTATGCTATTAATTCCCCTAGCGATCGCGATTTATGTGTTAATAATCCTAATGTTAAATGTAAAAACGTCTCTTGCCAATGTCCATCACAAAGTAGGGTGACCATTAATTTTCCGGGACAAACCCCGGCAATTTCCAGTTCCAGGGTGACTAGGAATTTTTCGGGAAAAACCCTGCAAAGTTGTGAATCCGGTAGGGTAACGGGAAATGACCAATATGAGAGGTCATTGACCTGTTTGTCGATAGGTTCCCTGCATAATGGCGTACTGCGTCGGCCCATTTTGGGTATCGAGATTTTGGGTATCCAGGGAAGGGGCCTACTTGATACCGCGGCCAAGGGTACTATTGCCGGTTCTTCACTCTACGCGTTGCTGCAACAGCTTAATCAGCCTTTCACGTCGTGTTCGATGCGTGTTAAGCTCGCCGACGGTTCAGCACCAACGCGCCGAATGTTATCAACTACCCTGGAGGTGAAGATTAAAGGTAAGAGTATTAATGTTGATTTTTATGTGTTCCCGGATGCCACCAACGCTGATACTTTGTTGGACATTGATTTTATAAAAGCAGCTGGGTTGGAAATTAACTTTGGTTCTTCCACATGGCGGTTTAACGGTTGTAAGCAGGTTTACCCCTTGGAATATGAATATCCGACTGGTCTTCAGAATTGTTGTGCTACTGAGATCCTGAGAGAGGATGAGGGAATGATGCTGAGCTCTCCCGAGCGTGAGGAGTTAGCTTCCTTTTTACAGCACAACGATGATATCTTCAGACCAGGGGGAGAACCAACGCCGTACGCGGAACACCGTATAGACACTGGAGACCATCCACCTATCTCTGCTCCGCCTTATCGCCTCACACCTGCGAAGAAACAGCTGATGAAGACTGAACTGGACAACATGCTCAAGGACGATATTATCGAGGAGTGCGAGTCTGCTTGGACGTCTCCAGCTGTGTTAGTCCCTAAGAAGGACAATAGCATCCGATTTTGCGTAGATTACCGCAAATTTAATGCGATCACCAAAACGGATAGTTATCCTCTTCCGCTCATAGATGAGCTTCTCCAGTTGACGAAACGTCATTGTTTTATGTCCTCTATCGATTTAAAATCAGGCTACTGGCAGGTACAGGTCCTTCCAGCTGATCGTGACAAAACCGCCTTCGTGACACCGTTTGGGACATATCGCTTTAAGCGTATGCCGTTTGGTTTGAAGAACGCGCCATCTACCTTCCAACGGTTGATCGATCGGATCCGATCTGGCGCTAGTTTGCAAAGTGTTGTCCTTCTAGCGTATTTGGATGATCTTCTGGTATTTCAGAGGATTTCAATAGCCATCTAGAAGACCTGCAGAAGGTATTCGACAGGTTGCGTATGTTCGGGTTACGGGCTAACCGAGCAAAATGTTTCTTCGCTCGCCCCGATATAAATTACCTGGGACACGTTATTACTCCTGACGATATCAAACCCGATCCCACTAAGGTGGATGCAGTCCTTCAGATGCCCAGTCCCAGGGATTTAAGGCATTTAAAGTCTTTCTTGCAGACCTTTTCGTGGTTCCGGAAGTTTATTCCCAATTTTTCCCAGGTGGCCCAGCCTTTGACAGTTTTAACGCGGAAGAATGAGCCCTGGAGGTGGGAATCAGAACAGCAAAAAGCTTTCCAGGCTCTGAAGGACAAGTTAACCTCGGCACCTATACTAGTCCAAGCCGACTACACTAAAGAGTTTGTTTTGAGAACAGATGCTAGTAACCATGCTTTAGGAGCTGTTCTCTTACAGGGAGATGGTCCTGAGGAGAGACCTATAGAATATGCAAGTCGTTTGCCGACCCCTCCCGAGAGGAATTATACCACCACTGAGAGGGAGGCCTTAGCGGTTGTTTGGGCAACCGATAAGTTCCGTGGCTATTTGGATGGGCACCCTATCGTTGTAAAGAGTGACCATCAGCCCCTCAAGTGGCTCTTAACTTTAAAAACGCCTAACGGACGTCTCATTAGGTGGGCAATGAAATTACAGGCCCTCGATATCCGTTATGAGTACACTCCAGGGAAAGCTAATGTTGTGGCTGACGCCCTGAGTCGACCTCAGTGCCCTCAGTGTGACTACGCCGCCGATGTAGAAAGCTGTGACGTCTGTAGTGTCATCGTGGACTTACCCAGGGCTAGTTCCGCAGAACTCCGCAAGGAACAGCTCGATGATCCCGAGGTTGCGAAGATCATAAATAGCCTTAAGGGTAAGGAACCTGACGACACTCAGTGGTTAGGTAGAGGGTACATCCTGAACCAGGGTGTTCTATATCGGTACCTCCCTGACACTGACACTGAACAGCCACAGCTCGTCGTGCCGCTTACCATGCGTGAGAAGATCCTAAAGGAATTCCACGACGCATCCACAGCTGGTCACCAAGGGGTTGAGCGAACCTACAATCGGATCAGCCGAAATTATTATTTCGTTGGGATGCGTAAGTACATTTCAGATTACTTGAAGACCTGTGAAGAGTGTCAGCGCTATAAGGCATCCAACCAGAAGCCCGCTGGACTCCTGCAGACACCTGTTCTCAATCAGCGTGGAGAAGTACTTGCCATTGAATTGTTCGGGCCCTTACCAGAAGGCGAACATGGTGAGAAATGGGTACTCTTAGTAGAAGATACAGCCACGAGGTGGGTAGAGTTGTTTGCTCTGACAGAAGCCACCGCTGAGATATGTGCGCCTGTACTCATCAACGAGTACTTCATCAGGTATGGTTTTGCACGCCGTATCATATCAGACAACGGTGTCCAATTTGTTTCCGCCACCATGCAACAGTGCATGTTTATCCTTGGTATCCACCAAAACCTGATACCGCTGTATCATCCCGAGGCGAATCCTGCAGAACGGAAGAACCGGGACTGACGTACTCAGCTGTCGATTTTAGTTAAAAACAATCACCGTATGTGGCCTAAATTTTTATCTTCAGTACGGTTCTCGATGAACAGCGCCACCTGTTCCTCTACAGGAGCTAGTCCCGCCCAGCTGACGTTTGCTAGGGAGATGCGTACGCCATTCGATGCGCAGCATGATTTGCGGGCTATATTGGATAAAGAGAATTTCCTTCCCCAAATCACGCCGTATCTCCGTAGATTTTTAGATAATTGGGATGTTATCCGGGATAGTGTAGAACGACAACAGGATGATCGGAAAACTCAAGCTGACAAGACCCGTCCCGACAGACTGTAGGTTACCAGGTGGGTGACTTAGTTTTTATTACCAATCACCTGCTTAGTGACGCTTCTAAGGGTAGGACCCGTAAGTTCACGCCGAAACGTGATGGACCCTATCGCATTAGTAAAATAGTTAGTCCTACTACTTACGAAGTCACTGATTTGGATTCGAAGCTGTTAGGAAAGTTTCATGCTTCTGACTTGAAGCCTTACCGTAACACGTCAGGTCAGATCTCAGCTCCAGTGCAGCCTCGGCGCCTTCGTGGACGGCCCCGTCGTTCTCGTAGTGTTTGTGCCGAGTCACCTACGGGACGTTTAAGTGACTCTGAGGGAGAGGGTATAACAGACGCGAATAACGAAACGCATCCCTCATCGCATCTTCCCGCACTCACCGACTCGTCTTCGCGCGAAAACCGCGAAGTCTCGACCAATCGTAGCGCAGATCGAGCCGCTACGCAATCACGACGCGCGCGCCCCGCGCGTGCCACGAGTATTCCTGCTCGTTTTCTCTGAACAACATGTCTACGTTCGCGTCCGCCCTTAATTGTGATGTTAACTGCAATACTTCTGTGTAATTGTGTAATGTTATGTTTGTGGACAGTTATTATAAGGTTTTTTTACAAAAAACTAGCCGCCATTATTACACAAAAAGGCCCACCATAAAGAACTCCCGCTAAATTTTCTATTTAACTTACAATTACAATACAACTCAAAAGCGTTGGGCAGACACACTGAGAAGCCTTTAACAATAGGTTTAGTTGTACTTTGAAATACTGAACCGGGCAAGAATGAAAATATTTCAGTCTGTCTGAGTCTTGGGAGGAAATGGTTGAGCGAACGCAGAGATATGCAGTTCTTCTTGTCCTTTACGTGTGTATGTCTTACTAGTGTGTTTACCTTCTTCAAATTGTTGAAGTGATTATGATATTTTATATTTTTGGACCGATAAGCTTAATTCGTGGCATTATTAGATCACAAGCTTATATTCTGCTGAATGTGGTTGGAATATTATACAAAATTAGTTATCGGATCTTTATCGCGTAATTGAACTAATTTAAGTTATAAGTACTTGTTTTCCCGTTAAGTTCCGAAAGTTTAAAGTGGTTAGACTAGAAAGCGGCCCCTGAGTTACCAGGCGATTTTTTTTAAGTAATTGGGTTGACATTCCAATATCTCAAAAGGGTATTTACATCGTTTTTTGTAAAATCTTTATCAGATATTGAAAACAATATACCTACTTATTTCAGACGAAATATCTTGAATAGATGAAAGTCACAACTTGAAAGTCATTGATCTATGTAGAATAAATTCATTTCGAACGGAGAAGTGGAACGCGTTACCATTCCTTCACTTATTGTGTCTCAAAAATTGAACTAGAAAATACTTGACATTATTCTTAGTCATACAATGAGTCAGCTCAGCAAAGAGAAATATAGAACGTGTGTGCTAGAGACGAGACTTTAATATGTTAAAATTCTAAGACTAGTCTCTCCTTTGTTCCCGTAACTGTATTGGTTGTGCAGCCAGCTGTGGTATCTATAGAAGGTACTATTTTTGACATTCGGGAAGTCTCAGGAACACTCAATTTAATCAGAAGTATTACTAAAAATGAGTTTTTATTGCTTAGAAGAAACAAACTGTTTTGTACTTTTCTTACACGAAGCGAAAAAAGAATTGTTTTTTTATTTGCGAAGATATCGAGAGGAGCTTTTGCCGTGTTCCTTGTAACTAGTCTCACTTTGAAACAACGGATACGTATCTGTTGAGACTGAGGCAGAAGTTGTCTGTAGAAGTCCTGTCTCAAAGCAACTATTTATAAATCACACACACACTTTGATGTTCTAACAATGATACCTGAAAATATATTACTTGTAAATTATTTATTTAAAAGACGATACCAACATATTAAATTACTTAGTTTGTACATTTACATTTATATGAGAATATGTGAGTTTCACTAGCCGGGGTGTAGTTTCTGAGCTTATTTTTACAGTTATTATATTTCTTGCTTTGCTCATTGACTGCAAAGTGATTGCATTTTTGTACTTGGAGCACACAAATGCAAAAAATGCAGTCACCCGGTGCGGCAAAAAGCGATCTCGATGGATCGATCGTTTATCAAAATTAGGCAAGCGCTGATTAGGAGCCTTTTCAAGGCACTATACATATTATATTGTGTAAGTTCTAGAATTATAAACTCAAAATTATTCTTGGCGCAAATGTAAAAAATGTGTATGATGTTTGTGCATGATATAAAAAAAAAGTTTATGTTATTAATTAGTCAATGTAATAGCTGATAACGGACATACCTAAGTAGCAGGCATCACTGTTTCCCCCCCGTGGGATCTCCACCTTGTCGTGGTGGTGGGGAGGCTCAATAACCGTGGCTTGGACACCCGCGTTGAAGCTAAGAGTGATCCCGGGAGTGGACGCTCCGCGTGGGCTTGGAGGGGCCTGCGCAGGATGCGTCCAAAGTGCGGGTGCGGAGGACAGTTTTGTCTGTCCCTCGCATTCGAGTGCGGTCGCGGGAGGAGAGGTGTGTCGGTGTTGCGTTGCCGCGCGCCCTATCTCCCCCGACTAAATGGGGGCACCATTGTTGCGTCGCAGTGGGGCCGCAGAGGAAGAGGAGATGCGGTGGGGCCGCAGATGAAGAGGAGATGCGGTGTTGCGTTGCCGTCCTCCCTATCATCTGCGGCCGCTGGGTGTTTTGGCGATGGAGCCCAATACCTTTATCCGCCGCCAAGGGGGTTTTGTTCGGGGCCCGCCTGACCATCTGGCGGGCAAATACCCGTCGGGGGGTAGCGAGGAATGCTTCGGCGATACCCGATCCTCCGACACACGGGTACATGAGGAACACGGGTTGGTTTTTGTAAGAGTCTGACAGTCCCCTTCGCCCTTCCCCCAGGGCGGAGGTACTCCATGAGGATTTTCCAACCCGACACCAAAAAAAAAAGGCATCACTGTTTATTTCACACAAGAACTTTGAACCTACCTATTCTATTCATTTTACCCTGGCTGGCCCAATCCCCACCTAGTGTTTTTGGGTCTTATATATACACGGGATAAAAAAATGTGAGGTCCACAAATTTTATTTATAGTCTCACGCCTGTATCCCCGAAGGGGTAGGCAGAGGGGTAAATATTACACCCACATTTCACCATGAATTTTAGGTCTATTTTTAGTTATAATATATACAGAGTATTCGGAAAAACCCAGTTGTACTTTTGCCCGACTCGGGAATCGAACCCGGGACCTCCGATCAGCAGTCGCATACGCTATCCACTGGACCACGGAGGCAGTCACTGGTCCCCAAATAGTATAAGATTATTCTATGACTACCCACACACGGCTGTCTCTGATAAAGATCAGAAAAAGTGTATATTTATCTACTTCTAAATAGATACAAGTTATATTTAAGTTACAAACAAAACAAATAATCGTATTCGTCACTTAAAGATGTCCTAGTTAGGTATCGCACCTGATCGCCGTTGTCGTAGGTAATCAGGGTGACTTATCACAAAACCAATAGTGTATGCGCCGCGCCGGTCTCTTAAGAAGTATTTTTTATAAATGTTAAGGATTTTTTTCTTTTCAAGCAGAATGAATGGTGAAATACTTAAAATATAGCTACTTGAGATTGAAGTTGTCAGTATTAGGATTGATTCATCTTTGTTGGCATCTTCACCCTAAATTCTTGATTTGTATTGTATTTATTCAGTCTGTCATCGTAGCTGTATTGTAGACTGAGGGTGATCATTACGTTTCTATAAGAGATGACAAGCAACATTTCCTGTTTTAGATGACCGGGATTTGATAGAGGGGTTCAAATGGGGATTGGGGAGAACGGATGGATTTTAAGATGAATGTATTGTTGGATTCATAGCTTTAATATTATGAGTAGTAATATTACATCATAAGGCAGCAATACCCAAATGGAGATACCAACAGGCCTCGATGCAAAGGTATCGGATTCAAACCCACGATTGCACTTACTTTTTGATATGCAGATTCAATTATTGGATGCTCAAAATGACGCTGATCTTAAAAGGTCGATACGTAGCTCTCTGGTACTTAACTAATGAAGCAATAGTTTCTTAAATTAATCAACTATGAAAGCAAAGCAAACTGCATACCGTTAACGCTGCTTAAAGCAAATTCTACTTTATTGCGTTGAGTAAGCCTACCTTTTCTAAGTATTACTATACAGTAAGATTTCCACGTACTAATCTGATTACTACTTCAAGCATCGCAGAGCAAACAATTCCAAGACGCCCACTGCAATCTCTGCATTCTCCCACCGAACTTAGAACATAAATGCTTTAGCTAAATGTTTATTTTATAACATTTTAGTTGATTAAATTTCTATATACGTAGTACTTGATACACAAAGTCATGTCTCTGTAATAATGGCTCACGTATTCGAAACTGAACAATGAGTGAAAGATAGCGTATTATTATAATTTGTAGGCGTTGCTAGGGCTGTGGTACGAAAATGAATGTGTAGTAAACATTTTAGGTATATTTAATATTATCCGTGTATTCAGTGACGGATTAAGAATACGAAGTAGTACTACTCATTTTACTCCGTGGGTAGGAGGCGACTAAGGATTAAAGTAGTATCTCTGAAAGAAAGAAAATTTGAGATTCAAACAAGTCTGACCTGCGTAGTATAGTGGGCCAAACTTTATTTTGATTCACAATGCTATTGTTACTAAATTAGGAGAGGCCAACGTCCAGCAGTGGACTGCGCAAGACTGTATTATGAATACTAGATGACAGTTCTTTGCTTAATTATTTTCGCCGAAGATGCTCGATCATACCAACAGCTAATTAGATCGTTGTAATAATATTGACTAGGGCTAAAAAGATTAAACCTAACATCCCTACCGCCAGTCACATTCAATGGATTAATTATTCCATTCAGCCCAGTCGTCAAAGACTTGGGACTGTATATAGATGCCACTCTCGACTGGAAGCTCCAGATCACCGACGTAAGTCAGAGAGTCACCGGTACCCTTCGGGCTTTATATCGTCTCAAGAATTTCCTGCCGCCCAAAACTAAGACCATGCTTGTGCAGACCTTAATATTTCCCTTAATCGACTATGGTGATGTGTGTTATTATGATCTGAATGCAGAATATCTCAACAAGTATGACCGGCTTCTAAATAACTGCATTCGATTCATATACAATCTTTGTAAGTATGATCATGTATCTACTTTTCGTTCCGAACTAAAATGGTTACCTATCCGTCAGCGCCGTAGTTTGCGTGCTCTTACTACACTCTTTTCTTTTCTTCATTCTTCTTCTCCCCCTGATTACTTGACCAAATACTTTCAATATCTCTCTTCTACTCATGATAGAGCCCTTCGTTCCTCTCATAATTTACTTCTTGCGTGTCCCACACATTCTTCTGTTTTCGTTAACTCTTCTTTCATAGTACAAGCTGTTCTGCTTGGAATAGGCTCCCTTCTGAAGTCAGAATGTCCACAAACCGTTATGCATTTAAAATGAAAGTACGAGAGCTTCTCTTCAACAAATTGAAGGAATCAACCCATCATTCTCATCAATTAAAGTCATCATCATCCTCCTAGCGTTATCCCAGTTTCAATCTGGGGTCCGCTTACTAGTCTAACCGGATTTGGCTGAATATTAGCTTTTCCACGGAGCGACTGCCTGTCTGACCTCCGCAACCCGAAGGGATAGCGATATTCCATGGTTTAGACTAGTGTCAGTTTATGTTAGAAGGTACTGACGCCCTGTAACGATTGTCAAAGATCTTCATGACAACCGGGACCGACGGCTTAACGTGCTCTCCGAGGCACGGGACAAGCGATAATTAACAATTCAACACGCACATAACTCCGAAAAGTCATTGGTGCGCGCCGTGGATTCGAACCCGATACCCTCTGCATGGCAGTCTGTTGGTATCTCCACTAGGCTATCGCTGCCTTTGCCATTCTCATCAATTAAAGTATATTATATTTATATATGTATATATATATTTATTTATATAATTACATATATTTGTATATGTTTATACACATATTTATTAGTATTTATGTACATAATATGTGTATATATATTTGTTATGTACTCTTATGTAGTATAATTATGTATTTACTTTAATTATACAATTGTTTCGCTCACTCTATATCACTTCATTTGTTTTTACGTACTTAGGTACTCTTATATTATTGTATAATTCCCTTTTACTTTAAAAATATTTCTACACTATGTTAAATGCACCTACCAGACTTATCTCTCCACCACCCAGGTTGACTGGTAGATAATGCCATAAGGCATTAAGTCCTCCTATGTACTCTTCTTTTATGCATAAAGAAATAAAAAAAATAAAAATACAATAGATAGGTAAACAAGGCATTATTACGTTGTTGTATGATATAAAACAATGTAGACTACCCCGTGCAATATCGACATAGAAATACTCTATTTTCGTAAAAAGTATGTATTTTTATAGATTAACCGTATTGTTAGGCTATAAAATCCACAACCAGCTTTAAAAAAATAACGAATATACTTACAAATCTTTAACAAACTTTCGATATAATAGTTAAACATATTAGCTTCTAAACAATATAGCCCTTTTAAACCTTTAAAATTGCATAAAATAACATGAGGTTTTGACACTTTTGAGTAGGTACTTGAAAATGTAATCTATAAAAAAACAAAGTCACATTCACGTTTACAATATTCGTAAGGATTTTGTACCAAGTAATTTATGATGCAACTAACTTTGGTCCATGGCTTCGCTTGAGTAAGCACCATCTTACACCCTCCCCCTACAGATAGTGCATCGCTTAATATTCATAGGGGATCTGCAGATATTTTAGGGGTCTGTAGGAGGTATTTCATCGAAGAAGTTTAGTTACTTCAATTTGACATTATATTAAGAGTAGTATTTATTTCTATAATTTTTACTATGTATAGTATGTCTCTTGTACTTGTTGACTTATTGGTTTTAGTGGAAGTTTCACCGTTTAGCATTGTGCCAATTGCTATAGCTTTAATCCAGTACAAGACAATATTTTGCAAGATCCACCAAATGGTTGTTTAACCCGTGAGAGCATTAATTTGCTCACGCATAAATTCATTACTGTAAATTTCATCTTTAGCTATACTGTGTCACTACAAGCTTCTCAGTACCTTCCTATAATTTTACCCCCTCTCCTCTGACGCAAATCCCGCGGTGCTCAGTGCCACCGTGACTGCGTGGTAATGGGTTTGTGAGTGGTGCATCGAGAAGCGCGGCATTTTGCTCATCACGCGCCCGTTCGTGTAGGTATTTTTTTGTTAATAACAAAATCGAATTTGATTGGGTTTTCATGGTTATTATGCACAGTTATTGATTAACTGAGTGGATATATTATTTACATGTTTTATTTGTTTCTTACAGAAAATAAGGTCTACAATGGGTGATCGGCAAGCCCCTCAAAGGAAGGAATGGGTGGATTCATCCCAAGTGTTGTAACATCTTGAGACCTATATCAAACTAGAGGGTGCCCGCAGCTACACCCGCTCATTAACGGTTTCTGCCGGATCCCGAAGTAGTTTCCAGATATCTCTTCTTACTGCACCCCTATAGTCACCGAGGAATATACATGCCAGATTTTTCAGCTTCTTTTGCCCCGTAGTTTTGGCTGTAGCTAGTCTGTCATAGTCAGTAACGCAAGAATTTTATATATGCGGATGAAAGATATCAATAAGTGTTATATTTTTTAAAGGGTGTACCTCTGTAACATGTACAGGGAAAATGTTATAGAGGTATAAAAAATTAAACTTGCGCGGGCTTATCTGAGCGAATACCTAAGAAATGGCATGTAGAGAATCAAAATATATATATTGAAAAATATATGCATAGGAATATGCTTGGCAAATCAATTGTCGTATCACTAGTAGATATCGGCAGGATTAGGCGCTCAATGCCACATTCACAAAACGCCACATTCGCAAAATGCCACACTTTCTATGTGGCACTTTCTATTCCCAAAATGCGTTCTAAAAAAGCATGCATTTTGTGCAGTATATCAGTGTGCACCGAGCATGTTAATTTTACGCGCAATATGTGTTATGACACATAACTCAAGATCTCATAGATGATAAAAACATTAATTTTTATTGTGATATTGCTTTTTATATATTTTTTATGTAAAGTTAGCCAAATATTAAGCCAAATTGCTATTTTTTTTTAATTTGCATAATAGACTGTTTTTTTTTGTATTTACCATTAATAAAACACTTTACTTAAATAAATAAAGGCTTTTAGTTTATCATAAAATGTAAATTTATAGCATAAATATAATTGATCTTAAAGAAAACGTCATTTGAAGTAGCGTGAGAGTTTTGCTCACGCGCGCCCGCTCGTGTAACTTTTTGGGGCGCGCCTTCTCATGGGTTAAGTTTGGGTTGCTTTGTGTCCGTATATTGTGTGTAGTTCCCTGCAGTATAGGACAATTCCTAATGCTTTTAAAGAAAGAAATTGAATGACTGAGAGTTACTTGTTGTCCCTTGTTTCGAATGTTCTCGACAAACATCCTAGTGCCATACAAACTTAAAATAAAATATGATATGTCGATCTGCCTTATACCCAAATCATATGTCTCTCTTACAGGGATAAAATTGTAAGTTACCAATAGTCACACATAAGATTGTACACTATAATATAAACTAGACTGACCATTTGTAAAAGGTTGGGAAAGTTAAGCAACGCTTGCACAGATCACCACTTGGATGGTCCGAGTGGCATCGGCAGAGCGCATGATCAAAGAGCTGTCATGCTCCAGAGGGCTCATCAAACTGTTGGTCGCGGTTTATGTATAATGTCGAGAATCATTAGGACATGTTGGGGGGGTTTTGGGAGCTTTGAAAGTTCCATCAACAGAGTAGGCCACACATTCACACGAAAAAGAAAGAAAGATAACCTCCATTGAGACTAGCTGAAATCTGATTCAGAGACTAATATCATACAAACCACCCACACGGGCGTAGATTAGTCATTTTTATCGGCGACCGATAAATGTCATTACCTGATATGTTTACGATGACCGTGCACGAAATAAAATTAAACATACCCGTGTAAAAAATGACCCGGCGAGATATATGCCCAAAATATGTCTAATTGATAGCCTCACAAATATAATCCGTGTTGGCAGCCCTACGTGTGAGCACATAAACAATAGGTATAATTTGTAAGCGCCCCCTGCCGGATCAACAATAGCTGAAGTTAAATGGACCATCCCTGACGTGGAATGCGAACGTTTTGCGAACGTAAAATATTCACCATGTATATAATGCTTGGTAGTACGAGTGAGGATTAGCTTTTTAAAAGCTCGTGGCTTTAAAAGTTTGTATAGAGTTACTCGCACTAGTATGTATGTATACGATGTGCCATTCTATGGACCAAAGCTGTTGTACTGTCGATACTATTCACAGCTGCAATCTAGTGACATCATATGAATAGTAAAATATGACGATGACAACGCATAGATGTGAATTATACAGTGGCGCGGTTCTACTTAGTTTTATATCTAAATACTTGTTTTTACGTTTACTGCAGAATTATATTAAAATAAAATACACCTATTTTTAGAAAAATGATTTAATCAGTTTAAATTGTTAAAAGTTACAAGTTTGAGCCCCGTGCCTCGGAGAGCACGTTAAACCGTCGGCCCCGGCTGTCATAAAGATACAGTCGTTACGGGGATTCAGTACCCTCAAATAAACTGATACTGGTCTAAACCATGGATTATCACTATCCCTTTGGGTTGCCGAGCTCAGACGGCAGTCGCTCTGTGGAAAAGTTGATATTCTGTCATATCTGGTTAGACCAGTAAGCGGACCTCTAGCTCCAAGGCGTGTAAGTCTTGGATACAACCGCTAGGGCGATGATGATGTATAAACACTTGCTAATAATTAACCAATTAATCAGTAGGAATACAATATATATATATGTCTATATGGATCAGCACCATAAGCATTCATAGTAACTTCAACTCGGTAATTTTACACAGCCTAGCAGTAGCTTTAGACAGACAGATAAACAGACATAGGTAGGTGATCATTTTCCTGTCCAATAAAGTTATTTAACTTTTAGAACACAAATAAGTAAGCATATAATGCTGTGATCAAAGCAAAGAGGTACTTTGTTTGAGAGAAAACGCAATTCATCTGCTGCTTACTTAAGATAAAACAGTAAAAGCATTGTAGAATGAGATGCAAACTATGTACCTAGTTTTGTAATATAGCATTATTACAAATTACTAACTCATAAATAAAATATAACGCTTCGCAGTAGTTTCATAAAACTGCTCTCGTGTTCTCAGAATGCATGCACTGTTTTACGATATGAGCTTTATATTATCTTTGCAGATAATATTACGTAGGTAGTTTATGAACTGGCAGTAAATAGTGACTTTGTGCCCGTTTGGAAACTAGTTTTAGCGAATAACGCGCGGTAATGCTGTAAGATATAAAGCTATACACGTATGAACTCATAAATATTTAAGGTGATTTTATCGATCCCTGACCGAGATTTAGAAGTCCGAGTTGAAGATTTGCCAAAGAGTCATGGACCGTACTATTCTGGGGGTGAATAGGATTGATTTCGTCAGTAATACTACGCTGCGCTCCACAAAGCCTTCCTGCTTAACGACGTAGAAGTCAAATCCGCACGACTAAAGTGCCGCCATGGGGGTCGAACACAACTGCCGCATACACCCAGATAGGTGGACTCATGTAGCAACCAATTGGGCGCCAGGCAGTCAGCAGCGTTGAGAATATACGCTTTTGAGGGCAACTGGCTAGAGTTTGGAAGCAGCAGAAATTTATTTAGAAAGGACAATGGCAGATCTCCATACATCGAAATGTCTGAAATTAAATTGAAGCGCACAGTAATAAACAATATTTCAAAAAATTCGGCGTAAGTAACAGAGTCTTTAAATGATTCTATTTTCACTCCGGAAACCCGGAAAAACAAGATATCGGTGTTTTAGTTTTTAGTTAAGAATGAACAATTTTGGTACGTTTGAATTATCAAATAATATTATGTCAGATTGACATCAAAACGCAGAAATATTCTGTAGCATCTAACTGTCACAGCCAAAGACAAAAGCAGAAGTTTAAGGTCGCCACAACAAACCCAGACCGAATTCTGCCATTGTCCTTTATGGAAATCCCCTGAATTTCCATAAATCTTTGCTCTTTCCAAGCCTCTATGCCCAGAAGAGGGACACTATAAGCTAACTAAAAAGAAGTATGATTAAACTGGATCTACATAGTATATGTTCTAATATTTCCTTATTTATCAAATTTGTCTGGATGTATCACATAAATCAATTACCTATAGTTCAGATGATAGACTTTTTGTAAACACACATTCAGGGCTTTACAACCTTTGTGTCAAACACTTGTGTTTGAGATTTTATGCTTTAGTGAAAATTTATACTTTTTGATCAGTCGTTTTTTCTCAATGCTCGATTATGCTACTATGTATTCGAATTTATATTTTATTATCTATATGACTTCTTGTCGTGTCCAAATTTTTACAAAAAAAAATATATTTGGTTTTGGTTTTGAGTGGTCGAATTTCCAAGAAGTATTTTCATGAATTTGCTGATTTTTTTAGTTTTATACACGTAAGCAATTCTGTAAATGCAAGACAATAATAGAGAACCATGTATGTCAATGATAGAGTACGAAAATGGTACTCTATCATTGACTTGATTTTTTTAATCATAGGCTATAAAATAGCCAAGATATCTTAAAATATAAAAAAAATGCCACGAATGAATAATATTACAGACCACTAGCACATTACATTAAATAAAATTTCTAGGCATGGAGATTTTACATTGTGTATGAATGAAAACGTCAGAATGAACTTAAACTTAATATTAAAAAGGTACGGTAAAATAACATTTGGTGTTACCTTCTGTTTGCGATTGCGACTCATCGATATATAATACTACCAGATATCGTGTCCGCGCCAAAAAACCGTCTCGGCAAATAACGCCTCGCTTGACAGCGCGATCGTATATTGTGTTTAGTTGGTTTGAAACACAGCCAACGTCAATACGTTTCACAATGCAGTGCCTGATAAAAAGTTGCAAAAATAATGCCCGAAAATGCAATTTAACGAATGGAGTATCTTACTTTCAGTAAGTGAATAAAAAATAAGTTATATTTTAAGCTTAGAATTAACAAATTCTATCATATTTTGAACAAAATTAATTTTTTACATACATACATACATACATACATATCGTCACGCCTTTTATCCCCGAAGGGGTAGGCAGAGGTGTATTTCTACACCCACTTTTCGCCAGATATACTTCAGTCCCACGTAATAAGGGGCGAGCTTATTGCCGTACCGGGCACATTTCCAGACTCCGTGCTGCTACTGAGAATTTCGTGACAGAAAAACCCAATAACACAGCCCGACCCAGGAATCGAACCCGGGACCTCCCGATCCAACGCGCACATTTATGCCGCGATACCAACGAGGCAGTCGTAAAGGGTTTGATGTCGAGTTTTCCGTCTCTACGCAAAGATGGTATTTGCATCGTGTTATCCCTTAGTCGCCTCTTACGACACCCACGGGAAGATAGGGGGTGATTAATTTTTTAATTCGCCATAAAAAAAATTTGACGCACTTCAAAAAATCTTGACAAGCCACAGATAACAGTGATAACACATACACAAACCAGAACAGTAGATGCATGGAGTCGATATTTTTTGTAATATTTTTTTAATAATTTGTTACCAGAACATCAAAATTGTTTGTTTAAAATTGGTTAAGGCTATTTGATTTGATTTATTCGTATTTTTTTCAACCACTTACGACACCATCTAGTCCCAAACTAAGCATAAGCTGGTACTGTGAATACTAGACATTTGATAGACATATATAGCTACTTCTTTTTTTAAATATCTGCATATTATGCATAGAGACACCCAGACCACATGCCCAGACCAAGACAAACATTCATGTTCAAGCACACAAATATTTTCGACTGTACTTTTTTGGGTTTGTTACCTCAGAACTTTCGACTGGTTGAACGGATTTTCATTATTATATTTTTAATTTGAAAGCTTAGTGCTTTCCGTTTGGTATCATTTTAATTTTGTCCAATTTGAAGGTGGTTAAGTTTTTGTTAAAAATAATTATGTTTATATAATTAAGTTACTATAATGTGTGTTGTGTTTACCTATTAAAGGTGTGCATTCAGCACCTACGTAATTATAATAGGCGTAATGTGCTTATTAAATGTTAAATGTCTGTTGGTAACCTAAATAAATAAATATTATTGTCATTGTACCATGAAGATTGAAGATGATTATAAAGATATGGAATTAAGGTGATTTTAATTTGTCACATCCTGCGATGTCTAGATTGGTGAGCCGTCGACAATTAATAACACTTGAAAACAGGCGTACTTACATTTTTGTGTACAGTGCATAAAAAGTAAATAAACATTATACACAAAAAGTAAGGCTAATCTATAACTGATATTATATAACGATGCCGCGGGGACCAGATAGTTTAATTATAAGTAATGAAACATAGATGGCCGAAACTTAAAAGTAAAGAACTAGTAAACTTTTAAGTTCATTCATATTATAAATTATTTTAGTGTCCTGCGCGATTCCATATATGTCATAGTCCATACCATGTAGTAAAATTCAAATTCGAAATTCGAAAAATTTAGAAAATAAACGAAAATTACGTTTTTTGTCACGACTGGTCGTAAGTATTAGATAACATTTTTATGATTTATGACTTTATTACTCTGTCTCATGGTTGTAATTTGGTTGAACTTAAAACTGTTTTAAAACATTTGTCTCTGTTTGGTAGCAATCAAATGACGCGGACAGATTTTAGCTAAGATTTTGTTCGTGACCCGTCATCTTGTCCAAGTAGTATTATATATCGATGTTGCGACTGCCTAATAGTCGTGAGCTGCTGTGAGAATTATGCGTGTAATATTTCCAGGACTATTTTAAATAAAAGATGACTGTTTCTTAGTTTTGTATGTAATAGCGTGAATAATCAAATTTGAATGCGTACGTATTTCGACGATATGTGGATGAGGAACAATTTTATAAACCAATCGGAGGTGCCGGTCACTCCGTCATTCATCTTGCGCTGCTATGATTAGATATATCCCAATTGAGTGAACTTTAAATTAAAGCTGCGTTCAGATAATCGCGAACATGCCCCCGATCTTGAAAGCATTGCCTTTCGAAAGAAATGATTACTTGGCATCATCTTCTTCGTGCAGCAGGGGACATATCTTGCAGTAAGCACGTTTCACTACGCCTGACGCCGTCCTGATATCAGCCACTCGAGATATACCATCCTGCCCTGGTATTGTGCGAATAACTCGGTCCATATACCATTTTAACGGTGGTAAGTTGGTAGCAGCTCGCCTTTATTCTGAGTCCATTTGTGCCGTATCTGTAACTCAGAAATATATTCCTTTGCCCAACGGGACCAAAAGTGTTGTCGCATTTGTTCAACGATTTATATATACATACATCGTGAAAAACTGGCGTTGTTAGTGGTCGGCTAACCAGGAAGTGAGCAGGCGTGAGAGGAGAAAGGTCTTGAGGATCTGCGGAAAGAAGGGTTAAATGTCTTGAATTTAGGACTGCCTCAATAAGCGATAAAACCGTGCTAAAGTCTTCGATGGGTGGTGCGCCGCGTTTCCTACTACACGGCGAAGATGATACTTGCACGATTTTACTCCTGCTTCCCAGAGACCGCCAAAATGTGGAGAGTAAGGTGGTATAACATGAAATTTTATTTGCTGACTCGTAGCGTATTTAATAATATTAGCACTGCAATTGCGTAAAAAATCCAAAAACTCATTCATTAAGCCTATAAAAGGAGACCGGCCAAAGTTGGCTTGAACGTGAACAATCGTCTTAAAAAAAAGTAAATTACTCAAAGTTTTTGTTTTAATATATTATAAATATTGATCGCTATCCAGTAGTAGGAAATGAACACATAATAATGATGGATTTTAAAATACTTTCATTTGATTATAAACGTGTAAAGTTCGTGCCAGGAGAACAAAGACTTTTTGTAAACAAAGAATTTCTACTAAGTGACTTAGCGATAGTTCTATCAAAAACAAATAATGACAAATCCAATGAGCGCAAAGGTACATAGATACGTGTCATTGGAAACTAATATGTCAATGGATCGGGTTTATATCGATACTATGCGCTGTCAATAGGACCTTTTAATGCTTTGAGGTACTGGCGCCTAGAATGTCAACATTTGGAGTGAGTTCATTGAAATGTTACATTCTTGGGCTTAACATGGACTTATCAGAGGACAAATGTAATTTTTTTATTTGTCAAGAAGGGGTAAATGTAAAGTTAAATACAAGTTTATAGGATCGCAACGCTCCTCCGCTGCCGGCATCTCGAAAAAGCGAGTGCAGAATAGCAGATGGCAAACTATTAGTCGCGCAGATAATTATTTATACCTAAAAAATAAATTGAGTTTTCACTCTACCGTAACTTTTAATGGATTTTGTTTAAGTTCATTCTGACGATTTCATTCACAGACAACGTAAAATCACCATGCCTAGAATGTTTTATGTAATGTACTTACTAGCTAGTTATCTGTAATATTATTCATTGTTGGTCAATATAATTAAATATTTTAGGATAGGTAGGCTTCTTTGAGCAAAAGATTTATTGTCTATGATTTAAAAAAAAACATGTGAATAATAGAGTAACATGTATGTACTCTATCATTAACATACATAGTACTCTAATTTCCTTAATTTACAGAATAAATTATATGTAAAACGACAAAAAATTGTCGAAATGAACATTAGGCCATTCAAACACAAAATCAAATATTTTTATTTCAGTAAAATTTAAAAATATAAATTTAAAAACATAAAGGCATAATCATGCATTGAAAAAAAGACTGTTCAAAAAGTATAAAATCTAAAACACAACTGTTTGAAAAAAGGTTGTGAAGCCCTGAATGTTTGTTTACAACAAGTCTATCTTCTCGTGGCACCAACTATAGGTGACGTTTGGGTTGCCTTGTAAATAATCGGTGCAAAATATCGTTAAAAAGTGTTTAACAAAATCACATTTTAAAGCGATTGCCGAAACCTGAAAGTACGTAGATATTTTTTTATAAGTTTCTTATTTTATATTTTTTTCAGACGACAATCATAATTAACGTAAAATAATGATATTATTTTTAATAATATCAAAATGGTAAAGTATGTTGGGTATTTATTTTCATACTCCAGCAACACTTGACTAACTTGTCAATTCTATTAAGTGTTAGATACCGTTATTAGCTAGCTTTGCGTCCCAGTACCCGCTTCGAACGATGACTTGTGCTTGAACATGAATGCATTGCATCAATTGTGGTACCAATATTACACAGTGGAGAAGGCATATTTTCAATCTCGTGGAAGTACGACAAATAGTGACGTGTACGACAAGTGAATACTTCAATGGATTGCACCGCAAGTGGTATGTATTCGGCATTTCAACAACTTACTCACATCTATCATTGCTTACAATGTGTTTCATTTCATTATTCAACTGACTTGCTACTAAACTTCAAAGAATAATGTTTTCTACTTAGTTTACGCTATTGAAAATTAATATTGTAATTCCAATTGTAAATTGTCCACGCCCAGGCCAAAGTCCCATACATTGTGGTCGGTCTCCTTTCTACCATTGTCTGAATAGATTTCTAATGGTTTGCCACGGCGAGAAATAAATCGTTTTAGTGCCAGTAGATATGCGTCACTAGAGAGATCACTGACCAACTCCAAATGAACTGCTCGTGTAACGAAGCACACGAATAAACAAATGTAGGCCTTGCTAGACTTTGCTCCTCTGCCTTTGCGGTTTAATACGAACACTGGCCCGCAATAGTCAACCCCGCATCGGCTAAAGGGAAAACTCGTGGTCACGCGATCCTTAGGCAGGTCGCCCATGAAATCGTTCGTCGTTCGTCTATCGTTTTCCCCTTTAATTTAGTACAAGCAACGCATTTATGTGTCACCTGCCGCATGAGGTTCCTACCGCCTATAGGCCACCAAAACTCACGCAAGTGAAACAATAGAGCTTGTGGGCCAGCATGCAGAAGCTCGACGTGTTCATGGCGTACTAACAAAACGGTAAGATAATGTTTGCTAGACAGCAAGATAGGGTGCCTTTTAGAATAATCAAAATTTGAGTTATCCAATCGTCCACCTATGTGAAAAACCTTGCTGTCGTCTAAAAACACATTAAGTTTTAATAAATTAGAAATAGCCTTAAAATTTTTGTTCGCAATTAAAGAATTATATTCGTGAGGATACGATTCTATTTGGGATAGCCTTACCAGGATTAACTTAGCACTGTTTATTTCGTCAACACTCAATTGACCCTTAAAGTTATTTTTAACGCGTATATTATTTATAAATCTCAACACATAGGCCATTGAGCGGACTATGCGGCGATACTGTGAAAAACGATTAAAAGGGAATAATAAACTTGATTGATGAACAACATATGAAGTTGATTTAATTTCAGGTAAGTTATTGCATTCGAAGTCTACTGTACGTACCTCCTAGAATCTAGAGTGTAGTCAGGATTTTTTGAAAAGGCTGGACCATACCACCATAGTTCTGACGTAGCAAGTTCCTCCAAATAAATACCTCGCGATGCGAGGTCAGCGGGATTTTCTTTACTGCCAATATGACGCCACGGTAAATTTTGTGTTAGCTCATGAATCACTGCCGTTCTATTCTGCACAAAAGTTTTTAATCGGTTCGGTGCCATGCGTAACCACCCTTGCACAAAAGTGGAATCCGTCCAGAATACAACTTCAGAGAATTCACATTCAAAAGCACTGCAAATTTTTTCATACAGTCTAGCGCCCAATAACGCACCGCATAATTCTAACCGCGGCATACTAATAAGTTTTAATGGCGCAACCTTCGCCTTTGAAAAAAGCAGTCTCATTGATACCGACGAGTCATTACTAATGGTACGAACATAGACGCACGAACCGTACGCTGATTGAGACGCGTCGCGCAGTCTCATTGATACCGACGAGTCATTACTAATGGTACAAACATAGACGCACGAACCGTACGCTGATTGAGACGCGTCGCAGAAGATATGCAACTGTAAACAAACTGGGTGTAACATAATACTCTACGTATTACGTTATAATATCTCGCAGGTGCTTAACGCCAGCTTAGCCGCAGAGCGTTTCACTAGGAATGTTACCTTATATGGTCATGTACAGAGCCACAGGCAGTCTGTGACTCATTGGTCTATGACTATATAAGATGGGTGCGCGATCTGAATCGGTCACTTTCCCTACACGCCGCCTTGCTAATGGTTGTAGTGACAACCAAGTACTATTCTACTTCTATATCTACTGTCCCGCTGGGGGTAAGCATATTCTAGTTGTCTGTGTGCCTATACGTTCTGTCTGTAGTATCTGTGTCTCCTAAGCATAACAGCCAATTTAGGGACCGCCTGTGCCTGGCCGGTTGTTTTGTATTCTCTGTGCTGTTTCCAGTTCTCCCTACGGGCCACGATTCTCCCCACGGGCTGTCTTCTCTCTATGGGCTGACATTCTACCTAGGGCTACAACTACGAGCTGCTGGCGCCGTGCCGCTACTAGCCGGCCGCCGCCCAAGCATCCGCTCCTGCCTACGAGCTTCTACAGCCAAGCACTGGCTCCTGACCACATCGGCTGCACCGGCTGAGCCTCCACTCAGCCTGCACCTCAACCACCGAGCTGCCTACACAACGTGAACTTCGGCCACCGGCGACCCTGCGAGCGTCTGAGAGCAGCAAGAGTCTGCATTCCAGCCCTCAGGCCAGTGCTTACCTAGTTCGGTCATACTGTATGTAAGCGGTAGTGAGACATAATAAAGAACCTGTTCAGCCTAGCAGTGTTTCTCTCGAACCCCGACATCCTACCTGAGACCCCGTTACAGTGGCGCCCAACTCTACTTGTCTCACTTCCAATTACTGCAGTTGTTCTTGTTTAGGAGGTCAGTCTTTGTAAACGAGGAGGTGCAGACATCAGCGAACCGGTTCGCTGATAGTACGTACCGACGTACTATCTAAATTGTGTGTATCTGTGTATTACTGTGTATCTTCAAATTATATTCTTGTATACCTATTTTACCCCATATCATCTCATGGGTGTCGTAAGAGCCGACAGAGGGAGCATATTATGCAGAGAACAATACTGTAAAAGAAGGAAAACTTGATAATATAAACCCTATACCAACCCGTTTGGCCAGCGTGGTATAGTAGGCCAATTCCTCCTTTTAAAGGAGAGGCCTAGTCCAGCAGTGGACTGTTAAAGGCTGATGATGATACCTATTTTGTATTTTGCTACTATTGTCTAACTTAAATTTCAACTACCGATTCCCTATAACAGTTCGCAATTTGAAATAACGGTCTTCTTTTTGCAATTCACTATCTATTGTCTAAATTTTTACACCGAATCGTCGTAATTTCTTTTTAAAGCAGAACTATTGCACACAGAGGGCTGTAATATACTTACGTTTTGCTATCATACCTATCTTACATCTTATATCACCATAAGCACCAACACTATCAAGTACTTCCTACTTAGTAAGAATGAACTAGCCTACGAGGTCGCTATTCGCGGAGAGAAGCCGGCCACCTCAGTTTTAGGTTTACGGAAGCAGCTACCTAAGCTACTTGAGCTGATTCCTAATGACGAAATTCTAGAGTCAGGCCTTAATATAGCAGACGACTTCAAGGGAGCTAGCGTGTCGGTTACTGATTTAGCTTCGCGAATCTCTTCCCTTAAGGAACTATACGACCACAACTTGGCGAAGCGAACTACGGCCTTGCACAACCAAGTTTACCACAGGTTAAGCAGGTTTGATAATTCTGATTCTAAATTCGGCAAGAAAATATCCGAGCTGACTGAACGCTTTTGAATGCTGTCGGCAGAGCTATCCGACATGACTAAGGACCGCGATGACTTGCACGGACACTTACCCCTGCACAGGTAGCATCGACTCCGGTAACTATCCACTGTGAGCATTTGAGGATTGGTGAACTACCGATACTCAAATTCGACGGAACAGAATGACGGAATTTAGGAAGGTTAGAAATCTACCTGCCAATAGATTATTCGATTCCGCGTCCGAAATTTTTACTGGTACACTGGTTTCGCGGTGTTAAAAATTCCATTTCTACATGGGACGAACTAGCTAGTAAACTTATAGCAGATTTTACACCGTACGACTATGATTATAAACTTTTAGCCGAGATTCGTAATCGTACTCAAGGGAAAACTAAGGGCATAATCATCTACTTATCGATTATGTTCCAACTTTTTGCGCGATTATCACCGAACACGTTACTAACCGAACATTAAAAACTAAATATATTGCTTCACAATATTAGACCATGTTATTCTACAGTACTAGCTTCATGTACTACGGATATAGACACTATAGACACTCTTAAAACACTATGTCTAAACTATGAGAAGTTCCAGTGTTTAAGTTCACAGTTCCACGAACCTAGTTACCCTACGTGTAACACAGTAGCACCTGATTTAGCTTACATAAATAAAAAGGACACGCGCGGTCACTATAATAATTCGCAGTACTATAAACCGTCTAAACCAAATAACTACGCTTCCGTCGCATCTATAAATGTTGAACCGAACGTTACACTTCTGCCTAACCACACTATAATGTCGACATGATATCATAGTCCGGTCAATTTAGACATAAAATAGTGGTCAAGATCTTAAAATTCTCTACAAAAATAGTATAGATATTTTTCCTAAGAGTTACCATTCCTGAGATATCGCGATTCTAAGAGTCACATCATACATGATATGCACACATTTCCACGCCACCTGTGAAGTAGTGTACTCGGTGCGTTTTTTACCGTGGTTTCCCCAGTAGGCCTACTATACTAACTGTCATGACAATTTTAGGATAATATAAGGGTACAATACCCGTCAAGTTCTAGATATTATTGATATTGCTATTGTACAAGTTAGGGCCTAACCTTCGATAGCTCTTAAGTATAGCCCTAAGCTTGCACCTACCTAAACCTAGACTTATCCTAATTTAAGCCTACTGGTTCCTATATCTAGCCTAACCTACCTACGATAAACCTATCCCTATTTTAGATCTAATCTAACACCTATCCTACGTATTATGTAGTAAACCTAGGTGTCCTATGAACTATTCCTACAACCTATCTAATTCCTACACAGGCGTCGTTGTTGTGGTCCCTAAACCCTAATGTCCCTATCCCCCTAGCCCTACTATATCGTATTTTATAAATACTTATATATAATAGTCCAGGATATCTGCCACCGGGAGACCTAAGGCGACAGACGGAATTGGGTAGGATTTAGGGGTGGTGGAAATGGTTTTCTCACTGCCGGTCGAGCAGACTCACAAGACCGATCAGGGTGACGGCTAAAGGTGTCTTGGCCGCAGTGAGAGGTTTGGGAAGGGTAATGAGTCAAAGTCAGGAGTGAACAAATGACTGATTTATTTCTTAAAAGTATTATCTTATATACTAAACTTATTCTATATACACATATATACACGTATTTAGTTGTGTGCCGTCGGTGTATTGTGCCGATGCAGCATGTTTGAGCCGACCGCCGTACGTGATAAATTAGATGATCTTAAAATATCACGCATCTTCCTCGGTGATAAGTTGGATGTGTGTTGGAATGCCAAGAATGTCATGTTCATGTTTGAACATTCTGGCGTCTCTCCGGGATAGGCTTCAGGAAGGTCATGTTCCGGCGTGAACATTCTAGCGTCTCTCCGGGGCAGGCTCTAGAAAGTTCTTATGTTCAGGCGTGAACATTCTGGCGGGTGTCCGGCGTAGGCTTCAGCTCAACTTCATCTGCATCGGTAGTTGGTTGTTCACTGGTGAGTTGTTTTCTTGACGGCTTCGGTTGGCTGGCTGTAGGCCAAGTGCGATGCAACCCTGGCAGCGACAGTTGACCTCGTTGCATGCTGTAGAGTCTTAAGGCGATCGTTGCGGGGGAAATGTTAAGAACTTCGGTAGGTACATATGTATTAAAAAAAAAAATATATATATATATTTAGTCAACACGCAATTGTAATCATTTTTAACCGACTTCAAAAAAAGGAGGAGGTTTACAATTCGTCGGAATCTTTTTTTTTATGTATGTTCCCCGATTTCTCTAATACGCCTGGACCGATTTCAAATATTCTTGTTTTGATTGAAAGAGTATACCTCCTAGTTGGTCCCATGATCATCAGGTCAGGATCTGATCATGGAATCCTGAGAAATCGAAGGAACTCTTCAAATTTTATAAGCACACTTGAAGCGATTTGACCGTAACAACCCAATACCGTCGAGTTTGGGCTCGTTTGAGTCGTCTTTTACATGGACTTTGATGCTAGATGATTTCCATGGTCTGATGATGGAGCAGGAAGGTTGCCATAGGATGTTTGTAATACAAAGATGCAATCCCATTGAGCTTGGGCTCGTTTGATTCGTCTTTACATGGACTTTAGTGCTGAATGTTCACCAAACTCTGATGATGGAGCAGGAAGGTAGCCATGGGATATTTGTAATAAGTTACGCAATCCCATCGAGTTTGGGCTCGTTTGAGTCGTCTTTACATAGACTTTGATGCTGGATGATTTCCATGGTCTAATGATAGAGCTGGAAGGTAACCCAATATCATCAAGTTTAGGGTCGTTTGTTGGTCTTTACATGGACTTTGGTACTGGATGTTTTCCAGGGTCTGACGATGGAGCAGGAAGGTGGCCATGGCATCTTTGTAATACAAAGACGCAATCCCATTGAGTTTGGGCTCTTTGGATTCGTCTTTACATGGACTGTATAGTGCTGAATGTTTACAAAACTCTGATGATGGAGCAGGAAGGTGGCCATGGGATCTTTGTAATACAATAACGCAATATCATCGTGTTTAGGCTCGTTTGTTTTGTCTTTGGTATTGGATGATTTCCGAGATCTGATGATGGAACTGAAACGAACGTGTTAAGGCTATTTAGTTGAATACAAAAAATACTTGTAATTGCCAGAAACGTACAGGTCTACATTTCAGAATTGAGGCACGTAAGGAAGGCCTCCCCATCATGTACCACCTACACTATCCTCATCATCATCAGCCTTTAACAGTTCACTGCTGGACTAGGCCTCTCCTTTGAAAGGAGGACTTGGCCTACTATACCACGCTGGCCAAACGGGTTGGTATAGGGTTTGTATCAAGTTTTCCTTCTCTTACAGTGCTGTTCTCTGCATAATATGCTCCCTCTGTCGGCTCTTACGACACCCATTGGATGATATGGAGTGGTGACAATCCGTATTCTTAATCCGTCACCACACGGACACTATCCTATGTACCACTTATTACTATTTTTTATTAGTATACCACTAAAAAGCAAAACATAAAAATTATTTTTAAATAAAAAAAAACCAACTTCAAAAAAACACTAAGGAACTAAAAAACAAAAAATAATTGGTTTTGGAGCAAACATTTTTGAATTCGGTGCCAAGCCCTTACGCAAAAAGTTACTAAATTACAAACTACCTATTCCATCAACAACGAAAATTATATAAAAATGTGTAGAGGTTTTATAGTCAGATCAGAAATACTTTGCTTGGCACCGACTTCAAAAATGTTTGCTCCAAAACCAATTATTTTTTGTTTTTTAGTTCCTTAGTGTTTTTTTGAAGTTGTTTTTTTTTTATTTAAAAATAATTTATATTTGTTGTACAATTGCATGTTCTTCACCCCTCCAGAAATTATATTCCTTCCCTTATTTAACAGTAGTATTAGTTGTAGTAGTAGCAATTGTAAAAGTAGTTTCTCTCAACTTGGCTACCGTCGCAGTAACCAAGTCCTCCTATTCCTTTGTTGTAGTAGTAGTTTCCCTCAACTTGGTACCATCGCAGTAACCAAGTCCTCCAATTCCCTTGTTGTAGCAATAGTTTCCCTCAACTTGGTACCGTCGCAGTATCCAAGTCCTCCTATTCCCTTGTTGTAGTAGTAGTTTCCCTCAACTTGGTACCGTCGCAGTATCCAAGTCCACCTATTCCCTTGTTGTAGTAGTAGTAGTTGCCCTCAACTTGGTACCATCGCAGTATCCAAGTCCACCTATTCCCTTGTTGTAATAGTAGTAGTAGTTTCCCTCAACTTGGTACCATTGCAGTATCCAAGTCCACCTATTCCCTTGTTGTAGTAGTAGTTTTCCTCAACTTGGTACCATCGCAGTATCCAAGTCCACCTATTCCCTTGTTGTAGTAGTAGTTTCTCTCAACTTGGCTACCGTCGCAGTAACCAAGTCCTCCTATTCCCTTGTTGTAGTAGTATCCCTCAACTTGGCTACCGTCGCAGTAACCAAGTCCACCTATTCCCTATCTCCCTAGTGCTACCCTTCCCCTGTTAGGTATATTGTATAGCGAGGCCGTGTACACTGTGGTCACACAGACTGTCGCGTATACAACCCTAATCCCTAGTTCCCTAGCAGTCCCTGGGATCCTTAGGCCGGGATATCTGTCGCCGGGAGACCTAAGGCGACAGACGGAATTGGGTAGGATTTAGGGGTGGTGGAAATGGTTTTCTCACTGCCGGTCGAGCAGACTCACAAGACCGATCAGGGTGACGGCTAAAGGTGTCTTGGCCGCAGTGAGAGGTTTGGGAAGGGTAATGAGTCAAAGTCAGGAGTGAACAAATGACTGATTTATTTCTTAAAAGTATTATCTTATATACTAAACTTATTCTATATACACATATATACACGTATTTAGTTGTGTGCCGTCGGTGTATTGTGCCGATGCAGCATGTTTGAGCCGACCGCCGTACGTGATAAATTAGATGATCTTAAAATATCACGCATCTTCCTCGGTGATAAGTTGGATGTGTGTTGGAATGCCAAGAATGTCATGTTCATGTTTGAACAGCTATTGAGTTGAGTACAATAGAAGAAGATTTCTGTGATTTTAATGAAGATACCAATGATTCAGCCACATTTGAACAATTTATGAACATCCAGCAAGAGGAAGAGGAAGAAGAAGAAATCGAAGAAGACATGACTGTTGAAGTAGACTTTCAAGAGTATGAATCTGATTAAAATATCTAAAGAAATCAAAACAATAGTTTTCGACCCTATGTTAATGTAACCATTAAGAATCTACCCCTTACTGGTTTACTTGACTCAGGTTCTGCCGTGACTATATTGGGCAATAATTCTCATATAAAAAATATTTCTAAAACTAATCTCCCTTTGAATAAGTGTGACAACTCTACTATATTTTTTCGATCGGCGGGTGGTCATCGTTTGACACCGATCGGCTATATCAACCTACCCACCACTTTTGCAAATAAAACTTGTAATTTAAAAGCGTACGTAATTCCAGAAGTTACTACACCGATTGACATATACCATAAACATACCAGTTATCTAAACAATGGCAAACAAAGTTAAAAGGCAAATGTTTAACTTTACGTTTGTTTGACATTACGTCTAATTATCGAGTACTGCACTAACTATATCAGATTTATTTAAATAACAGTACGAATATTGTGATTGATTTTTTTTAAGTACAACTAAAAGACACCTGGCGTTGTCTGTGACTCGACACGATCTTGAATTTTTTTACTGTACTACTGGTACTCATTTTTATTATCATCCGCAATCGCTCATTTCTAGAAATAAGTGCGTTATTTCTCCTGTATTATCCTATTCCTAAATGATGGGAAAATAATTTGATAATTACATATTATAATGTATTACTACGTCTTCTGCCTTCACAGAGGCCTAACATAACAATATTAGTACGATATATCATTTCCTTAATCTTTAACTCATCACCTCCTTCCGTGACCTTTCATTTGTACATCAACTTGGGATAGAAGGATACATATAATGAAGTCAAAGTCAAAATCCTTTATTTATTTGGGTCACAATGTGACGCTTATGAACGTCAAAATTATAAAATAATTACTTAATGAAGAGTCATATCTGTAGCATGTTTAGCAGTATCAATATCTGTGAATTCCCTAACTTTTCTAACTGCAAACGCTGCAGAACTAAGTTTGACTGCGAGACAGGATATTTGGGCGCCCCACTGAAGCTTACTATCTAAAGTTAGACTTAAGAATACGGTTGATTCGACTAGTTGGATTATTTCCTTATTAAAAATTATATTATTAGGAACACTTTTGACATTAGGCAAAGATAATTTAACACATTCGGTTTTGCTAGGGTTGAGTACCAAATTATTTGTCGAAAACCAATCTAATACTTGTGCAAGAGTGTTATTGACGGTATCAAGGTTACTTGAATTGCGATCAACTTTAAAAATTAGTGACGTATCGTCAGCAAACAAAACAATATTACATAAATTTTTAACAAAAAACGGCAAATCATTAATATATATTAAAAAAAGAAATGGACCGAGAATAGAGCCCTGTGGAACGCCCATTCCTACTGGCTAACCTATAGACCTACTTCCATTAACATCTACATACTGAATTCTATCTCTAAGGTAGCTGGCAACAAGATTGAGTGCGGTATCTCTAATACCATAAAGTTTCAATTTACGTAAAAGTGTATTATGTTCCACACAATCAAACGCCTTTGATAGGTCTCAAAAAAATAATTAATAATTATGTATGTGTTGTGGTAGCTTACATAAATAATAAAATCTATCGTGCAACACTGGCGTCATTTAACAGCCACAAATATAAAAAAACTTCGATAACTTATTGCGATATTAAAGTTCCAGTAGTGATTGACAAGATCCATCAGACTGTCCAACTTGGACAACGGGCGACCGGAGGGTGTTCTTACATCTAGAGGCACGATCCACTATCCATTACGCCTCTCCATCCTTAAAATGATCCTTCAAATATGTATATATTATAAATCTATCAATTAATCCGGCAGAAGGATTCGTCCACTCTACCTGGTAACGTTTTCACGTAGCACGATTTGCTTTCAGTGATAATTTCTCTCACGTACCTACGTGCAGTCTTTGCGATAAATTACCGGGCGCCGTGTTTGCCGAGTGCTATGAATTTAGTGTCCTTTTTTACACGAGGCTTAAAGAGAGTGTTTTACTCCGACAGCCATAATGACTAGATTGTGTAGATATAACACGTTCATGAACAGCAATTAGCGTTTTGTATCAAGGAGTCTACTAGCTTCTTTGCCATTTTCTCTATTAAAAATTATTTAAAAGCCAGCTGACGCACATTCCATTGCTTTTGCACAATTGTTTTGGCAAGGAATAAATTTGTATTAAAAATCCATCATCTGCCTGAAATTTATAACAAGCTTTTCATTAATGCATTTGGTTATAAGCATGACATAATAATATTCCCATTGCTAACTGAATCGAAACGCATTACAACTAAAGTAACATAACTGGTGCCAAAAGGGTTCTAATTCGATAAACAAGATTTGACACACAGGTCTAAATAAAAAAAAGCAAACGTCATATAAGTTCGCAAAAGCAAGGAGACCGTAGGCTGCATGACGCCCGACCAGCTGCCGGCAAAGCTCCGTTAAGCTATCGGGCCTGTGCCAAAATGGCCAGTAGCATTTCTGCCTCATACGCTAGCTTTCATAGCATTTTGGGAGTATGGCCAAGAAAACTTATTTTTACCATTTAGTCTTTTTTCGACGGAATATGCACATAGAAATCAAATGCTATCGCGAAGTAAATGTAGGTCGTTCGTGTTTACTATGCAAAAACCTCGCAGGCAAATTGTTTGTAGATAAACAAATATAAAGGCGATCGTCTCTCTACTAGTTTGCATGGAGGCGGATAGTCTAAGAGCTAAAGAGGTAAGTTTCACGCGGCTTGAGATGCTTTCGGACCTGATATGCATGAGTGTTGTTTGCGTTAAAGGCAATCGATAAGCGGTGCAACCTCTGGCACGCATGGAGCTGTAGTGTAAGTTTAACAGTGTACTAAGTTCTGGTTTACTAGACTGTATATTTTACGTTGAATTAGTTGATTTTTATTACTACTTGTCACCCACCAAAAATATTTTCTCTTATGTTAAAATTGAACCTAAAGTAACAAAAGTGTTTCCACATACCTGTAAACTTAACGCAATAAATCTATTTAATATAGGTATGCATTGAATAATAGCGTTTTATATCTGTTGCAAAATTAATTAAACTTTGACGATCAATCAACTTAATAATCTGTTATATGCATTCGTTATCTGAAATGGACGTTTGGTTAAATTTTGGAAGTTCATTGGAATTCATAAGTATAAACATAAAGTCGGTAAATAAAGTGGCATCACATAAAATTTTGTAAAATAGAGTCCAAGTTCTTTTTTTCGTTTAAATTTGAGAAGTTTGGGGAAGAAGTAAAATAAATGTGCAAGTTGAGTTATGAAGGGAAAAGGATTTTTCTGTTATTAGGCAGCGTTGGCTTTTTTATGTATTGACCCATTCAAAACTGGAAGGCTGTTCGGGACATTGTCAAATGATAGTGTTAATTCCTCGGCCTTATCCAGGCTCGATCTATAATGCCAAAGTAGGTAATTTGTTTTTCGATGTGATAAAATAATTACCATTTCAATTGGGTAATTTGTTTACTTTTGTTCTTTTCACGAGCTTAAGATCTACGAAGTTCCAATTAATTTATTTTAAAAATGAACAATTTATTTTATTTATAATATTTAATTTTGCCGTGTGGTTGACGGCATAGAATACAAGTGTCACCACCCCTTATCTTCTCGTGGGTGTCGTAAGAGGCGAATAAGGGATAACACGATGCAAATACCATCTTTGCGTAGAGACGGAAAACTCGACATCAAACCCTATACGACTGCCTCGTTGGTCTCGCGGTATAAATGTGCGCGTGGGATCCCGGGTTCGATTCTTGGGTCGGGCAGTGTTATTGGGTTTTTCTGTCACGAAATTCTCAGTAGCAGCACGGAGTCTGGAAGTGTGCTCGGT
This sequence comes from Euclidia mi, assembly GCA_944739405.2. Classification (NCBI taxonomy): domain Eukaryota; kingdom Metazoa; phylum Arthropoda; class Insecta; order Lepidoptera; family Erebidae; genus Euclidia; species Euclidia mi. The sequence continues at coordinate 41,068,898 of OX123183.2, read as the reverse complement.
ACGGCAATAGGCTCGCCCCTTATTACGTGGGACTAAAGTATATCTGGCGAAAAGTGGGTGTAGAAATACACCTCTGCCTACCCCTTCGGGGATAAAAGGCGTAACGATAAGTAAGTAAGTAAGTAATTTTGAAAAATGGATTTCTAAAAAGTTCATCTAACTCGAGTATTATTTTTATTAATTAATTTATTTATTTATTTAAACTTTATGTACAACTCATAGGTACAATGGCGGACTTAATGCTATAAGCATTCTCTACCAGTCAACCATAGGGTGATGCAGAGATAGGTATGGTAGGTGTGCAAATAGTTTTGGTCACGTTAAAAAGATAAGGTGTACGGTCGCGGTCTAAAAATGTTTACCACTTTTCAAATTACATTCTTTGTCACGCTGGGTTCAGCAAGGTCTAAAATGCTATATCTGAGTACTTATTACTTTTCAATCATTGGCAAGGCATCGATTCAAGCAAAAAGAGTACCTATGTATATTTTTAGGTCGATGAATTAATTTGTCATATTGACAGAATTGCATTTATTTTGCTAGAAAAGTTCTGTATTTTAATATTATTATAAAACACTTACTTACTGTAATAAAATGGTACTATCTAAACAAAAACTCACTTATGTGATCAGCATGCGCTTTAACATAACTAGCATACCAACCACTATCATTATAGCTCACAGTCTGATTGCGCCCTGATTTTCGCTAGACGATATCATCATCATCATCACCCTAGCATTTTTTCTTAGTTGCATCCCAAGCTTGCGCTTCGGAGCCCAGGGCCTGCTATTACTGGTCTACCGAGATTTGACTGAATATCAGTTTTTACACGGAGTGACTGCCATCTAACATCATTCTAAGGTTAGACCAGTAGTCAGTAGGTATACTTGAGGACACTGACTTCCCACTAATGACTGCCATAAATCATGACAGCCGGGACTGCTAAACGTGCTTTCTGATGCACGGGGGTGAAACACCGCCAACTTCGGGCTAATTATTAAGAATTTCTTGACAGAAATTCCTAATAATTTGTCACTAAGAAATTCTTAACAGAAAACCTTAACAACATTTTCCGAGCCCGACCCGCGAATCGAACCCGAGACCTCATGATCAGCTATCGTATGCACTACCGCTAGACCAACGAGGCAGTCTGACGCTAGACGATATAAATATTGTATTTTTTTCAAAAAGGTTTTATATTCAGGATGTCGTATTTTCGCCATCCCTTTCATTATAATCTGTCAATGTAAAAGTCATTTGATAAACTTATTCATTTCAAATACCAAAATCGTAAATAGCAAGTTTAAAATTACATTATTTGAAGACTACAAATATTTTAGTTTCAGTGTAAATATCACGCTTGTAATTAAATGAACGTATATTATAAATGTGGAATAATAAATCGTTATTAACACCAGTTGCTACGCAACGCATGTTATCATAGATTGCTTGCCTAGTACAATATCGTCGTCCTTATGTCATTGATGTGTTCATGCAATTATAAACCTTAAGGTGGTAAACACTTTCAGACCGCGACTGTACTTTACAATAATAACAATAAATAAATGGTTATATTATTAAATATATACTATATAACATTATATATATATATATATATATATATATATATATATATATATATATATATATATATATATATATATATATATATATATATATATATATAAAAATATAAATATAAAAAGGAGTATAATACTATGATTAAGATAATGGTGCCAATAGTCCCTTTCAGATATGTTTTTAGGTTTTGCCACGTAAAGTTCAGCATGGTCCCACATAATATTTTACTTGAACGATCTTGTCGTTGGCACAGATCTATGTCACTAGACATACATAGATCTGTGCCAACGACAAGATCGCAGCAACCAACAGCGGTGTCACACTTTTGAGTAGAGTTATTTGACAATGTTCGATGTTTGGACTGTTGGCGGAGAAACTATAGAGTGCTTAGGCCAATTTGTTGTTAAGCCAATTGATGGAATAGATTGCATTGTTATACTATTGGCTATCCAATAGTATAATAATCAAATCATCATCAATCAATACCAGTAATCTCTATAGATTACTGGTATTTAATTAGTTGATATACCATCAACTACACTAGCTAGTTAATCTCACTTGGCCTGACTGACATTCGCAGGTTCAAAATTACTGAAGTTAGGAACATGGAATTTATGACTTTTCGTAATATTTATACATACATTGTTTATCGAAATTATGGTAAACTTTAACAAAAAACAGTAATAGCTACAAAATATTACGTTTCATTTCTTATAATATCTTGTGTTTAAACCGATCGCAATAAAGATGGGGGGATGGGGAGGGGACATTGTGAAGACTCAATGCGTCTTCTCTTTTGAAGAAATATTAATACAAATAATATGTAATACTAAAATAGACTTTTGTCTCTGTCTATTCAAGACTACGGAATCGGTTTTATTTGAAATTGGTAAAGGGTAACCCAAAAATACTTTAAATATTTTTTATTCCAATCCTCATTTGTGAACTTAAATTGAATACGACGCGTTGAAAAAGAGGTATCATCTAGATAACAAATTTGTATCTGAAAATAAAACAAGGCCTAATCCCGAATGACATAAAAGCTTAAAGCTAAACAAACACGTATAAAAACATAATCCGTGTGACTAACAAAAAATAAATAAATGATCGTGTAGCGATGGAAAAGCTTTAACTCTGTTTCGGCGTTGTTTGTTCTGGCTGAATAGGTCGTCGCTCTGTGTCTCAGACAGGCACATGGCTGGACGAGAAACAGGTATGACTCATTGCTGTCGGTAATGAACTTCGCGGAGATTTCCTTGGATAAGTTTAATCAAGTTTGTTGACTCTGGACTGATTGTTTGGTATGAGGTGTTGAATAAAATGATACTAATAGATTGTGCTGTGATTTGTTTGCTTGCGAGTTTGGCGTAGATTATTTAGTTGTTTGTGTATTGACCGATATTTTCAAAAGCATGGCTTTTGCTTACACATTTTTCTTAACACTACGGTAGATTCACAGGCATGTAGATACTGACAAAAATAAAGATGAGTCTGTGACACTTTTATTGTTATCTATTCAGTATTTTAACTTCATACAGACGGTCGGAACACGATTTATGTCTACAGGCCTTGGGCTTTAGTAGATTCGATTTAGACACATAAATAATATGATGGAGAACTCTCAGACATGTAGGATTCCCCACAATGTTTTCTTCACCGTTTAGCAAACGATGATTAGCAATTTATGCGCGCCATGTTTAGAACTCGAGACTTCTGCAGTAACTACTAAAATTGCGTAGCACGGCTCTACAGCTAAATGCCAACTACGCGGAGGCGTAGCAAACTGGCTACAGATAATTTTTTACTTGTAATATTAGACGTAGCTTTTAGCATAAATATCTCTTATACAAATATTACAGTATAGTTTGACTACTTTGCCATTATTGTGTGGTTCATGCTAATAGAGGATACTCCAGAGTCGAGTTATTTCATTGTCTAGCAGCCATAGTACAAGTTCTGCTTAGTTTGGGACTTAGGTATTGTGGGTACGTCGTAGAGTATTATTTATTACTAGACATGGTCTACAAGCAGGCGACGTGCCTTGATGACGACATGATTATTTTTAAGTAAACCGTTTGTTCCCGATGTTATGGGAATTACGAGAAATCCCTTTTTAGTGCACTTCTACGGTGCCCAAGCTACATACATGCTTTATTTCACCTGTTTGCGCCTGATTGGTTTGGCTGTGCGTTGTCTACCAGGCAGTCTATCCAACTTTCTATGCAAAAATGCCTATGCAAGACCGCATGTCTGTTTTTGCTTGTATTAGATATACTAGCTCGGATTGATAATACTTTATTGCGCACAAGATATAAAGAAAATAAATTGTATTTTTTCAAAAGCCCTTTGAAAAAACACGCGGTAGTTTTCTAATCAGGCCTTGCTTAAAATTTTTCAAAACAGTTTTATTCCAAGAGATATCAAGAATTTATGTAGAAGAGCTTACACGAAAACGCAGTACTAAAAATAACTCAGCTTTTTTGATTAAATTCTTCATAAAGTCACAACAACAAGCTCTGGTCACAAACAAAAGTAGCTAAGCCGTATATCTTATTTTACTAAATCTGACGTGTTGAGCAGAGATTAAATCAAATCTTTTCCTAAAAAAATAAAAAAAATAAATAGCCTGTTCTTTGACATACTTTGAATAATTCTAAGACGTAAAGTGCTTCCCAGTGAAGGTACTCGAGCACGTACTTAAAGGTATCAACCTTTAAGTACGTGCTCGAGTACCTTCACTGGGAAGCACTTTACGTCTTAGAATTATTCAAAGTATGTCAAAGAACAGGCTATTTAAATTTTAAGCCGTTAGAATAGATTAAATAATGGATTGCTTACATAATTGAATCTAAAAACGTTAACGTATACACAAATAGAATTTGTTAAAGAATTTATTCGATTGCGTTGTAAGTCTTTTTTTTATAGAAAGAGGATTTAGTTAAGAATTAATATAAAGATGTCGATGAGTAAGACTTAGAGCTCGTGTATGACAAACAAGGACTGCGACACGTGTTTATTTTGGTTAAGAGCTTTGTCAGTCAATGTGTTATTATAAAATAAAAGCAATACGCCCTTGTACTGAGAACGCGACGCTTGGTGAAAAAGGAGTGTCGTTGGCTAATTACTCTGAAAAGTTGACGTGCATAATCGCCACATTGTGACCTTAGTATATGAATATTTTTCTTCACGGTGGCAGTCCAAAACGCGAACCGTTCTCACCACTTTTGGTGCAGGCAGAGTGCAGGGGTCTTGTGAGACTCTCCCGTTTAGACGATTGAGGCCTACCCACTAACTACGGAATTCAATATTCGAACTATAGATAGATCTGCAGATTTTAGATTCGTTTTTGACATAAGCTCCATACAAAATATGTCAAAACGAATCAAAAATCTACAGATCTATCAATACTTCTAATATTGAAAATGACCGTTAAACGACTGCAGTGCGGGATAGATCTGATCCCTTGTAGTACACTTGGTCGCGATCCTGCCTGTGAACACCTCTAACCTTTGAATCGAGTATTTGTTTAGCCTTGAATATTTTTTTGCTAGAATTGTACACGTAGTAAAATATTTATATAACAGGTATACGAAGGAAAATTTTTTGAACATGTAGATGAACATTAACATTCTGTAACCCACAACCTATACTGAAAGGTCGAGGCAAATATTAAAGTACTTTATATACTATACTACCTATATTAAGCGATACATACTTTATATACTACCAGTACCGATAGATATGACGCGATATCAGCCCCGTGATTTAAATGTTTGATCTCTAAACTAAATAAAATTAAAAATTTTTAATAGCTTACTTTTTTATTTTTGAAGCTTTCACTTAATTACATTAATTTAGACTGCGGGTCATTAAAATGCATTTTTATGTCCAGAATTTATTCAAATCAATGATCAATAATTACTTAACATATCAAAATGCGAACACAAAAGCTGCAAAATGAAAAGCTTTTTATCGTTTTTATATTCTTCTTTTTTATTTAAAATCCTAGTTAAACGAGTGTTCTGAAAAAAAACAAGTCTTTTGTAACTATTTCATTAACTTTCTTTTAAACTATTGTTAGTATTTATCCATCGGGATGTTCTAGAAGAATGTTGATTTAAAAAAAGTTTAGTTATAATATTGGCAAGTTTCTTTAAAATTATTGCTATATCGGATCGGGTTGATTTAGAATTTTCATATTTTCAAACTAAACTTGTAACTCATTGTATAAATAACTATAGCTCCAAAAAGAGTGGATGCAATTAGCTACAAAACATTTATTATTTCACGACTGTATACTTGATTAGAAATGCAATTTTAAATCTGCTGTACTAAATCCTGTAGGCCAAGCTATAACGGTTTAGCGTTTACTTGCTTGATTTAAAATCTCCTTTCGCATAACCATCAATCAGCGAGGTTAAAACGGTAAGCGGTTAAATTTGTGAGGAAGCACTACTAAATTGTTTGCGTCGCCCATATTTTTGCGAACCATCAATAAATTACGCGGCCTGTGTTAGAAGTGTTTGTACGCTTCATTTTGCAGACTAAACGTTGTCCATTCGATGACTACTAACTACTATCAATAAATTTTGATAATGGCATTTTTGTGCTTTGTATGACATTGAGATTACATTTTCGTAATACTACCAAAATGTAATCTGTGATGTGAAATTATAAATAGATTCCACTTCAATTATGGAATACGGTACAAAATTTCGCACAATACCTAATTGAAATGCATTGTCTGACTTCTCTAAATAAATAAAATTAATAAATAAATATAAACCTTTTATTTCATGCAAAAGTTACTAAATACATACATAGTTTAAAGAAAAATATTAACATTAGTTACACAAATTTCACTTGTTTTTGAAAATGTTTTATATGATTATGTAAAGTTTTTGTTTGCATCTGCATATTGCATCATCCTGAGCTATTTGCGGCCAGCAGGTACCAGCTACTTTTGTCAACTCGTCTGCCCGTCTCGTGTAGGGTCTGCCTTTAAGACGTTTGCCGATTACACCTTTCCACGTTGTAACCCTGCTGGTCCATCTCTCGTCCTTTAGCCTCGCTACGTGCCCAGCGCACTTCCATTTTAGTTTCTTAGCGTAGGTTAGAGCATCCGTTGCTTTGGTTGTTTTTCTAATTGTTGTGTGTTTTTTTGCATCGTTTTTATGTTGAGCATAGGTACTTCGTTCTATTCCGCGTTGGCAGGTGGTGATTTTGCTTTTTAATTTGGATGTAAATTTCCAAGTTTGACATACGTAGGTTAGACAAGGTAGGAGGCATGATGTCGTGACCTTTGTTTTGATATTTATTGGCATGTAACTTTTGAATATCTCTTTTAAGGACCAGTACTATACTTTTAAGGACCAGACTTCTCTAAATACGCAGTAGTTAAAATTATTATTTGATAAGCGGTAAATGGACCACGACAGAGGCCTTTTGGCGGTAAAGAAACTATGACCCAGAGTTAGCCACACACGAAGAATAAAAAATAAATGGGCATTACCATTTACCGCTATCGAACATGCGTGTAAAATTATTATTGGTTACCGCTGAAGAATTTAGTAGTTATAAACTTGTCGATAGAGAAGTATTTTTTTGTAGGCTAGCCTTAAGGTACAAATACTTTGAGATTAGAATAATTGAAATAAAAATAAGCGTCGCCAAGCAGCTAATTTTATATTGATTGATACAGGCATATTATATTGCAAAGGATGGATACCTTACCACTAATATTCTTGTAATGCATAGTTTCCAAATTACGATTTGCACTTAGTCGGCCTATTCGAGATTGCCACTACAAGTAGAGGTTTTATCTACGTATTCAATTATACGCCTTACTTTGTCGGAGTCAATCAGGACTTACGTGATCAGTGCTGGTCTAATCCGTTTGATTGCCAAAGTTCCGTTGTGTGTAACTGGTGAAGAGCGCGGAAGCACGGATTGCGATTTCGAATGGTTGCATCACTCGCCTCGGAAGGTTTATGTAACCGGGTATGCAATATTGGCAAATTGTACAACGTGACTTAGAAATGAATGTGTTATGCGCTGTGTTTGTTGACAGTTTCTCACACTTGTCAAATATGTATATTTAACAAAAATAATTACTAAAGTGAACAATATCGATTTAATTTTATTAAAGTGCTTTGAAAATTGTTTTAATCTTCACTGTGTAACTGATGTAAAAAGTGTCGATTTACTACCACTCTGGGTAAGGGCTATGATACAATGTTCTACAGCTGTTTCATGTTTAGTTCTTCATTGGGGCGTATTGTCGAAATGGTATGCTACTTAGTGAAGTACCCCAGTGAAGCAGTGACTTCACTACGTTGCAAATGTCTCTGCCTACCCTTTCGGGAAACAGGCGTGAGTCTATGTATGTTCTTCACTGCTTCCATCTTCAGAAATACGTTTGGTTTGTCTCTTCTACTCGTTCTAGGTTTAAACTCTGCTAATGCCCTTAATTTTTCATCTCACTGTTGCAGCAAAGAACCTTACTTTCATCTCAATTTTATAAAGCAAGTATGCTGGCTGCGAAAAGCTGACGAGTATAAACTTTTGCGGAATACTGAGCATCTTCAGTTTCAAGTTTTCTATTGATCTAAAGGATCTTGTGTGTGCTTTGAACGATTTGTAAATGTACTTACACATGGAATGGGTTACAAATCTTCAGGATTAATCGTAAATGTTGTATGAGGATAAAGTAAGGTAATTCATCAAGGAAGATAAGGGGCCGCCATGCATACAACGGTGCTTTCTAAATCAGAGGTTTAAAAAACGATTTCTATGGTAATCTCGTATCTTATGGTTGAAATTTTAAGCAAATGTGTGGTAACACGGAGGGTTTTTTTAGGGACAACTTTTATAATTTCACATGTGAGAATGGTATAAGACTAGCCATGATAAACGCTAAAAGTTTTAAATAAATAAAATATACGATATTTCGTGGACAACCCCGTCAAGCGCCATGCTACAGATATAATGGAATATTACCTGTGGATATAACTATATTGGAATAATGGTAACGTGATCTGCTTGATTGTTATTCTCAAGAAGTCGTTATTGACACACGCCCACATGACACTATACCTATATGAGACCCACTTGTTATGGGCGAACCTTATATCCAGGTTACCATCTTCTATTTATAGTCATCGTGGGATTATTGGAATTTCTAAGAAAAAAACACATAATAAAGTCCATCCAATAACGTTTTCTATATAGATTGTTAGCGCAAACATGCTGCTACCGACTGTGGGTCTAACGAGACAGAAGTCTGTAAGAATTGTACCATATCTTGGTTAATATAGAAATACGAATGTTCGGATTTTTTTAGGCCAGTCAGCAAAACCGGTCAAAACAAAAAATGTAGCTTTGAATGTAACGTGTGAAAGATATTTACACAAAACTGAATAATTAATTATAAAGCCATAAGCCTTGTGTGTGATCGGGTTAAAATCGCAGGAAGCGGTAGAATGCAAGCGGCTCAAGATCAGTCCATGTGGAGAGCCTTGGGAGAGGTTTGTGTCCTGCAATGAGATAATAATAAAATGCCTGTGAGATACGGACGGACAGGTAGACATGGCGAATCTAAAAGGGTTCCGTTTTTTGCCATTTTTGGCAACGGAACCCTAAAAAGCCTTGTGTATGTGTAGCCAATCTCTTCTAGTTAATCTCATTAAGCAATTTATTCATAACTTATATAATTAAAAAGCGTTGTTTAATGTAGGTAGAGCCTGAGTAGACGTAATAACATAGCTTTGCTCTCCTTTGTTACAAGTTTGTTGGAGTTTACTCCGTGGTTTCGTGCTGCCGACTTCGTTATAATTAATCATTATAGCGAAACATGGATTAGTATTCTGTTGGCTTTCATGAAACATGTTTACTAAACGCCGACGGTATTCTAACTAATATTGTAAATGTGTGTGTGGGTTTGTTTGTAATGCTTTTACTCCTCAACAACTTAACACATAATCATAAAATGCGTACTTAAAAGTTGTCAAAGGAAAAAGAAAATAGTGTCGTATTTACTGGTTAACTGAATCGCGTTGCATGCGAGTAAACCACGTGGTAGCTAGTCTACGGAAATAGGGAATGACAAAATTACAATTTGAATTGCTTGTATTCAAAATACAAGGAGGTTGTAGCGTAAATTGGGTAAGGTTTATGGTTGATTGATTAATATCAAGTTAATTTAATTGAACTGGCTGAAAATATGTTTACTCGCTCGTTTGCGGCTCGTGTGGTCCAAGATGCCTTTACTGTTTCTGCAGTTTTGTTGGCTTAAGTGTTATACAATCTTTCTTTTATTGCGTACCTACGTGTTTTGTAAGGAGGCTTTAGTTGGAAAGATTTGGTAGTTACATTGCAATAACCCGTTCGGCGGTATACAGTCGTTATAATACTAGGTCATCGTGAAGTTTAATTACGGAATAACTAGACTTTTTCCGCCGATCCACCCGCATAGATCCGCCCACTATCTGATAGTAAACAACCGTACGAAATTACAGACAGTTAAGCCGGCCAGGAAACCTCTTGTCTAATATGTATAGGTATAAACAAAATACCTAGAAATGGGTTAAAACTGACTTATAAATCTTTATACTGCATTGTAATAGAAGCCTGATTTGCACTGAGTCAAGGGACCGTTGGCCCTCTTATATTATCAACTACTCAGCATTTATACAGGATTACGCAGGATTGTTTGAAGCAGGTATACGAATAGCGACATTATAAAGTTCGGAGCCCTAAAAATAAAAGTACGTGATAGGTATCATGTTGTAATTTTATTTTCAAGGTATTTTAAACTCATTTTACTATCGCCTATTAAGTACATTTTTTATTTTTTGTATGCCTGTCTCCCTCAAGGGGTAGGCAGAAGTGTAATATTACACCCACATTTCACCATGTTATATTTTTTTGAGGCCCACGTAATAGGGGGCGCCCATTGCCGCTACCGGGTACATTGCCAGATTCCGTGTTACAGGGAATTTGGAAAAACACAATAACACTTTTGCTCGAGCCGGGAATCGATCCCAGAACCGCATACGCTATCCACTGGACCCAGAAGGAACTAAATACATAGATTTTATATAGCTGATTGTTATGAATCTGGCAATGTACTATAACGGCATCATTATCACATAAATATCAAATGATTAAAAGTGACAAGAGCACTCTCAAGAACAAGATAAACCAAATTTATAAAGATTTAAAAACTTTTACAAAGAGTTATAAGGGTGTCATACTATAGGCAGATAATACTTTATAAAATGTTCTCGAAACCTACATGTTTCTCTTTTATATTTTTTACAAAGCGTTACTTTATTCAATGAATCACACACATAAATTGCGATAGTCGTGTTGAGTGCCAAAAATTCGCTTCAAGAGTGTATTTTATATCTAACAGAGACATAAAAATAAAAGCTTTGTTTTAAATGAACATAACTGCTTGTACCTCTTTGTTTTTGTCACTGACGAAGCGCTAAATATAATTAAGTTAAGATATCATCGTTACCAAAGCTTTGTTCAAAACAAAATGGCTGACATATATTGTTCTTTCGTAGCTATTTTTCTAATGCCCATTCCACAGTAACAATAAATCCTCTGTAGTGAGGGACTATACATCATCCAATAAAGGGACACTAACAGCTTGAAACAATTATTTGTGTACCACCCAAACTGTCTCGCATGGGGATTGAACCCACAGCACTGGGTAATTCTAAACGACACGCGCCTTTATCACCTTTACGTGTAGTGGCGACTAATTGGTAAGCATGTCAGTGTTATTCCTTTAAATGTCCAGTATTGGGTAAAGATTCTGCTAGATCAAGAGGCATCAGCTAAGACACCAAGGAATTCAGTTTAACGTCACATTGTTTTTCCACGCATTCAATAAACATGTTTGCCCTGTTTTTGTCCTACTTCTGTGTGGGTGTGCAGACTTCATATCACTTTCGAAAACTGTATCGAAAGCTCTCAAACATTCAGGGCGCCTTCACCATCTAGAATATAATAAGTAAATTGAAATGCAAGTAACTTCGAAAAGACGTCTAGACCGTCTTGAAGTAGCACTCTTTTTGTCTCTCCACTAGACCATCTCATCAGAGAGTATTCAACTTACCTTATAAGAAAAGTTTCGATAAGTACTTACATTACATTCGTACAATATAATACAGAGCTAAAATGAAAAATGTAATTCATTATTTTTGTCATACAATATTATTTAGCGGGTCTTAATCGCGATTATTTATTTATTTCAAGGCATAAATACCTGTGTGTGTGTGTGTTATTCTCCTACGTTTCTACCGGCTTGCAACGGTTGTAGTCGCGGAGGGACTTATGTCAGCTCAGCGCCGTCCTTGTGAAGCGCGGGTTTCGGCAGCTACCCTCACTTGTTTTGTATTTTTGATATTTTTAGTTCTATCCGCACTGTCGATACTTTGACACACTACACTTATGACGTCTACACACTGATGAGTTGTGTTACTGCAGCGTTGTTTGCATTTGTTGATAACTGGGTTCCAAGTGGTCGATAGTCTGTATCCGTCCTTCCGGTTGAAATTTCTATGTTTTTTGATTTCAACCGCTTCACGTACTATCCTGGAGTAATAGTGGCGATCGGTGGATAAGACTTGTGGTTGACGTAATTCTATCCAGTGGTTTGGTCCAGATTCCAGCAAATGCTCAGCTATGGCAGATTTATTAATTTGTCGATTTTTGACAGCTGTGATATGTTCTTTGACCCTTTCAGCGATCGTTCGTTTGGTCTGTCCGATTGCAGTTGTGGTAGTTCCTATATCCAAAAGGAGAGCGTCAGTGACCTAGACCAGTCCCAGTATATTCAATGGTACTAAGTCCCATAAGGACTGTCAAGCTCTTCATGACAGCTGGGCCGATGGCCGACTAAAAAAGCTCTCCGAGACATACATAAGTCAATCAGTAATTAACAATTTATACGTAATGATCTCGGTACCCTCTACACAGTAAACTCCAGTTCTCATTCCAGAACTCTGATGGTAACTCCACTAGGCTATCAAACGTATGCCGGTAGTTAGTATTATCAATTCAGTGTAAACTACATACATAACTTCACGCCTTTTATCCCCGAAGGGGTAAGCAGAGGTGTATTAAATTCTAAAAGCACTTCGCCAGTTATGTTTCCGTCCAAAAAAAGTATAAACTAAATTTAATCTAATTTAGCTGATCATGTATTCATGTTACTAAATTAAATCTAACAAGTTTGAACAAACCAAAGCGCTTCGTATAAAACGCGGTTAGCCTTACAAAGTGAGGAAGGTGGCTCAACCAGACAGATTACCTTACAATGTAAGCCTAATTTACTCAATGTATTACTCTTGTTCAAATAGTCTAGACTAGCCTTATATACCTTCTGTACATATAACCTAAAATTAATTAGGTACCCAAAGTAGTATCTTACAAGGAGGCATCAATTTACCCAAATAAATCGAATTTGCACCGTAACTAAAATCGAAAAGACATATTCATCAATGCTGAGAGAGACTCATTATGGGGTACCACAAGGCAGCATGCTAGTACCGTTGCTTTTCCTTATATATTTATATAAATGACCTGTCAGAATCAACTGATCATCCTATGATGTTATTTGCCGATGATAGTACAGTTATTTATAAAAAGTATAGACATCAAATGCTATGAAAATGAAATCAATAATTCTTTATTAATATCATAGACTGGCTAAATTCTAATAATTTAATTATAAATTTTGACAAAACTAATATTATGACATTTCCTACTAGACAAAATAAGAAAAACACTGACATTAATATTCATTATGACAACAAAATAATTAAGCAAGCTGACCAAACAATATTTTTAGGTTTACATTTAGATAAAAACTTGACATGGCGATATCAAATTGAAAAGGTTTGTAAAAAGCTAAATCGGTATTCATATACACTATACATGTTACGTACGGTAGTAAACAGAAGTGTAGTATTAACTGCCTATCATGGGTTTGTCGAGTCTGCGCTTTGATATGGCTTAATCTTCTGGAGCAACTCCTATGGTAACGAAGACACAAAAAAAATGTATACGCTCTATATGCAATTTACAACAAACTGATAGCTGCAAGCAAAACTTCAGAACATTGAACATTCTCACATTACCGTATTTATGAATGTGCAGTATTTCTAAGAAATCATTTGAATCTATTTGAGAGCTGCAATAACGCGCGTAATCCCCAAAAATTGCGTATACCAGTATCACGAACGGTTTTATATAGTAGAAGAATATTTACAATGGCTACAAAGGTGTATAATAAGTTGCCCAAATATATACAGGAAATTGCATTGCTTGGACAGTTTAAAATTGCCCTAAAACAGTACTTGTTTTAGGGCAATTTAAAGGCAAAGGCAACTTAATTCAAAAGGCGTACTATTCTGTTACTGAGTACCTTAATGAGAAACATTTTTAAGTCCGATTTGTTCATGCCTTCATTGGTTATATTATATTTTATTGTATTTGAATGAATTGAATATAATAATAATAACACTGGCAACACTAAAAGTCAACAGACACAATTTTCCTAGATAAATTTTGTATTGATTTATTTTATTGTTTCTGAGGCTGTATACTATATTACATACGTGATAAACACAATTGTGTAAATAATTACTATCACAAACTTCTTTAAAAACCAAAAAGAAAAACACTACAAAGTAAATATTTGGTAAATATCAAGAAACCAAAATGACATCAGATGTCACAAATGTAAACAATGCAAACAAAGTAAATACAAGAGTAAATACGGATACAACTAAGAAAAAATGTTGACTAGAGCCAGAGCAGCGGCACAAATAAGACCCCCGGACTCGTCACTCAGCTCCGCCTCGCAGCCGCCGGCGCCAGCAGTGCCGGCCATTGCTGAGGCGTCGAGCTCATCGAGTGATGAGTATTTTTCCGCGCCGACGACACCAACACCAGCGCGCCGCCGGGGAAGAGGCCGGCCACCGTCACGCTTGGGACCCCGAGACCCACCGGGTTCGAACAGGGCTCCCCTGCCGGTGGTGATGTGCGCCGCATGAGATGGACTCAAACGATGAATGAGAACGTCATGCGGGCATATTTTGTGGCTACAGAGGGAGGAACCAACCTTATGGCGTACCGTGACCGCTTACTGCCTCTGTTTCAGGCCTTGGAACCGGCTGTTAACGTTTCGGCACAGCGACTGTCGGATCAAGTGCGAGCCATTCAACGCTGCCGCCTGTTGGATGACGACGCACTTGAGAGGCTACGCTCAGACTTGCGAGGTATCCCTGAAATCACATCCCCCACACGCAATGAGGCTCCAATAGTGCACGCCTCACTCAGGGCCCAAGAAGAAGGTGAGGAACTGATGGACAGGGATATACAAGTAAGTACCCAATGCATTGATAAGATAAGGAGTACTTTGGAGTGCGCCATTGGGGAATATCGGTATGCTACATTAGAAAGCAGACCTCGGCTGCCGCGTTTACCCACGCATAGGAAAAATATCCTGTGCCCTGGATTCACTATTGCCTACTTACCTAGACACTAGTGAAAATCTTAGTGATACACACTCAATTCTATACTGCGCGGCCGTAGCTGCGTGTCGAGTAGCTAATATTAAAATACAAAGCAGTATTACTATTGCTCCTCGGGATGCCGTTCCGGCTTGGCAGCGTAGAATTGAGCGTCGTATTACTGAGACCAGGGCACTCATAGGCAAGCTAATCTGCTTCAGGTCGGGCAATACCCGCCCGAGAGTGATGCGTTTTGTGAGTCGGGCGTTTAAGGGGACAGGACTTTGTCCTCAAGAATATCCGTCACGGGTCACAGAACGCATCGACTTCCTGAAGCAGAAAATCTATGCGTGGGCGAATCGCATCAAGCGGTACAAAAAAAGGATTGACCGATATTCCCAAAATCGCGCATTCCAAAGAGATGAGAAGCTGGTTTATAGGAATTGGGGGCGACCTGAACCAGGTGTGGATGATGGGCGTCGACCAGATGATGCGAACACAATTGCGTTCTGGCGCAGTTTATGGTCGACTCCCGTCAGCCATACAGAGGGTGACTGGATTAGGGTTATTGAGCGATCATGTGAGGTAATACCTCAAATGGAGCCTTTAGCCATAGACACCAGCGATGTAAATTGTGCAGTCCGTCCGTTAGCCAATTGGAAATCTGCGGGACCGGACGGGTTGCACAATTTCTGGTTAAAATGGCTACGCAGTGCACATGTTCGCTTGGCATCCCAATTCCAGTCATCTCTGGACTCAGGATCGCTGCCAAGTTTTATGACAACTGGCATAACTCACCTGCTCTTTAAGTCTGGTAGTACCACGGAGCCTACGAACTATAGGCCTATAACTTGCCTGCCTACAATTTATAAAGTTTTTACATCCATTTTGAGAGCAAAATTGGCATTACACATATTACATACATACATACATATCGTCACGCCTTTTATCCCCGAAGGGGTAGGCAGAGGTGTATTTCTACACCCACTTTTCGCCAGATATACTTAGTCCCACGTAATAAGGGGCGAGCCTATTGCCGTACCGGGCACATTTCCAGACTCCGTGCTGCTACTGAGAATTTCGGGACAGAAAAACCCAATAACACTGCCCGACCCAGGAATCGAACCCGGGACCTCCCGATCCCACGCGCACATTTATGCCGCGAGACCTACGAGGCAGTCGTATAGGGTTTGGTGTCGAGTTTTCCGTCTCTACGCAAAGTTGATATTTGCATCGTGTTATCCCTTAGTCGCCTCTTACGACACCCACGGGAAGATAGGGGGTGGTGACACTTGTATTCTATGCCGTCAACCACACGGCAAATCATCATTACACATATTCAATAATAAAATCTTATCTGAGTCTCAAAATGGATGTAGAAACCGGGCACGTGGTACTAACGAGCTACTCCTTATCGACATGGCCATTAGCCAACAGGTGCGCCGTAGTCGAAAGAATCTGGCAACATGCTGGATAGACTATAAGAAGGCCTATGACTCTGTGCCACATACGTGGCTCTTGAGCGTGCTGGAGTTGTACAAAGTAGATGCAACTCTATGCGCCCTCTTGAGGGCATGTATGGGGCAGTGGAGTACGGTGCTTCGCTATCCAGGATGTCGACAGCCTTGCGGGTATGGCGTACCTATAAAGATCAAGCGAGGTATTTTCCAGGGCGACAGTTTGAGTCCAATATGGTTTTGCCTAGCACTGAACCCACTGAGCACTTTGCTCGAAAGTTTAGGGCTAGGCTATCGATTGCAGAGTAGAGGTCAGGTTATTTCTCATCTACTTTTCATGGATGACCTAAAACTTTTTGCCCCCACTGACCTCCAGTTAACTGAGTTACTAAAGACAACTGAAAATTTTTGTAATTCAATTAAGATGGAGTTCGGTGTGGATAAATGTGCGGTCATGCATGTAAAGCGAGGTAGGAGTGTGGAATCTGATGGTATAATGCTTTCAGATTTCACACAACTTAGATCTCTCTCTGCAACCGAAACCTACAAATATCTGGGTATGTCGCAGGCATTAGGCAAGATTCATCAGTTTCGGATATTACAAATTATATTCAAAAGAAAACTGGAGAAACGGTGACCTTAGACAAAATTAATATTAAACGCCCATGTGAACACAATGCGTACAAGTTCTTTGTATCCCAGAGTAAGCTTCAGATGTACCTGGATCATAACTTGTGGCCACAAGGAATTATATTTCGACGTTTTGTGAATTACAGACCGAAACTAATTAACAAAACATCGACTCATATGGTAACCGGCAAACAAAACACTGACAATGTCTGATGAGTTTGTTTACAAATTTACTAGTTTTAATTGTAAGAATGTTAAGCGCTCGCTGCAGAGTATTCGTGACTTGTGTAAACATTCCAATGTGACTGCGCTGCAGGAAACATGGTTGCTGCCTGAGGAAATGTCATTTCTTAACTCCATAGATGATGAGTTTAGCTGTACTGAAGTGTCAGCTGTAGACACATCGGCGGGTATCTTGCGAGCTAGGCCACACGGTGGGGTGGCCCTTCTGTGCCGACAACGTATATTTAATAATGTGGTCATAATCAAATGCGGTAATCCACGTATCTGCGCTGTGAAAATTGTGATGAGTGATAAATGTTGTTTAGTGCTAAGTGTGTACGGTCGCGGTCTAAAAATGTTTACCACTTTTCAAATTACATTCTTTGTCACGCTGGTTTCAGCAAGGTCTAAAATGCTATATCTGAGTACTTATTACTTTTCAATCATGGTAAGGCATCGATTCAAACAAAAAGAGTATGAATATTTTTAGGTCGATGAAATAATTTGACATAATTGCATTTATGCTGTGGCTGCTGAAGGAGGCTATATTCGTTATTAAAACTTTTATTAACAAAAAATATGTGTTGAATTTATTTTTGATGATTTCTGCCTATTTTTTTATAAAGCACGATTCGCCTGGTTAAGGGCACACACTATCTAAACAAAAGCTCACTTATGTGATCAGCATGCGCTTTAACGTGACTAGCATACCATCCACTATCATTATACCTCACAGTCTGACCGCGCCCTGATTTTCGCTAGACGATATCATCATCATCATCTCCCTAGCATTTTCTTAGTTGCATCCCAAGCTTGCACTTCGGAGCCTAGGGCCTGCTATTTCTGGTCTACCGAGATTTGACTGGATATCAGTTTTTACACGGAGCGACTGCCATCTAACATCATTCTAAGGTTAGACCAGTAGTCAGTAGGTATATTTGAGGGCATTGACTTCCCACTAATGACTGCCATAGATCATGACAGCCGGGACTGCTTAACGTGCTTTCTGATGCACGGGGTTGAAACACCGCCAACATTGGGCTAATTATTAAGAATTTCTTGACAGAAATTCCTAATAAATTGTCACTAAGAAATTCTTAACAGAAAACCTTAGCAACATTTTCCGGGCCTGACCCGCGAAATGAACCCGAGACCTCATGATCAGCTGTCGTATGCACTACCGCTAGACCAACGAGGCAGTCTTACGCTAGACGATATAACTATTTTTCAAAAAGGTTTTATATTCAGGATGTCGTATTTTCGCCATCCATCGCCTTTCATTATAATCTGTCAATGTAAAAGTCATTTGATAAACTTATTCATTACAAATACCAAAATCGTAAATATCAAGTTTAAAATAACATTATTTGAAGACTACAAATATTTTAGTTTTATTGTAAATATCACGCTTGTAATAAAATGAACGTATATTATAAATGTGGAATAATAAATCGTTATTGACACCAGTTGCTACGCAACGCATGTTATCATAGATTGGTTGCCTAGTACAGTATCGTCGTCCTTGTGTCATTGATGTGTTCATGCAATTATAAGCCTTAAGGTGGTAAACACTTTCAGACCGCGACTGTACGTGCCTACGGATACCATGTCGAATCTGGCGGATATTACGGACACATTGAGCGCGGTGAGTGCTATTATTGATGATAATAGTGTAGACTGTGTATACGTGCTAGGAGATTTTAATGCACACCCATCAGAACAATTTTTAATGAACTCTCAAGTTATTGTATTGAGCAAAAATGGTCATGTATTGATACT
Source organism: Euclidia mi (assembly GCA_944739405.2). NCBI lineage: Eukaryota > Metazoa > Arthropoda > Insecta > Lepidoptera > Erebidae > Euclidia > Euclidia mi. Next base: position 41,049,697 of record OX123183.2, on the reverse strand, counting down.
GAGATATTAGGTATACGATCAAACACGTATACATTTATAAGTGAGGCTCACGGGTCCAAGAGATGGCTCGATCACTGCGTAGTAACTGAAGCAGCTGTCAGCTCTGTTAAGAATGTGTATGTGTTATACGATGTTCTATGGTCTGATCACTTGCCTTTAGTAGTAGAATGTACTTTAGAAGCTATAGTGCCAAAGACATATGTGTCTAAGATTAATGTGAACAGGGTAGTGTGGGGGGACAGAAGTACAAATCAAATAGAATCGTACAAAACTGAATGTCATGAGAGATTGAGACTACTCGACTTCCCACATGAATTGAGAGATTGTTGTGATAATATGTGCAGTGATTCTAGTCACAAAATTGTTATAGATAAGTTTTATTTAGACATCGTACACGCCTTGAGCGAGGCGGCCACGATGGTTCAGAGGGGTGGCAAAAGTACTCCCAAAAGGGTGCTAGTAGGCTGGAACAAACATGTAGCCGAAGCACACAGGGAGGCCAGGCAAAAATTTGATTTGTGGGTGTGGTGTGGTAAGCCATCTAACGGATATGTGTATGATGAAATGTATAAGGCTAGAAAAATCTTCAAGTCAAGATTGAAATGGTGCCAAGATCACGAGGACCAAGTAAAAATGGATATTCTAGCCTCGCACCACTCAAAAAAAGATTTTCGTGGTTTTTGGAAGCATACCAATAAATTGCAATCCAAACCTGGAATCCCTGTGAGCGTCGGCGGTGTTAGTGAGCCCGATAAAATAGCTAACCTCTTTATGGAAAAATTCCTTGTGAAATCTCCGTATGGTCCATCTCGGTCGGTGATCGATGTTGAGTCCGGTGCGGCAATACGAGTTACATTTAAAGCCAGAGAGATTGCCCAGACAATAAGGTCAATGTCAAGGGGTAAATCCCCGGGCCATGACGGTCTCAGCATCGAGCACCTCCGATATGCAGGTCCGCACCTGCCTAGGGTACTTGCTATGTTGTTTAGCTTTTGTGTGAGCCATAGTTACATGCCGGGGGAAATGATGCGTGTGAACTGTGATATCCAAAGTATTTGACAGCTTGCTTAACATACAATTAAATAAATACATAACGCTCCACGACAACCAGTTTGGGTTCCGTCCGAGGCTGTCAACGGAGAGTGCGGTGCTGTGTCTTAAGCAAGCTGTCTCGTACTACACACAGCGAGGGACACCTGTTTATGCCTGTTTCCTGGACCTATCGAGGGCTTTTGATTTGGTTATCTACGATAAATTATGGACAAAATTACAAAACGCTGAAGTACCAAATGGAGTTATAAGCATCTTCAAGTTCTGGTATGGTAACCAAATCAATAATGTGCGATGGGCTGGAGCTTTGTCACATCCGTATGGGTTGGAGTGCGGGGTGAGGCAGAGGGGATTGAGCTCACCAACGCTCTTCAACCTATATACGTAAACGAGTTGATCGGCGAGCTCAGTAGCACTAGGGTTGGTTGTCATATAGACAATATGTGCGTCAATAATATCAGCTACGCTGACGACATGGTGCTACTGAGCGCGTCGGTGTATGGCCTTAGAAGACTTGTGGCTCAATGTGAAAGGTACGCTAAACTATATGGCTTGATGTATAACTCCAAAAAGTCAGAAATCATGGTGTTTGAGGCGGGGGCTAGGGACACCATCAATGTACCACCTGTTGTACTCGACGGCATACCATTACAGAGAGTACACAAATTCAAATATTTGGGGCACGTATTGACCCCTCAACTCCGTGATGATGACGACATAGAACGGGAGCGGAGGGCGTTGTCGGTTAGAGCGAACATGCTAGCTCGTAGGTTTGCACGCCGCTCACTTCATGTTAAGATCACACTCTTCCGAGCTTACTGTACGACTTTCTACACGTGCAGCCTGTGGGCTAGATATACTCAAAAATCGTACAACGCTCTTCGTGTTCAATACAATAATGCGTTTAGGGTACTGGTGGGGCTGCCTCGCTTCTGTAGCGCATCAGGGATGTTTGCTGACGCACACGTAGATTGTTTTTACGCAACCATGCGAAAGAGGTGTGCTTCTCTGGTGCGCAGGGTGCGAGCCAGCTCCAACAGTGTCCTAAGCATGATTGCAAGGAGACTTGATTGTGTGTATTTGAGTCACTGTTGGTATTAAACAGCGGTGACCTATATATTTCTATAGGTTGTGACCTTCATTAAATATATAATAGTTACATTTTACTAACATAGTTTTAAGTAATACTAACATTTTTGAGTCATGGTTACTTGAATAAAGAAATATTCTATTCTATTCTTCTATTGATGACGCGGGCATGAGACAGGCGTTACAGGTACGTTTCTTTGGCCGCCTGAAGAAAATCTTAAAAAGCTTTTTATCAGGCGGAAATAAGGTGCGTGCCTGTAACGGTTGGGACATTAAGACCGGCATAATGTACTCCTTCGGCATACTCAGATGGACTCAAACAAAATTGGACGCCTTGGATCGGAAAGTTCGCTGTCTACTCACGACATACCGGATGCATCACCCGCGTTCGTCGGTGATGAGATTGTACATCCCGCGTAAGTGTGGGGGTCGTGGCTTCCTAAGTGCCAAGACCCTCCACAATCGCGAGGTGTGCAATCTCAGAGAATACTTTCTAGACACTGACGCGGGTATGCACCGAGATGTGATCGCTGTAGACAGTGGGCTTACCCCGCTGGGTCGGGCGAAAGAGAACTGGCGCAAACCTGTCGTACTTGGTGTAGAAGAGCGCAGGGAGGTATGGAAAGGTAAAGAGCTGCATGGACGATTTTACCGGGCCTTGCATAGGCCCGATGTAGATTTTTCAGCATCGGTGTCGTGGCTGCGTTTCGGCGATCTTTTCGCCGAAACAGAAGGTTTTGTATTTGCAATTATGGACGAAGTTATCATGACGAACAACTACCGGAAGTATATTCTGAAGGATGGGACGGTCGACATATGTCGGGCATGTCACCAGCCTGGTGAATCACTCAAACATATAGTATCCGGTTGTTCTCGTCTTGCCAACGGCGAATATTTGCATAGACACAACCAAGCAGCCAGGAATGTCCATCAGCAACTTGCCTTAAAGTACCAACTTGTCGACTCCGAAGTACCGTACTACAGGTATGTGCCCGACCCAGTTCTTGAAAATGGTCGTGCTACTCTGTACTGGGATCGGTCTATCATTACTGACAGAACTATTGCGGCTAACAAGCCGGACATAGTGGTGATAGACCGATTAGAGCGCCTTGCAATGATCATCGACGTCACCATACCCCATGACGAGAATCTCGTGAAAGCCGAAAAAGATGAACAAATTAAGTATTTGGACCTGGCTCACGAGATTGTCGACATGTGGGATGTTGACTCGGCGATCATTGTACCGATAGTCGTGACCGTAAATGGTCTTATTGCCAAGAGCCTCGATCGCCACCTCAAGAGGCTCTCGTTAGACGGCTGGATCAAGTCCTCTATACAGAAGGCAGTATTGCTGGACACAACACGCATCGTTCGGAGGTTCCTCTCTCTGGAGCCCTAACCATCGGTGACTTGGTCCCTGTGCCCGATGCCGGTGTGTCTCCGTGGTCCTGTTTTATATGGTTAAATATGTTTTTATTTGTAAAGTGATTTAATTATATAAAATAAGATTAATGAGAATGCAATTAAATAAAGAGGAATAATAATAATAATCTTTATTGTACACCAAATGGTAAATTTAACGTAGGAATTACAACAGATAAGTACATATAGGTAATGTGATAAATAATAAAAAAAAACAAAACTATGATAACATTTTATAATTTGACATTGTGTACTTTGACATTATGTACTTAATTCGATTTTTTTAATTAGTATCCTGTTTAAATTTCATAATTTTATATTACGGGTTATTTTCCCTTTTTGCAACCTTACCCTCACCAGCAAAACTTAATACCATGTTTTAGCAAAATAAATGAATTTGAATTTGAAAGTAAGCAAGATCATCAGTTAGAACGGCAAGACTGATGTTTGACTAATTTATTTGTAGTAAAAAATACTACAAATAAATTCACACAGAACAGTCTTAATAAAGTTTTTATGAAAATAGAGACCAAGTAGCCCATATTGGTGACAATTTTGCCTTTGTTCGATTAGTATAGTCTACTAGTTTCCACACATAAATTAACACTCACTATACAAGGGGATACGTGGGTGACATAAGAACTAGTTCTAGTCCTGCCCGTGGTGTCCATGCTGAGCAACGAACGAGGCTCTGACGAAAAAACTCGCCAAGACGCACTGGTCACCGTGGCGTTTTAAGGCTAAACCCTCTTTGAAATGAACATTGCCAAACAAATACGGCCCTCAGTCCCCAGCAGCTCCGCTATTCCGAGTTCTGGCAGCGGCTACGCTTCTGGCGGGACAGAAGGTGCAAAGAATCCCTGGAATACGTCCAGCTGCCAACACCAAACGACCCTGACCCTGGCGTGTTACAACGCCAGGTCGTTGCGGACGGATGACCGATTATTTGAACTGCAAACTGAATTGGAAAACATCAAATGGGATGTTATAGGTTTGTCAGAAGTTAGAAGAAAGGGCGAAAGTCTGATCAAACTGCCTACCGGTGACTTATTCTTCTACAGGGGTCACGAAGACACTTCTTATGGCTGGGTAAGATTTCTGATTGGAAAAGGTGTTGCTCTTAAAGTGACAAAGATCAAAAGTGTATCAACTCGCGTATGTATCTTGGTTGTAAAACTGAATTAAAGATATTCTATGAAGAACATACAGGTATACGCTCCAACCTCTGATCATTCGCATGAAGAAGTAGAAGCTTTCTATGATGATATCCAAAATGCCCTGCAAGATTCGCCTAGTCATAATTCCACCATAATTGGCGTTTGGCACTATAAACTGAATAATGAGATATCCGTTGGTAAGTTCGGTGCCAGCCTGCGCAACAAAAGAGGACAAACCCTAGTTAACTTCTTGGAGCTCAACAAACTTTATGCCATGAATACCTTCTTTAAGAAAAGAGAGTCGAGGAAATGGACATGGGTAAGTCCAGAAGGAAACACCAAAAGAGAAATAGACTACATAATCAGTACTCACAAATACGTGGTTACTGATGTCCCTGTTCTGTCACAGTTTAAAGCGGCGAGCGATCACAGACTAGTGAGATCTACACTGAAATTTAAATTAAGAAGTGAGCGGACTAAACTGATAAAATCTACGAGGCGATATGAAAGTCAAGAAATTGCACGTCTACCGAACACTTTTCAAATAGAACTAGAAAACAAATTTAACGTACTTACACATGCAAATCTAGATGTAGACCACATAAATAATATTCTGTGCAAAACTTTAACGGACATACCAAAAAATACTTAAAGTTAACTAAAACTCTAAAGAAAAATTGGCACCAGAAACACTCAATTTGATAGGAAGAATACGGAACATGGCTTTACATTAGACAAAAAAGATATTGACAAGATTAATAAACAGATCAGTAAATCTATACGTAAGGACTTAAGACAACACTGCACTAAAACGACCATCCAACTATAAAAGAGCATCGAGGACCGAAAGTATTTAAAAGAAGCACCCGTACAGGCTGTGAACAGATCACCAAACTAAGGGACGAAAACGACAACAGATCAACAAAAAGACTTTTAGTCATCCATGACAGTTTTCATTGCCTCCAAAATTCCACGGTATGTTTCCCCTCAAACGGGCAATCTTCTTGCAAAACCAAAAATGGTGCTTCACAGAAAATTGTTCCTTAATTAGTGGTATGCTATTTTATTTAATCGCTTTTGCGCTCGCCTGTACCCTGACAATGGCGCCGTGGCATCGGCAATATGGCGTATCGTCACGTTCACCCATTCCCGCCGACATTCATATGATTTCTTAATAAAGTGCGACCCAGCCTCAAGCGGCAAGCGTCCATATCAATAAGAGCTGAGGGAATTTAATGAAATTCCCTTCAAGAATTCCTCTCCGTCTCTTAGGTGGGTACATTCCGTAGTTCCGCGTTATATTATGTCCTTATTACTTTTAATTGGTACTAGGTATTTTTATCTATGAGGTCGACTAGGTTTTAGAAATTAAAAATTTCGTCTACTACACATTTGTAAAACTAACGTAACGACTGATTTACATGAATTAAAGAAAAAAATATTTAAACGGAAATAGCTCCATTTGCTAAGGTATCAGTACTTAACTACTAAATAAGTTACAACTTCAGGAAGAAAAAAGTTAACTTATTTCATTCTTCTATGACTGACAAAACAAAATTTGTTGTTTGAGAAGTTTAACTACATATGTATCTTATACAAGTCTATCATCGTAAATATCTGTGAAAAAAATCCATATCCGCTTTTTCCATAAAAACTATTCGTCGAAAAAACCGCTTGCTACCGGCTAGAAATTAATTTCAACACGCCAATGATTAAGCTGTCAGTCGGGTTTAAAATAAAAATCGACTTATTTTATTTGCCCGTGCTTATAAGATAATTAATCACAATAACAGCTGTAGGAGTAGACATTTAAGGATTAGCCCTTGACATGGTGTAGACAGCGAGTTTTCATTGATCAGCGAGGTTAAGTAATGCCATCTCGACCGAATTTAAAGATGGGAGAGCATTTTGTATAGAATTTTATGAAGGATTAGTTTATATACTTATTATTTGTATCGCATACTATACGCGTATGCATGCTATACAATTGTACGATATTATGTACCCCGTTGATTTTTACATAGATTAATTGTATTTGTGGTGATTGGATGTACAATGTCAAGGTTAGGTTACCCTTAGTGCTTAAGAGGTAGAAAACGAAAAGATCCTATTAAAACCCAAAGCACTAGTTATAAAGTTGAAGTTTTGTTTTAATTGTCTGATCGCTACTTTTCATTATTTCGCTATCTTTTAGACGCCCACTGCTAGATATAGGCTTCTGCTTCCCGCGATACCATTAAGATCGTCGGTCCATCTTGCAGGAGATGGACCGGTGATGGATGGATTGGTGACCGAGATAAGTGGTGGATAGTCGAAAACATCGAAGTCGTCGATGGAGTATTTGACCATCTTTAGTTATAATAATGTAAAAAATGAAACCAGAGATCACAGCTATGACAATATATGGCTCTAGGACGTTTTCGTGAAGTTTTAAAGTGTCTAACCAACATAATAATCTCTTTAAGAGTTTACCGATAAAATGATTAAATATCATCGCCAATTTCTTACAATTTGGGCTACATTTTTAAATAACTTTAGACACAAGAGACATAATAATTTTAACCTTATAGTAGAACGCAAAATTAGATTTTCAAATTACACATTTCTATACGTAACGGTTTTTGTACAAAAGCTTAAATTATTTCGACAGCCATTTTTCTTTCAGTGACAGCTCTTTATAATTGATAACCACCTGTTGGTGAATCAAATTATTCTATCAGATTCAATATATATTGGTATTAGCGGTCCCATTCGACGTGCCAACCACGAAGGCTGATCAAATCTAATTCCCATTTGTGAATACACCATTACAAGGGTATCTTACTTGATGCCTTATTATCTTCGAGTGGTTTGAATAGTTGCTGCTGATTATAAGCAGATGACTTTTGAATTCGTGGGAGAATACCCGGATTACTTCATACGCTATTTATGATTATAATACTGTTAAGAAATAAAATGGAATTAATTTTATTTGTAATAAATATTGCTCCAGCTATTTTTATTTTTTTTCCGTTTCCAATCTCTGGAACGTAAACATCACTGAGATTCTATCCGTAACAAATAATTTGAAATTAATAGTGTGAAGCCGCCTAGCCGTCAAAACTACTGTAAATCACAAAGTGGCACTTCAGTGAACACAGAAGAAAGAAAACTCTGGGCTATGAACACGATATATCCAGTATAGTGCAGAAGAAAATCCAAAATAAAGTTTGAGGTTAGAACATTTAACATTATTTGAAATAAATTCTGTCAAAATACTTAACGTCATCTCGTCAAGTTGGCTATACCTCCAAGGAACGAACCTAACGTCAAATTATTAAGTTGGCATTAGCGCCATTGAATGAAACAAAAAACTTAATAGATAGGATGGATGAAAAACTTACCCTATTGTTGAAGAACATTTTTAAACTGATGCAAAAATGTATTCGTTTTTTACTTTTGCGTTTGGGATCCTTTATGTTTTATAATTAACATAATTAAGAATAGCACCCGTCTTTTTTTTAGTGTGAGTGTGTGGCCAATTCAGGAGTAACATAATGCAACAAAATGTGTGTCACGTGCCTCGGTGGACGGCGATGTCGGCGTCACCGGGGCAGGTGCAACAATTTTCCCATTTGCCCCGGTGCTGGGACAGGCTACCGGGGTAGTTGGGACTCACTTCAACTCAGGTACCGGATTTTTTAGACCGATCAAATAAGGGATAATAATAAAGGGTTAATCAGAGGACAAGGTTATTGGTGATGGTCAAGATATTTGTCATTTAAATATCGTTGGAACGTAGCAGCATGCGAAAATTCTTATTGCAGCATCTAGCACAAAGTTTGCTCCCTGGTTAGGAATTCGTAAATGACAGCAATAGCTACATGAAAAAGAAAACCTAAACATCCTAATAGGATAAAAAATAACACATGCGATAAAACAATGAAAATAACCCTCAAAATTAGGATATGTTCACTTAAACATAGATATACGACAAATAAAAATAACTTATTAACACCAATTTAAAATATGTTTAAGCTAAAATTAAAACTCTCATGATAATTATTATGTATAACCTTTATAAGTAGTAATAAAAATGACCTGATTCGGGGCTATAAATTTCGTTTAACGGCACCATAAACCTATTTAAATATCTGAACGGTACAGAATTTTTATCTTAACTCGACCGCTCCATTAAAAAGTTGAGTATATTATTCCTATTTTTTCGAATGAATCTGTACAGTTCCTCTCCCCCCTGGACCTCGGTATCGAGTGAACGTGTAAAAATCTACGCAGTTTTAAATAAAATAAATAAATAAGTTTAAAATTCATAAAATCTAAGTACAAAAATAGGAGTGCATAAGTAGTGAAGAGCTCTACGGCCGTTACATCAAGCATTCAAGCCCCACTGCCCCACCCGTCGTCAGCAGCTCTACGCTACAGCGAAATCCCGCCCACGGGTGAGAGAGACAAAACTATTTTTTCTTTAAATCGCAGCCGCAAGTACCAGGCAAACAGAATTGACAAGGACTCCATTGACACTATTAAGAAACATAATTTCAATAAAACCAATAACTGGCCCTGCGGTCTGGAGGCTAAGAGTTGATGCGACGTAGTGAGGAAGCCCGGTTCGAATCTTAACATCTACTAATCTTTTTGTTGTACGACTATAAGTTTTGACACATATAACATTATTCCAAATTCAAGAGTGTTAATTAAAAAAGGAAAATATTACAATTAAATAATAAAATTTATTTTCTAAAAAATATTTAATAAGAAATTAGAAAAATAATTCAGTCACAAAATAGGAGTGCATAAGTTGTGAAGAACACATCTGCTTGAGCTGCCGACAACTTAAAACTCCGTGCTCACTATACAAGCCTGGTGCTCACAAGCTTAAGCCGCTATAATAACAAGTACTCACAATGGAAGACACATTCGGTAAAGCACGCCCAGAGTCCAATATTTCAGAACCACAAACTCCGCCAAACTACTTAGTCCAACGTTCGAAACGAGCTAGAGAAGAACATACTTGTGGCTCAGAATTCCTTGATTTTAAAAATGAAATAAGGACTTTAATCTCCTCTTTCGTATCATCTCAAAAAGACGAAATTAACAAGATTTCCGCTATATTAATGGAGATCAAAAGCACGAACAGTAACATTGAACAATCGATAGCCTCCCTTTCAGCTCAAAATGAGGCACTTAACAAAAAGATTGAGCAGCTGGAAATAAAGTCGAAAAGAGATAGCGAATATATTGTCCTTCTGGAGGACAAAATAGAAGATCTTCAGCGCGGGAGCCGTAAATCTAACCTCGAGCTAAAAAATGTGCCAAAAATGGGTAAAGAAACGAAGGATGACCTGATAAAAATGGCCATTAACCTGTCACAAGAAATTAATTACCCTATCCAGAAAAATGACATTAGCGACATTTTTCGTGTACCTAACAAACGCAATATCGAAAAAAGCGGCCCTATTGTACTAGAGTTCTTGTCGACCATTACTAAAACTAACTACTTAAAAGCGGTTCGGACCTATAATAGGAAAAACAAAGATAAGTTACACGCTAAGCATATTGGGCTCACCACGAATGAATTTACGCCCATCTACGTGTCTGAACAGCTGACAACCAAAGGAGCCCGCTTATTTTACCTTGCACGGGATCTAACACAGTCCAAGAACTATAAATACTGTTGGACCGCCTTCGGCCGTGTATATGTCAAGAAGGATGACAAATCACCCACAGTAATAATTAGCAATGAATCGCAGGTTAACAAACTCATGCAACAATGACTAGCAATCTACTACTCATTATCCCATATACTCCATTCCTTTTTTAACGTTTCTAACACAAAACCATGTTATTTTTTAAGTTACTGTTGTATTTTAGCTTTAAGTAATATATCGTTCATAATTAATGAAAGCCGCTTGCGAATACACACATCTACACTTACTTCCCTACACTTAACCACCACGCATCACCACACTTATTCACACAAAAACCACACGCATTCACACACACATCATACGCACAGACACCTACATAAACGCAACCGTCAAGTATTTACGACACATGTCTCATCTATAACATACGACTATGGATAGTACCCTAAGCGCAATAACTGAATTAGATAACACTGAAATAGCCACAGTATTGAGTTATTCAACAGGAAATTTTGTAAAATACGTAGGTTTAAAGAAGAACGATTTTACTATCGTCTCCCAAAATATTCGTAGTATTTACTTAAACTTTGACGACCTTCTAATAAACCTAACGCAACTAGAACTAACCGCTGATCTGCTTGTATTAACCGAATGTAGACTAAACTCTACGAAAAACATTCCACAATTAACTAACTACACCTCAGCCCAAACGTCGCACCATGTGAACAAAGCAGACGGAGTCGTTATGTTCATAAATAATGCAAGGAAATTTAAAATAAATGAAATTAAGTTATCTGATGCATCCTGCTTACAGATAAAATTCCAACCCGATCTTATTATCCTCGGCATATACCGTTCTCCGTCGAATAAAAATGCAGACGACTTCATAAGCTCACTAAACACACACTTGAGCTCAATCTCCTCGGCAAGAAATATAATAATTACGGGTGATATAAATATTAATTTAATTCAGAAACACGATGAACAGTCGTTTGAACGTTCAAACAGACTCAATTATCTAAACATGTTGGCAATGCACGGCCTGCTACCCGGTCACTTATGCCCGACAAGAGAAAGAAGTTGCCTAGACCATTTTATTTTAAAACTTCAGCCCGGCCAAATATCTGCAACCATAGCAATAATGGATACAACGATTACAGACCATTTAACGATCTTCTTAAAGCTCTCCTATCAGTCATTTAAAAAAAAAAAAAATGAAATGCAAGTCAATTGTTAACGTAGATAACGCAATAAATATGCTGAAAAACATTAACCTACAAGAGCTTCTAAATCTTACTGATCCTAATACACTAACAGATAGCCTTATTAATTCTCTTCAAAAATGTCTTATCGCTAATACAATTCAACATGCAGTACCCGTCAAACATAGATTAATAAAGCCCTGGATGACAATCGGCCTATTACGTTGCATTTCTAATCGGAATAATATGCAAAAACGGTTGAAATCTGACCCAGATAATCACATTTTGAAAATTACTTTTAAGAGATATCGTAACTTTTGCAATAATATCGTAAAAAAACAAAAGAGGATATATGATCGAAATCAACTAACAAAAGCACAAAAAGATCCTAAAAAGCTTTGGCGCACAATAAATAGTATTACGCATAGGCGCTCTCCTAAATCTAAAAGCCTAGAGTTATTTGAATCGGCCACACCTAATGAAGCAGTTAATAATGTCAACAAATACTTTTGCAGCATAGGCAAACTACTCGCTGACGATATTATAAACAGACCTACACAGAACATTTCATCCGATAACCTGAACTCATCCGGCTCTCACGTCTCAATAATTTCACCAGTCTCGTCCTTTGCCTTACTAAACACCGATCCCGAAGAAGTACAAATGGTTCTGATGAATCTGAAATCAGACAGTGCTCCTGGTTGGGATAAAATACCTGTAAGTTTCTTAAAGGCTGCACATGTAACTGTTGTCCCCATTATAACTCATCTCGTCAACTTATGTTTTGAGCAAGGGATTTTTCCTACTGCACTAAAACACGCCTTGATAACGCCTGTATACAAGTGTGGGGACAAGACGGACCCGACAAATTACAGGCCGATATCTGTACTCCCGTCACTGTCTAAAATCATTGAACGATTACTTAATAAGCGACTAATAAACTATCTGACAAAGTTAAACTTCTTCTCAGCATCTCAATATGGCTTTAGACAGGGAAGGTCGACAGAGGATGCTGTACTTGCGCTTGTCTCCACTGTCACTGAAAAAGTCGACGCAGGAAGTAAGTGTTTAGCAGTTTTTCTCGACCTGAAAAAAGCATTTGACACGGTCTCTGTCCCCAAACTTCTTCTCACGCTTGAAAGCATAGGAATAAGGGGAACACCATTAATGTTGCTTAAGGAATATTTGAACGAGCGCAAACAAACGGTCCAAATAGAACAAATCACTAGCTCGAAGGAAACGGTCACATACGGTGTGGGACAAGGGAGTGTGATCGGTCCAACACTGTTCCTTGTTTATATTAATAGCCTATGCAACATGAACATAGAAGGAGCCCAGATATTCTCATATGCTGATGATACGGCTGTAGTCTTTGCTGGCAAATCGTGGAACGACGTTAAACAAACAGCGGAAAGAGGCCTAGCCAGAATATCCGCCTGGCTTGATAGCAACCTCCTAACATTAAATGTATCGAAGACAAACTTTATATGCTTCACTATGAACGATAGAACGCAACCAAAACAAGAGTTCCAGCTTAAAATTCATACATGCCGCAACTTTTCTAACCACGATTGCTCTTGCTTGGCTATTAATAAAGTGACAAATATAAAATACTTAGGCGTAATGCTTGACCAAAGACTCTCATGGCACTTGCACATAGAACTCATTATGAACAGAATCAGAAAACTAATATGGACATTTAAAACATTGCGACACGTAGCCACAAAACAACTCATACTGCAAATTTATGACTCCCTGGGTCAGTCATTGATTACATACTGTCTGTCTGTTTGGGGTGGAGCTACCAAGACTAAATTTCTGGAACTCGAAAGAGCCCAGAGAGCACTACTTAAAGTCATTTTCTTTAAACCTTTTAGGTTTCCTACAAATAGTCTCTACCTCATATCAGACCGACTCTCAGTTAGAAAATTATATGTACTTCAAACGATTCTTAAACTGCATAGAACCATTCCATACCTTTCATCTACTGAGCAATCTGGGAAAACTAGGAGAAATAAAGTAGCGCCACTAATAACTGCAAAAACGGCTTTCGCAGACAGGCAGTACATGAGACAATCATCCCGCTTATACAACCTATTAAATAAAGAATTAAACATATATTCCATGCCGCACAGTGACTGTAAAAAGACCCTGATTCTTTGGCTAAAAACCAAAACCTACGACGAAGTAGAGGCAATGTTAAAATAAATTGATGATCGTGTAAATAAGAAAAATAACAATAATATTCACATACAAACATACACTTAGACTTACATAAAAATAAAGATACATGCACACAAACACACACACACACACACACACACACACACACACACACACACACTCTCACTCAAGCGCATTTTTAATTATATTTTAATTTTATTTTTAATTCTTAATTTATAATTTCTTATTTCTAATTTATAATTTCTTATTTCTAATTTTTAATTATCAATTTTTAATTTTTAATTTAATTTAATTTTTACTTTTCAATTTTTGATGTTTAATTTTAATTTTTAATTGAATTTTATTTAAATACATTTGAAACTGCATGTTTTTCATATTCATATTACAAACCTGTTTTTATTGTAATCACACACAATTGCATTGTTAAAGGAAGAGCTGTATCCCCTAACACAAGCAAATTATTGCTTAAAAGGGGGTAGAATATGAAGTAATGTAAAACGTGTATTTGATGAAATAAATATTTTTTTTTTTTTTTTTTTTTAGTTAATTGCAAAATTATTGTCGCTTTTGCAGATATGTTTGGTGACGTGCAGCTACCGTGGCAACAAGGAAAGTCAGATGAAGACTGAGATGAGTTTCTTCACTACGTATAGTTGCGTTATAGCTTGAGCACCAAATGTGGAACTTAATTGAATTTACACTACATTTCTACTATTTATACATTGTAAAAGTAACTGTCTATTTCTCTACTCTTGTTTTACGTAAAATATACTAGAGGACTAGAATTTAATTATATTCACTAATCTAATATATAAAATTCTCGTGTCACAGTTTTCGTTCCCATACTCCTCCGAAGCGGCTTGACCGATTTTGATGAAATTTTTTGTGCTTATCCGGTATCTATGAGAATAGCCCAACATCTATTTTTCAAAAAAAAATAAAAAAAATTGCAAAACTACGTTTGCCGGGTCAGCTAGTTAAATATAAGTTCCTGGATTGGAATGTTCTAAAATGATTGCTTTAATGTCTGTTTGTTTGCTTGTGTGCATTGTGCATTACGGAGTAAAACCAAACCTGCAAAGTAATCCAAAAATAAACTTATGGAATTTACATAAACTGTACCACCTATAACCCTTAATTCTTCAAGGGATCACATTTTGCATTAAGAAAATATAGTATGCCTAAAGTCCACAAGGGTAAAACCGCAGACGAAAGCTATTTAGTACAATATAGCAAAGAAAACTCCCAGTTATTTGCGGTGGCAATTTGAAGTACCTAAATTCTACGTGAAATAAATATATTTCGACTTTCATACCGTCCCATTGATTACTGCATACCTACTTTCAGTAGAGGTCCAATTGCTAACTGTGGAATATCCCGGCCCGCTAATGTCTCTGATATAAAATCGACGCTCTAACTTGTAATCGATTCGAATATTAACCTTCGCAAGTCACGAAATTCTTGTAATACTTCGGTTCAAATGTCCAACTTCTACCAGTAATTACATTTACCGACTGTCATTTATTAGTCAGGGCATTTGCAATGTTTAATTAACATTATGTTTTATTATTTGACTAGCTGAGCCCGCGGTTATACCCGCATTATCCATGGCTACTACTCCGCACGTGTGGCTCATAGCGTGATGTTATATAGCCTATAACCTTCTTCAATAAATGGATTATCCAAAATATAAACAAGCATTCAAATTAGACCCGTAGATCGTGAGATTAGGGTGTTCAACCAAACAAACTAGAGTATCCGTGGAGTCATTGTGTGGGTAGTGTGGGTCGACTCGCCGGCCAGGGAGACCTGTAGAAACGGTGGTGCCGCTGGCCACCCGCGGCATAGTATAGGGGCCCAACTGGGACTAACCATCTCGGGAGGCTGCCCACCAGGCCGCGCATAATCTCGGGGTGGCTCGTCGCTCGTGCCGGTTGGTGACCGTGGGATCCGGCGACCACTTCCGGGAGGGTACGGGGGCCCTTCCGTCCGGCGGGTCGGCCACCGCTTTACCTAACAGTATAATAGCAATACAATACTCTGCGCTTTGTCACGCGCTGCTGCGTTGACTGCCTCCTCTTTTCACGCCCCCTTTTCTTCTTCTATGGCAGCTCCAAGAAATGGTTCCGGTCAAACAGCGGCGTCTTCGTTCCCCACCAACTCACTTTTTGAGGTGTAGTCCGCTTACATCCGCGGACTCCATTCGAACCTCAACGCCGTCCACCATCATCTCGAGACGGCCCGACCAGCCATGCTTTTCTTGACCGAGACTCGAATACGCCGTCCTGACGACACGACTTATTTGCATTATCCCTGTTATGCACTGGAGGATAACTTCCACGCAAAAGCCGGGGTATGCTTGTTCGTCAGAGCGGATATTTCCTGTCGACGTCTACGCTGCCTAAAGGACCCGTCCTTTTCTGTCCTATGGGTACACGTAAGTCTGGGTTCAATGGCCCGGATTTACGTGTGCCTTTACCGTTCCCATACCGGAGATGCCGAGACAACTCGACTGTTTGACTACTTAAGTCAGGCAGCAGATAATGCGCAGGAACAGCTCCCCACCACCGCGTTGGTCTTTTAAAAAAATCTCCCTAGATTTCAATGCCCACCATGAGACCTGGCTGGGCTCTTCCAAAACGGACCACGCGGGACGAGCTGCTTACGCATTCGCTCTAACGTATGACCTGACTCAACTGGTACTCCAGCCCACTATGATAGTTGATATATCGGATCAAGCGCCCTCGTTGTTAGACCTTGTGCTGACGAGTAACCCGGCCCAGTACAGTGTGACGGTACAAGCCCCTTTGGGTTCCTACGACCACTGTCTGGTTCGCACTACAGTGCCATTCGATTCACCTCCACAACCAGTGAAGGCAAAGCGACGCTTGTGGCACTACTCATTAGTGGATTGGGATGGCCTGCGAGACTATTATGCATCCATCCCGTGGTCTCAACGCTGCTTTGGTGGGAGGGATCTGTCGGAGAGTGCGTCTGCTGTTGCTGGGGAAATCATCTTGGGTTTGGAATATTATATTCCATCCACTGTCGTCTCCAGCAGCAACGAAGTACGGCCCTGGTTCGATCGCGAGGGCGCCGATGCTGTTAAACAAAAGCAGTCGGCTTGCCGCGCTTGGATCAAGGCTCGGTCTCGTCACGATCCGTATGTCCATCTCATCAAGGCAGCCTATAAAAGAGCCACCAAGGTCTGCAAGAGGGCATACATAAGAGCGGATGCACAGCGCATTGCACGGTTTGGTCAAGAACTCGTGTCGCACCCCACGGGCAAAGATTGGCCAAAGCCGTGCAATCTAATTTCTGCCAGCCTTCACTGCCGCCGTTGCGATGCCCTGATGGATCACTGGCCCATGGGCCGCAAGAGAAAGCTGACCTGCTTATCAATCTCTTTGCGGCCAACTCCCGAAGCGATGATCGTAGTGCGCAACCGCCTTCGATTCCCTACTGCGGCCACTCCATGCCTGATATTAAAATCAGGCAATGCGATGTTCGCGCGACACTGCGATCTCTCGATGTCCGGAAAGCCAGTGGACCTTACACGCCTGTATCGCCTATCATATGCCTCTGGCGTAGTGCCGCAGGCTTGGAAAGAGGCGAAAGTACAACCGATTCCCAAGAAAGGGGATCGTTCTGATCCGGGCAACTATCGACCCATTGCTATCACCCCTATCCTCTGCAAGGTGTTTGAACGTTTAATCAACAACCAATTCGTTCGCTACCTAGAAGATCACTCTCTCATCAGTGATCGTCAGTATGGCTTCAGACCGAAACGATCAACGGGTGATCTTCTAGCGTATGTCACTCACCTTTGGGGTGAGGCGATGGACAGGCATGGGGAGTCGTTGGCTATTAGTCCCGACATCTCCAAAGCCTTCGATAGAGTCTGGCATCGTGCCCTTCTTTCCAAGCTCCCAGCCTACGGCTTGCCGCCCCGATTGTGCAACTGGGTTGCCAGCTTCCTGCATGAGCGCCGTATACGAGTCCTTTGTGACGGTGAGTCATCGAAGTTTCTCCAGGTGAATGCTGGTGTACCTCAGGGGTCCGTGTTATCGCCCACGCTTTTTCTTCTGCATATCAATTATATGCTCACTTTTGGGGGCATACATTGCTATGCAGATGACAGTACTGTAGATGGGCGATATCTCGGACACCCTGCGGCTAAGCAAGCCGATACTGAGGAGTATATAGGCGAACACCCCAAGAGATAAGAACATAACTACTCGTAATCTGAATAGCATATAACTTTCTTGGTACCAAATAATGTTTACTGATTACATCAGAAGCGTGGTTTCGTGTATTCTCCCACCACCCATATAATGGAAGGAAAAAATATTGCAGTCTATTTGTTACGGCATTTAATCTTCATCTTGCTATGCAGATGACAGTAATGTACATGGGTGATATCTCGGACACCCTGCGGCTAAGCAAGCCGATACTGAGGAGTATATTGGCGAACACTTGTTGCTGAGCTTGACCGAGTTCTGAATTGCATCTCACATTGGGGTGATAAGAACCTGGTCGAGTTCAACGCCAAGAAAACACAGGTGTGCGCATTCTCAGCCAAGATATCTCCATTCCTTCCCCATCCCTCTCTTCTGGACACTCCACTACCGATTCAAGACAGCCTCAATATCCTGGGTATGGACATACGCAGAAATCTCAACCAGAAGAACTACATCGAGGGTGTCATCAAATCCGCATCTCGGAAACTCGGAGTCCTGAACAAGGTGAGGAGGTTTTTCACGCCGGAGCAGTTGTGTCTGTTATACAAGACCCAGGTTCGCTCCTGCGTGGAATACTGCTCTCAACTTTGGAATGGCTCCGCTCAGTACTGATTGGACGCCCTCGATAGGTTGCAGCGGCGTGCTGTCCGTATCATCGGGGATCCAGAGGGCACTAAGACTCTTGAGTCACTGCAATTACGCAGAGACGTGGCCTCAATGGCTGTCTTCTACCGCATCTATCACGGTGAGTGCTCCGAAGAGCTCTTTCAACTAATCCCACCCTCTCCTTTCCTATCCCGAACGACACGTGCTGGGTTGAGGTGCCACTCTTACACGGTAGAACAGATACTGTCACGCACCAAACGGTTCGGCGCCTCTTATCTCTGCCGTACCATTAAGATGTGGAACCCTTTACCAGTCCACGTGTGTCCCTCCACTTATGATCCCGGGTCCTTTAAGCGGGGCGTGAAAAAGCTTTACTCAAGGCCGTCAAGGTGAGGGCCATCATGCCATAATGCCATGTGGCTGCTGGGATGATGGCCATCACTATGGGACTTCACTGACTGCTTAACATCAGGCAGCATGGATTCAATTTGTTCGGCAGAAATAAAAAAACATAAAACAAATTGAGTCTCTTCGGTATTATAATATTAGTATAAATGTAGTAGACATACTCAGCGGTCCAAAAAAAACAGGTATAAGATAAGAAATTTAATGGTGCCAAAAATTTTAAATCACCTTATAAATTAACTCACTTGTAAGCGCAAAGGCCATTTAAATCCATGGTAAGTAAGTCAGAGATTAAGCTAAAGCGACATTATTTTTTCAGTTCTTACAACTTGTAGATAATTGTCACAAACTATAATGACACCCCAAGAGATAAGAACATAACTACTCGTAATCTGAATAGCATATAACTTTCTTGGTACCAAATAATGTTTACTGATTACATCAGAAGCGTGGTTTCGTGTATTCTCCCACCACCCATATAATGAAAGGAAAAAATATTGCAGTCTATTTGTTACGGCATTTAATCTTCATCTGACCATTACTGCTGCTACCCGCATCAACCATCCCATAATCTGTACGGAAACCATTTTGAATGGCGAGGATATAGTACACCAATTAGGCTTTTTGTTTTGTTATCCATTGTGTTTTTTTTCCGCACGCCTACTAATAGATAATAGAGATATAAGGTAAAGGCCCCTTATACCGAGGTATTTTGTGACATTTGGAAGCAAGCAGGATAAATAAGCATTTGTAAATATTTTAGCCTATGTAAAAATATTATTTCAGCTAAAATGGACATTAAATTTTGTATAACTTCTATTATTATGTGACTTTTTAAAAGATTTATTCATGAAAATAAATTGTTTTATAGCAAAGTCGATTTTCCCTAATTCCGAGGTATTTTCAGGCTTGAAACCTAATACCGCGGTAGTCGGTTCCTAATTCCGAGGTAGAATAAAAAGAAGTTAATTGGTTCCGTACAGCAATTTTATAAGTTAAATAATAGTAGTAAAATAGTAGTGCTATTTCTTAAAAATATGCTCTTACTCTAGTCACAAAGGAGTTTTAAATAAAATAATAAATGTTTAAAAAAGTTTGATTAAATTTCAAGTAGATAGTTTACTTATTCTAAATTATTAATAACACACATATTCGTTCATATAAAATTTGAATATATCTTAGTAGGTTACCTACCTACTCAAGAAAATCCAAAATGCGGCTAAGCGCAAAGAAAAACTTGATACAAACCCTATACCAACCCGTTTGGCCAGCGAGGTATAGTAGGCCAATTCCTCCTTTCAAAGGGGAGGCTTAGTCCAGCAGTGGACTGTAACAGGCTGATGATGATGATGATGAGTAATTAAGTAGTAATTAATATAAGGCACAAGCAATTGCTTGTTTCTCCACTTTCACGTCCTCTTAGATATTTATGAAAAACGCATGTACTTATTATTAATGTACATATATTTATTTAATTGCTAACTTGAAACTATATTATGAAATTTTCTAGCTTTCAATATGCAAACGATATATATACTATATAACTACCTGAGATGCAAACATTTCCAAAATACTGTCAACGCTACGCTTCTGGCAAAATGTCGGGATTGTAACCAGTAATAAGTTCATTTTGTATTACTCGTAGTCAGGGGGCCCTAGTTCATGTTTGGCCAGTGCAATTATACCTCTGATGCGAACAGTGCTCGATAGTGACCCGCTCTGTCATAACGTCTAATAACTCGATGCAAGCCAATCAAAGCAACGAATACCATTCGATAAAAAAATTGCACAAGCATTGCAATGAGGGTGTAAAGTTCATGTTGGTTTGTCAGCTCATAGCGTCTCTTGGTTTTTTGTTCGTTATAGGTCGGCAAAGTAAAGCACCACGGCTAGATGATGGTGTATGGCATTTATATCAGAACGCAACCGTGCTTCAGAGATCATGTAAGATTAATCGTTAGACCATGCCGGAGGCCTGTAGGTGGTCTGAAAACATTTTCACCGAGGAGGTAAACCACACAATCACCCGAAATAGAAAGAAAGATCGATCGATATAATTATATGCCTGCGGTGGTCGAAAGGTTAAAGAAAATATCAAATTGACCTCATTTATAGAAAATATCAAATTCACATTAGTAAATATCGATCACAAAAATAATTGTTCATCTTATAACATCAAACTAAGTGGACACGATCCAACAACCAACTGATTTCTCTTAGTTATCAAGTGCCGCTCGTATTGTGTTCGATGCAGTTGGTTGTTACAAATCTCTGTGCAATAATGTCCCCCACAGACACAGACTTCGGTAACAGTAACAAAATCCACGACCATTTAAAGCAACGTTTAGATAGTAACCATTTGGCGACCACTATTCAGCTTATTTAGGTATATTAAATTTCAAAATTGGCCTAAATTCACTACCAAATTGTCTGTCATTTCATAATTGTGCCTACGTAATTATTGTCTGCAAGCGTAGTAGTATTTCGATGGACACGTTTTCAATTTATTTGTATGCGCTAATTTATTTTTTAACAAAATATTTCGTTTTATCATTACCATATTTGGAAATAGTACCTTCTTCACCTACCTCAGAAATCAAAAGTTAAAACTCGTATTTGTTTTCGATGTGCTCATTTGTACTATCCTAAAACAAAGAGAAACAGTATCCATCAAATAAACCCGCTTGCTAAATTCAAACGATTTTATGCTCAAATTATGTTGATGACAAAAACATTCATAATATTGCACAAGTTATGGAACAAATATAATGATGACGACACAACAAGTCGTTTCCAGCCATTCACCAATGTAATTTCAGATAACTGGCCATTGTGGTTTACAAACAGTCAAATTTTATCGTCCTTTACATTTCACAAACCAACTGCAATTTATAATGACACTTTGTTTGATAATATACCTGAATTGAGCTTTGGAAATATAGCTACCCTTTCTTTAAAATATTTAAGGCATAGGCGTTGTTTTAAAATAATAAAGACGACAAAGTGCTTTATAGTACTGAGCATTAGAATTGCTGAGATTATCTTGCGTTATATGTCAGCACTTTTTAATTTTAGCAAGTGTTGTTTATTTTCGACTACTGCTTGCATTTTAAAAGGCCGTAAAAGGTAGAATTTTAATAAATTGGCTTCTGCTAATTTTACTGAAAATCTGCAACATTGCAACATTCAGGTGTGAAGATTCTGATCTTGGCAAGTTAATTCCGATTCATTGTTATCTACATAGTATCATCATTTGACAGCTCATTAGATTGGTGGTAGGCCAAAGCTTACCAGCAATAGAATCGGCAATTTGCGATAAATGTTAAATCAATACCAAAATCATTTGATAGTTTCAATTATCAACTTTCCAGAAATAATATTGCTACCTTAATATATATGTACCTGTATGGTTGATCAATTTAGGAATAAATTAGTTTTACCACATTGCCGGATGCCTCGAAAGTAAGTTCTCCAACATACCAAAATAAATTAATAGTTTAAAAAACGCTAGAAAAACACGCTTTTATAAATGCACGTAACCACAAAAAATCAATTATGGATCGTTCAAGTTGTTGTTCTATTTCTGGGCTGAAGTGTAAACTATGTGCTTTTAATTATAATATTTGATTGAAAAAGCGTGGGGCCCTGGAACAGGAAAGACGTTCTTGTTTAACTTGTTCAAAAATCAAGTGAACAGATGTTAGGGGAAGTAGGTTACACAGATTGGTGCTCTAACTGGAGTAGCAGCACGAGTAGTAAGTGGCTCTACATTAAACAGTCTGTTCAAAGTACCAGTTTCTCGAACTCAGACAAAACATGCACCATCATCATCAGGAAGACGACGTTCAACATACATTTTTAACGTCTCTTCTTTCAGGAAATTAAGTACATAAGGGTAATGCGTCAACAGTGGCAAAATGTAGAGTTCTTGTTCGTGGACGAGATATCTTTGGTTCCCTTTGGTAACCCTTTGGCGGCATAAATGCTATGGTCTTGTGAGACCTCATGGAGCTTCCGCCAGGAAGGTAGTATTAGTATTTGTTAACAATAAAGTCTTTCCCGTTTCAGCGCCCCACGCTCTATCAATCAAATATTGTAATTAAAAGCACATAGTTTACACTTCAGCCCAGAAAAAGAACAACAACTTGCACGATCCATAATTTATTTTTTGTTTTTACGTACATTAATCGTGTTTTTCTTGTATTTTTTAAACTATTAATTTATTTTATACTTTTTGGTCTTTGATAACGAAATATTTTTAACATTTATACATTTATCTTGAGTAGGCAAATGAGCTCGCATCCTCCCCATCTCCGCCTGTGCGTCTGTATTACACGGTGTTTTATCTGTCAGCTTATAACAATCTACCTCTTCAATCAGGAGACCACTAAGTGATTTTACTCTACTCAGGGCCACATACGCCTGTCCTGCCGCAAAAGTACGAACCCTAACTACACCACTGCGTGGTCTACAATATATAATTGGTTTGTTATAACCTTGAAACCTGATTGTGATCAAAGTCCATTACATGGCCTTTCTCACAAGTGCAAACACGACTATGATACGATATTTCATCATGGATTGCCAGTGCCTATCTTCCGGCTTAATCATCAGACCTTGAATGCTAATCGTGGCCAAAGTTCATTTCAATACTTATCTAAGTAATCCAAAACAGCTATGATACGATTTCCATCATGAAGTTCCAGTTCATGTCTGCCGGCTCCATCGTCAGATCTGTTAGACAGTACCAATTATTGCATTGTCATCAGAACTACATACAGCTGCCAATTTTAATCACGCTACGGCCCTTGGAAGATGGTTAAATTAGTTAGCTTAGATCCCATTACATAGTTAGTTACATACACGACGACCTAATAAAAGCGTGTTAATGACTATTTCTCAAGATTAATACCCAAACCATTACCTCGAGTCACACCAAAGCTATTTACCGTATATTCGTGATAATAAATACCAACAAGAAGCTCCATAAGATTTAGATTAATTAATTAAACGGTTACATCCTTCCGTTATTGTGATATTTAATACGTTTGAATTAATTTTAATGTCCTACGTATGCGGTCTGAATTATATATATAATAGCTTATCTTGAATGGATGCCACCTGTTGTTATTATTTTATATCCCTTACAAGCTGACCCAGCGAAGTCCGTATCACCTTTTTAAGAGGTTTTATTTAATTCCCTTTTTTCCAAGCCCCTTTTCCTAAGTTACCATTGACTTAGCGCTTAATCTCTTATCTGTTTTCAGAGTCTTTAAATGATGAACAAACAAACATAGATTTTTATTTAATATTGAATTCCCCATTCTTTAAAATATCGGAGACGATACCCATATCGACTTAAAAAAAAAAATCCCGTCCGCCATCTTTGATTTCCTATCCGCCATCTTGAATCATGAAATATATGTTGTATTTGGATTCCACATCCCTTTAAACATCGAAGACGATACCCATATAGATTGTATCCTATTCGTTTAGCCTTTTTTCGCCTTTGACCAAACCCTCCCCCCTCTCGTTTGACCATTTTATTATTTTTGTCTGGCCGCTAAAAGATGTGGCATAATTTTATATAGCCTATAGCCTTTCGGAATAATTGGGCTATCATAGGCAATAACAATTTTTAAAATCCGACTGCTAGTTCCTGAGATTAGCCGACATTATCTTTTAGCCTTTTGCCCGGCCCCAAAGGGTCGAAGCGTTATGTTATATAGCCTATAGCCTTCCGGAATAACTGGGCTATCGTATACAAAAATATTTTTTCAGATCCGACCGGTAGTTTCTGAGATTAGCGCGTTCAAACAAACAAACAAACTCTTCCGTTTTATTATATCTATACTAATATAATAAAGCCGAAGAGTTTGTTTGTTTGAACGCGGTAATCTCAGGAACTACCGGTCGGATCTGGAAAATTCTTTTTGTATACGACAGCCCAGTTATTCCGGAAGGCTATAGGCTATATAACATAACGCTTCGACCCTTTGGGGCCGGGCAAAAGGCTAAAAAGGCTAGAAGATAATGTCGGCTAATCTCAGGAACTAGCAGTCGGATTAAAAAAATTGTTATTGCCTATGATAGCTCAATTATCCCGAAAGGCTATAGGCTATATAAAATTACGCCACAGCGTTTAGGGGCCAGACAAAAATAATAAAATGGTCAAACGAGAAAGGGGAGGGTTGGGTCAAAGTCAAAAAAGGCTAAACGAATAGGATACAATCTATATGGGTATTGTTTTCGAGATTTTCGGGACGCTGATTAATAATATGATATTGATTTAGTGATCCAAGATGGCGGAAGGGAAATCAAAGATGGGGGATGGGAAAATGTTAGTAATCAATATGGGTATCGCCGTCGATATTTTAAGGGGTGGGGAATCAAAATACAACATCTATTTCGTGATCAAAGATGGCGGATGGGAAATCAAAGATGGCGGATGGGAAAATTAAAAAAAATCAATATTGGTATCGTCTGCGATGTTAAAAGGGATGGGGAATCCAAATACAACATCTGTTCCGTGATTCAAGATGGCGGATGGGAAATCAAAGATGGCGGATGGGAAAAATTTAAAAAGTCAATATGGGTATCGTCTCTGATGATTTAAAGGATGGTGAATCCGAATATGACATCTATTTCGTGATCAAAGATGGCGGATAGGAAATCAAAGATGACAGACGGGATTTTTTTTAAAAATCAATATGGGTATCGTCTCCGATGTTTAAAGGGGTGGGGAATCCAAATACAACATCTATTTCGTGATTCAAGATGGCAGATGGTAAATCAAAGATGGCGTATCGTCTCTGATGATTTAAGGGATGGTGAATCCAAATACATCATCTATTTCGTGATCAAAGATGGCGGATAGGAAATCAAAGATGGCGGACGGGATTTTTTTTTAAAGTCGATATGGGTATCGTCTCCGATATTTTAAGGAATTGGGAATTCAAAACACCATCTATTTCGTGATCAAAGATGGCAGATGGGTTTTTTTTTAAATCAATATGGGTATCGTCTCCAATATTTAAAGGGATGGGGAATACAAATCCAACATCTATTTCGTGATCAAAGATGGCGGATGGGAAATCAGAGATTGCGGATGTGAAAGTTAAAAAAAATCAATATGGTTATCGTCTCCGATGTTTTAAGGGATGGCGAATCCAAATACACCATCTATTTCGTGATCAAAGATGGCGGATGAAAAAAAAATTAAAGTCAATATGGGTATCCTCTCCGATGTTTTAAGCTATGAGGAATGCAAATACAACATATATTTCCTGATCAAAGATGGCAAATGGGAAATCGACGATGGCGGATGGAAAATCAAAGGTGACGGATGGGAAAATTCTATTAAATCAATATGGGTATCGGCTCCGTCGTTATAACGGATGTGGCATTCGTATATAACATCTGTTTCGTGATCAAATATGGCAGATGGAATATCAATATATTATTTTATTGAAATTTCCCATCCGCCATTTTTGATTACCCATCCGCCATCTTTGATTACCCATCCGCCGTCTTAAGAAAGGTACTTTAAAAAGGCGATACGGAGTTCGCCGGGTCAGCTAGTTAGTATAGATATTTACAAAGGCACGGGTTAACATATTTGGTAAAATATTTCACCTAGACCACAGAGCAACTTTTGCTCTGTGATCTAGACATTTAGCCTTTTCCACTTATTTGTTAAGATATGTAATAATAATTATAATTTAATATGGGTATTATAAGTGATTAAATATGAGTGCTCAGTTACGTTATTTGGTTTACAGTTGTTATTCTACGCATGCCAATTGGGTTGGTTATCATTAAGGGCCTATTATTTAAACGAGAACAATATTAGAAAATATTTTTCTAGCTAGATTAATTTTTTTCTGCCTGTGGTAGAGCCAGTCCAGAGGATCTTGGGTTTCAGCCGAGCTAGGACGACGAAACTTAAAATAAATTTTCTATTCCACTGTTGAACATAATATTGTTTATGGTTATATAAAATTACTACAGAGATAGCTACCTACTGTAGTTTAAAATTCCCCGTCAGATTGACTTTATGTATAATTTTATTAGGAATACAAAAGGGCTATCTTAATTACAATCAACTTCACTCAGTACCAGCAATGACATTTAAAATCTCTATTACTTTGTATCAGGTCAATGAGGGGCCTAAGAATTGAGCCCCTGGTTGAAGTTAATTTCCGGATCTATCGGAGGCAATAAATAACATTGTAATGAGAATGAGCTGTTGAGAACGAAGACTGAATATTGAGGCAAATAAATTAATGAAAGAAACATTCAACAAAGTCAAAGCAAATTGAAATAAAAAAAAAAAACTTGATTCTTGGATAAGCAGAAAGAAGTGGATTACAAGGCGATTACAAGATCTGCCTAGCTAGGAATCAGAAAGGCGTGAAAAATATGATCATATTAATTAATGACAATATTATAAAGCTCTTTACTTAATACCTGAGATGGATAGCGCGGAAGCAATTAATGAGCTTGCAGATTTATTCGACGATACCGGTAAATGCGCGCTTACTTACCGCTTGTAGTATCTGTCGGAACTAGTCGTTACAGTGTTTATGGGGAGATTAAACTATAGGCCAGCAGAGAAAGGTGTGGTTGAGGGTCAGAACCTCATGTTTATAGTAAACAAAGGCTTTTGTGACTTATTGTCTAGCTTTACCTACAAGCAGTAATTGTACTATGCAGCTTCTAAATCAGAAGCTGAACTGGTCATCCGGTCTGTATTTTAAATAAATTATTCGATAGTTATCTGTGACCAATTTCACAGACTTGTTTTTAGTGTGGTAACATAAGTGCCTTCTTTTAGGTATTAAAATGCAAACCATGACATTGCTTCAACATCAAGAAATAGACAGATAGATTATTCTTTATTGTACACCTTACAAATTGTTACATTATAAAACAAAAGATATACACAAACAGAATGTACAAATGGCGGCCTTATCGCTAAAACAATCTCTGCCAGGCAACCTTAGGTTGGACAGATGGTAAATAAGTCTAGTGCGATAAATGGTGTAGTTTTAAATACGACCAGAATAGTATACAAGTAGTTCATAGATATACAAAAACACATAGATATACATACACATATACATACACATATACATATATATAATATAAACATTATATAATACATACTATAACTACAATGAAAGATGTCATATGGATGAAAGATGGTGCGTTTTTAAAAAACCTCTAAATATACTAGACTAGGCGAATAATAGCTTGTTCAACACTTTTATCAGTCATAAACGTACTAAATAAAGATTCGATTCGATTCGATTAGTGGTCTGTTAATCCTATCAAATTTAATGTTGGGCACTCGTAAAGCCAAACTTCAACAATTCAATTCACGGGATATTATCAATACAGTTAGAACTAAGGTGCAAACTGAGTTCAAACTATTAACAAGTAACTGCAAGTGCTTAGTAATAGTATAATATAAGTAGCACGTTCCTATGTATCAAGTATGCGACACTTTAGCTCTGATGTAAGCACCCGTCATCATGGCGTTATTTAAAACTCCTTGCACATAACAAAATATTGTACAAAAGGGGAATTAAGCTTATTACTAGATAGTCTGCTGTTGAACAAAGTTTCAAATAACAGTTTCTTGTACCTGCTTTAATGCTGTTGCAGTGCTTTACAGGCTTCAAACATTTGTGGTTATTTTCAACGTTGTAATCACTTGTATTTATCTAATACTATATCTTTATTTATTTATTTATTTATTCTCTTCGTCTCTCACCGAGACAATCAGTCATATAATTCGACTTACGTTAAAGGCCTGGCCTGGCACATGACTTATAGACTTCAGCCTTAAACGACTTAGCATTAGAAGATAACAAAAATATAAGGTGGTACCAAGTGTACCACCGAATTTCGAGAAGGTTTTTAGCATACTTGTGGATTCTTATTTTACTATTCGATTTACATAAGCAATAGAATGTTCTAAAAATACTCATAATACAGTTTTAAAATATAAACACAAAACAGCCATATTTCGTATTGCATTGTACAGAACTAGATTTCTGGGTGCGCCAAAGTTCACCTAAATTTTCAACTCCGATAGTTGGAAATCGCAAAATGTTCTTCCTAACATTTTTCATCCTAACAATCACAATTCCTAACTACTCTGTCTCTAATGTTCATAATTCCGAAGCATTCAACTACATAATATCAGTAGCAATAAACATCTCGACGGTCCCTACGTGCATAAGGTCAAGTCAAAAATCGAGGTTTACAGGAGAGCGTAATTTGTGTTCAACACGCCCTAGAAATAGTTCTATGACCAATAATAAATATTTTCTTTCTACAATATTTTAACAGTTTTAAGAGGTTTATAATACCATTTACACAATTTTTTTTTACGTTTTCTTGAAAAAACTGATAGATGACCGTTTCTACGCCGATAATAATGCCAGTCATGTCTATTATACCTTTTTATACGCTGTCCGTGTGGTGACGGATTAAGAATACGGAATGTCACCACCCCATATCATCGTAAGAGCCGACAGAGGGAGCATATTATGCAGAGAACAGCACTGTAAGAAAAGGAAACTTGATACAAACCCTATACCAACCCCCTATACAAGACCGCATTCGCACCAAGTGGCACGCATTTTAGTAACAGATGTCCGTATCTACGACATTTATTCATTTTATTTATAATACTTGTTCTCTTATACGATTTGTAAAACAAGGTAAATAAATAAAGTTTAAAAAAAAATAGTATGTCAGTATGTGCGCAAATCTAAAGCCAATGATGCAATAAAAAAAATATGCCATTTTCGACATGTCATTATATACCCAAGGGCGAATCCAGCTTTGGTGCCAGGAAGGGGTCACATAGTCGTGGTCAAGTCAAGAACTTATAATTTAATTTTGATAACAATAGATACAAGTAAAAAGTTGGTATTTAATTAATGTACGTAATAGACCAGTGCAGATTCCGCATCGCTTCTTGCTTGCGCTTGGGAGCTGTTTGCGTATCTGTCTCATATTTTGAATCAAAACATGCTCTCTACTTTTGTTTCTGGCACGAGTGATCGGACGTTTTTACTATAAAGAATCTACTGTACGTATTGTTATAACGGCTTGCTTCGCTCTATTGATGCTCATATTTTTGACCTTATGACGAAAACGGCCGCATTAGGAATAATTGACCCACTTGCAGCTTAACAGTCTAGGTCTCTAAGCTACTGCTTAGGCCAACATATATAGTAAGGAAATGCCCAATGCTATCAAATATAATAACTAAACATCTGTGTTCAATTTTCTATATCCTTAGATTTAATTCAATGCAATACAATTACTTATTCATTATAAGCTTACAATATCGACTCGATTTGTGATGAATAAACAAAATAAATAAAAATTATTAAGTCTTGTTACGAAACAAGCCGTAATCCAAATGGTGGAAAGCCATAATTGAAATAATTACTTTGCCTAATCGTTTGGCCGTCGCCTTGACATTATCCTGATACAGCTCCCTTAGGTACCACAAATGCGCACTTCGATGAAAGTCAAACGAATAAACGAGCACGAATAAATTGAATAGAATATGAATAAATGCCTTTTAGCTGTGATAATTGTTATTTTTTTGTTATTTGTTTTGAATTTATATCTTATTGGAGGATAGGATTAATAGTTATACTTATTTGTTTTTTTATGTTCTGAGGGGATTAAAAAGGAACAATGTTTGTTAGTTCGTAAAAAGCTTTATGGCACCAATAAGCTTTGACTGCACTGCATTTAAGACTTAGCTAGGTAATGAGTTTGTACCCCATTCAAGAAAAATAAATGTAATCGTTTATTATATTATTATAATCTGCCTAAAACATAAGTTTCTCAAATTTAAATCATATCTGTAATTATTTTAACATATGTTATTTGTGCCTGAGACTAAAATATTTTGCCAAAACTTATAAAAACATTCACCCCCTTTAATGTGTGTCTACCTGTGGATAACTCGATAGAAATTATAGACACTTGGACTCGCCCGTAACTACATTTACAAACAAAATGGTCATTTGATATCAATATAAGCAGAGCCAGCAAAAACTTGATTAATAATAAACATTCTTTCATATTCATACATACATAGAATAGATAAATAACAACCAGACAGCAAATAATCTATCTTTATACATACATATTTTTTACCGACTGACGGACAACGCCCAGTTGAAACTACTGGCTCTGCTACTGAGGGGAGCAAGAAACTAAAATTTGGGATTTTATGTATTAAGATTACTAGCTATTCTTTCAGACAGGCTATTAATTATTTCGTGAACCTGAATAGAAATGTATTGACTAAGCTTGTTTACAAATGCATGGGGGGTTGTATGTATACAAGACTATGTATAGATTTTGTGAGCAAGTTATTAGCTTTATGATTTGAAAAAAATATTTCTAATGAAGCTCAATACTTGTATGTGTTGCCAGAGGAAGTATTACGTAAGGCATTATATTATAATTGCCAGCAACTGTATTTGTTATATAATCATATGCTATGTGTGGGAAACATTAAAAATTATTTGGAAAAACAAATTAGAACAGATCTATGCCAAAAGAAAAGTCTAAAATAAATAGCATTAGCCTCACAGCATGATAATTTTATAATTTTCTAGTATAAGCGTTATAAGTACGTCACTTCAGAAAAATGCCTCATCTCAGTATAACGTTCTTTAGTAACGTCCATTTGCAAACCAAATTTCACGATACTATTAAAGGTGAAGATAAAGTAATGATCAAGCATTTATTTTACTAGAATTCCGTAATCGTCGGTACGCCGAAAAAGGTTCGGGCTCACTATGTACCTAATACCTATATCCTGAAGTTCATGACCGTTGCACTCATTACAGTAACTTTCGACAAAACACACCCCTAAAAGCCTATGATTATATGTATGGACCTTTTTCAACATCGTGAAAATGCTTTTGAACTTTATCCGAAACGAATTTTTATTTTGCACGAAATTTATCCATGGGTGTCTATCAAGTACCTATAAACGCTTTTTATAATCCCACAGGTTTTTTGATGACGTTGACTGTTTTAGCAACTAAGACTTACCTAAAAAACAAAATAGAACGTCAAATGAGGAGAAAAATATAACACAAAATACAATAATCGAATTAATAATATATGGACAATGTGATAGAAGAAAGACGACCATTAAGTTAAACTGTTCCTGAACATAATACTCAGAGTCATACAAAAATCAATAAAAAGGTGTATCTTAAACAAAATGAGATGAATAAAGTACTTCACTTTTTTGGATTGTACTAACAATTCAATACTTCCAGGCAGCAATAACAATTTACCAACTTCAAGTAGCTGATTTATTGGTTATATCAAATTGTGGACGAAACGACTTGGTCAAGTTACTTCACCGAACAGATTGAAAAACTTTTTATTTCCGATACCGAGCGGTTCAGTTCATATTCTAGAGTCCTAGCTAAACAGATTTAGACCTTATTTCAAGTAGGTTCTGTTTACCTTATAATTTTGAACTCTACAGAATTGCAAAAGGTAAAAACCCTGCGAATTTTGGAAAGAAACAACCATTACGCCGACTCCAGCTAAGTTGAGATCATAAATGTTTAATTAAATTGGCATATTGAGCACGGATTATAAGCCAGATGCTCCGAAAACACTTTTAAAATATGTTGATGTTTAAAATTTTTATAAAAGTCTTCTTTGTGCCTGCACTATATAAGCTTAGCCTTCGGGGATACTAACATAAAGGTGCCTAAGCTGGCTAACACGTGACAGAGCTACATTAAGCTGACTGTGCAAAAACAGCTGTTACTTAGATCCACACCCGCAACGTTCAGCGTTTGGCCTTAACCTAAGCTGAACTCGTTTGAAACTAAACAAAAAATTGTTTGGAATTAGAGAAATACACCAGGGGTACATATATACCTACATTATCACCTGCTCCGCACCCTATTAAAATCATTGCTTCGATCACGTTTCGTTGTAAATTAGTCACTTTTTGGTGCAATCATAAAGCTTTAGTGGGGTTACGTTTTAAATTTATCTTTTGAGATAGTCCAGTGGTATACGCACCACTGCCGAGACTATGGTCTCGGGTTGGATCCCCAAGAACCCCGGCCATCGCCCCCGGCACACACCTCTGACTTTTCAAAGTTATGTCTGCATAAAAAATGTTAAATATCGCTCGGTTTAAAATATGCCCGGTAGATGGTAAGGCTCGGCGTGTGTAGTACACCTTTACCTACTCCTTCGGAGATAACGGTATGAAGTTATGTTATGTAATTTTGGTTGATATCCTTTAATGTGGGATCTACATGCTTCGACCGCTTCACGGTTTGTCATCGTGCATTCATCCCATATGGTGGGAAAAGTAAGGAAAATTTTAGGTTTGTAGCTGTTTCTAGATATATTACAAACAGAGCTCTCAGTGTGGTCTAAGTCGATCAGAGTTTTAAACATTGTAGGCACATTTTCCTCTTGATAACGATATGGCTGCTATCGTCGGTCTATACAAATAAAATTCTTGCGTTAGTGACAGACTGACAGACAACGCACAGCCAAAACTATTGGTAGCAAGAAGCTGTAATTTTGCATGTATGTTGCTCGGGGACCGTAGAGGTGCGCTGTACCTAAAGGGATTTCTCGAATCTACGGGATCGGGCAGAAATTGTGAAAGTTATAAGCCGCCATGGCCCAGTGTACGTAACGGACTGCTGAGACGATGGTCTCGGGTTCGATCCCCAGGTACCCTGGGCACAAATCCCTGTATTTTTGATGTTATGTGAGTATTTAAAATGTTAATCATCGCTCGTTTAATAATGAGCCCGGTCTTACATTGGGACCGAAACATAACTGGCGAAGTGAGGGTGTGTAATACACCTCCTGTCTACCACTTCGGTGTTAAAGGCGTGAAGTTATGAATTTATGTTTATAAAAATGTGCGGTAGTAGCTGATGTCACCCTCTAATACCCGATAAAGCGACAGCTGTCGTAATCTTACTTTAGCTTTGTTCCTTCGCCAAAATCATCTTAATAAGAAAAGTAATTCCAGTTCCACCCGGAGCATCTACTTTTTTGCTCAAAGTACTATCCACGCTACAACACACACGATCATAATTATATTAAACGCTGTTTTTTCAGTTAGTCTCGAGTCATTATTTTGCAGGATTTCGGTTAGTTTTAATCGGTAATAGTTTACCTATTCATCATAAACATTAACCTAATAAGCCTAATTTTTATTAATACTTACACCATCAAATGATGCTTCGGGCAGGCCATATTGAGTTACCTATAGGATAGATAAAGCTATGTCTTGAATTGCAAACAACGATTCATTAGTTGGTTGTGCGGGCCTGAAAAAGTCCTCGGCCAATTTGTTTACTCCAACATGACTGCAAAAAAATGGCGCAATCGATGAGGACTTTCACTTATACTTGCTTCAGAAAAAGCTTTAACCCAGTGTTGATACCCTCCAGTAAATGACTCGCAACTCGGCGCACTGAATTTACACACGCAATAATTTCCAACATAAGCTGAACCCTATTTAATATCATAAATCATACAAAAACAGAGCGCATTTTAAATTAAAATATTAAGAATATCTATATCTATATAATTTTATCTATATAATTTTCTAAAATTACCATTTATAATCTTTCAAACGTCGTAATTTTACATTTTACAGATCAAAATAGATGAAGTTTCAACCAATTCATCTAAAGAGTTACTTATTTACATTGTTACAGAACAAATTTTAATACATATTTTTGGTTAGAAAAAGTAAACACGCAATTTAGATTTTTTTCAAATCTAACAACTAAGAGGGTGATATAGGGGTAGAAAGTTTGTATGGGAGGTCCGTCATTTTTAAAAAGATAGCGTGTAATTTTGTGTGCAAACTTCTGGTTAGAAATAAAATAAATACGTGTTTTAGCGATTTCTAAAATCTACCGTTTAAAAGGGTGAAAGAGGGGTTGAAAGTTTTTATGCGAAGTGAAATTTCATATATTAGCTTCTGATTAGAAATAATTGATCATGTTTTTACGCGTTTTTGGAAATAGGGGTTGAATTTTTATATGGAAAGTCCGTCGTTACGCGCGAGCGAAGCCGCCAACTGCTAGCTTATACATAAAATAACTTTGATTATAAATCACAGAATAACTAATAGTAGTACGGTTTAATTCAAAGAGCAGACGATGAGTTCGTTCTTCAGTGTTTTCACGATTAAATATTTTTCACTGTTAGCCTGAATTTGTGATAACCTCTTTTCACGCAGCTCACTACTTTCTCTTGAAATGGCCTTAGACCGAGATTCCCTACTTTGAGATAGACGTTTCTCCCTTTCTTCGCTAGTTGTGGACTGCTCACATCTCTGGGCCGGAGCGCCAAAATATCAGCTTGATCCACTTGACTCCCTACAGAGAAGAGCTGCTCGAATCGTCGATGATCCCGATCTCACGGCTAGACTAGAGTCGCTGGAGCAGCGGAGAGACTTTGGTTCTCTCTGCGTATTTTATCGACTCTTTCACGGGGAGTGCTCCGAAGAATTGTTTAATTTGGTACCAGGGATACCCTTCTACCAACGTACCACTCGCCGACGTAGTAGAGTTCACCCGTACTACCTGGAAGCATTCTCATCTAGTACGGTGCGCTTCCAGCGAACTTTTCAACCACGTACGTGTAGGCTCTGGAATGAACTACCTGCTGCGGTGTTTCCCGAGCGCTATGACTTGTCCTTCTTCAAACGAGAAAAGAAACGAAAGAGAGCATTACTTTCACGGTAGGCAGCGGCTTTGCTGTGTATACCCTGACATTAGCGAAGTCCATGAGCAGCGGTTACCGTTTACCATCAGATGGGCCGTTCGCTCGTCTGCCACTAGCAGCAATAAAAAAAACAGTTTCATTTAAACGGCGCTGTCTCATATGGAAAGCGCGTTTAATAGGTCTACCCATCTTTAATTTCGATAAATCCGATAAGTGCAGAAAGGAAAATTCACCAAAAACAGGAAATTAAATTTTTTTAACAAAAAGAAAACTGCCTCCAAAAATCTGGAAAATGTGTGAAAATAGCACTAAAAAGTAAAAAATAAATTCCGTTATTTTAACTTCAATTTTCTTAAAAACATCACCTATTCAACTGAATATTATATACTTATACGAGTTATACGTATCTACCACTTAATTCACATACCTGACACAATACATATTCTTATATGACTAACAAACTAAATTAAATACCTATCACCAGAAATCAGATAGGTAAGTATACTTATTATATTTTTGGACTAAGTACTTAGAAAAAAATATTTTATTAGGACTATAATATACAATTATACTTTTTTTTAGAGTCGGTGCCAGCCAAGCGTTTTAGTAAATAATTTCTTGATAATGTACAAAATATATGAAAAGCTGTATTGATACGATAATTTAGCAAAACCTCATCAAACTTGTATGTAATTTACAAATGACGAGAGATCAAATCAACAAATATAAATAAAATTTTAGGCAGTTTTCTATAACACAAAATATATGTAAAGTTACATTAATACCACAATGTAGGATCGAACCAAACCTATTTTGCAAATAAAGAAAACAACGCAACCTGGCTACAGGCGCGACAGCTCAGTTACAAATTTACCTAAATACCTATTTACAATTACCTATCTAACCAAAACAATAACTTAAAGCTATACTTGGAACAAATCAAATTCTGAGAAGCTTTTACAAAAAGATCTCAAAATTTGAAAATAAGAAAAATAGAATTATGTAAAGATGCAAACCTATTTCAATGAACACAGATTTCGTGTAAAATAACTCTAAAGAACCACAATCCACTGCAATACAATAATTACCTAAATACAAGCGCATAGAAAAAATGGATATCGGAGACAACCGTCAACGACGTCTGCCCTCACGCGTCAGCCCGCGTTCCGGTCGGTCACTTAATCATGTTCCCCCCTGCCGCCACGGTATATGCCCACCGCTGGGAGCCTTGCTGTTCAAGATAATATACTCGTACTTTGCAACTTCATAATTACACGACTGCCAAAAAAGAGCGTAATGTTTTATTAGCGTTCATGTATGTATGTAAATATGTAAGTATGTGAGTTTCTTTAATCCGCCATAACTTCTGTATGCCTAAACCGATTCGGATGTGCGGCATATCGTTGGAATCCTTATATTACCCCGAGTGATATAGGCTATATTTTTTTACTTCATAGTTCTTAATTGATGGCAGTAGGGTTTTATTAATTTTGAAATAATTGTATATTTAGGTAATTCCTAATCTCAGCTGGCCGACCGACTCCAAAAAAAATATAATTGTATATTATAGTCCTAATAAAATATTTTTTTCTAAGTACTTAGTCCAAAAATACAATATACTTATCTGATTTCTGGTGATAGGTATTTAATTTAGTTTGTTAGTCATATAAGCATATGTATTGTGTCAGGTATGTGAATTAAGTGGTAGATACGTATAACTCGTATAAGTATATAATATTCAGTAGAATAGGTGATGTTTATAAGTAAATTGAAGTTAAAATAACGGAATAAATTTTTTACTTTTTAGTGCTATTTTCACACATTTTCCAGATTTTTGGAGGTGTTTTTTTTGTTTATTTTTTTTATTAAATTGGCACAACTTTTTATTCATGAACCGATTCGTATAAAATAAACACTAAATGTTAAGTGAGACATACCATAGTACATCAGTGAAAACCGCATTCAAATCCAATTAGCCAATTCTGAAATTAGCGTGCAAAAACGTACAGACAAACAGATAAACAGACAAACAGACAAAAATTGTAATAATTATATTTTTGGGTTCTCTTTTTTAATAAAGACCCCTTAAAATAGTTTTCTCCTAAATATCTTTCATGTACAGACATCGATCACTTACAGATTTATTATATGTATACTTAGATAGAATAGATATAGCTATCTCTTGAATAGCAAGCAAATAACGATTCATTAGTTGGTTGTGCATGCCTGAAAATGTCCTCGGCCAATTCGTTTTGAAATCTATGCTATAACTGTGCAGCATCTGAAAGTTTGCAGAACTCCAGCATTATTGCAAACAAATGGCGCAATCGATGAAGACTTTCACTGATACTTGCTTCAGACGAAGCGTTATCCTAGTGTTGATACCCTCCAGTAAATGACTCGCTACTCAGCGCACCTATTATACGTACACGCGCGATGATATCCAGCCTAAGCTGAACCCTATTTAATGTCAAAATGTATACAGAATAGAGCTCATTTTAAATTGGATATCATTAAGTTTCGTAAATTACCATTTATAATCTTTCAACCGTCGTAATTTTACATTTTACAGGTCATACTATATTAAGTTTCAGCCAATTCAAC
The DNA here is from genome assembly GCA_944739405.2 of Euclidia mi. Lineage (NCBI taxonomy): Eukaryota > Metazoa > Arthropoda > Insecta > Lepidoptera > Erebidae > Euclidia > Euclidia mi. The sequence continues at coordinate 41,011,298 of OX123183.2, read as the reverse complement.
TAAAGAGTTACTTATTTACATTGCTATAGGACAAATTTCGACCGGAAAAATACATCGTAATGTTTAAATTGACATAACTTTTTTATTTATGAACTGATTCGAATAAAACAAACACTAAATGTTAAGTGAGGCTTCACGAAAATCCGATAAGCTGTTTCTGAAATTAGCGTGCACAAACGCACAGACAAACAGACAAACAGATAAACAGATAAACAGACAAACAGACAAAAATTGTAATAATGATATTTTTGGGTTCTCTTCTTAAATAAAGACCCCTTAAAATAGTTTTCTCCTAAATATCTTCCATGTACAGACATCAATCACTTACAGATTTATTAGGTATATGTATAGATTATATCGACATACACATTGTTAATATGTATTAATCTAACCATCATAATTAAATTAAATTTATAAAGTATATTATTATAAAGTGCCTCATTACTAAAACACAAACGAACAAACACAATATCACACACCTATCACACATAGCATTCCAATCAGGAAAATATCGACATCCGCGGAATGCAGGTACTAGATGAAAACCAGCGTCCGGCGTCACCGCTAGACATTGAGCTGATCTGGGCACCTTTTCAGACTGGTCGTGGGACACTCAGTTTCATATTTCCGTTAAAGTAGGTTTAGTATTAATTATTGTATTCGTACTATGTCTTCCTGTGTCCTTACTGAATAAAGCTTCATTCATTCATTCATTTATTATTATTATTATTAACACGCATTTTACGCTTTGAGATACACCTAATCAGTTTAATAGCTGGACATGAAATTATAGTTTATTATTTATTATTAGCCAGGGAAAATAAACATTGCTCGGTAATATTATATGGGCAGTTTATAATCTCACTGGATTTAATATACTACCTGTTTTAACGTATACGCTTACATATAGAGCGGAATCTGTTTAAATTGAGGTTGGATATTTATATTTATTCATTTCATTATCAGCATTATCAGCATACATTCATCATTATCAGCCTTGTTTATAATTTGTACCATAGTTGGGCCCAGTTTGACCCACCTCGACAGAGTTGGGTCCAACTGGGTCTGATCATAGCCTATCCGATAGATCATGACATATTCTAGCTCGCTGGTGAAGTGTGGGTTGCCAAAAGTCACATGTCATGTACTTCTAGAAATCTAGAACTTTATGAAGATCATCAACATGTAGGTCACCACACCACACATTCCTTTACCACAGTTGGGCGCAGTTTGACCCACCTCAACAGAGTTGGGTCCAACTGGGTCTGATTGGCCAATTTAAATGATTATCTTAATAACATATGTGCTTGGAAATAATCTGTTTCAGTACTCACATAATTACTAGGTAAATAGGTAGATAATATTAAAATTTTCATGACATATAATTAAATATGATCCTATTCCAAATAAAATGATATAAATGATGTTTTTTGGAATCGCCACCTCATCATTAAATGTCTTTCATGTCGTTAGATACTATTTATTTATTATATAATTTTTTTTCACTATCTTGTACTCAATCAGTTGGATCGGTGGTTGTATTTCATAAGGTATCATGTCAATTAAATATGGGTATTACATTTGCATTTCTTCACGCGTTTCACAAATTTATGATAATATTAATGATCTAGAAAATGGAGGTAATTGGCGTTCATGGTTAGTATACCAACAGATTGTTAATTTTATTACTGCCGGTTCGTATACCGTTGTCGTCATGCTCACTAAAAGGTCATTTCTTGTGGTGGCGTCGTGTGTCGGGTCATCCCTGTCCCTCTGATATGGCGAGAGGGATGATGGCTGGCACATGCGTTATACTCGTGAACGGGTGCTACTTGCAATGACTGGTCGATGGCGGTCTTATAGGCTGGTATAATTGTTTTTTTGATATTTAACTTCATCATTTCCATCATGGTTCTGAACATTTGCGCGGATTGCCTGCATTGTTAGGTGCATAATGTAAGTGGATGCTCCTGTTTCACAATGTCTATGTTCAGGAGGCTAACAATGAACATCAAAATTTTACTTGATTATGCTTGAGTATTATGTACAGTAAATTATACAAGTAACATAGAAGGTATGTTGTAAGGAAGGTAAGTTGCAGCACCTTACAAAAGTTTAATTGTTATGTATTATTAAAAACCTGGCGATGAAAAAGAGTGACCGTGAGTTTTATTGCCCGTTCTTTCTCATGGTTCTACGCCCTTGCTTTGCGAACGTGGCAGTAAATGTAAATGTAGAAGCATACAGTAATAATGTTTTAAATTTGACGTTCATAAGTGTCACTTTGTGATCTAAATGAAAAAGGATTTTGACTTTGACTTTGATCATAGCCTATCCGATAGGTCATGACATATTCTAGCTCGCTGGTGAAGTGTGGGCTGCCAAAAGTCACATGTCATGTGCTTCTAGAAATCTAGAACTTTATGAAGATCATCAACATGCAGATCACCACACCACATATTCCTCTACCGTCTTAGCATGTGAAAATAAAACTGCACGGTTAGCGTAGTGGTTTATTCGGCCGCCTCGCCGCTTGAAACTGCTCTGAGTGTTGTGAGTTCGATTCCCACACGAGACAACACTTTGTGTGATACACAAGTTGTTGTTTTGAGTCTGGGTCCCCCGCAACACAGGATTTAGTCCTAATGCGGGAGTTGTCTTTTAAATACAATTAAAGGCAAAGAAAGAAAATGAAATTAACAGTGAAATTGGCGCGCCGTGGGTGTGTAGTCGAGACTTGAGGCCATCGCGAGGCCAGCGCTGCCTTTTATATCAATAAATTGTAAATGAAGGCTTATAATCGTATATGGCTTTATTGAGCTTATTTTCCAAGTGGCTGTTTCATGTCAATTTGTTGTCAAGAGTGACATCCAGGTATTTGACCTCGGTAGACAGCTTAAGCTCTGTATTAAATAACCTGGGCAGTTTGTAGGGACCCAGAGTGCATTTGTGTGTGAACATGACTAGCTCAGTTTTGGTCGGGTTTACAGAGAGTTCGTACTCATTACACCGTTCTACTATGCGTAGGGCTTGTTGGGTAAGATCATTTGCATAACCTATTGTGTAGAAATACCTCGCATTGAGATTGTCTATGAGTTCATTGATGACTAAGTTCCACAGTAGCGGGGAGAGAACACCTCTCTGCGGGCAACCTTTAGTTATCAAGGCTGTCTGAGTGTCACCGTGCAGGCGTACTACCCTTTTGTTGAGCATGTTTTGGATCCACTGTATGAGCATCTGATCCACACCATATCTGGCTAGGGCATTGCTTATGCTGGAGAAGTTTGTCTTGTCGAAGGCTCCTTCTATGTCGATGAAGGTGCCCAGGCAGATGCTTTTTCTTGTATAGCAGCTACTATCTGGTTCACGACCTGATGTAAGGCCGATTCCGTCGGTTTCCCTGAGCTGTATGCATGTTGGTTGGTATGTAGGGGTAGGTGCTTAAGGGCCCCACTTCTTAGTTCCCTCTCGCAAAGCCTTTCCAAGGCTTTAAGCATAAAGGAGGTCAGGCTTATTGGTCTAAAGGACTTTGCATGGGTATAGTCTGTTTCGCCTGGTTTTGGTATGAAAATTAGTTTGACTTCCCTCCATCTCTTCGGTACATATCTGAGGGCCAGGCTAGCCCTCATGATTGCCAGGAGTCTTTTAAGGACAAGTTCCCCTCCCCATTGTAATAACCCTGGGAAGATGCCGTCCAGTCCGACTACTTTGAAGGGGTGGAAGCTATCGATGGCTCGTAGAAGTTTTTCTTCTGTGACCACGTTGTTTGCGTGTCTCCATTCGTATTCGGTCGCCACTGTTGGTGTATCGTGCCACGCTATTACCGGGGTGAGGACGCAGCCTGAGAAGGACGCGTCTTGTCTCCTCCTCCGATGTGGTGTATGTGTTATCCGGTCTACGGAGAGTACCTGGTGCAACCGTTGGTTGCTGAGCCAGTAGTTTCCTTACCCGGTTTGCTTGTTGGCAAAATTCAACGCTCCCACAGAATTTCCTCCATCCCATGGTGCGTCTGAATCTGAGGCATTTCTTGTAGTCTAATTTGGCCGCTTTATAAGCGTCCGAATCTGCGTCCGTGCTTGTGTTCATTGCCCTATTTAGAGCCTTTCTTACCTTCTTGCGCTTACATTCAAGCTCAGCGCCCCACCAGGTAGTTTCCCCGGGATTGAAGGCGGAGTGGTTTCCGGGCAAGCTGCATGGTAGCTGTCTAGCATCGACTGCGTCAGTGTGCATACCTGATCACCGATCTGTTCAGTGTCACCCAGTATTGGCGGCGTGGCAGTAAGGGTAATTTTCTCTTTAAGTAGTAGGACATACTTTGATTTTTCAGTATTGTGTGGTTTCCTGCGGGGCTGTGTGGGCTGTATATCGACTTTCATGGAGAAGCTGATCCATCTGTGGTCTAAGCATGATGCCTCTTTTGAGACGTGCCATCCCTTGATGCGTTCAGCCGCTGCTTCTGTTGCGAGAGTTAAGTCGATAATTGTCTGACTACGTTTTGTGACGAAGGTGGGCTCCGTACCTGTGTTTAATAGGGTAAGATTAGTGGTGAATAATTATTCAACCAGTGACTTACCTCTGTTATTGTTGCAGTCCATGCCCCACATTTGGTGGTGGGCATTGGAGTCTCTCGCACTGGTTAACCAGACGCGTGAGGTCAAACGGAGGCGGATCTTCGGCCTCGGGCATGTAGGCCGATGCGAAAGCCACCGCTATACTCCTTAGTTGCAGTATTATTTCAATTTGTATTGCTGTGATGTCTCTGGAATAGAACTCCGTTAAAGCTTGGGCTCTGATGTTTTTAGTTGGAAGTATGCAGGTTCTTGGATGTGTGTGGTTAGTAGAAGAGTAAATCTTACCTCCCAGGCTGGTGAGGCCTCTAATGAGGCCACCCCTTATCCAAGGTTCCTGGATGAGCGCGACGGCTGAATGTTGGACCTTCCATCCATTTGCGCAGTTGCGCAGTGGCCGTTTGGCTATGATGGAGGTTGATTTGTAGGCAGCTGACGACACTAGGCAGAGGGTTCATCTGTGGGTGCTGTCCCCTCCTCCCCGACCTTCAGCTGCGTTAGGCCAGCCAGGATGTCGCCAGCCTCCACCCCATCGTCCCGCCGCACCGGACTCTGGAGCAGGCTCTCATCTTACGAGTTACCCTCGGCTGACGGGCCAGCCCCAGAGCCAGACGCGGCCGGCTCTGACGGGCCGGATTCCGCGGAGCACCCTGACTGGGTGTTTGAAACTTGCTGTGTGGAGTTGTCGCATTCCGAAGGATGGTCGACATACTTGCCTGTAGAGTCCCGGAACCGGACGTAGACTGCACTCAGCCCCAACGCGAGGCGGCGCTCGTTCTGCACCAGGACCGGGACTTGTTCCTCCGGGACGCAAACAACCAGGAACCACCCACCTGACTGTCTCTCCGAGTGCAGCAGCGACCATTTGTCGATCACCAACCAGGGAATCTGGAACTCCAGAGCCCGACCCACGTCGCGCACGTCGTCCCAGACTCCCTGTTCGTTGGGAATGACAACGCCACACCGCACTCTCTTCGGGGCCTCTTCCTGGCCCCTGACCTCCAATTCGAAGCCCGGTGGTGGGACCAGGAGAGAGACCGCCTCCGTCAGCCAGGTACGTGTTGCCTTGTCGGAACACCAGAGTTTGAGGACCCCGTCCGCGTACATGAGTTTCCTGGTGAACGCAGGAGTGGGGTGTTTGGGGGTTTTAGTCGACCAGGCGTTACTCAGGATCTTCCATTGAATCTCCGTGAGTACCCGGTCCACGAACTCCTTTGGCAAGTTTCCTGTGCGTTTGCATGATATTGCAACGCCCAGGGACGCCTTGGAGGCCTGTGCGTAGGACTTACCTTGTATCCTGGAGGAGTCGAGGCGGGGCTTCTTGTGCTCTCCTCGAGGCGAGCTGGTCTCGTTGATAGCACGTTTGGCCCAGTGGCGTAGGAAGGGGGGGCGGCGGGGACGGTCCGCCCCGGGTGCCACCCTTTTTGGGGTGCCACCCATCCAAAAAAAGGGGTGACACCCAAACTTAACTTTAAGAACAATGTTCAAAAGCTATAAAACAACATAGGCACTAGCCGTTACCTGCCGTGTTTCCCGGTGGTGCTGGGGCTGGATGCCGTCCAAGGCGACCAGCCCGCCGCTTGGGGGCAGGCGGCTTCCCCGTACTGCCTCCGGCCTTCGTGCAACCCCCACTGCTGAGCGCAGGCTGCGCGCTGGTCACATTAATGGGACCTGTGACAACGCCCTGCTCCGCTGTTATTGTAGAGGCAGAAATGGCGACGGCAGCAATTTGTGCAGCCTTCCGCTTTATTGCCAGGCGCTATTTCTTGTTTTTATTTGCCCTCTTCTTCTTCGCATAGCTGGTAGCAGCGGGGCCACTCGGTTGTGTGGTGGGCGGGTGTTGGACAGGATTGGTGGTCTTGCCCTTACCCTTGCCCTTGTGGTGACTTACCACTTGCCAGCTATGAAAGAGGAGTCGTCTTCCCGCTTGATTTCAAACGGGCTGACGATTGTAAGGACGGGACCAGTATTAGCGTTAGCCAGCGCTGAAGTCTCATCCTTGGGGGATGGTTTAACACCTGCAGCCGAGGCTACGGCGTCAACCATCTGTTTGGTTTTGGTTGTGGCGGCGAGAACAGCTTTCGCTGCCACCGTCGCAGTTGGGGTAGTGATTGGAATTTCGGTATCCATGCAAGTTTACTAAGACTTCATCCCTCTGGCTTCCCACCCTCCATGGAGCCCGCATCAGGGAACGTCATACCAGACGTTAGGATAACCAGAGGGATATACGAACGTGGGGCTGGTTTACAGCAAGACTTCGGGCGCCTGCTCGGGTCAACGGCCTGAGCCGAGTTTGGTAACTTGGCGCAAGCGAGGGATGACGGCTAGAGTTGGTACTCTAGCCGTCATCCCTCGCTTGCGCCCTCCGTATAGCCTTCACCTACCACATCAACAGCCGAAATAAATTCCAACTGCTGATGTGGACCCTACGTCCCTAGCCTGTGGCCCTCTGACGGGACACGATGGCCATTTCCCCCGCTGTGAGCCGCGACTACTGTTTAGCGTAAAATCGGGACCAAAGAGGGCGTGTTGCCTCACGGTCACATTACCGCCAGCGCCGCTCGGCTCAACCCCTCAGGACTCCGTCATCCCCGCGTACGGCGCTCGACTGCGCAGGTCCTAGCGCAGGTGGTCAGGTCAGCTTCTATTACGCGTGACTTTTTACTACGAGCCCGCGCCCACCCGACCACGAGGGGGCGTGGTGAAGAGATATGTTCCTGGATGTGGATGTGTGCGCGCATGTGTGTACGTGTGTGTGTGTGCGTGTGTAATGTGCCTGTTGTTTGTGTTTTGCTGGAGGTTTTGGTTGCATCCATTTCTGAAGGAACTGGACCAAGAACGGGCGGCAACCTCGAGAAGGATAGTCCACCAGCCTTGCCTAAGGGATCTTCGCGACCTGCGCTAACCCTGAGACCATTCGCTACTCCCTGCACCGGACTCAGGTGTAGGGAGTAGAAGTCAGTGCAGTTGAATGGTGTTAAGTATGAGTTGACCTGCACGGGCTTCCGCCCTAGGCACGGGGCAAGCAATAATTTACAATTCAATACGCACATGACTCCGAAAAGTCATTGGTGTGCGCCGTGGAATCGAACCCGATACCCTCTGTATGGCAGTCTGTTGGTAAGCTGACCCAACTGAATATCTTTATATATAAAATTCTCGTGTCATGGTGTTAGTTAAAATACTCCTCCGAAACGGCTGGACCGATTTGTATGAAATTTTGCATGTATATTCGGTAGGCTTGAGAATTGGTCGTAATCTATTTTTCAAACTTCTAAGTCATAAGGGTGGCCAGCCCAAAATTTTTTTTTAATTTTTTGATTTTTTTTAATATGTTAATTTTTTTATGATATGACAGTATAAAATACATACAACTCGTAATTTTCACCCCTTTATCACCAACTTATTTTTTTTATAGCCATATTAGTAATTTCATCTTATCACTAGGTCAATCCTGTTGGCCACGCCACGCGCATACCGGAGTCAAAAAAATCGTTTCTCAGTGTTAGTTACAATACTCCTCCGAAACGGCTGGACCGAGTTGTATGAAATTTTAAACGTATATTCTTTAGGTCTGAGAATCGGCCGCATTTTAGTTTTTAAGCCCCTAAGTAAAAAGGACGGGCCAACCTAAACATATATTTTTGAAGTTATACTTCTTTGAAAAGGCACGTTATGAAAGAATGTCACATTTTACGATACGCATGTGTGACACAAAATTCTCACGGGAAAAGTTTTTAGTGTCTACATTCACAAGATGGCGGACGAGACTTTTTTAATAAAATGAATATGGGTATCATTTTTGGGGTTTTCATGGATCCTGATCACAAATATGACATCTATTTGGGAATACAAGATGGCGGACCGGAAATTTTTAACAAAATTAATATGGGTATCATTTTCGGGATTTTCATGGATTCTGATCACGAAAATGACATCTATTTGATAATCCAAGATGGCGGACGGGATATTTTTAATAAAATTAATATGGGTGTCATTTTCGGGGTTTTCATGGAGTCTGGTCACGAAAATGACATCTATTTGGGAATCCAAGATGGCGGACGGGACATTTTTCCAGGGTCAAAATAATTACATTTTATTTAGTCCGTATTTTAGATTATAAAAAAATATTGGACACGTATTTTTCTTTTTTCGATTAAATAAAAAATAACAAAGATATAGCCCATTAAAGTTACGTGTGACGTTATCTAGCGCGAAAAAATGCAGCACGGCGTGACGTTATACGTAACTTTAATGAGCTATATCTTGGTCATTTTTGATTTAATTTACAAATAAAAAAATACGTATCGCTTATTTTTGAATAATCTAAAGGACGGACTTATAATTTTTTTTTGTCAACTAGCCTATTTTCGGGGTTATCATGTATTCTGATAACGAAAATGGCATTCATTTGGGGATCCAAGATGGCGGACGGGACATTTTTAGTAAAATTAATATCTTTAACATCATAATATATTTGGTCCAATTATCATTTGGCATCGTTTTACTGTCTCAACTTTTCTTTACTTTTACTTTTTTTTTATTGACTCATGCCTGTATATTCCCGAAAGGGCAGGCAGAAGTGTAATATGACACCCACATTTCGCCATGAATTTTTAGGTGACATGTAATAGGGGGCGAGGCTATTGCCGTTACCGGGCACATCACCAGACTCCGTGCTGCTACTGAGAATTCGGAAAAACCCAGTAACACTTTTGCCCGACCCGGGAATTGAACCCGGGACCTCCGATCTGCAGTCGCATACGCTATCCACTGGACCACGGAGGCAGTCAGTTCTTTATGATATGGCATTGAAAATACAAACAACTCTTAATTTTCACCCTTCTAACACCAACCCCTATTTTCAATAGCCATCTTAGTAAGTTAATCATATCACTAGATCAGTACGATAGATACGCGCCAGTCGCATAGTGTAGTTAATAAATTGTTTTACAGCTGCGTTAGTGAAACAATTCAGCAATTTCACAGTGTTAGTGATACAATACTCCTCCGAAATAATAATTTTTGTTCAATTTCTTAAGCTCTGATGGATGGATGGATGGAAAAAAAGGAATGAGAAAAAAGACCTTAAAAAGGCGATTTAAAAAGCCAGTCAATCTATAATAATTATTAATCCCTTAGATACACTCAGCTGCTGACTGGACTGGTACTTTGTAGTATTAGGTAAGCTTTGGAACTTGAAACTCCCATGTTAAAACCGTCACGACTACCTTCACGCGTGTTCTAATAAATTATAGGGTAATATGTTGGCGAGGAATAACATCTATTAAAATCCATGCTTTACTTCTTGCATGAAAGATGCACAACAGATACACCGATTATCGGCTACTACTATTGGTATGAAGCACCTTAGAGGTATTTTTAGGGTTCCGTACCTTGAAAGGAAAAAAACCGGTCAAGTGCGAGTCAGACTCGCGCACCGAGGGTTCCGTACAAACCTGTAAGTATATAAGTAAAAGTTCACTAGTCATAGTTATGGTATTTTTATTGCCAAATGAAATCCACAACATTACAGTTTGGAAAGCTGGAGGAGCATAAATTAAAGAAAAAGGGGTCTTTGTCGTTTGTAATCATTAATTCTTTATTTTATATTAACACTAGCTTTTGCCCGCGGCTTCGCTTGCGTAAAGGAGAATGACCAAATTTGTATGGAAGATGGGCTAAGTTTGCTTCTCGATGATTTGACCAGTAAAATATAGTAAATATACTCCTAATTAAATTAAGAAAAAATGAATATGATATTCGGCGGCAGTTCTTAGCTATCGGACATTAAAGATTTCAAATATTTTGAGGTTAAGTATTGTGATAGTTACATGATTTAATCATATAAATAGTAGTAAATTAGTTAATTATCGCCCGTGCTTCGAAGAGTACTTACGTTAAGCCGTCGGTCCCAGTTGTCATGAAGATCTTTCACCATCGCACGTCGTTACGGGGAGTCAGTGTACCCTCCAATAAACCGATACTTACTGGTCTAAACCATACAATATCGCTTTCCCTTTGGGTTATGGCGGTCAGACTATGGAAAAGCTAATATTCTGTCATATCTGGTTAGACTAGTAAGCGAACCCAGGGCTCCTAAGCGTTAAAGTCTTGGATGCAACCGACATAACTCTAGGACAGTGATGATTTGATTTAATCATATTACCGGAATTTATTAGAAGCCTCTATGTATATTATACAATATAGAAAATAGTTGTAAAAAGAAGTGATCTACGAAACAAATGCTTGTACATTATATTAGTTTGCGGTTTTTTCAGTCTGATACATTTCTTACTGAGAATTCTCAATACCATGTGGAACAATTAATGAGAATTTCAGTGAGGCTAGTTCGCAAAAGATAAGCTCATTCCATTGGACCTTATTACAAAGTTGGCATTAAACCAACATTGTTTTATGCTTAATAGGTAAATGAAACATAGTTTTCATGTTATTCTTTATTTTATTTGTTATTATACCTAAATCTTCTTCAAATAAATCACCTCAAAATGAAGCAGGAGCTTGTATATCGTATACCATAATGTGGTGCAGGTATAGCCTCAGAAGTTACAACAGCTTCAATTTATGTGTAGCATTCTAAACATAGGACTCCGTTCAATTCCTGAAACAAACAATTAAAGTAGTTTGAATATTCGGTGAGGAGAGCATGAGAGAATTGTAGGAATTGAGAAGAGAAGTAAACAACACTTACACAGACTGGCGCTATCCATGATGTCAAAATATTGAGCTCCAAATCAGATAGCTTGTCCAAAGAACGGACGTGTTGCTGCCGAGGTACCGCAAAGGAAGAGTTAACATAAATGCAATCCTCACCACGGCTAGTTGTTCTAAGTCCAGACGACATACTTACTAATGTTACCAATAAAGACTGTCTCATACTTTAGTCAACCCACGAGTCTTGATAACACGAAACAAACTTGTTTGGTCCACAAAGGATTGTTCAAGACGACAGTAAATTACTTATTTTCCAATAAAGAGATATGAGCATAGGTGAAAAAGCAATTTTACTGTTTTCATGTCAAAATAACTGACGTAAGACCAGAGAGGTTGGACTAGTAATAAGGTTATATTTCTTTGCGTAAGACATTACAGATGCCAGTATAATAAAAATATGTTCCTATATTTTCGATAAGTACAAAACATTATTTCGTGGGTAATAATTATGTTGCAAAAAGGATAAACATTTTAGGTATTTATAGGCAATATTTCACCACAATACATTTTTTAAAATATCATAAGATTTTGGTGTCATGTTGCTTATTAGAACTTTTGTTATGTCACCCTGTTTTCACTATGAATGTAATTTTACCCTATTAAAAGGGGTTTGCAAGAAACTGTAAACATTTGCCTAAATATGCAAAATGACTTTTGAATATGAAATGGCGATGTCACGACCGGAATAACGCAGATACTTTTAATTTTGAACTAAAATCCCCGTTTCGCTTTAAATTAAAATGAATATATATAAAACTATAAAATAAAAGAAGATTTTCTAGATATGAATGGTTTAGAAGCAAACGTGCCACAAAATAGCCCAGTTTTGGTCATTCTCCTTTGAGGTTCTCTAGTAATAGTATATCATCTACCTATGTTCGGGGTAACACAAATCTCCTTTATTGGGCAGATACTATATAACTGCAAAAAGTATTTACACATACAAACTACTTCGTGCTAGTAGTACTCAAAATGTTATCCGGTATCAGTGACGTTTCGATTAAGTGGCCAATATGGCGACTGCGGTTTGTCTGTCAAAACCATTTGAATTTAACAATTACTCAAAAATCTGAATTTTGCGCATATATGTTGTCGACTCGAAATCTTTATTTTGTAATGTTTTATTATTCAGGTAAGGTTTCGATGTCATCCTTGACGAAATTATTCATATAAGATTTGACACTGCGATAGCAGCGCAGTCCATCGGTTCCAATATGAAACATTCCAAAATCCACAACTACTTACAAATTAAAAATTAAGTAAAAAAATATTTTTCAGTGGACTAAATTGTGAATATAAACCATTCTCAAGTCCCCTAGAACTCATACAAAAAATTTCATCAAGATCGTTCCAGTCGTTTAGGAGGAGATCAGTGACATACACACGCACACAAGAAATATATATATTAAGATATATCGCTTATTTTATAATATAACTTAAATACCTATACCAGCCTTGCAGCAGCCTTGCAAAAGTCTGCTGATGAATGATGGTAAGATTTTTTATCAAAGTTATTGATTTACAAAGCTTTTAGTGACTATTAGAAATCTGTTACAAAAATACTTGTAAAGTACAGAATAATTAGCAAAAAGCTTTGAAGGCTATGAAATTATTTTAAATCTCAATCTCAATCAGCCTATCGCAGTCCACTGCTGGACATAGGCCTCTCCCAACATGCACCACAGCACACGGTCCTCAGCCTTCCGCATCCTTTATCTGGGCTATAAGACGTTACTTCGTACCAAATTTCAAGATTTTGAGTTCACGGGAGGTACCCTGTTGGTTTTGATTCCCTTGTGAGTAGTCGCGAGTTTGAAAATATGATTATATTGCTCTTTCTTTTGATTGCGTAGACATAGAAGTTTGATTTTGTTACAGCCTAACGGTGTTAAATACCTGAGTATTTGCTATGAATTTCAATTTAATACCTTTACGCGTTCAAGAGTAAGGGGTAGTAACTTTAAATTATTAAAAATATTTTTATTATTTGATGTAACCAAAAATTTACGGTTTTTGCAATTTTTCCTTTAAATGTGCTATAAGGCGTTGCTTAGTACCAAATTTCAAGATTCAGAGCTCACGGAAAGTACCCTGTAGGTTTTGATTCACTTGCGAGTAGGCGCGAGTTTGAAAATATGCTTATATTGCTCTTTCTTTTGATTGCGTTGACATAGAAGCTTGATTTTGTTGCAGCCTTACGGTGTTATATACCTGAGTATTTGATATGAATTTCAATTTAATACCTCCATGCGTTCAAGAGAAAGGGGTAGTAACTTTAAATTTATTAAAAAAAATAATTTTATATGCTGTAACTAAAAATTTCCGGTTTTCGCAATTTTTCCTTCATATGTGACAAAAGACGTTACTTCGTACCAAATTTCAAGATTCTGAGTTCACGGGAAGTACCCTGTAGGTTTTGATTCACTTGCGAGTAGGCGCGAGTTTGAAAATATGCTTATATTGCTCTTTCTTTTGATTGGGTTGATATAGAAGCTTGATTTTGTTGCAGCCTTACGGTGTTATATACTTGAGTATTTGATATGAATTTCAATTTAATACCTCCACGCGTTCAAGAGAAAGGGGCAGTAACTTTAAATTTATTAAAAATATTTTTTTATATGCTGTAATTAAAAAATTACGAGTTTCGCAATTTATCCTTTATAAGTGATATAAGACGTTGCTTCGTACCAAATTTCAAGATTCTGAGTTCACGGGAAGTACCCTGTAGGTTTTGATTCCAATGCGAGTTTGAAAATATGCTGCAATTTGCAGCATATACGGCTGTATCTTTTGATTCCGTTGGATTAGAAGTTTGATTTTGTTACAGCTCTATGGAACCGTAGATTCGAATATTTAGTATAAATTTCAGTTTGATACCTCCACGCATTCCTGAGAAAAAGGCTCTTGACAGACGGACGGACAACAAAGTGATCCTATAAGGGTTCCGTTTTTTCCTTTCAAGGTACGGAACCCTAAAAACGGAACCCTTATAGGATCACTTTGTTGTCCGTCCGTCTGTCAAGAGCCTTTTTCTCAGGAATGCGTGGAGGTATCAAACTGAAATTTATACTAAATATTCGAATCAACGGTTCCATAGAGCTGTAACAAAATCAAACTTCTAATCCAACGGAATCAAAAGATACAGCCGTATATGCTGCAAATTGCAGCATATTTTCAAACTCGCATTGGAATCAAAACCTACAGGGTACTTCCCGTGAACTCAGAATCTTGAAATTTGGTACGAAGCAACGTCTTATATCAATTATAAAGGATAAATTGCGAAATTCGTAATTTTTTAATTACAGCATATAAAAAAATATTTTTAATAAATTTAAAGTTACTGCCCCTTTCTCTTGAACGCGTGGAGGTATTAAATTGAAATTCATATCAAATACTCAAGTATATAACACCGTAAGGCTGCAACAAAATCAAGCTTCTATATCAACGCAATCAAAAGAAAGAGCAATATAAGCATATTTTCAATCTCGCGCCTACTCGCAAGTGAATCAAAACCTACAGGGTACTTCCCGTGAACTCAGAATCTTGAAATTTGGTACGAAGTAACGTCTTTTGTCACATATGAAGGAAAAATTGCGAAAACCGGAAATTTTTAGTTACAGCATATAAAATTATTTTTTTTAATAAATTTAAAGTTACTACCCCTTTCTCTTGAACGCATGGAGGTATTAAATTGAAATTCATATCAAATACTCAGGTATATAACACCGTAAGGCTGCAACAAAATCAAGCTTCTATGTCAACGCAATCAAAAGAAAGAGCAATATAAGCATATTTTCAAACTCGCGCCTACTCGCAAGTGAATCAAAACCTACAGGGTACTTTCCGTGAGCTCAGAATCTTGAAATTTGGTACAAAGCAACGCCTTATAGCACATATAAAGGAAAAATTGCAAAAACCGTAAATTTTTAGTTACATCAAATAATAAAAATTTTTTTTTTTTTTTTTTTTTTAATAATTTAAAGTTACTACCCCTTGCTCTTGAACGCGTAGAGGTATTAAATTCCCCCCCGTGGGATCTCCACCTTGTCGTGGTGGGGGGGCCTAGTAACCGTGGATTGGTGACCCGCGGTGAAGCTAAGAGGGATCCAGGAGGGGACGCTCCGCGTGGGCTTGACGGAGGCCTGCGCAGGATGCGTCCAAAGGGGCGGGTGCGAGGGACAGTTCTTCTGTCCCTCGCAGTCAGGTGCGGTCGCGGGAGGAGAGGCGTGTCGGTGTTGCGTTGCCGCGCGCCCTATCTCCCGCGACCAAATGGGGGGCGCACCATTCGATGCGTCGCGGTGGGGCCGCAGAGGAAGAGGAGATGCGGTGTTGCGTTGCCGTCCTCCCTATCCTCTGCGGCCGCTGGGTGTTTTGGCGGCGGAGTCCAACACCTTAATCCGTCGCCAAGGGGGTTTTGTTCGGGGCCCGCCTGACCATCTGGCGGGCCAATACCCGTCGGAGGGTGGCGACGAGTGCTTTGGTGATGCCCCACCCTGCGACACACGGGTACATGGCGGAAGTCGAGGTGGTTTTTAGTGGAAACACCACATACTCCGGCTCTTATTTCCCCCAAGAGTCGGAGATCCGAAGGGATTTTCCACCTCGTAAAACAAAAAAAAAAAAAAAGAGGTATTAAATTGAAATTCATAGCAAATACTCAAGTATATAACACCGTTAGGCTATAACAAAATCAAGCTTCTATGTCAACGCAATCAAAAGAAAGAGCAATATAAGCATATTTTCAAACTCGCGCCTACTCGCATTTGAATCAAAACCTACAGGGTATTTTACGTGAGCTCAGAATCTTGAAATTTGGTACGAAGCAACGCCTTATAGCACATTTAAAGGAAAAATTGCAAAAACCGTAAATTTTTGGTTACATCAAATAATAAAAATATTTTTAATAATTTAAAGTTACTACCCCTTACTCTTGAACGCGTAAAGGTATTAAATTGAAATTCATAGCAAATACTCAGGTATTTAACACCGTTAGGCTGTAACAAAATCAAACTTCTATGTCTACGCAATCAAAAGAAAGAGCAATATAATCATATTTTCAAACTCGCGACTACTCACAAGGGAATCAAAACCAACAGGGTACCTCCCGTGAACTCAAAATCTTGAAATTTGGTACGAAGTAACGTCTTATAGCCCAGATAAAGGATGCGGAAGGCTGAGGACCGTGTGCTGTGGTGCATGTTGGGAGAGGCCTATGTCCAGCAGTGGACTGCGATAGGCTGATTGAGATTGAGATTTAAAATAATTTCATAGCCTTCAAAGCTTTTTGCTAATTATTCTGTACTTTACAAGTATTTTTGTAACAGATTTCTAATAGTCACTAAAAGCTTTGTAAATCAATAACTTTGATAAAAAATCTTACCATCATTCATCAGCAGACTTTTGCAAGGCTGCTGCAAGGCTGGTATAGGTATTTAAGTTATATTATAAAATAAGCGATATATCTTAATATATATATTTCTTGTGTGCGTGTGTATGTCACTGATCTCCTCCTAAACGACTGGAACGATCTTGATGAAATTTTTTGTATGAGTTCTAGGGGACTTGAGAATGGTTTATATTCACAATTTAGTCCACTGAAAAATATTTTTTTTACTTAATTTTTAATTTGTAAGTAGTTGTGGATTTTGGAATGTTTCATATTGGAACCGATGGACTGCGCTGCTATCGCAGTGTCAAATCTTATATGAATAATTTCGTCAAGGATGACATCGAAACCTTACCTGAATAATAAAACATTACAAAATAAAGATTTCGAGTCGACAACATATATGCGCAAAATTCAGATTTTTGAGTAATTGTTAAATTCAAATGGTTTTGACAGACAAACCGCAGTTCTGTACCTTATTCTATACTTTCGTATAATACAATGGCAGAAGAGGTCAATTCTGTACGTTGAATACAAACTAAAAAAACCGGTCAAGTGCGAGTCAGACTCGCGCACCGAGGGTTCCGTACAAACCTGTAAGTATATAAGTAAAAGTTCACTAGTCATAGTTATGGTATTTTTATTGCCAAATGAAATCCACAACATTACAGTTTGGAAAGCTGGAGGAGCATAAATTAAAGAAAAAGGGGTCTTTGTCGTTTGTAATCATTAATTCTTTATTTTATATTAACACTAGCTTTTGCCCGCGGCTTCGCTTGCGTAAAGGAGAATGACCAAATTTGTATGGAAGATGGGCTAAGTTTGCTTCTCGATGATTTGACCAGTAAAATATAGTAAATATACTCCTAATTAAATTAAGAAAAAATGAATTTGATATTCGGCGGCAGTTCTTAGCTATCGGACATTAAAGATTTCAAATATTTTGAGGTTAAGTATTGTGATAGTTACATGATTTAATCATATAAATAGTAGTAAATTAGTTAATTATCGCCCGTGCTTCGAAGAGTACTTACGTTAAGCCGTCGGTCCCAGTTGTCATGAAGATCTTTCACCATCGCACGTCGTTACGGGGAGTCAGTGTACCCTCCAATAAACCGATACTTACTGGTCTAAACCATACAATATCGCTTTCCCTTTGGGTTATGGCGGTCAGACTATGGAAAAGCTAATATTCTGTCATATCTGGTTAGACTAGTAAGCGAACCCAGGGCTCCTAAGCGTTAAAGTCTTGGATGCAACCGACATAACTCTAGGACAGTGATGATTTGATTTAATCATATTACCGGAATTTATTAGAAGCCTCTATGTATATTATACAATATAGAAAATAGTTGTAAAAAGAAGTGATCTACGAAACAAATGCTTGTACATTATATTAGTTTGCGGTTTTTTCAGTCTGATACATTTCTTACTGAGAATTCTCAATACCATGTGGAACAATTAATGAGAATTTCAGTGAGGCTAGTTCGCAAAAGATAAGCTCATTCCATTGGACCTTATTACAAAGTTGGCATTAAACCAACATTGTTTTATGCTTAATAGGTAAATGAAACATAGTTTTCATGTTATTCTTTATTTTATTTGTTATTATACCTAAATCTTCTTCAAATAAATCACCTCAAAATGAAGCAGGAGCTTGTATATCGTATACCATAATGTGGTGCAGGTATAGCCTCAGAAGTTACAACAGCTTCAATTTATGTGTAGCATTCTAAACATAGGACTCCGTTCAATTCCTGAAACAAACAATTAAAGTAGTTTGAATATTCGGTGAGGAGAGCATGAGAGAATTGTAGGAATTGAGAAGAGAAGTAAACAACACTTACACAGACTGGCGCTATCCATGATGTCAAAATATTGAGCTCCAAATCAGATAGCTTGTCCAAAGAACGGACGTGTTGCTGCCGAGGTACCGCAAAGGAAGAGTTAACATAAATGCAATCCTCACCACGGCTAGTTGTTCTAAGTCCAGACGACATACTTACTAATGTTACCAATAAAGACTGTCTCATACTTTAGTCAACCCACGAGTCTTGATAACACGAAACAAACTTGTTTGGTCCACAAAGGATTGTTCAAGACGACAGTAAATTACTTATTTTCCAATAAAGAGATATGAGCATAGGTGAAAAAGCAATTTTACTGTTTTCATGTCAAAATAACTGACGTAAGACCAGAGAGGTTGGACTAGTAATAAGGTTATATTTCTTTGCGTAAGACATTACAGATGCCAGTATAATAAAAATATGTTCCTATATTTTCGATAAGTACAAAACATTATTTCGTGGGTAATAATTATGTTGCAAAAAGGATAAACATTTTAGGTATTTATAGGCAATATTTCACCACAATACATTTTTTAAAATATCATAAGATTTTGGTGTCATGTTGCTTATTAGAACTTTTGTTATGTCACCCTGTTTTCACTATGAATGTAATTTTACCCTATTAAAAGGGGTTTGCAAGAAACTGTAAACATTTGCCTAAATATGCAAAATGACTTTTGAATATGAAATGGCGATGTCACGACCGGAATAACGCAGATACTTTTAATTTTGAACTAAAATCCCCGTTTCGCTTTAAATTAAAATGAATATATATAAAACTATAAAATAAAAGAAGATTTTCTAGATATGAATGGTTTAGAAGCAAACGTGCCACAAAATAGCCCAGTTTTGGTCATTCTCCTTTGAGGTTCTCTAGTAATAGTATATCATCTACCTATGTTCGGGGTAACACAAATCTCCTTTATTGGGCAGATACTATATAACTGCAAAAAGTATTTACACATACAAACTACTTCGTGCTAGTAGTACTCAAAATGTTATCCGGTATCAGTGACGTTTCGATTAAGTGGCCAATATGGCGACTGCGGTTTGTCTGTCAAAACCATTTGAATTTAACAATTACTCAAAAATCTGAATTTTGCGCATATATGTTGTCGACTCGAAATCTTTATTTTGTAATGTTTTATTATTCAGGTAAGGTTTCGATGTCATCCTTGACGAAATTATTCATATAAGATTTGACACTGCGATAGCAGCGCAGTCCATCGGTTCCAATATGAAACATTCCAAAATCCACAACTACTTACAAATTAAAAATTAAGTAAAAAAAATATTTTTCAGTGGACTAAATTGTGAATATAAACCATTCTCAAGTCCCCTAGAACTCATACAAAAAATTTCATCAAGATCGTTCCAGTCGTTTAGGAGGAGATCAGTGACATACACACGCACACAAGAAATATATATATTAAGATATATCGCTTATTTTATAATATAACTTAAATACCTATACCAGCCTTGCAGCAGCCTTGCAAAAGTCTGCTGATGAATGATGGTAAGATTTTTTATCAAAGTTATTGATTTACAAAGCTTTTAGTGACTATTAGAAATCTGTTACAAAAATACTTGTAAAGTACAGAATAATTAGCAAAAAGCTTTGAAGGCTATGAAATTATTTTAAATCTCAATCTCAATCAGCCTATCGCAGTCCACTGCTGGACATAGGCCTCTCCCAACATGCACCACAGCACACGGTCCTCAGCCTTCCGCATCCTTTATCTGGGCTATAAGACGTTACTTCGTACCAAATTTCAAGATTTTGAGTTCACGGGAGGTACCCTGTTGGTTTTGATTCCCTTGTGAGTAGTCGCGAGTTTGAAAATATGATTATATTGCTCTTTCTTTTGATTGCGTAGACATAGAAGTTTGATTTTGTTACAGCCTAACGGTGTTAAATACCTGAGTATTTGCTATGAATTTCAACTTAATACCTTTACGCGTTCAAGAGTAAGGGGTAGTAACTTTAAATTATTAAAAATATTTTTATTATTTGATGTAACCAAAAATTTACGGTTTTTGCAATTTTTCCTTTAAATGTGCTATAAGGCGTTGCTTCGTACCAAATTTCAAGATTCAGAGCTCACGGAAAGTACCCTGTAGGTTTTGATTCACTTGCGAGTAGGCGCGAGTTTGAAAATATGCTTATATTGCTCTTTCTTTTGATTGCGTTGACATAGAAGCTTGATTTTGTTGCAGCCTTACGGTGTTATATACCTGAGTATTTGATATGAATTTCAATTTAATACCTCCATGCGTTCAAGAGAAAGGGGGTAGTAACTTTAAATTTATTAAAAAAAATAATTTTATATGCTGTAACTAAAAATTTCCGGTTTTCGCAATTTTTCCTTCATATGTGACAAAAGACGTTACTTCGTACCAAATTTCAAGATTCTGAGTTCACGGGAAGTACCCTGTAGGTTTTGATTCACTTGCGAGTAGGCGCGAGTTTGAAAATATGCTTATATTGCTCTTTCTTTTGATTGCGTTGATATAGAAGCTTGATTTTGTTGCAGCCTTACGGTGTTATATACCTGAGTATTTGATATGAATTTCAATTTAATACCTCCACGCGTTCAAGAGAAAGGGGCAGTAACTTTAAATTTATTAAAAATATTTTTTTATATGCTGTAATTAAAAAATTACGAGTTTCGCAATTTATCCTTTATAAGTGATATAAGACGTTGCTTCGTACCAAATTTCAAGATTCTGAGTTCACGGGAAGTACCCTGTAGGTTTTGATTCCAATGCGAGTTTGAAAATATGCTGCAATTTGCAGCATATACGGCTGTATCTTTTGATTCCGTTGGATTAGAAGTTTGATTTTGTTACAGCTCTATGGAACCGTAGATTCGAATATTTAGTATAAATTTCAGTTTGATACCTCCACGCATTCCTGAGAAAAAGGCTCTTGACAGACGGACGGACAACAAAGTGATCCTATAAGGGTTCCGTTTTTTCCTTTCAAGGTACGGAACCCTAAAAATACGGTTTTCGCAATTTTTCCCTTATAAGTGATATAAGACGTTGCTTCGTACCAAATTTCAAGATTTTGAGTTCACGGGAAGTACCCTGTAGGTTTTGATTCCCTTGCGAGTAGTCGCAAGTTTGAAAATATGATTATATTGCTCTTTCTTTTGATTGTGTTGACATAGAACTTTGATTTTGTTACAGCCTAACGGTGTTATATACCTGAGTATTTGCCATGAATTTCAATTTAATACCTTTAGGCGTTCAAGAGTAAGGAGTAGTAACTTTAAATTTATTAAAAATATTTTTATTATATGATGTAACAAAAAATTTACGGTTTTTGCAATTTTTCCTTTATAAGTCATATAAGAATTTGCTTCGTACCAAATTTCAAGATTTTGAGTTCACGGGAAGTATACTGTAGGTTTTGATTCACTTGCGAGTAGGCGCAAGTTTGAAAATATGCTTATATTGCTCTTTCTTTTGATTGTGTTGACATAGAAGCTTGATTTTGTTGCAGCCTTACGGTGTTATATACTTGAGTATTTGATATGAATTTCAATTTAATACCTCCACGCGTTCAAGAGAAAGGGGTAGTAACTTTAAATTGATTAAAAATATTTTTTTATATGCTGTAACAAAAAATTTACGGTTTTCGCAATTATTCCTTTATATGTGCTATAAGGCGTTGCTTAATACCAAATTTCAAGATTTTGAGTTCACGGGAAGTACCCTGTAGGTTTTGATTCACTTGCGAGTAGGCGCGAGTTTGAAATTAAGCTTATATTGCTCTTTCTTTTGATTGCGTTGACATAGAAGCTTGATTTTGTTGCAGCCTTATGGTGTTATATACCTAAGTATTTGATATGAATTTCAATTTAATACCTCCACGCGTTCAAGAGAAAGGCGTAGTAACTTTAAAATTATTAAAAATATTTTTTTATATGCTGTAACTAAAAAGTTACGGTTTTCGCAATTTTTCCTTTATAAGTGATATAAGACGTTGCTTCGTACCAAATTTCAAGATTCTGAGTTCACGGGAAGTAGGTTTTGATTCCAATGCGAGTTTAAAAATATGCTGCAATTTGCAGCATATACGGCTGTATCTTTTGATTGCGTTGGATTAGAAGTTTGATTTTTTTACAGCTCTATGGAACCGTAGATTCGAGTATTTAGTATAAATTTTAGTTTGATACCTCCACGCATTCCTGAGAAAAGGGGTCTTGACAGACGGACGGACAACAAAGTGATCCTATAAGGTTTCCGTTTTTTCCTTTCGAGGTACGGAACCCAAAAAACCGGGGAAATGTTTTTTTTTCAAATTGACACATTTTTTAAACGGCAATTAAAAGTGCGCACGTGCAATTTTCGAAATACCTACTTATCCATGGGTACATAGGACATCATGGATCAGGTTGGCGAGGTAAATGCATCGATTTTGTACCTAATTACAAAAGTTTCATAGGAACTTTGAGGCTCAATATCTCCTGAACCATTAATTTCCCAGGTATGGTGCTGAAGTAAAAAATGTTTGCACTGATTGCTACAATATGGGGTTTCAGTTTACGTTAAGGGTCTTTTTACACCCTGTATATATTCAATGAATTTTTTTTTTCAATAAGTATAAATATAGATACAATATAATACACGCAACACCATCTATTCCCAAACTAAGCAGAGCTTGTACTATAGGTACTAGACAATGGATTGACATACATATTTTTAATTAATGAACATACATACAATATAAAATTTTTGTTAGTAAGTATACTTATGAACTATGTTAATAAAAATTGCACGATGATGCTGTGCGTTCGTTTGGCACTTGTCCGCGGAAGCGACGGAACACCACACCATTCGGCCAAAAGTCCTCCATCATGACGACATGTAGATAGCAGGTCGGGATCCGCACCACAAACGCCTTGAAGTTGATATTAATTACGGCGCAACTCCAACAACTGCACTCTCGGCATGTACTTGGCCTTTTGACGTACGTACTCCGTGATGTCCCCCGCCGTCGTGGTGTAGTGTAGGCGAGAGATGTACACGGGTGTGTTCAGTGTGGCGGCGCGCAGGTTTGCACCAGGCTCCACAGGAGCCGTGCCGCAGCAGTTCTTGACAGTTTTCTGACGACGCTTCTTTTTCTGCACCGTCACAAAACCATCATCAGCTACCTTGTTCCTCGATCCCTTCTCCGGCATAAACTTCTTAGTAGCAGCAGGGGTGCTGGCAATTACTCGCTGCGCCTCTTCTTTTTTAGGTCGCGCGGCGATACTAGAGGCAGCCGCGGGGACGGGTGCAAGGCTGCGCGGCGCTCGGATAGCGCACTCAGCAGTCACAACATTCCGCGGCGACAAAACTGCTGACGCGAAACTTTGGACTGACGTATCAACGCAGGCCCCTCGGCGCGTGTTGATGTTACTACGCGCCGGTGACCCAGTTACTGCAACTACATTACGTAGGTCGTCCACCTCCGTGCGCAAGTGTGCGACGGTTTCCTGGGATGCTTCCAATTTCTTGTTCACATCCGCTAAACTTGCCTTAAGAAAGACGATGTCTCTCAAGAGGCTTGTGACATCAACGTGGTCGAAGGTGACGGGAGGCAACTTGTTCAAGTCCCTAGTGGACGTGACGCCGCCTAGGCCACAAAAGTCGGCACGTCGTCAGGATCGGTCTCCTTCAGCAGCGTGATAATATCCTGCAGATTTTTCTTCGTCCCGTCACGCCTGCGGGACACCATCTGATCGCATTTGTTTATCGACCTGTACGCAAGCAGCTTGGCAGCCGCTATTTCCTCCTCGCTGAAGTTTGAAGCACAGATCCGAATAGCCGAGACTTCGTCCATGACATCCAGCTTCTGTTGCAGGAACGCCAGCGGCTCGTTCGGCACAAGTTTGTCACTCATGGCGACAAAAATTTGCGAGCGTCGGCTTGCGCCGCGCTAAACAATAAAATTAATTATTTCTACGCGATACACGTCCACCTCAGAGCGCGGTACAAAGAGGTACATATCCAGATAATTCATGAATCTCCTGGTCAGAACCTTATATTATACTCTCAAATCTCACACTAGAAAGCAGTTTGGAAATAACTGGTATAATATTCTATTTTACTAAAAGACCTGCTAAAAGTATGGCCACGCTATACCGATCATCCGGCTGTCACTTATTGTAAAATAGTATAAAAGTAAAATATATTAAAACAAACTTAGTTATTCATCATTTTATTGAAGGTTGCATTTGAATTTATTATAACTGCTACATCGCATTTTCATTTAACTTTTGTGGAAAAAAGGAGGTCCCTTAACATTATTTTGACTAAAACATTATTTCTAGAAAAACGGTACTTTCGCACTGTTGTGAATAGTTCATTCAATTTAAACACCTATGTTTATGTTTATTTATATTTTGAGGACCCCCCGCCAAACAGATCAGTCGCTCAAAGTGTATTAAGCGACTGATCCGTTTGCAACGATACATACGTCTTTTCATTTAAAAACACCTACAAACAAAAGTGAACTATTACAATCAACATATGGTCGAAATCGAGCCGCATAAAAGGATCCCGGTGCGGCCGCACACATGGGCCGTGAGAACAAAAGAACCACATTTCGGCACTATTGTAATAACAGACTTGAGGCCCTGGGCCTCAAGTCTGTTATTACAATAGTGCCAAAATGGTCAATCACTGACTTCATAATTGTTGATTTTGACACGTTTGGTAGTCTACTGTTACAATGGTGTCATTATGATTTTCCGATGGTCAACCACTGACACTCCATTGAAAGACATGGCATAGATTGGTAGTCTCGTACATAATGAGAAATCAATGACTGACGTATGCGGTAGTCTGGTAATATTTTGACAGTTCTTTTGATCAGTGACCTACCATCGTAACGCCATCTTGCAATCATTGCTTTTGCCTAGTGTTTGCTTGTGAAACATAGTGACAGACAATCAAAAAGTTTAATGTACTACAAAAAAGAGATAATGTATTCACTGCGAACTAATATTCTCAAGCTAACTAACAAGCCCGTCGTTTAACGAGAATGACTACAAACCCTTTTACAGATATTCCCGATGCGAAATTTGTAAAAACGTTTCATCTTAGAGAGGAAAGGATTCAGTAAGAGAGTTATTTCAAAAACTCATTCCCCTTAAGGCCAGACCGCGTCAAAACGATAGCGTATCGGCAGAAATGAAGGTGAAAAACTGAAGTTAATATTGATTTATTATTCTATTCCTATAAAGAAGAAATTTATTAATTAATGGTATATTTTATTGCCGATTCTGGTAGCACTCATTTTACGCATCAGGATCTTACCAGACCTTGATTGGACAGGGTGCATATAACATCCATAACATTTCGCCAATTACTGTCGCAGCCCAATAAATAAGTTACAGAGGCATTATATAAAATATCATCACCATCAGCCTTAAACAGTCCACTGCTGGACTAGGCAGAGGCCTAGTCCAGCAGGCAAAGGAGAGCCTTTGAAAGGAGGAATTGGCCTACTATACCACGCTGGCCAAACGGGTTGGAATAGGGTTTGTATCAAGTTTTCCTTCTCTTACAGTGCTGTTTTCTGCATAATAAGCTCCCTCTGTCGGCTCATACGACACCCATGGGATGATATGGGGTGGTGACATTCTGTATTCTTAATCCGTCACCACACGGACAGTATAAAATATACCATCAATATATTAAATGAAAAGGAATATCATAGTTCGCCTAGTTCAGTTTGTGGTTTTCCAAATTTGATGTTCAAGTGTCTACTTGAACATCAAATTATACATGTACATTCTGCCTGCCGAAATATACAAGGACATCAAAGCTAAATACTCATATTCCAAACATAAGAAACAGGAAATTCAATAATATTTTCAAACGTTGTAGCTGTGCTTTTAACCCAACTATGGCAGAGCTCAGATGAACTTAGTTCATCTGAGTGACGGAGCTAAAAGGAAAGAGTAATGTTTTTACACATTGGAAATGGAAGTGTTAGTAGTAGATGATGATAGCAGCAGTGGTTTGGTACTTAAATAAATGATAATGTCATACCTATGTGATAGTTTGAAGTATTAGTACAATAAGATCTTCCTGATCTCTTTTTAATATTGCCATACCTACCTGACAGGAAAGGTTATGTTAATGATGACTAGATAGTGAACAGGCTTTATATAATGTTTCTAATTTATCAATATATTCTACCTACATTTTATGGAGTCTTGTAAAGAATTTAAGTACATAATTCAATGAAATAATGTCTGAATTATGATGAAAAGTGTTTTTAAATTAATTGCATAGTACAGAAGATCTTAGTATAAAAGAATATGATGTAATGAGTGGTGTGTTTATAAATATTTACTTATCTCTCTTACAGATACAAAATTCAAGCAAATGGGCAACTTCTTTGAGTTTTGTGACCGCTCATATCCATCTGTTTGAGACAAACATATTTGTGAGGATTCTGCAAAGCCAGTATGAAGAAAGTTGCTTTGCTAGTAGATGCAAAAGTGAAGATTTATGATAGTTAGTATATGAGAATAGTGTTCAATTTTGGTGTCTATAATTGGAACCAACAATTCTTAATAAATTAATGTACAGAAATGATTTATCTTTAATAAAACAACATTGTTAATAATAACACATAATTATGAGTTTTATTTTTCTTCTTGATACAGTTACAACACATGAAAACACAAATAATATTTTAATTGTAATAGGAATGTATCTATGATCTAACTCAATCTTCAATATTTTATGTTTTGGTTATGCCAATTCTTCTTCAAATATAAACACCTTTAGTAGTTAACTCGCTATCTTTAATTATAGTATTTACTCCTGTCGATATAATCAGTTTTCTTTGAGGTGTGAACTGCATAACCTTGCTGTATCATTTCCTTTCGAATTTGTTATCCATAAAGCATTTTCCATTGATATCTTCGTTTTAGCTCTAAGAGAAACATACGAGCTATTCGGTATTTAACAATTCAACGCAGTGCATTGAGATTATTGAGAAATATAACAAGCTAGGACTTTGTTTACAAAAATGTATGAGTTTTGAACTTTTGACAGTACTTACGTCAAAACATGATTTGACTTTGACAGCTAAACAGAACAAATATTATTCAGTTGAATGGTTAAATTCATTGTTTTTTTGCTATTTACGAACTTTAATACAACTTTAGAGTGCTTATAACACTAGTAATGAATATTTAAAAAATATATAAATGAAATCTGGCATGAAAAATAATCAAATTTAATGG
This sequence comes from Euclidia mi, assembly GCA_944739405.2. Classification (NCBI taxonomy): domain Eukaryota; kingdom Metazoa; phylum Arthropoda; class Insecta; order Lepidoptera; family Erebidae; genus Euclidia; species Euclidia mi. The sequence continues at coordinate 40,983,505 of OX123183.2, read as the reverse complement.
TAGTTTTACAGAAATAATTTCTTCTAATGGTTTTTTTTTATCTATGGCAATACAACAATGTCATTCTGCCACCATTCAATTACGAGACCACTGATCGATTACTGAACTATCATTATGAATTCCAGACTACGAACTTTTGTCAAAATGACAATGGGATCATGTTGGAATGACGAATGTGTTTAAAATAGCAGACTTGAGGCCCAAGCGCTAACGACTCGTCGCCGGCGCTTCTATATTGCAATTTATAAATTATTATAACTAACATCGTTAGAATATAGTGGCTTCGGCAGTGAACTAAGTTTGTTTACATAATCAAAAGGACTTGCTTTGAAGAATTGTAACAATATTTATGATCGTGAACAATGTCTACTACAAAGGAACAACAGCAAGTACTCTCAGAGTTAGAAGATAGTGCTAATTTGTTGCAAAAAATTCAAACTAATTTAAAGAAGTGCCCGAAGACACGATTAACCAAAGGTTATATCGAAGCACGCTTGAAAATTATCGATGAATATTGGATTTCATTTAAAAGTGCACATGACGGCTTAGTGAAGATTACACCTAAAGAACAAAAGGGAGTTTTGCCGTATTTTTTGAACGAAGAATTTTTTGTTTACGAAGATTTGTACAATATATTGCAAGGTGACTTGAAAGATATGCTCGCAACCATAAAAGATCAATCGATGGAGTCAAGATCTGCGAATTCAAGCATGAATAATACATTTATGGCTAGCAATTTTGTACACTTACCGAAAATTCAATTACCTAAGTTCTGTGGTAATTATGAAGGCTGGCCGACTTTCAAAGATTTGTTTACGTCGTTGGTGCATGAAAACAATAACCTCAGTGACGTCCAGAAGCTCCATTACCTAAAAACCAGTGTCACCGGCGAAGCTGAGTTATTGTTAAAACATATTCATGTGACATCCAGTAATTATCTAAGTGCATGGAATGTTTTGAATATTAGGTATGGCAATAAACGAATAATCTTGAATTGTATATTGAAAAGATTATTTAATCAACGCAGAATGACTTCTCAATCAGCTTGTCAATTGAAAGGATTATTGGACACAACCACAGAATGTCTCAATAATCTAGAAAACTTACAGATCAACACTGGCTCTTGGGATCTTATAATTATATATCTTCTGGTGCAGAAGTTGGACCCAGAGACACATAAAAGTTGGGAAGAGCATGCCTATCGTGATGACATTGAAGCCTTTCCTATTTGGAATACCTTGAAGAAGTTTTTGGAATCAAAGTTTCGCACCTTGGAATTAGTATCGGCAAACAACAACACCAGAGAACCAAAGCAAGTCAAAGAACGTACATACCACGTTACCACACCAACAAAGGAAAAGACGTGCATCACGTGCAAAGAAAATCATACACTGTGTCATTGCAAGATGTTTATAAAAATGGAACCTAAAGCGAGTACGTGAAAAACAAACATTTGTGTTTTAACTGTTTGACACTAGGTCATTCAGTTACGAGATGCAAACTACCAGTATCCTGTCAAATATGCCATCGACGCCATCATTCACTGCTACATGAGACCAAGCAGACAGAACCAGCGTATTCATCGAGTACTTCAACACAGCCGTTGGCTTCACAGCATGTAGCAGAAAAAGAAGAAACAATTCAGACGAACACAATGATCGCGTCTCACTACAGTACTAGACAAGGAGTAGCATTATTATCAACAGCTCTAGTAGAAGCAATAAATGAACATGGACATATTATTACATTACGTGCACTAGTAGACCAAGGTTCACAAGCCAGTTTTATCAGCGAGAAAGCAACACAACTATTGAGACTGAAGCGTGAGTCAATTAAAGGAAGCGTTGTTGGAGTAGGATCAACGAGAACAGAACTCAAGCATGCAGTACAGCTTAACATACGATCACAGTGGGACCATAATTATAGTTTACAAATACAGGCCTACGTGATGTCAAAACCATTAACAACAAAATTACCTACCAAAACAATCACAGTTACAAGACCATGGCTTCATATCGACGGAATTGATTTGGCTGATCCCAATTATCTGACATCAGCCCCGATAGATCTTCTTCTAGGCGTCAAGGAGTACGCCCAGATTATTCAAGCAGTCATAATACGGGGTCCACCAGGCACCCCAACTGCACAGAAAACAGCACTCGGTTGGTTAATTTTTGGAGACATATCTGAAATTCAACAAGAAGATACTCACCTCGTTATGCTCCATCAGGTTGATATAGATGAAATATTGAAGTCTATGTGGGAAATAGAAGTTGACCGCAGCAGACATCTAACTAAAGAAGAAAAACTTTGTGAAGACATTTACAATAAAACCACTACCAGAAACGAGGATGGAAGATACATAGTGAAATTACCATTCAAAACTGACAGTCCACAAACACCTGAAGGCAACACAAAGGAAATAGCTATGAGAAGATTCTTGCAGTTAGAGCGGCGGTTCAATAAGTCACCAGACCTGAAAACAGAATACACGAAAGTCATTAATGATTACATAGAACAAAAGCATTTGGAGAAGATACCTGAAATAGAAAAGAACACAAATAAATCGGTGTACTTACCACACCACGCCGTAGTACGCGACGACAAAGAGACATCTCGAACACGCGTCGTCTTCGATGCTTCCTGCAAAGGCTCTAATAACATTTCACTGAATGGAGAACTATTGGTAGGACCTCAGCTACAAGACGATTTGAGAAATATCCTGACCAAATGGCAAATGCATCGTGTTTGTTTTATGGCCGATATCAAACAAATGTACCGTCAAGTACTAGTATCGAAAGACGATGCAGACTTTCAACGCATTATATGGAGAACAAACGATTCGAGGTTGCAAGAATATCGCCTAACAAGAGTCACTTTCGGTACTGCTTCGGCGTTTAGCTGTTAAGACACTTCATAAAGTTGCCTATGATGAAGGACAAGACCAACCCACGGCTGTACAATCTATTAAGAACAATTTTTATATGGATGACTATCTGGATGGCGCAGATCAAGCACCTCAAGCTATATCTCTGGCCAAAGCGGTAACGAACATATAGGCTAACCTCATTGGTGGTTAACAATGAGGTTTGCTACAATGTTACAGGCCGCCAAGAAGAACGACATGCCAATAGCGAACACCGGGCTCTGGCGAGGTGAGCACTGTTCGAATCGCAGTCAACGAGGAAACAGCTGAACAGGCGCTCGCGGCCACGTGTACGGCGGACGCTAATTTTTGACAGAAATTATAATGATTGTTGATTTTATTGTGAGTAATATTATAATGTGATCTATGTACATAACGGTTATTTTACTTACATCTCCTAGCCCGACAATCCACACGCCCATACCAAATGAGATATGGTGAAGTAACAAATGATAGTAGAAGGACAAAATGGAAGAATTGCAGTAGAAATCCCTTAACCCATAGTCGAAAGACTTTAAACATATTACAAAAGGGTGGCTTTCATCTAACTAAATGGTCATCTAACGATCTCGAATTTATGAAATCCATACAAGAAGAAGAACGATCGAACTCTGCACACATAAATATGAACCTATACGGAACGGTGAAGGCGTTAGGTATAATTTGGAATTTGGGCACGGACACATTTCGATACAACCTAACTCTGCCAACTTCCCATGAACCATTTGTAACAAAACGAAAGATTCTGTCTCATATACAGCGGTTATTCGATCCGCTTGGTTGGATTGCGCCAAGCACTGTAATGGCCAAAATACTGCTACAGAAGTTATGGCTAGAGAAAGTAACATGGGACCAGAATGTGTGTAACCAACTAAATTCAGAATGGAATATTATAAAGCAAGATTTTAATACTGTAAATGACATACATGTGGCTAGATGGCTTGGGACTACTAAGACTAGTATGTACACACAATTGCATGGATTCAGCGACGCGTCGATGCGTGCATTTGCCACGGTTGTGTACAAAAGAACTGAAACAAATAACAAAGTTCAAACCAAACTTGTTGCTGCTAAAACAAGAGTTGCTCTCCGCTGAAGACCATTTCCTTGCCGAGATTAGAACTATGTGGCGCGTTGTTGCTCTCAAAGCTAATGAAACAACTTGGGTTAGCGATGAATATCACAACGTCTGATCTGTATACCTGGACAGATTCCTCGATTGTCATCTCATGGCTGAGTGGCGATCCTAACAGATGGAAATCGTTTGTTGCGAACCGCGTGGTTGAAATCATAGACAACCTCAACAACAAAGAATGGTACCACGTCCAGTCTAGTGAAAATCCTGCTGACATAGCGTCGCGAGGAATGTCGCTATCAGATCTAAAGAAATGTGACTTGTGGTGGAAGGGTCCAGCTGGCTATCTGAAAAGGAAATAAGATTCATTAAACCAAATGTAAGGACAACAGATATGGAAATAAAAACAATGAAAATGAATACTTACCATAACACATGCAAACAAGACAAAAGCATTACCGCCGATTTTGAGAATTTTACCAGTTTACCAGAATTACTAAAAACTATAAATTATTGCAAACGGTTTCTACACCACAGGAAAATGGACACCTCGAAAGAAATAACCACACAAGATTTAGAAGAAGCATTAGAAATATGTATTAAGAGAGTTCAAGAAGAAGAATCATCATCATCAGCCCTTAATAGTCCACTTCTGGACTAGGCCTCTCCTTTGAAAGGAGGAATTGGCCTACTATACCACACTGGCCAAACGGGTTGGTATAAGAAGAAGAATACAAGGAAGAAATAGACAGGTTGAACACAAACAAACCAGTTAAAAGGAATAGTAAGATAAGATCTCTCAATCCTTACATAGACGAAAAAAGAATCCTCAGGGTGGGCGGTCGCCTTAGACATACACACTTACCAGATGATACGAGACATCCAGTTGTTCTGGGAAACAAAAATACATTGACTCCTCTAATCATTGCTGATGCACATAACAAGACACTTCACGGAGGCGTGCAATTATTGTTGTGCTATCTTCGGTCTACGTTTTGGATTTTGAAGGCCAAATCCATTGCAAAGAAACACATTCATAAGTGCTTGATATGCGCCAGACTTAACGCTTCTACGAGGGCTCAATTAATGGCAGACTTGCCCGAAGTAAGAGTGACACCATCAAGAGCATTTTTGAATAGTGGTGTAGATTTTGCGGGCCCATTTCAAGTTTTGAAGTCCAGAGGTCGAGGAAATAAGACATCTAAAGCGTACATCTCATTATTTGTCTGTATGTCAACTAAGGCCATACACATTAAGCTTGTTGGTGAACTCACTTCGGAATCTTTTATTGGCGCTTTTCGACGCTTCGTTGCGAGAAGAGGTAAATGCTGTAACTTATGGAGCGACCAAGGTCGTAATTTTGTGGGCGCTAGTAAGGAGCTGAGGAAAGCATGGAACGAAGCAGGCTTACAATTTACAGGAGATATAGCAGAGACACTTGCTACAGAAGGTACTCAATGCCACTTTATTCCTGCCTACAGTTCTTCTTTCGGTGGTTTGTGGGAAGCGGGCGTAAAGTCGGTAAAATACCACCTCAAAAGGATTCTAACAAGTCACCTTACTTTCGAAGAAATGACAACTGTATTGTGCCAGATAGAAGCCTGTCTGAATTCGCGTCCATTGTATCCTCTTGATGAATCACAAGATAATATGAACCCACTCACACCAGGGCACTTCTTGATTGGGGAAGCACCAATAGTCGTACCGTCACTTTCTTTACGAGACGCGAGAGTTTCGCATTTATCTCGCTGGCAGCACACTCAAAAACTGGTAAATGACTTTTGGCGGCGTTGGCAAGACGAATATTTAACAAATTTACAACAACGCCCCAAATGGCTTAAGAAAGAGAAGGAGTTTACCATTGGAGACATCGTTCTGATTAAAACCGACAACTTGCCTCCGGGTAAATGGAGTTTAGGATGAGTTATTGATAAGCACCCAGGTCAAGACGGTCTTACAAGGGCCTACAGTGTAAAAGGTGGAATTGCGGTGACTAAAAGAACTGTAACCAAATTATGTCCATTACCTATTGACATTGATGAATCTAAAGTTTTGTCCAATGTTCGCATTAAGTAAAACTTACACTGTTGTTTTTGCTATGTATAAATAACTTTTGATTTATAGGTCATGTATATGATACATCGTTTGTTTAATGATTCATGCATGTTTACAAAAATTATTAACATTATTTTGTATAATTGTTTGGAAAAGGACCATCAGTCCTTTTGGTGGGCGGTATGTTGTGAATAGTTCATTCAATTTAAACACCTATGTTTATGTTTATTTACATTTTGAGGACCCCCTGCCAAACAGATCAGTCGCTTAATACACTTGCAACGATACATACGTCTTTTCATTTAAAAACACCTACAAACAAAAGTGAACCCTATTACAATCAACACGCACAAAATACGTAACTAACACGAAAGCGGGATAAATTCTCTAAAAAGCCGTTTTCACGAACGAGATGTTCCTTCAACAATTTATTTAAGAATATTCTCGAAGGCTCCTTGGTATAAACACGTGTGAGAAGCGCTTAAAGAATATTGCGACGACGCTTTAATTTTGAACCACATGGTAAATGTTATGAAAATTTTCTTTCTGCATATTTATTTAGCCTACTAATAGGGAAAATTATTAGGTAGGTTCTGCGCGTGACAAGACTAAACGAATGCGTCTGCGTCTACCGATAGCTGGGCAAAAATATTTCGCCTAAAATAGGCGACATATTTTTATATATGTATTATATACATGCTATGTATGCACTCTATTCTAGCACGTTGTAAGCAGACTGAGACAATTGACTACTTGACATTTTCCGTGTTGTGCCGGATTAAGAATTTAAAGGGGCACCACACGGAAAATTTAATGGAAAACACATAGCAATTAGTATTTTGCGGTAGAGTCTGAAAACGCAACACACAAATTCCATGCCAATCCATCTGGCCAGCACGGTATTATTTATTAGGCCAACTCTGGGCCAACTCCTCCTATTCCATCACATGCTATTGAGGCACCTGCCAAACCATGCCCTAAGTTCTATTACTACAGTACTATGAAACGGTGTACTTGAAGCAAATTAAATGTTTCCATGCAATTCATTGTGATTTGTGTTACAAGTAAAGAAGAATTCTGAACTATATGAAAAGCAAGATAATAATTATGACCGCTGAAAACCAACAGAACTATATCGATTTACATACGCAATGACCTTTAATACTGTTACGAGCTGGGGTTCGACGATAAATTATAACTCACTATGCCAGAAAACTGAACTTTATTTACTACACAAACACTAAGTATAACACTAGATACACACACTTAATTTTCACTTCACTAGTAAAACACACTATTCACACCACTAGAACAACACTAATAAAACACCACTAAACACTTCCGAATTACTTCCTTCGCTTGATGTTGATCGCTTTCCGTATTCAATTAAACTGTCCGTTCCGTTCGCTCGCACTCTATTTATACTGGCCGGATAACATCACTAGCGCAATCTAGATACTTCCACAAAACTGTCGAATAATCACGAACAGCCTATGCTCGATACAGCAACGCCATCTAGTACAGAGTAGCTGAATTACCTTTAAACCACCGATACATTCAATCTCTTCTAGTACCCCCATTCACCGATAGATGGCGTAACACTGCCCCCCTCTTAAACGTGTTCGTCTCGAACATCGTTGGACCCATAGTAACGAGCCAACCGGTCCACATGAACTATCTTCGGTGCACCTCGCGACCCCTTCTGGATTCGATAGGTGACGTCGTTCACCCTGATAATTATGCGATATGGCCCGTCCCACCTGGCTTGTAGCTTAGGCGATTTACCGTTGCTTCGTACTGGGTTATGAAACCACACAAATGATCCCTCATCGGAGCCTTTGTTGTTTGCCTTCCAGTCGTAGCGAGTCTTCATCTTCTCAGACATCTGTTGTCCAGATTCCCCTGGAGCTCCTACTTTGTACACCTTCAATGCACCTCTGCTACGAGTGTGTGGCCTCTTGACAGCCGCACAACTTGTGCATTTGCGGCGCCAATCCTCGACGTCATTCCGACAGTGGAGCCAATAAAACCGCTCTCGGACCTTAGTAAGCGTCTTCTTAACACCCATGTGACCTCCCGAAGCACCATTGTGATAGAGCCGCAGTACTTCCGGCACCTTAGTCTTGGGCACTACCATTTGCAGATGGCATTGGTTACCTCGAGCGTTTTCCCATTTGCGGCACAGAACTCCATCCTGGATAACCAAGCTTTCCCACTGTGCCCAATAACCTTTGGTGACAGGGCTCATTGCTGCGATATCACTCCATTTGGGCCTAGGAGCGCCTGATTTCTTCCATTCGAGAATCGGCTGTACGTCCTTGTCTTCTTGCTGAGCACTCTGCAAAGCTTCTTTCCATCCGCCACTCAAGTCCGTCTTCAACGTCCTCACTAACGCTGCCTGCTTCGCTTCCTGTCGGGCACAATGTCTACGTTGGTCGGGGTAAGGCCTACACGTCAGAGCATCTGCGCTACGTTGCTCTTGCCGCCAGACAGGTACGTCAGGTGACCCCTTCGGTGGAGAAAGGGTACCAACGTGCCGCTTACGCTTTGGGCAGCTCAAGCGGATATGGTCTCTTTCCCCACAGTTGTAGCACCGTGGTGAAGAAACAACTTCCCTGATACGGTAAGGTCGATCCTCGTGACGCGCTGCTTCCACCTCCAGAGCGTAGGCCAAGGCTGCCTTCAGGGACTTGAAGTGCCCAAGTCTTACCGCTGCTCTAACTTCCAGGTCCCGGATCCCATCCGTAAACGCTTTTACGAGGTTCTCGTCAATAAGCGCAGGCGACGACTGGTATGCCTTCCTGACCAGCCTTTCCACCTCTAAAGCCCATTGCTGCAGAGTTTCTCCGGTGCGTTGTGCCCTGTCCTTCAGCTGAGCACGATACACATGTTCTAGGTGTGCGTCACCGTATCTCGCCTCCAGCGCCTCCATTAGCTTTTCATAGGAGACGTCTTGCCCAAGCACCTCCAACACCGTCAAGGCCTGATCACGAAGGCCCAAGGTTAGGGCGGTGAAGGCCTGTTCTTTGTTCCACCCATTCGTTCGCATAACGGCCTTAAACTGGACCTTGTATGCAGACCACGATGATGAGCCATCAAATGGTGGAACCTTAAACCAACGAGGCGAGGGCGCCACAGCTGCAGGTGTAACGTCATAGGACCCGAGCCTACACAATTTCTTCTCCACTTCGGCAATACGGGTCTCGAGGTGATCATGTACACGCTTCTCAATAGAGGCGACGCGAGTCTCAAGCTTGTCGTGCACGAGCATCTCTACGTCGCTGATACGGGCCTCGTGCTGCTGAAGTTCCTCCTTGACCGCCTTCAAGTCCTTCCACACTGCGGCGCTGAGTTCCTTCAAGAGCACCAGCTGTTCCTCCAGACGGTGGGCGTGCTCCTCCTTGTCGCGCGGCAGCTGCTCCTCTTGGCGGCGCGCGTGCTCCTCTTGCCGGCGAGCCTGCTCCTGTTGACGGCGGTCGTGCTCCTCCTTGTCGCGCTGTAGCTGTTCCTCCAGGCGGTGAGCCTGCTCCTCCTGACGGCGGGCCTGCTCCTCTTGACGGCGAGTCCGCTCCTCCTTGTTGCGCTGTAGCTGTTCTTCCAGGCGGCGCGCGTTCTCTTCTTGACGGCGAGCCCACTCCTCCTTGTTGCGCTGTAGCTGTTCCTCCATGCGGCGCACGTGCTCCTCTTGACGGCGAGCCTGCTCCTCCTGACGGCGGACCTGCTCCTGCATGAACGCCATCAGAGCCGCGATGTCGGGCACCGTCACGGAGTGTGCGCTTGCAGGCTCCACTGCAGCCGCGGAGTCGCCTGGTCCACCAGACGATGGAGAAGGAACGTCTCCGAAGCGTCTCTGGTCCAGGTCTTGCTGGCGCTGGTTTCTGGTACGCACTCCGTTAGTTTCTTCCTTCGGCATAATCGGGATAATTTATCCCTTTCTTCTGACATCAATTTGTTACGAGCTGGGGTTCGACGATAAATTATAACTCACTATGCCAGAAAACTGAACTTTATTTACTACACAAACACTAAGTATAACACTAGATACACACACTTAATTTTCACTTCACTAGTAAAACACACTATTCACACCACTAGAACAACACTAATAAAACACCACTAAACACTTCCGAATTACTTCCTTCGCTTGATGTTGATCGCTTTCCGTATTCAATTGAACTGTCCGTTCCGTTCGCTCGCACTCTATTTATACTGGCCGGATAACATCACTAGCGCAATCTAGATACTTCCACAAAACTGTCGAATAATCGCGAACAGCCTATGCTCGATACAGCAACGCCATCTAGTACAGAGTAGCTGAATTACCTTTAAACCACCGATACATTCAATCTCTTCTAGTACCCCCATTCACCGATAGATGGCGTAACAATACTTCGATAGTGGAATCTATTTTTGATTTTACGAATACCCTGAGGTTTTCTTACTTAAGTATTTATATTTCAACATATTGTCCTTCATCCTCAATCTAAATCTATCTTAAAGTTATTTTCAGACGACATTTTGAAAGAAGATCAGACGAGACCAATGAACGTATTACCAGACCCCCGTCACTGGCTCAAATTCGCGCGATAAATACCTACCATTTCGTGTACTGCCGTCGGTCCAAATCAGTGTGACCAGATTCAGTATTTTAATACTTTTTAAGTATATTTTAGTAAGTTTTCCAAGAGTCAGTATTTTTAAAGGTATACTGGCGGAAGCCAATATTTTTGGGAATATTTTGGAAAACAGTTATGGCAATACCATAGCCATGTCATAAAATTATTAAAAGAAAACTGCGTATGTACTGTTCAGAGGAATTTCCGGATTTAGTCTATATTGCATTTTGGAGCAAAGATCAGTAAGTTACAGATAGGACATGACAGCTGGGCCCCCTAGAATTACAAATAGTATCGAATCATCTAGTCACAAAATGATTTTCTGTTCTGCACTTGGCTTATTCATTGGTTTCAAACTTTCAAACTGAAACTTAGGGAAATTCCCGAATTATTGAAAGTTTCAATAATTCGGGATTTTCCCTAAGTTTATGTTGTACGTGTTCGTCGTAATATAAATAGTGCGCGCGATTTTTTGTTGCCATTTTACTTCATGCTATTACGCTGTTATCTCATAGGTATATTCAAGTGGGTCAAGTATTATTTAACATAGGAGAAACATAAACATGAAAGAACAAATTGCTGATTTTTTCAGCAAGTGCCAATCTTTTCTAATTGAATTGAACACGCAATTGAAATCACGTTTGCCTTTTGAAGATCAAATTTACCGAGAACTGAAATTTTTTTGACCCACACACTGCCGTGAATAAAGACTTTAGTACTTTAAGAAATGTTATGGAAACTTTCCCTTACGAAGTACAGCCAGAACAAATGCAGATTATTGACGAAGAATATAGAACACTCAAACTTGGTCGCGAAGTAAGTAATTTATTACAATCTTCGAGTACTGGCTCACCCCTTTCTTGTGAACAATTTTGGTTGGAAGATGGGAAAATTTCTAACAGTGATGGTACATATAAATTCAAGAATATATCAAGTTTCAGTAAATATCTGTTATGCATACCAGTGTCGAATGCTGCATGCGAGCGCATATTTTCACAGATTAATTTAATAAAAACGGAACAAAGAAACAATTTCATAAACAAAAATGTATCTGCAATTTTAAAAACCAAACAAGGTATAAAAGATGAAGGAGGCTGTGTGAATTTTAACCCATCAAAAAGAATGTTAAAATATAATTCTAATATTTATTACGATGATGATGATGATTAATAAATAAAAATATGTTTTGAAAATCAGTATTTTTATTGGTGTATTTTCCCTGTGCAAGTTGGTATATTTCAGTATTTTTTAAGGAGCTTCGGTTTTTTGTAAAATTTAATCTGGTCACACTGGTCCAAATGACAGAGGGCCGCTGCACGCCCGGCAGCGTGCACGCACGGCACGTTTCCCGCGCTTTCTTATAGAAATGCCGAAACCACAAAGTTATTGTGCAGTGGATGGGTGTTAGAGGCACAAAACAAATGAAAACTTGTTGTTTTTAGGGTTCCGTACCTCGAAAGGAAAAAACGGAACCCTTATAGGATCACTTTGTTGTCCGTCCGTCTGTCAAGACCCTTTTTCTTAAGAATGCGTGGAGGTATCAAACTGAAATTTATACTAAATACTCAAATCTATGGTTCCATAAAGCTGTAAAAAATTCAAACTTCAAATCCAACGCAATCACAAGATACAGCCGATTATGCTGCAAATTGCAGCATATTTTCAAACTCGCATTGGAATCAAAACCTATAGGGTACTTCCCGTGAACTCGGAATCTTGAAATTTGGTAAGAAGCAACTTATTATAGCACATATAAAGGAAAAATTGCGAAAACCGTCAATTTTTAGTTACATCATATAATAAAAATATTTTTAATAAATTTAAAGTTACTACCCCTTTCTCTTGAACGCGTAGAGGTATTAAAATGAAATTCATATCAAATACTCAGGTATATAACACCGTTAGGCTGTAACAAAATCAAACTTCTATGTCTACGCAATCAAAAGAAAGAGCAATATAAGCATATTTTCAAACTCGCGACTACTCGCAAGTGAATCAAAACCTACAGGGTACTTCCCGTGAACTCAGAATCTTGAAATTTGGTAAGAAGCAACTTATTATAGCACATATAAAGGAAAAATTGCGAAAACCGTCAATTTTTAGTTACATCATATAATAAAAATATTTTTAATAAATTTAAAGTTACTACCCTTTTCTCTTGAACGCGTAGAGGTATTAAAATGAAATTCATATCAAATACTCAGGTATATAACACCGTTAGGCTGTAACAAAATCAAACTTCTATGTCTACGCAATCAAAAGAAAGAGCAATATAAGCATATTTTCAAACTCGCGACTACTCGCAAGTGAATCAAAACCTACAGGGTACTTCCCGTGAACTCAGAATCTTGAAATTTGGTAAGAAGCAACGTCTTATAGCACATATAAAGGAAAAATTGCGAAAACCGTAAATTTTTTGTTACATCATATAATAAAAATATTTTTAATAAATTTAAAGTTACTACCCCTTTCTCTTGAACGCGTAGTGGTATTTAAATGAAATTCATATCAAATACTCAGGTATATAACACCGTTAGGCCGTAACAAAATCAAACTTCTATATCTACGCAATCAAAAGAAAGAGCAATATAATCATTGTCTAGAATTTGGCTAGAAGGAGCTGGGATTAATTGCAGCAGATTTGTGGAAGCGTGACTCTATTCATCAGCCCTTGTCAGCCACAACAAATCTCAGACACAAATGTACTGCGTTGCACAGCGATGAATTATAATCCTAACTACACCTAACATTAATAAAATGTCTTACCAACTCTTACTGATGTCAGGCCTGGAACTAAGTTAGGGAAAAACAAACAAAACTAAGGTGGCCACGATAGATTGAATGAATTATCCACTTAGCTGTTCCTTCCAACTTGATGTCCTATCCGTTGGCACGAGGGCACGATGCACGTTCACAGGATTCACAATTCACTTTTGCAAATGTCAATGTTTAACTCAACTTTTGCCGGGCAAACCAAAGGCGGCAATTACGTATTAAGTTAATTACAAGTTGATTCAATTCGCGTTAATTCAAAAGGCGATCAATTTATTAATATTCCACGCGAGAGGGCAAACGGCGTGTTAATTTTTCAAAGCGGCAACGAAAATTTCTGACAATGGTCACACTGAACTGTCACAGTTCAGTGTAACCATTGTCAGAAATTTTCAATAGACTAAACAAAATGTTACTTAATCGATATAATCGATTTGACTTATAATAAAAACTAATTCTATTTCAAACATCCACCCGCCCCGGACCGGCCTACCGGTCCGCTAATCGGTTGGTAGACGTGACAATGTTGCAACCACTCTCCTCAGAATCGAACCGTCCACCAAGACCTCAGCAAATCGGGGAACTCCATCAGCCCCAGTTACCAAACGAAGGATGCGCCCCCTGCGCCATCTGAGTGGCGGAAGGTTAGCCTCCTTGATCAAAACGAGGTCACCAATCTTGGGTGGATCGGTCTTGTCGGTCCACTTAACGCGTTGCTGGAGTATGTGCAAATATTCCAAATTCCAGCGTTTCCAAAAGCTCTGAGTAATCTGGCGTACCAATTCAAAACGCGAGAGACGACCAGGTCTCGTATCAATATAGGGGTACTCAGGCAAGGCGACAAGTGGGCGACCAATCAAAAAATGGCCCGGCGTAAGGGCCTCCAAATCATTCGGATCTGAGGAGATCGGGCACAATGGCCGAGAGTTTAAAACGGCCTCAATCTTACAAAACACAGTTGCGAGTTCCTCAAATGTAAGGACAGACTCACCGATTGTCCTGCGCAAGTGTGTTTTGGCCGATTTTACGGTGGCCTCAAATATACCACCCCAGTGTGGACAATTTGGTGGGGAAAACAACCAATTTATCCCACGTCGGGCAAGCCTATCACCTATATCAGCTTTGTTGGTTTCAAGGAAATTAACAACATCATTCAAATCATTATAGGTGCCCTTGAAGTTAGTGCCGCAGTCAGAACGGATCAAGGAAGGCAGCCCTCTGCGGGATACAAATCTGTCAAATGTGGCTACAAACGCCTCGGTCGTAAGCGAGGAGACCAGTTCTAAGTGTACGGCCTTTGTGGAGAGACAAACAAAAACACACAAGTAGGCCTTAACAGTTTTGCTGTTTTGAAGTGTCGACGTTTTCACCAAAAAGGGACCAGCGAAGTCCGTGCCAACACCGTCAAACGTCCTGCTCTCAGTTACGCGATCTGCCGGTAAGTCTCCCATCAAGGGCTGCATGGTAGAAGCCTTGAGTTTATAGCAAGGGATGCAGCGAAAGACTACACTCCGAATAATTCTTCGGGCAGACAAAATCCAAAACTCGCGTTGCAAAATGGCCAAGAGCGCATTACAACCAGCATGCGAATTTTTAAGGTGACGGTCACGTTCCCTCCACCACCTCATGGTCCCACCACCCGTCTGGGTATATGGACCGAATCTTGGGAGAGGCGCACGGTACTTGCTGTATGCTCTTTCCCGCGCGCCCGTTGAAGACTCCCTACAAATTATGTGTCCCTAAGCCACTCTCCCCATTCAGGGGCGGCTCTACTATTCTAGTAGGTAGGCGCTGCTCTTCTCACAGCCGACGTCACTGGAACGGCTTCGTCGTTGGCCCGGGTCCGTTCCTCTCTCTCTAGTTCCGTTCTCTTGGTGTTCCATTTATGGGCGAAGTCTCTAAACCGCCGGAAGTTCGCCTCGGAGCACACGAGCTCGGCGTAAAAAGGTGGCCCAACCGCTGGGACAGTGATCCCGTCCATCATCTCAGTCCTAAACTCGTCATACAAGGGGCATCGCCACAACACATGGTCCAGGCTTTCCTCTTCTTCTCCGCAATAGCATACACTATCCTCACACAACCTCATCTCGCACAGCCTTTTCCTGAAACATCCATGTCCTGTCAGAAGCTGTGAGACTTGATAGTCCGGCTCGACCCAAGTGTACTTGAGCCGAGCCGCCACGTCCGGGAAATATCGGTAGAGCTCCCTACCCTTCGCCTCGCCTTCCCATCTCTGTTGCCAGGAGGCAACAGTCTCCTCCGAAATTTGCCTACTTCCGTTCCTGAACTCCTCCTTGGGTAGGTGTCGGATATCATCAATCCTGCCCGCACGGCTGACCTCGAGGTCGGCAGGCAGAACACCCACCAGGACGGGCAGGGCCGCTGTGCTGCAAGACCTATAGGCCTTGGTCAGCAGAATGAGCGCGGGTCTCTGTGTCCTCAGCAACGCGCTTCTGACCACGAACACGGTCGTTCGCCTCCACCAACATCCGGCCGCGTAGGTAACAATAGCGGCGTACGTGCCCTTGTATAGGACACGGAGCGCTCTGTAGCGCATACCCCAGGATGCGGCGGAGACTCTCGACATCTTACCGAACGCAGCTGCAGCTCGCTCGCCGATGGACTCCGCATGTTCCTTAAAGGACATGGTTGAGTCGATTACCACACCCAGAACTTTGGTCGACTGTACACTCTTGACTGAGACCCCATTGAGTCGGACAGTCGGTGGTCGTCCGGACATCTTCCCCTTCAGAGTCATAGAGTATGACTTGGAGGGGGAGAAGCCCAGGCGGTTCCGCTGCCCCCACTCGCTAACTAAGGCCATGGCGCATGAGGCTGACGCCTCGATGCCGGCTCTTGAGTTGGACTCAATGAGGATCGTAACGTCATCGGCGTATGCGACCAATTGCACTCCGTCTGGGTACGGTAATCGAAACAAGTCATCCATCAGGAGGTTCCACAGTGAGGGTCCCAAAACTGAGCCCTGCGGGCAGCCCATGGTCAGTGGCTTCCACACGACCCCACTGCCGACGAAGAGACCTGCCCGGCGACTCGTAAAATACGCGACCAACATCCGATAGATGTTGGGCGGGCAACCACCGTTCTTCGCCTTCAGCAGGATCATGGGCCACCACGCGTTGTCAAATGCACCTGATATGTCCAGACAAAGGGCCTGGACATATTTGGCCCGGCTGGCTGAAACTATGTCCTGAAGGGACCGCAAGGCTGTTAATGTAGAACGACCTCGAGAAAAACCGTGCTGACAGGGTGAGATATTGCGCGAGATGTTAGGTGCGCAGTAGATCATGACCCTCTCCAAGATCTTGCCCAGAACCGAAAGGAGCGTGATAGGGCGATACGCTTTGGGATCAGTCAGCGGCCTGTCGTTGCCTTTCGGCAAGACGATAAGCCGACCGTCCTTCCACGTATCGGGAAATGTGCCCTCCTCAACGCATTTGCCTAAAACACGCGTCAGCTCGGAGTCAGCTACGTGCCACACATGTTTTACCATGCGGGCGGTGATCCCATCGATGCCGGGTGCCGTGTTGGGTAAATCCCGGACTATAGAGCCCACCACATTTAGTGATGGCGGGGGCGCTTCGCGACCCGAGGGCGCGCAGGCCGCCAGTAGCCTCACCTGTCGGTCTGTCGGTGGTAGGCGCTGTCGGCGCCTGGATCGTCGTCCGGGCAAAGTGCTCGAACTAGGACCCCCATGGCGGCCCGCGCGTCCCCGGCATATCCCTCCGAGAACTTCGTGCCGTTGATCACGTTGGGGGGCGGCCTAAGCCGCCCGCTGGCTGCTCGGTAAGCCAGACCCCAGGGGTCTTGGTTGCCGGTGTTGGCAAGTCCCCGGAAGAACTCGCTCTGCGTCCTCACCATCAATGCCCTATAGCTATTGCGGCACTCATTGTGTTTCTTGCGCGCAATCTCCTCAAAAACCCCAAATCCTCGCTTTCTTGCTGTCTGCCACGCCTTCCTTGCACGACTGGCTCTTTTACGCGCGGCCTCCAATGCAGGAGACCACCATTCATAACCTTTGGCACGCTTACTATTCCCGCATACTCCAAGACATTCATTCGCCGCACCTACAATAACATCCGTAAACGCCTTACTTACTTCGCCTGCAGTCATCCGCCAGTCAATCGTCCCCACACGTTCGTGGACCACTGACTGGAAGCGCCCCCAGTCCACGCCGCGCTCCCGAAATCTCCTCGGCTCTTCCAGCGGTTCCGCCGGCGAGCCTGTTACTCCTCCTGTCCGTGTGCCACATAGATAGTAGGTGATCAAGCGATGGTCGCTGCAGCTGATATCCTCGTGTACGGTCCAGTTGTCGACCGGAGTGCTCCTAGTGGCCAGCGTTAGGTCGATGTTGGACTCCCCGTTGACCGTGGCAAAGGTAGGTGGTTGTCCTTCTCTGTTGTGGATAATGAGTCCACGGCCAACGATGAAGTCCTCCATTTGCTGGCGTCGGTATGTCACGTCCGGTCCTCTCCCGACGTAATTCCTCGCTGCGCAGTGCCACATTGGCGAGTGGGCGTTCACGTCAGCGCCTATCAGCACTCGGGGACACCGCAGAGAGTCCAGTACCGAGTTCAGGTTTTGAAGGTGTTTGGCGATGTCGTCCGAGTACTGGAAGTAGGCGCTGACTAGGTGGATGGAGGATGTTGGCGACGTCTCCTGTCCGCGTGGGTCCAGATCTATGTGGCACACGGTGCAGTGGCTGTTGCTAAGGTGCGTGAGCACGGCACACGGAATGTCATTCCTAAGTAGAAGGATGCCGCACTTGGGTTCGCTGTTGCAGCCGAATATCCATGTAGGTCCTGCGGTAGAGGAGAGATGAGGCGTGGAGTATGGTTCTTGGATAAGAACCACGTCCAGCCCCATCCCCCCCGCGATGGCGGGCAGCTCTGCTGTGGCCACCGCGGAACCCTGTAAATTCACCTGCCCAATCTTAAGTAGGTGATTACTGGCCATAGTTGGTCATGGCCAGTGATCGTCCCTCGGCGTGCTTCCGCGCTGGGCAGTCTCTGCTGTTTGTTTTGTGTTCCGCGGCGCCTTTCCTATTAAATTTGCGACATGTGGCGCAGGCCTCTTGCTTGGCCTGACACTCCGCGGCCTTGTGCCCGTCTTCCCCGCAGCGTCCGCATGTCATTGTCTTGGCTCGGCAGTACTTTTCTGGATGTCCAAACATCTGACACTTATGGCAGCAGGTTACGTCGATGTAGTCGTTGACTTCTACAACGTCCCAGCCGATGTATACGCGTCCACGTCCAATAAGCTGTGTCCGGAGCGATGGCGAGCACTCGCACATCCACATCTTCCTTCCATTGCGACGGTTCCTATTAAACATAGGGTGGATGTTCTTCTGGACCTCATCGAGGGTCATCGTCTCGCGCAAGTTCTGTTCATGAACTTGATGGATGAGTTCATCGGCTTTGAGGCTCGCATCAACCCCGGAGAACGAGATGAGGGGGCGCTTGTCGCGCGGCTCTTCGACGCGGAGAGTGACTGGGACGGCTGCGCGTAAGGCCTTGGCGTCCTTCTCTGATGGCGTCTCTACAATCAGTCCCGCACCGCCGGTCTTTCTTACGCCATGCACTCTGAATCCCAACTCGGCCGGATCCACACTGGCTCTCAACACCTTTTTAGTTTCCTCGGCGGTGCGGATTTTGTCGCGCTGGTCTTCGGCGGGGAAGACAGCCACTGCAGGACCCGGGCGTGATGGGAGTGGTACCGGCTCCGTGTTCCGACCCAGTTTGATAGCTCCTGCGTAGCTTACAGGAGCCGGTACGTGTGATGCTGGTTGTTGTTGTGGTTGCGTCTGGGTGGACATCAGACGGGCGCGCTCCTCGGCGACCGCAGCTCGCTGTTCCGCTGCGGCAAGACGGGCCACCAGGTGGGTGACCACTGAGCCTACGGAGCTCACGCATTGTCCGATTGTTGCTATTTCCTCTTTGTTCAGTTTCGAGGTTTTCGACCGCACAGCCTCCATAATACCACCAGTCGATGCAGTCGCCATGTCCACGAGTTCGGCGATAGTGCTCGCCATCGCTAGCACCGGGGTGGTTGGTGGCGCTAGGGTCGGCAGGGCTTCGGTTGGCGGAATAGGTACAGGCGCAGTTGGTCGGCGCGTCGGTCCCACCTTGCGCCGGGTCTGCTCCGGCACCTCCCCCGGAGATGTTAACGTCCGCTTCCCGGAGGTAGCGGGGGGCGAGGTAGGACGAGGCGGGGGGGGGCGAGGGGGGACGAGGCGCAGGGCTGCTGATCGGAGTGGAGAACCGATGCGGGGGCGTATGGGTGATGCGGTGGCGGGGGGCGAAGACTGCGGCGGCGGCCTCACCATCGGACTCACTGTCCGACCTTCGGCGCCGATCGGCGTCGTCCTCCTCCATGATAAGTCACCCTATTTACTCAATGAGCAAGACTACGTACGTAGGTGAAACACTAACAACACTCACAAAAACGAAAAATTTTACAAGTCTTTTGGACTTAGAAAAATCACGAACACAAACTTGAAAATTTTACAAGTCTTTTAGACTTAGAAAATTTGATGCAAAAAAGTTGCGAATTTTTCTAAGTCCCCAGGACTTAGAAAAATTCGCAACTTTTTTTTTTACTTAGAAAAATCGTGAGATTTCCTGAAATTTTTTTTAACAGTTTTCAGGTCCAGGACAGTCTCGCGTGATCACAACACACACAACAAATGCTATGAGCACAAAAATGTCAGAAGTGTCAATCCACCAGAAATGGGCTATGTCCGCCGACGGTATAGTCGATCGACACTCGTACTATTAATACACGAAAGACAAGTGTGATCAATAGTACGGTGCGAGACACGGGCCGTCGACGCACAGCAAGGGAAGCGGTTCACTTACCCGGGGCCACTGAACAGTGGCCCTGGTGAAGGTCCTCTAACACACACGCGCCGCGCGGATGGGTGGCAGCCAGGTTAAGGCACGGGGCCGCACACGCCGCACGGATGGGTGTTCAGGAGCGCTGCTGCGTTTGCCGCGCGGATGGGTCCACGCGCGCACACACACGGCAGAGACTATGTCTCGGCGGGCGACGCGGTCAAGCACGCCGGTCGCACACGCCGCGTGGATGGGTGGCCGCAGAACTGTCACACTGACACACAGGCACTCGCGGTTCACAATAAAGCCTCCAGAGGCGTCCGTGTCGCGGGGGGCGAAGCGTCACTGTCGCGGAGGGGTAGAGCGTCACTAGCGCGGGGGGGGGGGGTTGTAAAGCGTCACGTTCGGAATGGTCAGAGATGTCCGAAGGGGTGCAACCTTGCTCTTCGCCATGATCAGGGAAACCCTCACCTGACCTGATGCACTAACTGTGCGCAAGTACACCACGGCCGCGTGACCACGCTCCGAGGCATCACAAAACCCGTGAAGGGTGGCCTTGTACTTCCCGGGAGGAAGGATGGGACGAGGCATGGAGATCTCGTTGACGGCAGGAAGTGAGGATACAAAAGAAGTCCATTCCTCAACAAGACTGCCGTGTAGAGGTTCGTCCCAGGTCAATCCTGCTGTCCAAAGCTTCTGCAAGAAGCATTTTGCCCAAAATATAATTGGACAGATCCAACCGTTCGGATCAAAGGTTCTGGCGACAGTAGACAATACGAGACGTTTAGTCCAAGAACAAGGCAATTTCAAGTCTACGTTATACGTAAATATGTCTTGGACTGGTCTGTACTGAACGCCGAGAACAGCCATCATGGCGGGGTTGTCAACAATCTCAAACAAATGTGGATCCTGCTGATGATCCTCTGGCAAGCCTTCCAAAAGCGCTGGTGAGTTGGAAATCCATTTGCGCAACTCATAACCAGCGGAGGCCAAAATACCTATCAATTCGTCCCGCAGGAGGATCGCCTCGTCCACTGTGGAGGCGCCCGAGCAAATGTCATCGACGTAAATATCGTCTTTCAAGATGGCGGAGGCTCGTGGGAAACGTAAGCCTTCTCGGTCTGCGAGCTCCCAAAGAGAACGTATTGCCAAGTAGGGGCTTGATCTTAACCCGTACGTATTAGTATTGAGCTCGTAGACGACCATGGGATCGCGAGGAGACTCTCTCCAAAGGATCAGCTGGAAGCGACGGTCATCAGGGTGGATAATAGTCTGCCTGAACATCATTTTTATGTCGGCCACAAAGACAACCTGATGTCGTCGGAAGCTGGTGATGACGTCACAAAGGTCCTTGACCAACTTGGGACCAGAATGCAAGCACTGGTTCAAGGATACGCCTGTTGAAGTCTGCGCAGAACCATCAAACACTGTGCGCAGCTTGCCAGTCGATGGCTTCAATACCGCATGATGCGGGAGAAAGTAATGCTCCACCGAACGCCAATCCAAATTTGACACTGACATGTGTCCCAATTGTTCATATTCTCTCATGAACTCAATGTACTTCTGTCTGAGCTCCGGATCACGACCCATGCGACGCTCCATAGCCAACAATCTCTCTTCGGCTAAAGGTCGTGACTCACCAAGCGGAGGCCGAACAGACAGGAAGGGTAGCCTCGTAATAATCCGACCAGAACGGAGTCGACCAGTGTTATTCTGGAAGAACAGCTCGCACTCCTCATGTTCTGGATTCAAACGGGCAACTTGAGGGGGCTCCTCTACCTCCTTAAACCTCTGAACCGCATCAGAGAGAGCGGAGCCTACAGCCAACAAATTATCAAGTTCAGGTGGAGGGGGGTCCCTAGGTACAGGGCCCATCAAAGCAAATCCAAATATGGTCGAGATGGCAGTCAAACCATTTGGCACCAAGACCCGTTTCCCACCAATCAAAATTCCACCGAGGACATCAGAGCCAATCAACAAGTCGATTTGTCCCGGTGTGTCAAATTTGGGGTCTGCCAGTTCCAATCCCGATGTCAAATTCACCACAGCAGCAGATAGCTGCTTCTGTGGGTGCATGCCCAAAATATTCTTCAGCACAATAGCCGAGGTTTTAATCCTCGGGTGTGAAGATTCAACAGGGCCAAACAAAACCTTAACTTGCCCTTCAACATTAGAGGCTACGTCCCCTATGCCCCGTATACAATTTGGAAAAGAGCCCATATTTAATTTAACCTGCCCTACTAAATAAGTGGAAACAATGCAACCTTGTGAACCTGTGTCCAATATAGCACGGACAACAACAGAGGTCCCCGTGGGTCCCCAGACCCTAACAGCAACCGTTGGTAGGATAACGGTCTCAATGGGCGAGGTTGGAGTTAGGGGTTGGAGTTAGGGGTTGGAGTCAGGGGTCAATGACCTATTGTTGCCTGGGCGGCGACCGTTGGCCAGGACCAGGCAAGTCAAAACGAGGGTGCGGCTTGAAGTCCTCAAAGGCGCGATGACTTGATCCGCGCGCCATCTGTGGGGGGTCATAATGACGCACCCGCCCAAAACGAGGTGGGCGCGAGTCAAGGCGGGGACGCTCCGCCAAAGGAGGGGAATACCTGGGGCAGCAGTCATGGTGCTGGTGACGCTGAACAGCACATTCAGGTGCGCGAGAGAGAGGAGGCGTGCGCACGCTACGGTTCTCCAAGCGGGGTGAGTGGCGATCAATTAAGCGAGGCGACTCTCGGCTACGCGCCGGTGAGCCTCGGCTGCCACCTTCAAAACACCCGCCCGTGCGCGGCGTCGGCTGGTTGGACAAGCGGCCTACCTCTCTGGCATTCATGCAGAGAATGTCCAAATGCTGTCCTCCACAGTGAGGACAGGGGTGAAAATTTGGGCAGTCTCGCTGGTAGTGGGACCCCAAACAAGAGAAGCAAAGGCGGCGGGCATTCGCGATGCGCCTACGAGAGGCGACATGTAGGTCCAAGAATGCCCTACAACTGGCCGTTCTGTGCCCCGTGACCTTGCAGTAAGAGCATTCCGCTGGGCTCTGCGTGACCGCAAAGCGAGGAGGGCGCCGGTCAACATTGGCTCGGGTGTGAACGCGAGCCTGCTCCTTGACCTTGGGCGGCTGCGTCTTAGCCGGCGTGTCACCACCGGAGTTGTTCAAGACCCGGCACTCATCCTCCAGGAACCTCTCCAGGTCAGCAAAGGGGGGCAGATGGGTCGCGCTATCCCCACCAAAGCGCTGTTCAAAACGCGACCTCAGGTCGGCAGGCAGCTTTTTAAGGACAATGTGCACCAATAGATAGGACCATTGGTCCACGGGCAGGTCAAGGCACTTAAGTGCGTTGATGGCCACCAAAAGCGGGTTCAAAAGTTGGGTGCGCAACCCAGAGACCCGGGTGAGCGTCGGCAAACCCAAAATCTGCTCGATGTGCGTGTCGGCGAGGCCACGCTTATTATGGTACCTACGGGTGATTAGGTCCCGAGCCGTCTGGTACGCCTCGTCAGACACGGGCAGATGCTGGATGAGGCTTTTAGCCTCCCCATCCAGAACCGACATTAAATATGCCAATTTTTGTGCTGGCCGAAGGTCAGCCCTGTCATTGACCAGGCTGTCGAACAAATTAATGAAGCCCAGGTAGCTTCCTAGGCAGCCATCAAAATGGGGGAGGTCCAAAGTAGGGAGCCTACTCACCAGCCCCGGTGCTGACCTAGGAAGCTCCTGCTTCAGGCTGGGTTGCCCTTCCCTATCGTCAACTAGTTGTCTCGCAGTATTGGAGACAGCATCATACAGGTCTAAGACCTGGGCATAGTCTTCGCTGACCTTATTTCGCTGGTCAGCAGTGAAATCAGTGACTGACACTTCGAGACAGCAAGCGCTGAAAGTGCGGAACTGCTGTTCCACACTTGCCAGGCGATCATCGATCCGCTCGTACCTTTGAAGTAAGGCCTGCTGGTGATCAGGCCGGTTCACTAAAGCACTGGCCGAGGCAAACCAGCGCAAATCTGATGCAATAGCACCAGCAGCCGCACGCAAGTCCTTGATAGCTGACATAATCAAAATTCAAAAGAGCCCGGACAAGCGTTAAATAATATTAACAATCAAAACTTAATTTTTCTCAATTCTTTGAAACCAACAAAGTATTAGCCTGTTTACTGCAAGTGCAGGCAAGTGACAGGTATCTACTGTCCAACAAAATTAATAGTTTCAATATATTGAAACAAACACAAAAGTTATCAAAAGTTGTAACTTATAACAAATTAAAGTTGAACTTTAAATTAATTAATGAATTATTTGCAACAGACAGACTGGCTGTGTTATTTGAGATATACAATAGTAAGTTAGCACAGAATATGTGTTACCTAGCAATATTATCTATATTATAACAAAACAAAGTTTATTAATGTGACCCGCCCAAGTGGCAAGGTCAAGTTGGTTGTTATAATGTTTATGAATATATGCAATAAACTAAATTTACTAAATTTATTGATACATACAGCTGTTATGTATCCAAACAAACTGACTTTTTAATGCAACAACAAATTTAAGTTAGATTTTTCAACAATACAAATCAACAATTACTGATTGAGGTTATGTGTGACAATGTGTTTCAAATTATCTATGTCAACTTATACAATTAAATATTATGTATTTTAGACAATAACTGACCTGACAAACACTACAATACTGTCTACAAGGTGAGATATATAGCTCATACAACAAAAATCTGAGTTCAGATACAATCAACGGCTAAGATACAACAGCGCTCTGCACCAAAAAATATGTCTAGAATTTGGCTAGAAGGAGCTGGGATTAATTGCAGCAGATTTGTGGAAGCGTGACTCTATTCATCAGCCCTTGTCAGCCACAACAAATCTCAGACACAAATGTACTGCGTTGCACAGCGATGAATTATAATCCTAACTACACCTAACATTAATAAAATGTCTTACCAACTCTTACTGATGTCAGGCCTGGAACTAAGTTAGGGAAAAACAAACAAAACTTAGGTGGCCACGATAGATTGAATGAATTATCCACTTAGCTGTTCCTTCCAACTCGATGTCCTCTCCGTTGGCACGAGGGCACGATGCACGTTCACAGGATTCACAATTCAGTTTTGCTAATGTCAATGTTCAACTCAACTTTTGCCGGGCAAACCAAAGGCGGCAATTACGTATTAAGTTAATTACAAGTTGATTCAATTCGCGTTAATTCAAAAGGCGATCAATTTATTAATATTCCACGCGAGAGGGCAAACGGCGTGTTAATTTTTAAAGGCGGCAACGGAAGTGACAGTTCCGTGTGACCATTGTCAGAAATTTTCAATAGACTAAACAAAATGTTACTTAATCGATATAATCGATTTGACTTATAATAAAAACTAATTCTATTTCAAAAAATCATGTTTTCAAACTCGCGACCACTCGCAAGGGAATCAAAACTTACAGGGTACTACCCGTGAACTAAAAATCTTGAAATTCGGTACGATGCAACGTCTTATCACACAGGTAAAAGATGCTGAAGGCTGAGGACCGTGTGCTGTGGTGCGTGTTGGAAGAGGCCTATGTCCAGCAATGGACTGCGATAGGCTGATTGAGATTGCGATTTCAAATAATTACATAGTCTTTAAACCTTTTTGCTAATTATTCTGTTTGACGACCAGCCAGCTTGTCATGTAGACGTCACTATGACATACGCGCTCTTTTATAACCGTAGTGTGGACATGGTGTGGACAGTATAACATAATATCACGATATAATTATGGCTATAGTTGCATTAATTGTCAACGAAAATACTATTTAACATATTATAATACCTAAGCCTCCCGATGGAAGTTGTTTATTTCATGTAATACCGTTATCTATTTATAATACCACTAATTTTGAACGAACACAAATACTTAGGACCACAATACTTGTTTATTTTTATAATAACTGGGACGAGTTTCATTTAAATACAAGCGATGCCCGGAGAGATCCTTTCTCTTGACGACATGAGTACAAAGCTACGATGCTCCAATCCTCTAGCTATGGCGGTGCTGCTGAGGTGAAGGCAGCAGGATGTTTGTATCCAGCGCGGTTCGAAGTGTATGAACGTAATACGGGTATTCTGAGGGGTGTATTTTGGCAGAGAAGGATATGCAATAAAGCGTTTACTTCTTTCAGGCAATTTATCATCAGGTCATTATGATTTTTGTATGCCAATTGTGTGCAAAGGATTTCTTAATAATACATACAATCATATTAAGGTAAGCTTGGTAAAAAAAACTCTAGATTCAAAGGTTGGCCGTCCTAAACGCAATAAAAGTGGTCGTCCTAAAAAATCTGAAATGTACTGCTCAGAACAAGAACGGCCAGCTGTAGCGTTGCATAAATACAACAATATACGGCAGTAACCTCAATAGGTATAATACATGTTCTCGTCTGATAGTCGTGGGAGACTTCAATATTGATTTTAGAATGAATCCCCAAAATGGAATTTCTACATATTTTTCATCTATAACCATGTTTCCGTTAATAAACACTAGCACAACACGAAGTAGTACAACTAAAGATAACTTTTTTTTGAACTTCAATATTCAATGTGGTACTATTCCTACCTTTTTCAGTCACCATTTACAGGTCTAGTTCAAATTTGATACTTAATTCAATACTTTAAAATTTTTCATTTCCATTTTTATGTTTTTTTTAATTTACATAACGTATCACATCTTTACATACATCACGCCTTTTTATCCCCGAAGGGGTATGCAGAGGTGTATTACACGCCCACACTTCGCCAGTTATGTTTCGGTCCCAATGTAATAGGGGGCGAGCCTATTGCCATGTACTGGGCACATTACTTAGCGAGCGATAATTAACGTTTTAAACACCCACATATGTAACTCCGAAAAGTCAGTGATGTGTGCCTGGGGTACCTGGGGATCGACGATGATAGATAAGTACCGTCGCGTCATAGCCATAGCGCGACTTGGCTTGCCGATCGTAATAGGTCGGCAAAGTTCGCAACGCTTGCAAAAGTCTTCTCTTAGATGGGTGACCGCGTGTGACATTACATGAGAGCGCTACCGGGTTTCCGACGGAACGTAAAGCCGAATCAAAGAATCGTTCGTTAGGCCATGTCGTAGGCCTTCGGGCAGTCTGAAAACACTGACGCCAGAGTTGGCCACGCACTCGCACGAAACAAACAGACAACCTAAATACTGCGTTTTGTTTTACCTACACCCTCGAAGCAAGAGATCAGCTGTTGCATCAAGTGCATAAAATCTGTTATACCTAAAATAATACTTGGCACGTGTAAAGGACGATGACTCGCGACAGCGGCTTTTGTCAAAGGAGGCGGTCGGCTGGCTTATGCACTCAAAGGCGCCGCTTTTGAACTTTATGAACTTTAGGTAGATACCCAGCTATTACGATTTATGAGTCTTCAGTATTGCCATGGGTAATCTGATATGATATTATTTAAAATTAATTAAATTTACATGGAAAAAATTTATCTTGAATTTCCAGGAAATAATGACAAATACCTCATCATTTTACGCTACTCTACAACCCATTCATTGATCGGACGGGGGGTTATGAAACACCCTGTATATAAATTAATAATAGTCATCGCCTACATAGGCAGATACTTAAAATAATTTTGAGCCCACACTAATTAGTATCATACACGAGTCAGCTTACATGAGTGTTGATATAATTAGCTTTCGAGATAAGGCAATTAAAGGAAATTTGTTCTTTATTATTTGTATGAATTTCATTATTTTTAGAACTTAGTAGTAAAAGTAAGTAGTTAAAACAGTCTAAAATTAACAATACGCTTATGTAGAGCATTTCAACAGCCGACACAGCAACAGAGGACTAAATAAAAAAAAAATGTATTCAGCTAGAATTGTCCACTTGTGAACAGGCGTCTATTGTTATTGCTTTCCCAAAAACGTCACCAGTTGATTGTTTCTGGCCTAGCAGAATATATTAATATTCTGCTAGGCCAGAAACAATTAACTAGTGACAGAGAATAAGTATATTAATATTCTGCTAGGCCAGAAATAATTAACTAGTGACGTTTTTGGGAAAGCAATTACAGTAGACGACTGTTCACAAGTGGAAAATTCTAGCTGAATACATTTTTTTAATATAATAATTAGATACTCATGGCAGCCAATACTCACTAGGTTATCGCTGCCTTATGCATAAAATTACTTGAATATTGAAGAAATGTACCCAAGGTACGTCTGAGCCAATAATTTTCATTTTCTTGTCAATGAACTAAGCTAAAGTAAATTAGACCCAGCGCCATTTTTTTTCAGTACATTAGGTCAATCGGGAACCTGTTGATTTGTGTATTACTTCTTTAAGCTTATAAAAAGATATAATGAAATGAGACACGTGTATGGTCGAATTAATGAGTTGATTTAATATAAGTATATACGAACGTATAAGCCGTAAGAGTCAATATAAATTTATTTTCAATAAAATCGCTAATAAATACTGTACCGCAGAGATCTTTCTTTTTGAGTTAGTCACACACTCACACGAAGAATCGTGTGAGTGTGTGACTAACTCAAAACACAGTGTCGGAGTTTTCAGACGGCCCGAAGGCGTCGAAGAAGGACTAACGAGAGCCATTTTGTGGACCACACAAAGTGTTGTGTCGTATGGAATTTGAACCCAGAATAAGAACACTCACCTCAGTGCTAGAGTTCGCTAAAATCACTACGCTAACCGTATAGTCAAATACATACAAAAAATAATTAATTTACATAAATTAACTAACTTTGTTGAACTTACGTATTCAAAGTAAATAGAAGCTTCCAAAAACATGGCTGCAGCACGCTGTTTTTTCTGTAATGTTAAACAGACTAGCCATTTGACCCCGACATACTTGTGAAACGGTCTGTGCTTATCAAGCAAACTAGGTAGGTATTACCTACTTAAAACTTTACATGGCGGCCGCATAAGTAGTTGTAACAAGAGTTCGTGACAAGAGCCATTATAACATCGAAACCTCTATAGTTCTGTTACTTCAATATTAATCTTATCTTGAAGTGAGAAGTGTTTCTATTTTTAATTTGGTGTAAAACGTGCATGCGTTAACATGCCGTTGTTCATTTTAAAAGTAGTAAAATGTATTTGTAAAAAGCAATGGAGTTCTAGTAATATGCAACTTCGCAATACAGGTAATACATTACCTGTATTGCGAAGGATCTTATACAAATAACACCTTAGATAAATGATTGGTATCGCTTCGCTCTACTAGATATCGCCAGCATACTTGTAAAATGCGGCAACAAATATTACGCCGAGTGGCGTACCTGGCGCTACACGAACGAGTGTTGGATAGACGAACAGTGACGAACACTGAACGACAGAGTTGCCGCATTCACGGACATATTTTCTAAGACAGCGCGGTATCTAGTAGAGCAAAGCGATACCAATCATTTATCTAAGATTTAGACATTACACACTTTAGAAAATGTTGTGAATCAAACACACATTGAATTCCTTTTTTTTTAATTTTCAGATTAAGTGGTTGTCTCTTCATTTACATAGCGTATTATTATTTGAAATATATTTTTATAAAGTCCTCAGATTATGATTATGATTTTCAATAGTCTCATCCTAAGATCGTCTTAATTACGGCTGGCCTCAATATTTAATCTGATAAGCTCCATACAAAATATGTAAAACTAGAGAATGCCCGCAGCTACATCCGCACTTTTTTTATTTACATTTTTGTCCCCGATCCCGTGGGAATTTCAGGAAATCCTTCTTAACTAGTTTGTCTGTCAGTCAGCAACTCAAGGATGTTATATAGACAGATATGTAACTCTACTAATCTCCTAATCCATGAATAGTTCAAATATTGGGACCGGTCGTTACAGCTCTAGTACATTTGAACGATTATACAGTATATTGACCCTGTATACGCGGCCTCACTGACAGAACGTCTGTTATGTTCCCTACTATCATACCCACGCGTTACGCGGTACGACTCACCTGTAGCCAAATGTGTGGTGGCCCTTAATCGTTCGAAATTAAATATGCCTGTTATAAATACACAGAGTCCGGTATAGAATATACACCTAAGAAGTTGTAGGGTTGTAGAAGAGTGTGTAGTGCGAAGTAAAAGTCACAGATTGAAGAAACGAAGTATGAAAGTTTATTAAGAGGTGGAAAAGTTCACAGGTACAGTTTATAGGCACACACACAAGCAGAAGGAGTGAAAGATAGCGAGAAGAAAGTTTTTAGAATAGGCACAAGAATTTCGTACGCGCGGAAGCGATGACAATTATCCGCAAGTACTAATAAGATTTAAATATAAGGCGGTTCGCGTCAAGACAAATCATAGACTGCTGATGGGCCGGCGACGCGGGCGCACCGACCGTGTGAGCGGTCAACTGATAGTGCTCTCTCGCTCGCGCGAGCTACCTGCGACGCGAGCCGCGACACACGGCCGCTCACGACGTCACCGCCTCGCTGTCCCATCTAGTAATATTTTATCTATATAAAATCGTTGTACAATGTTTGCGTGTATGTTGAATAATTATTAGGTTGATTAAAATTACAATTATTTTTTATGTTAATCAAAGATTGATATTTAGAGTACTTACTAAAATATCTTATGAAAATTTGATAATTATGATGTCACTATAAAGTATTATATTGTCGAGACGAAATCTCAGGTCGAGTCCCTCGTTGGTTATAAAAAAAATTATGTTTATATTTAATTCAATAGACACAGCTCTTGTTCGCAGTACATTAATAATAAGTCGCTTCAAAGTACTCTCAGCAAATATATAGCCTAATCTACATTATTCTGAGGTCTTTTTCAACAGAACATTTACAGATTTATAGCTGCCTTATTTACAGTCTAGGTTCTTCACGTGATTTATTGTTTTCTTTAAAAAGCTATATTATCGAGAGAGAAAATTGATTGATTAATTTAAGTGTACAAAAAATTGCCACAGCATTTTTTGTACACTTAAATCTCTATACGTAACAGAAAAGTTGGTTTGTTTTTACACGACTGCCCAAAAAAAGGAGTGTAATGTTTTCAGGATTCATGTATGTATGTAAGTTTCTTTATTCCACTATAACTTCTAAATGCCTGGACTGATTAGGATGTATGGGGTATCATTAGAAGCCTTACATCACCCCGAGTAACACTGGATATATATTTTTGAAAAAGTCGTGCTGGTAGGGGTGTGAAGTCATTTTCAAATAAGAAACATCATAGTGCCATCTAACGTTCAACGGCGAAAACAAATGTAATAAAAACGCCATCTATTATTTATTTGTGATAAACAAATAAGTGTTGTTATTAATTTATATTTCTTATTTCTAAATAAGTGTTACCTAGAAATAAAAAATAAGAAAGTGAGTACGTAAATATCAATAACATTTAATATAACATTAATTATTTTGATTAGAAATGTACCGCGCCGTTCAGTAATTTATAAAACAACGCCATCTAGTTCATTCATATTCATTCTAATTATTGGGACATTGTCAGGATTTAAACCAAGTTGCCATTCAATATTGTAAAAAGAAAATTGCAGGCAACTGCACATCCGAAATTGGGATGCAAATTTAAATAAAAAACTTGACTCTAAAATGTATCAAATAAAAATTAATAATTAAAAAATTAAAAAAACACGACTGCCTTGCAAAAAAACGAACTAAAAAGTTAAGAAAAAGTTTAATTAGTGTGTAAAAAGGGAAAGGGAACCATATTAGAATAAAATTGTAATTGCAGTCGGGGAACTCTTAAATTGGTGTTCCATAAAACGGCCCCCGACTGCAATGACAATTTTATTCAAATATGGTTACTCACCCAGTTTGTAGGCGCAGTTCTAATATAATTCCCACACTAAACGACACTTTATGTGATCCGCAAATTTTTGTTTGAAATCTGGGCATTTTTGTATCCTGGATTTTTGTATGCAGCGGTCGCTTAGTGGAGAGACCGACAGACTGCTACGCAGAGGGTCTCGGGCTTGAATCCACGGCACGCACCAATGACTTTTCGAAGTTAAATGCGTATTAAATTATTAATGATCGCTTGCTTAATTAAGGAAAACATCATAAGGAAACCTGCATGTCTGGGTTATCCATAATGCATAGTCATCCATAATGTTCTTGAAAGACATTTGAAGTCTGCCAACCCGCACTTGGCCAGCGTTGTGGACTATGGCCTTACCCTTCCCATAGTGAGAAGTGGCCCATGCCCAGCAGTGGGACGGTATATAGGGCTGATGATGATGGATTTTTGTAAAGTTCCATTTAACAGGATTAATAGACGGAAAAAAGAATACAGGGTAAGACTAACATTATGACCTAAAACGCTATATTTACTATTTATAACTCTTCTAGATGTATTATTGTTTATGTGAAAACTTCTGATGCATTGCACTCTCGGCTGAGATAAAACCAGGGTTCGAGGATATATATCAATGGATATATCAAGATATATATCCGATAAATATCAACCTCGATTCGACGATATATATCAAATGTTTTTTGTGATATATTGCAATACAAAAATGGTTTAAAAAGAATATTATTTTTGCGTTTGTTACTGTATCTCTACTTCCCAAATGTAGATGGCGTGGGAGTAGAGTTAAAACCCACTCCCTAATGGTAAGTTCTAATCTAAAAATGGCAACACTTCTGCCGGTATTAATCATGAAGGTATAGATAGATAAACTATACCTTCATGGTATTAATGGCGTCAGTCCGTCAGTGGTGTCAGAAAAAATTGTTACGAAAAAGTAAATTTTTGTGTTTATTGATTATTTTATTATTTGTTTGTTACAAAGAAAATAATTGACAAAGTGCAGAAACGACTTTACTTCATTGTTGAGTGTTTAAGAAACATTAAATAACTTTCGTATTTATAAAATATAACTGATTTGACTTTTTAAGTTATGCCTTTAAACAAAAAACATTATCAAAGAGCCAGGCTATGATGTGTGCAGTTGATTTTGCCTTATGTAAAAGAAGATTTTGTGTTTAGGTTTCATTTGTATATTATTGTATCACAATTAATGCATTTGATTTGTCTGATTTTAAGTACTCAAATGAATAAAACATTAAAAACATTTCAGTTTTTTATTTTTTGATCATTTTAGTATGTTTATGAAACACATGCAAATAGTAGATATTCATAAATAATACAATGAAATAATAATATGACTTTCATACAAAATTGATATATATCAAACTTGATATATAATATCCGATATATATCGTAAATATCCGATATTTTGATATTTATAATAAATATCGGATATTTTCGAACCCTGTTTAAAACTACTGAATATAGAAACATAAATTTACATACATACATACTTACATACATAGTCTCACGCCTATAACCCCGAAGAGGTAGGTAGAGGTAGGTTTCTACACCCACTTTTTCGCCAGATATACTTTAGTCCCACGTAATAAGGGGCGAGCCTATTGCCGTACCGGGCACATTTCCAGGCTCCGTGCTACTACTGAGAATTTCGTGACAGAAAAACCCAATAGTCTGGTAATGTGTGGTACGGCAATAGGCTCGCCCCCTATTACGTGGGACCTAAAAATTCATGGCGAAATGTGTGTAATATTACACCTCTGCCTACCCCTTCGGGGATACAGGCGTGAGTCTATAAATAAATAAAATAAATAAATAAATAAAATTTATTTAACTGTAAGATATTGCATGTGGTTTAATAAGGCATTGATATCTAGGACAGTCTGTCTAATTTTTAATGTTTAAGATGAGTCGAATTAAGAATGAGAACAATTTATTTTCCATCACTATTTGTCGTATATATCGAGTTTTATTCGCGAAACATAATATCTATCACACAGCAGCAGTCTAATACTTGAGGCGCAATACGCTCCCCCTTAAATTGCCATTTTTATGCCTTAAGTTGTCATTGCTCATCCCTTGAAGATATGGACTATATCAGAAGGAGCATTTCTTAACATTAGAAATTAGTAATCATATGTACCTAGGCAGAATATATATAATGACTAAAGGCATAGTATGTGCGAGACCTTCACAAAATTGTCAATTCTGTATAAAAAATCAAAGTGAGTGGTTAGGCATGCTATCTTATCGTCATCATTAGCTTGCTATACCTAGTTCACTGCTGTATATAGGCTCCTTCAATGGCACTTCGATGAGTTCTATTTCCGTCTCATCGCGTTACGCCGATGCCAGACACTTTGCCTAACTCTTCACTCTACCTAGTTGGTCGGCGTCCTATGCTAAGTTTACCCAGACGCGATTGCCTTATGAATATAAAGATCCTAGAAGTATTCTTAATATCTCGTAAGAAGTATTCTTAGTGTAAATCTAAACAAATACTCCAAAGATAGATGCAGACATAGAATATGATTATGCCAAAAATAAATCATGGTTACGAATCAAATTTCTTTTTCATTTAATACCGTGATGAAAACCGAGCCTACATTAATTCAGACGACTTAACCGTACCGTTATTTGCAGTTGGTGAATTAAATTCAAATTTAAAAACATAACGCGTCTGGAAATTTCTTAAAACCCTAGGGGTCGGCAAGGCTCGTCAACATATCAATCCTAATGACTTCAATATTGACTTGCTCAATCTACATTTCTCTGTCTCGTCCAATATTGATAGGACTACTAAGGCAAGCACAATTTATTATCTTTCTTCTCTGCCTACCCCTAGTTACTCACAATTTGTCTTTAATCACTTCACCGATAGTGATGTTAGGAAGAGCATAATGTCTATCACATCCAACGCGGTTGGTAGTGACTGTGTCAGCCGTTATATGATCCTTTCCTATCCTCGATTTAATCCTTCCTATCATATCTCACATCCTAAATCACTCCTGTTCCAGTGGTATTTTCCCGTCAATCTGGAAGGATGCCCAAATTACTCCTATTCCGAAAACTTCTCACCCGTCATCCTTTTCTGATTATCGTCCCATTTCATTCTACCATTCCTCTCCAAAGTCCTCGAACGTCTTGTCTACAACCAAATGAACTCATTCCTATCTTTAAATAATCTACTTAATCCTTTTCAATCCGGTTTCCGTTCGGGCCATAGCACAGTCACATCCTTGGTCAATATTACGGATGACATCAGGGCTGGCATGGAAGGCGGCGAACTTACCATTCTCGCTCTTCTTGATTTCAACAATGCCTTCAACACAGTAGATTACGATATTCTACTTGGTCGCCTTTGCTCTCTTAACATATCTCCTACGGTGATTGATTGGTTTCGCAGTTACCTGTGTGGCCGTCGACAGCGTATATGCATCGAGAACTCACTTTCTTCTTGGTGTGATACATCTGCTGGCGTGCCCCAGGGTGGCGTATTGTCTCCTTTACTCTTCGCAATTTTTATA
Organism: Euclidia mi; assembly: GCA_944739405.2. Classification (NCBI taxonomy): domain Eukaryota; kingdom Metazoa; phylum Arthropoda; class Insecta; order Lepidoptera; family Erebidae; genus Euclidia; species Euclidia mi. The sequence continues at coordinate 40,947,829 of OX123183.2, read as the reverse complement.
AATTCTATCTCAAACAACCTTCGCTCCTCATACCACCTTTATGCAGATGATCTCCAAATATATACGTGGTCTTCATTAGCATGTATATAGCAAGCTTTAGCTATTATTAACCGTGATCTGGCACTGATCAACAGTTGGAGCAATTCCTTTGGACTCAAAGTAAACCCCATGAAAACCCAAGTCACTGTTATTGGTAGTTCCAGAATGAAATCTAAAATTGACTGTCTTTACTGCCTCCAGTTATTTTTGATGGCACTACTATTCCGATACAGGATAAAGTTAAAAACTTAGGTCTCACTATAGAGTCCACTCTGTCTTGGGATCCGCAGATCCAAGAAGTGAGTCGTAAAGTGTTTGCCTCAGCAGGTTCACTAAGAAGATTAAGGAACTTTCTTCCCACTACCACCAAAATTGCGCTAGCAAAATCTCTTTTGCTGCCCATTATTGATTATGCAGACGTCAGCTATCTAGATCTCGCCGAAAACCAGCTAGATAAACTTGAGCGACTTCAAAATTTCTGCATACGATTCATATTTGGATTACGCAAGTACGATCATGTTTCACAATTTCGAGCCCAACTCAAGTGGTTAACCCTTCAACACCCTCCTATCTTAAAGGACGATTCGAGTTCCTTCATGATACACATAACCGATATTTAAGGTCATCAGAAAATTTACGACTGTAAATGCCGGCACATTCCACTGCGTTCTATGATAAATTCTTTTCTGTAACGGCTGTTCGCTTATGGAATGCATTACCTCTAAACATAAGGCAGGCACAGACGGTTACTTCATTCAAAGCTACTTGTCCGTTTAATTTATTTCCTATTCTAAAAATATACAGGGGCTTTATAAACCAAAATAAGTTGCAGAAGAATGTAAATAAGGAATATTATAACAAAAGGAAATTCGTCTCATTTTGGCAAATTGATAGAAGTCAATTGAGGAAAACAGAATATTATGATGGCCAACGAGCAAGATATTAAAACCATTAATCATACTTGACTTCAAATAGCCGTTTGCTATGATGATAAAGCCTTATTAGGTAACAAATTAAGTTCATTTTTGTACTTTGTTGATAGGAAAGTAATGGACTGGTGAAATGGAAAATGCTTATTAGTTCCGAAGGCGCAGACACTGGTGTATGATATAAAAAAAATATTTAGCTTTGATTTACTCATCCTCATTTGGCTTCTGACTATATTCACGATTTCCAACATTTTGGATATATTGCTCAATTCTGCCATTTTGTTGATTTGAAAGGTTTACTCTTATTGTGTTAATTATCTTAATTACTAGACGTCGCCAGCGGCTTCGCCCGCTACAATCATACATATAAACCTTCCTCTTGAATCATTCTATCTATTCAAAAAACAGCATTAAAATCCGTTGCGTAGTTTTTAAGATTTAAGCGTACATTGGGACAGACTGACAGAAGACAGACTTTGTTTTATACTATGTAGTGATATCCAATTCTTCAATTATACATTCCATTACACTTAGTTTATAATATATTTTAAAGTAAAATCTTTTTTAATTTGCCAATTACTTCATTTAACTCCAATATAATCATTTTATATTATCTGGGGGAGTTGACAAGGAATATAAGTAATACACAGCCAAATTGGTACATAATCGTTAAAATGTATCGGACAAAAGGTCCTATAAAATTGACATTGACAATTGTTATTCCAATATAATAACATCTTGCTTCTCCTTTTATATAATACGCCCTACGAACATTGTAAAAAAGTATCTTAAGAATAATAGAAAGCCTTTTCGGTATATCCTAAGGCAAAGAAAATATGATTACTGCGTAAAAACTGAGGTTTAACTTTCGACAAAATAATATCTTATTTTTGCAAGCTCTAAAGGTTTTTGTAGGATAACGAACGTCAATCAAGTCTTACTGAGAATAAAAATCATGATTACTTTTCCGACAAACAACGTAATGTTCTCTCAAACACTACTCTTTTAAATGTTTGGACCGACGACGTATAAAGTTTTGATGTTGGTTGCAAACGTTCTAACCACATCGGGCAAATTACCTAATCAGGAGATGGAGATAGTTCACAGACATGCCAGTGTTCTTAAGCATTAAAGAAAGGCAGAGAAAACCTATTGAAGTCACTAGTAAAAATAAATGAGGAAATTTGGACCGGTTGGAGACTCAGGCCTTGCGATTACAGACAGCACGAGATTTCACGGAGTGGTATAATGCGCCACGACAGACCTAACGACTTAACGGCGTGTAAACACGCAAGTGTAGGGGAAGCCGGGTATGGTTGTCACACGGGTTGCGTATCACAGCAGCCAAAACAGAAAACCGAATGGTCGCATAAGCCTATTAAACAATGTCGGAACGGAGTGACGTGAGGTATGGAGGGAGGTGTAATTGCTCACTTGCTCCTAGCATGCCGTTTAATAGACTTTTTCGACCAAACAGTTTTCTGTTATGGCTTTGGCAGCCAACCCATGTGACAACGATACTTGTAGTGGATGCGTACTCGTAACTTTCGTTATAATCGTCGAGCAGCCGCATGTATTATAAATCAGCATTCAACTTTGGGACATCAACATTGCTTAAACGACGCATGGAAGCATATCACGAACTGCTGCGCTGTTCACGTACAGTATATGTACATTCATCATCAGTAACGTCCTAGCTTTATACCGGTTGCATCCAAGACGTACACATTGAAGCCCAGGTCAGTTTACTTATAGTATAACCAAATATGACAGAATATCAGTTTTCCGCAGATTGACTGCCGTCTGTACTGCGCCGCTCCCGTGGCTCATAGCGTGACGTTATATAGCCTATAGCTATCCTCGATAAATGGGCTATCTAAAACTGAAAGATTTTTTAAAATCGGACTAGTAGTTCCTGAGATTAGCGCGTTCAGCCAAACAAACAAACAAACTCTTCAGCTTTACCATATTAGTATAAGATTAGATTTGACACGCCGCCGTGTCACGGTTGCGTTTATGATCATGTGCTTATGAATATTACTGATTTTTATACGTAATACTAGATTTTATTTGATTCCGTAAAAGGTTATTATGACCTTTTGACGCTAAAGCCTGGCTCAATATTTTGTAATAGTCAGGTATATTTCGGATCGGATAAGTTATGAAAGAATTAATCCAGTTCCAATTCATATGCTACTATAATAAATGAAATGTTTACATAAACACATGAATTCATAGTTATTTGAAAAATTTTTTTTAGAATAGTTAGTTGTTTAATCTTAATTATATTGAAAATAGTTGATGCCAGCAGTTACGCTTGCACATTTTATTTTACCTTTATTAAACAATCCTGAGCGATTAATGGGCAATCAACCCTCCATACCTCTGCGGTCCCCAAGAAACATACATGCCAAATTTAAGTTTCTTGCGCCCTATAGTTTTAGCTGTGCGTTATCTGTCAGTCAGTAATGCAAGAATTTTATACATACAGATAGTGAAATCATTCATTTATCCCAGGTTCTACGAAATACGCTGCTATAAATAAATTATAGTCAGACATTTAAGATTTTAATGTCAAATCAAATAAAATGTCTTTCTAGAATTCATTTATCATCTGTAATGTATTTTTTCGTCCGACAGTCTAGATTAATTATGTCTTGAATTCGTCACACTAAACAAGTAATTTATAAGGAAATGTTGATGAAATATTATTTTAATTATATTGCGGAGATATCTTTAAGCCATTTCTATGCCTTTTTTCTTCGGGCTGTGTAGTAGCCAATATTATATACCGGTATATAATAACAACTGAAGGTTGTTTCTTGTATTACCAGTTGCAATTATCTTTAAATTATATTTTCTTTATCATTATCATTATTTATTTAAACTCTCCTACTGCTGGGCACGGGGCTCTACTCAATATAAGAAGGGTAAGGCCATAGTTCACCACGCTGGCAAGTGCGGGTAGGCAGACTTTACATGCCTTTCGAGAACATTAAGGAGAACTCTCAGACATGCAGGTTTTGTCACGAATTCACGATGTTTTTCTTCACTGTTTGGCAAGTGATTATCAACAATTAATACGCGCATAACTGCGAAAAGTCAATGGTGCGCCTCATGGATTCAAACCCGAGATCCTCTGCGTAGCAGTCAGTCAGTCTCTCCACTAGGCTTTTGCATCTTAGTAACATGTTGCGGAAAAACGCTTTCGATAATATGTCTGTTGATCGGTATGCTTGTCTTTAAGTTTTTGCGTAGTAATCTCTGTAACAGCTCAACGGAATTTAATGGAATTTTAGCTTTAAAATTGAATAGTTTGCGGACTGTTATGTAGTCCACCAACCATTCAATCCTATGTTCTACCTTTAAAATTACACATAATTATCATATGCCTCCATGCACTTCCATTTATAAAAGAGTCTAAAAGTATATAGTTTATAATTAATGTAATGTGTACAGTGTATAATGTAAACTATCGTCTCTAGGACTATTCTAAAATGTTTGCTTCTGAAGCTTTTAAATATTAGGTTCTACGCTATTTTTCCAAGAAAAGATAATGGATAAACATATATATGTTTATCTATTATCTAGTACCCATAGTACAAGATCTGCTTAGTTGGGGACTAGATGGTGATGTGTGTATGTGGTAGAATATTATAAAAAAAAGAATATTTAAAGTATTTTGTAATTTTATACCATACTATAGAGACACAGATATCCCCGGCCACATAAACTATTTAATCCGAACAAATACCAGTGAAATAATTGCCTTCATGTATTCTAGGGCGGCAGCCGTCAGATTTTGCACATGCATGCAATCAGTGTACAAAGAGCATTTGTCAACGTAAATCCAAATGTGACGTCATTTTTTACGCTCCGTTGACAAAACCTTTTAACACTCCTCAGTCGTGTGATCTATTGCTTGTGTAAAGGTACTTTTTCACTACATAAATAGGTATAATTTTCCTATAGATTTATGGGTAACTTCATTATAAAAATACTGTATGAATGTCACAAATATTTACGGCATATCGCCATCCCTTTGGGTTGTGGAGATCAGACGCTCTGCTGAAAAGCTAATATTCTATCAAATTTGTATAGACTAGAAACCGGATCCGGCCTGCAAGACTCTACTCGAACGGGATAACGTAAGTTCTATGCAATGAATGGGAGAAATTACAGTTCTCATGTTCGATAAACTTACTAAGCCTTTTCGTAGGAGATTGAAATACGAGTAGTCGTCGTCAACCATGTAGCCCTCTACACACTGTCGACTTATTTGAAGACTAATCGAAGATAACACGCGTTATATCACTTACTTGGTATTTAGTTGTTTTAATACAGTGTATACTATGTGGCATACGGTAATAAGATGCAACAAGAACACAAAAGGGTTAATGACTGCAGGCCTGGTTAAGTGCTGTTACTCTTTGAACAAAACTCAACGGCACACTTTTTCCAGATAGTGTTATTCCAACCTACAAGACTTACTACAACGAGTCAGTCTATTTCTACAATAACCAAGATTTATTTTAAAGTTTTAACAAAGTATGAAATAGATTTGACGTTTAACAAGACTGAATCTGTTTTTGTATTTAATATAAATAACAGTTGCAACTCAAACTCCGCGCCAAAATGGAAAACAGTTGTGCCAATCTAACAACAACAAAAAAAATATTTTTTTTTAATTTGGAGCCGTAATAAACAAATAATCCATTCCCGATACTTGTTTGACTGAATGTAGGCAGAAATGTATGTAATCATTGATTAACATTTCGCTATTTTTCTTGGACTGGAAAATATACTAGGAATTTATAACTAAGTAAAGATATGAATTTAATTTTTTTGTGTTAAAATACATACTCACATGTTTTACACTCACGTATGACATTACTTTAGTTATAATAGATTCTTTGCTTTTACAGCCTTCAATACAGCTCACTAATGGACAGCCAAAATGCAGAGATAATCAAAACTAACCAAATCTCGTTGGTTCAGAAATAAGATTACCTTTCTGCATATTTATGACTAGAGGGCGCCAGCAGCTACGCCTGCATTTTTTGAAATTTACCCGTTTTGGCGGCTCCCGTGGGAATTTCGGGAAATCCCTTCTTAGTGCACCCCTACGGGCCCCAAGGAACATACAGGCCAAATTTCAGCTTCCTGCGCCCAATAGTTTCGGCTGTAGCGTGTCTGTCAGTCAGTCAGTAACGCAAGGATTTTATATATTAAGATAAATACAACTTATTGCAAATAACCTTTATATGAAATAGCAGGCTTCAATTTAGCACTTTTATAGTATGTTACAATTCATGCTTCTTAAATTTTAACACGTTCCATGGAGGTAAGTACGTCAATAAAAAGTTACGCAAGCCAGTGAAAAGGGGAATCTGGGTACGCTGTATCATAAGTATTTAGTAACATAAAAAGCCCAGTAAAGATTTCAAAGGCAAAGTTAGTACGCCACCTATCTACCTACCGGAAAAGTTCACCACACTCAATAACCATCTGAATATAAAGTGGGTCGTCTGAATTGATTGAAAAAAAAATTCATAGCAACATACGCCGCGGGCAATAATAATATGTACCAAAGTTATGGAACAACTATCGCTACTGATTTGTAGGGGAATAAATAAAAGATTGAAATCCTTGAGTGATTGCTTTTGTGCCGTTGTTTTCTATAACAAAATATTAGTTTGCAAATTTCAAATCGCACTTCGAATTGCAACTTTAAGATTTTTCTGTTATAAAACACTTTCAAAGTATATTTTCTCCGGCGGGCGAGTTGTAATTGACACCATACATAAATAACTTTAGCATAATGCGCGATACTGCGTTTCACCCGATGATCACGAAAACTTGAACAGAAAGGTTATGTCTGCACCCGCCAGGAAAATGCAATTATTTAAAAAAAATCAGACCAATTCAGATTATGTCCTGTCTGCTGGAAACAAAATAATATAATATGTACTTTGCAATCCTTGGACGTCTACGCATATCCGAGCTGGACATCCCATAACGATTCTTTTGGCAGACGGTATGGTTTATAATAATTATATATCTACAATTGCGATGTACGGCACTTTTAAGCTGCTGAAATAATAGCTCACTAATGTATGCATGCATTCTGCGCAACAAACACAAAACGATAAAGAAAAAGAATGGGGTAGGCACATGTCCAGCAGTGGACGTTTTTGGCTGATATGATGAGGGATGATAGGATTGCCAATCGACTAAGCACCAGGGATGCTGAAGACCAAGTGAAGTGGTACAGCCGGAACGCGGCCCCCGGGTTCCAAGGCGAATGTTTTAGATCGCAACTGACAGCGCTAGGAGGATGATGACAAAGCATTATTGTAGTCACAGAATGTTGCTGTATACAGTATTGCATGACTTGATCGTATTTATACAAGTTTCTCACAGAACTTAAACATAAAGTATCTTAAATCTAGTTACTCGTTACCAGCGGCTTTAGCCTAAAATTCGTATAGCTTTTTTATTTTTTTATCTCATCGTGATGGCCTAGTTCTCTTTTCGGCATGAAACTTGATATCTAGTTGTCGGTATATCTAGACGGTAACGATTTAGAAGACCACAGTAACTATTCTCATGGTTGATTAATACTTATATCTCACTAGTACATAGTGAAGCAGCTCAAAAGCCCTCTGATTCGACACTTGACCTAACGAGAGCGCGACGGTAGTGTGAAATACAAGTCTCGTTTTCACTCGAATTATAATTAAAGCAGCTTTGAGTTACTGGCGTCATGTTATAAGTAAATTCTCAAAGGCATTGTCAGCGGTTCCCTCAAAATTTGCGTTTAAAATCAAGGTATGCAATAGAAATTTCATTAAAGTTTATTTACAGTCAACTACAAAATTCGCTCACACCTCAAAATTTCTGCTAAGACTTTTATGAATTAAAACTCATTATTAGTATGAATTAAAACTCCTCATTAAATTGTTAATTATCGTTTGCTTATCGTTGAAGGAAAACATCGTGAGAAAAACTGCATGTCAGACATGTTTACAGTGTACAGTTCTCCATAATGTTCTCGAAAGACATGTGAAGTCTGTCAACCCGCACTTGGCCAGCGTGGTGGACTATGGTCTTACCCTTCTCATAGTGAGAACAGGCCCATGACCAGCAGTGGGACAGTATAAAGGGCTGATGATGATCTTGAATACTCCTCGAATCATTAATTAAAATAATGTTTGAGGTAGGTTTTTTTGGTTTGAAGATCCTATAAAATATTGATCGTATAACATATCATTATTAGCTGGGACGATTTTCGACCACGATATACCATCCAAATTTACGTAAATAAATAATAATGGACTTAGATTTTAAATAATCCGGCATATATATTCCCTTAACTTGAGACAAATATCCTAAAACGGCTTACAGTCCCAGTTAGGAGAAGCTATCACTTTTGTATATATATAGAACTTCTTAAAACGAGAAACCAAAATTAGGCTAAATGCGTTGTGATGAATTGAACACTTTGACATACATTTAAATCTTTGCATCTAATTAAATTCCTATTCAAAAAATGAAAATAACCGAAGAAATGCTTTATAAATCACTTTATTACAGGTATTCTATTCTTAGAAAACTTAAAGCTTACGCTGAAGGTTTTCAAATACAGTGACATTATTGAAATAAAGTGCCTATTGACGTTGAACGACAGGATATTAAGCCTTTAACATTTTAACTAAGGGATTATTATACACGAATCCCAATGGCCCATAAAGTCCCAATTAACTTCGCCTATTTTATTTTACAGGACTCGTTCGCATAAATTCAAATTTTGTTAGTTACAATCTTTGTTTACAAAGTAAATTAGGTATGCTGTCAACTTACTGCTAATTTGAAAAGTTTCTTTGAACATAACATAACATAACTTCACACCTTTTATCCCCGAAGGGGTAGGCAGAGGTGTATTACACACCCACTCTTCGCCAGTTAGCTTATTTCCATCTACCCACATTGTAAAGCGAGCGATAATTAACATTTTTTTAATACACACATAACTTCGAAAAGTCAGAGGTGTGAGCCCAGGGTACCTGGGGAACGAACCCGAGACCATCGTCTCGGCAGTCCGTTGCGTACGGCTATCGCCGCTTGTTTCTTTAAAGTTGTTGAATTTATGTAGGTATTTCTGTTTACAGTGCTACGAAGGTCAGGCATAATATTTTCAGCTATAATAATTTATGAGTTAACCTTGACCACACGGGTATACAAAGGAAGCGACGTGCCATATACGCTTTGTGACAACCGCATGTGCAGAATTAGAGCGTGAGTACACTTAACTAGAGGCCGTAATGCAACACTTTGAATGCGGCTGGCCGCAGTATATGTGGTCAAACACAACGGCACGCCCTGTGCGGTAAATTGCCTAGGACCTATTGCGGTCCATGGGAGCCTAAACGTAGTAGCGGCTAGCCACAATGCGCCGCGCCGCATGCGGCTGGCCGCGGTATATGTATGTCGTCAACCACAACAGTACGTGCTGTGCGGTGAATTGCCTAGGACCTATTGTGGTCCACCGGAGCCTAAACGCAGTAGCGTCTAGCCACAATGCGCCGCGCCGCCTGCGGCTGGATACACTAAATAAGAAGGCCACAAGACAGTGTGTCAAATGCAGCTGCCCGCACTTCGACATTTATATGAAAATACACGATATTTTCATATAAACGTTGAAGTTATTTTCATATACAACATAGTTTACTTTTTTAAAAGCAGTCGTACTAAGTTTTTATAATTATGTTTTCAAATTAGTTCGTTACTATATAGCCTTCGCAGACGTCATAAAAATCCATTGGCATAGTATTGCTGTACAAAGAAATGTTGAATGTTGATAATGGTAATTGTGAAACTTAATAGCTTTAAATGTTCATATTGTTCATTAACATTTAAATTTTGACTACTTTCTTTTAAAGTTTTATTCTTCAGACCAGTCTTAGAGTAATTGCTAGTATATTTATGTCAATAGTGTAATGGGTGGGATTCAAGCCCGTGACATCTAGATATTTCAATTGATACCTAGACGTTAAGTCAGTCAGTTTCTTATTTTAAATAGGTACGGTCAGAGAAGAAAGTGGTTTACCACTTTTGACAGAACTCAGTATCACCAAAGAGCTCAGTGTAAATCTGTATTCAGTGGTAGGTATCACCGGCATAACGCTAAGGTTAAAACTGTCAGAATAAAGTTTCAAAGGAAATTCCTCCTAGTTGTTCAATGACGTGCAAAATAATTGAAATCGTAGAGTGGTAGACCATTGGACTGACTGTACATTGCCATTCTAAAAATCATTTGGAAGTATAACGAATTCGTTATTATTAAACAAAATTTCGATAGATTTGATAGATTTTTCGTTTCGTACTTTAGTCCGTCACTACTAGGTACTTAAATAAGAATTTAAAATTACTTTTATTTCTGCCATACGACTGACAGATAATAGCCAGTTCATTTAAGAAATCCTCTGAATGTTAATCCAGTCGCAGTCTTCGTCAACGGTTAATACCCTAAAACTCATTAATCATTGTCTGACAGAATGTGTTCTTTAATAGAACTGAGTTTTGCTAATAATGGAGCCGCCGTAATGCCCACAGGTGAAATAATTTAATCCAAAATGTAATAAAACTATAACTTCCGTAAAACGATTCTATTTAACTTATGAAAAGATTCTAATAGGATCATCTATATATATTAAATTATTGCGTTACTGACTGGCGGATAACTATTGGGCGTAAGAAGCTGAAATTTGGCACGTGTTTTCCTTGGAAACCGTAGAGGTGCCCTAAGAAGAGACCTCCCGACATCCTCCTCCCGACATCCTTACGAGATCGGTGAAATATGGTTGAATAAAATAAAATGTGTAGGTGTACCTGCGGGTATCCTCTAATGTTTTATAATATTTGTGCCAGCCTACATTCATTATTAAAGCGTTATTTCAGTCATCTCATACAAGCCATTCGTTATATTTAGGGAAGATTTTTTAAAGTATTACGCAGCGAACGAGGTAGGCAATTACCGCCGCCCATGGACACAAGCAAAACCACAGGAGTCACAAGTGCGTTGCTGCCCCTTGGGTTGGGAAAAGGGATAAGAGTAGGATTGGGATGAGGGAGAAGGAATAGGGGCCATCCCCTATTCCTTCTCGCTCAACCCAAGGCTTCCCTCTCTCCTCACTCTCACTCACCGAACGAAACGCTGCGTTTCGTTCGGTGAGAGAGAGTTTAGGTATTGTAACTTTACGTCGATTTTCTGTGATGTGGTAGTTCTTCCCCGGTCTATACGACCCACTCATGCTGAAATCAGCAAGACTCTACTACGTGCAAGTAAACGTGTGTGTATGACGGCTACGCTAATTTGTAAGTGACAAATAGAGTAAATCGACCTTTCGCATTCACCGTCATGTTGTAATGGTTTGAAAAATTGATTTTGACGAAAATACTCATTTGCGAAAAATACATTTTATTATTAATATAAAATAAAATAACTGCCTCGTTGGTCTCGCGGCATAAATGTGCGCGTGGGATTAGGAGGTCTCGGGTTCGATTCCCGGGTCGGGCAAAGTGTTATTGGGTTTTCCCGTTAGGAAATTCTCAGTAGCAGCACGGAGTCTGGTAATGTGCCCGGTACGGCAATAGGCTCGCCCCCTATTACGTGGGACCTAAAAATTCATGGCGAAATGTGGGTGTAATATTACACCTCTGCCTACCCCTTCGGGGATACAGGCGTGAGTCTATAAAATTATAGTTTAAAAAACACTAGAAAACACGCTTTTTAAATGCACCTAAAACAAAAAATCAATTATGGATGGTTCAAGTTGTCTCTATTTCTGGGCTGAAGTGTAAACTATGTGCTTTTAATTATAATATTTGATTGTAAAAGCGTGGGGCGCTGGAACAGGAAAGACTTGATTGTTAACATAATATACTAATTCTAACTTCCTGGCGGAAGCTGCATGAGGTTGCACAAGAGCATAACATTTATGCCGCTAACGGATTTCCAAAGGGAAACCTCGTCCACATCTACGAACAAGAACAAGAATATCTCGTCCACGAACAAGAAGTACGTACTCACAAGTGCAAACACGATTATGATACGATATGCCATCATGGAATGCCAGTGCCTATCTTCCGGCTTCATCATCAGACCTTGAAACCTAGTCGTGGTCAAAGTTCATTACAAGACTTTTCCATGAAATCCAAAACAGCTATGATACTATTTTCCATCATGAAGTTCCAGTTCATATATTCCGGCTCCATCATCAGATCAGTTCGACAGTACCATATTATTGTATTGTCATTAGAACTACATACAGCTGCCAATTTTCAGTACGCTACGACCCTTAGAATATGGTTAAATTATTTAGTTAGCTTAGATTCCATTACATAGTTACATACATGTCGACCTAATAAAAGCCTGTTCAAAATGTTGCCATATTGGCTAAATTTGTAGTTTTAAGGCAAAGACTGACATAATATACACGTTGTATAAGGCTTGCATGCATATAATTATGTCATGGACATAATATCTACTAAAGAAAGTCTGTAAAAGAATATTGGAAATCCAGGGCAAGACAATGATGCAATGATGATGGGTGACTTGAAAAACGTGGTACCTAGGAGTTTATTCAAAATAAACGGCGAGTAATTACAGCTCTTTAAACAAGTAAATATATTAAGCCACCAAACATGCTATTGTAACATATTTCAAAAAATAATAATGAATGGTCTGTTAATCAAAAGAAACATTCAATTAAATTGAAACAACATTAAAATCTAGCTCAAGCAATTTAAACACTTTGTAACTGCCAACCTTTACTGAGAAACACCTAATATAACAGACTAAGTAAATCTATGCTTACATCACAGTCTTAGCAACTAAGATTTTGAGACCTTAATACCATTAAAATTGCCTACGTTTCCTTGTTAATGCAAACTCTAACACAGGAACTATACCTTTTCAAAGAATATTCACAACAAAGCTAAAATGAACCGTTGCTCTTCAGAATTAACGTTGAATTTCCAATGATAAATAAATTATGTTCAATTAGTACCCGCACTATAATATTTATGTATAGAAAGACTTTAATTTGCAGTGACAGGCTCAAAGCCGATATCCTGTGAAGTTGGTTGGTTCTTGTTTGTACTTTACAATGTACTTGAGGTTTGAACAACAGTAGCAGGCGTCTCTCTCTATTCATTAATAAATTTGACTCGATTACATTTTGAGTTCAAAGTTGCTAAGTTGAACGTTGAAGTTAGACACGGTTTATTAAAAAAAAATTCAGCGTAATGGATCTTCCCCAAGTGGGATCTCCACCTTGTCGTGGTGGGGTGGTCCGTAACCGTGGGTTTCAGGTACACCCACGGTGAAACTAAGCGGGATCCCGGGAGGAGACGCTCCACGTGGGCTTGGGTGAGGCCTGCGTAGGATGCGTCCCAAGGTGCGGGTGCGGGGGCCAGTTCTGTCTGTCCCTCGCAGTCGGTTGCGGTCGAGGGAGGAGAGGCGTGTCGGTGTTGCGTTGCCGCGCACCCTATCGCCCGCAACCAAATAGGGGCGCACCATTGCTGTGTCGTGGTGGGGTCATCCGCCGCCACAGGGTTTTTGTTCGGGCCCCGCCTGGCGGGCCAATACCCGTTGGAGGGTTGCGAGGAATGCTTGGGTGATACCCGACCCTCCGACACATGGGTACATGAGGAACACGGGTTGGTTTTTAGTAAGTAAAAGTCTGATTCCTCCTTTCAAAGGAGAGGCTTAGTCCAGCAGTGGACTGTTAAAGGCTGATGATGAAGAGTCTGACAGTCCCCTTCGGCCCTCCCCCAGGACGGAGGGACTCCATGAGGATTTTCCAAACCGACACCAAAAAATAAGCGTAATGGATCTTTTGATTGAAGTTTTCGTTTCTTCATTAAATTGTTGTCTTGTAATTAATTTATTTTCCCTTAATGTAAATATGCGGTTCAAAGAATAGGCTAGTGGACAAAAAAAAAAATTATAAGTCCGTCCTTTAGATTATTCAAAATTAAGCGATACGTATTTTTTTATTTGTAAATTAAACCAAAAATGATCAAGACATAGCTCATTAAAGTTACGTATAACGTCACGCCGTGCTGCATTTTATCGCACAATATGACGTCACAGGTAACTTTAATGGGCTATATCTTTGTTATTTTTTATTTAATCAAAAAAAGAAAAAAATACGTGTCAAATATTTTTTTATAATCTAAAATACGGACTAAATAAAATGTAATTATTTTGACCCTGGAAACTACCCTATTATACATGAGACATAAATATGTGTAAAAAAGTGCGGTGTCTGTGGATTGGAGATAAAAACTTATTTATAGCTACTAAATATGACAAAAGACTAGCTTTTAGAATAGATATGTATTGGACTGGTATAAAAATTTAAATTTTCGTGGTGATATAAACTGATTTTAAATTGTCTTTCGGGATACAATCCACGTACCTTCGGAACAGATCGATCCGTGAACAAGCGCTTGCAACAGTGCCAAAATATGGATTACTCCAAACAAATGTACGTGGTATAGGTATATCGAAAGACTAAAATAATATCAAAATTGATTAGATTGGTTTCCTCAAATTCCATAAAAATATTGCCATAAATGTTAAATATTCCTAAGGTTCTAAAATATTGGTGCAAGTTTTAAAACGTCAGGCAAAATGATTATTTCAACGTAATAACGCCTGGTCTTGCGTCAGTAAATTTGAACATACTCCAAAATCAATTCCTAATAAGTATGAATTATTAGGAATTAATTTTGGATTTTACGGCCCTCATAATATATTAGAGTAAAAACTATCGTATCATAATTAGAGTAACTATAAACGGTTATACATAATAATTTGGTCGGAGTAGCCCAACTAGTTTCGGACCATACGGAGGTCGTTAATCATGAGCAGCGCGACCGTCCGCGTCGGCGCCGGGCTGTGGCCGGGCGCTCCACTGGAGCGGGCCCACCGCGCAGCTTGTCGTTGCGAGCGTGTAGATGACGTATTCACTGGCGCCGGCGATGAAGTTGGTTGCGTTGCCGGCGTGTCCGGTGTGCCTGTGTGACCGTCATTTTGCACCGTGTTTCGCTGTGTATACTCAAAAGAAGGAGAACAGGCTCTTTGTTGCAGAAAGAGAGGTCCTCCGAAAGATCTTGGGCCCTGTGCAGAGACCTGACAGGAGCTGGCGCATTCGCAAAATTGCCGAAATCACGACACTCGTAGCCATCCCAAAAGTCATTGGGGAAATAAAGGCTCACAGCTTCTGATGTCAAAGTCAAAGCATTCATTTGTAAGTAGAGCTACAGAATTGGTACAAATATACAGAACGCTCGGTCACGTCGAGAGAATGGGAGAGGAACGTGGTGTCAAGAGAGTTTGCATTAATAGGACGTCGTCCGGTCGGTCACCCAAGATACCGCTGGAAAGTCGTTGTAGAGCAAGTTCTGAGGGAGCTTCAAGCTGGTGATTGGCGAGGAGTGGCATAAATATCGGGTGTCGTGGCGTTCTCTCGCATTGGAGGCCAAAGCACATTTTGGGTCGATGAGCCATTAGAGTAAGTATATAATAATATTATGCATACCATAACCATTAGCAATAGTCGTTTCGCTCGGCGACATATTAAGTATTATATGTTTATAGATTAATGCGAAATGTGTTTCTGCCCATAATACTTTTCTAGAACATTTGTACATGCTCTTAAGTAAAGTTATAAAACTATACTGTTTTCCCTTATGATAGTTTCAAAAACATAATTTGCATTTTACACTTTGAATGAACCCGGCGTGATTGACGTGAAAAAAAATACGCTGGATCATAGCTACCCAGATTTAAATTACATATTTTCGCGAAATCAAAGATGTCACCTTATTTTTTGTAAACTGTTTGTTATCAAAAGGTTCTTTGCGCATGTAGTTAAATTAAAACAATGCCATTATATTAAATAAATCAAACTTTTATTAGCTTCTAAAGTATCATGCAAAATCAACGTTGAAATTTAATATTCTTACTCTAATACTCTAATTATATTTTTAACACTTTTTATGAACTATTCTTACTGGTATCTTCTTCTTCTTCTTCTATCTTTTCCATTGCTAGTTAATTATGTCAACGTCAATGGTTCGTCGCTGCTCGGCCAATCCGAGCGATCCTTTCATGAATCCCAAAACGCCTCGCTATTGGCCGCCCTGCTCAACGGTGACGAAGAACATACTAGAAGATTCGAGACGCTCGGAACTCGTGTCCGTCGTATACCGCAGTCCGCACCGCCATATATAATTAATACCGCTTATACCAAAACCTAACAAAACCGCTCGCGAATGAAGCTACTAGTGAAGTGTAGTGATTCAAGCAGCTTCAGGATCGGAAATCCGAAGACACCAGGCGGCCGCCATTTGCAAAGAAAAAGACTGCCGTGCAAGGTACGAGGCTCCTTTCCACATCACCTTTTCACTTCCTCATTTCCTAGTCGATAAGAACCGAAATCCTACAGTCCACAATATTAATAGTTTTCCCAAATCGACTAGGAACATTCGGTTCGCCGAAACACTTACAAATAAGAGGAAATAACAATCTCAGGTCATAGATGACAGATTAAAGAAACTTACAATGTTACAAAAGATAAAAAAACAGTCTTCTACATCTTCACTGATAATCATAGAAGTACTGCAATTATGATTGCTATACGGAATGATATGATCTAGGCTTTTTCTTTGGAAAACTGCTGGCGTAATCAATTTTGCAAAGATAAGAGATTTTATGATGAATCTGAGTCGATATCGCTAGGGTCTTTTTCACTTTCACTGTTGTTACTTCGTTCAAATAAGCGATCTTCATTGCCGACGTCCGATGCAGCGTCGATGTTCTCTTCGTCGGACTCGGATTCATCCAGTACGGACAAAATTCGGTCTGGGTGGTTTGTCAATGACATTTTCATCGAATAACCATAAAAACCAAATAAATTAACAGAAATTGACTAAAACACGAAATTAACTAAAATAAGTATGCCACAAAAATACCACGCCAGCGATGACGCTGGGACATATTTACCCGCTTTCATTTGACGCACGTGTATCTCGCTGCGCAGCCGGCGTCACATCGGCTGAACCAGCGGATCGGTGAGGAGGAAGCCGTACCTCTAGCTACACAAACGCTTAAAACTTCGGATAAGCGCATAAGAAAAATATGGCCGTTTTAAAAATCGCTGGGTCACTATGACCCAGCGTCAATCACGACAGGTTAAAAAATAAAATAGCACCAAAGTTGATTATGGAAAGCTTTATTTAAAATGTCTGGCTTTTAAATTATGACCATCTGAAATCAACGCAAGCACGGTTGTAATTTTGCTGTAAATAAATACATTGTTTTAGTGTGAAAAAAAGTATCACTCTCAGATATTCGAATATCAGTTTGTCTGGTTATTAATAGCAATGAATGATTTGAAGTACTAACTTTAAAGCATTCATTGCTATTATAAAGATTAATTGTACAGAAATTTATTTGTATTTGGCTTTTTTATATTGTTTGTCTAATTGTTCCGGCTAGTTTGCGAAACATCTTGACAGATTTTGGCGGGGCTGGCTTTCATTGGCAGATAGTAACATAAGTTACTTTTATTTAAAAAACGCGTAAGTGTTTCGTGTAAATTAAAATCATGAAAAACTTAGTAAAAATCAATTTAATGAAAGAAACCTGCCCTTTCAACAAACGTCTTAGAATCAAATCATCTACTAAGGCCAGAGAAACATCGAGTTACAACTGAAAGGTTCAGTAAAATATTAAGAATTCATTACCCACACAAAATAAAAGTAGCTTTTACTTTTATTCGTAAGGAAATAAACGGTATTCATGTTAGGCCTACATTTGTCTAGACATTTACGTATATTCGTTAATGAAAAGTTGAGTACAAAAAATAAGCTAATTTGTTTCATATGTTTGCTTGGCTATATAATAATTGAGTATATTGGTCTTTTAAAAAATAGAGTATGCAATTTACGTTATAACTCTGTTTAATACAAAGACAGAGCCGTTGATTGCAAATGCAATTGGTCTGGATGAATAGGAATTGGCAGAGATAAGGCTCTTCCATCTAGATTAACAACTGGTCATTCATATTTTTTAAAACGACGGCGCCAGCTTATTCACTGCAGGTCCGTTCCCACGGAAATGTGTGAACTAGTCCATATAAAATGTACACGACAAAATTGTTTTGGTCCTCTTGCAGGACACGACTGTGATGTGTGCGGATAGACCGTGATGCATCATGCTATATACGGTAACAATTAATCTAGGTGGTAGTCGAACCTACGACAGGTTCGACTACCACCTACAATAAATCTTAAAAGGTCGCTTGATGAGCGCGAATGTAATTTGTTCTGTGTCTGGGTGTAATCTCATAAAATCGCGAGTCAAATTGTTTGGTATCGTACTCCTTCAACATAGCTTGAACGAACACCAGAGAAAATCATAAGTGCGTTCCACCCCTTGTGACTGAATATTTAAGTTTTTACATTTAGTTATCTAGTTGTCATAGTTCAAACTCTTCTTAGATTAAGATCAAAAGGACGATTGTCAAATTTGAACTATAGTCGTATTTTTAATTAGACGAAGTCAACTGACGTTTACTGTGTTGTCAGTTTATGATGAAATAAAAATAGTGTTGTGACAAAGTGAATGATTGAAAAAACTCTTGAATGAATGAAATTTCCTCGATTGTCTAGTGAATAGTTAGTATGCCGAACGGCCGATATCGGGTACAGTGTTCGAATTTTACGCGTGCTTTGTACATACCAACGAGTTTTCGAAGACTATGTTCCTATAGTATTTACCTATACTGAATACCGAGTGTTTTAAACATTAAGGAAAACATTGCGAGGAAACTTGTACACGCAGCTACTCCATTTTTCAGGAGTGATATGATGAAGTCCTTTTTCAAAAAGTTTTTTTACTTCTGTCATTTTGAAGGTTTTGTTATTTCTTGCAACATATCCTTTAGCCTGCGCCCATACCAACTCAATGTGATTGAGCTCACAGTGGTATGGGGGCAGACGTCAAACAATTATCCCATGCTGCGCTGCCATCTCGTCCACAACATCCTTATCGCAATGTTCTTTTTTGTGCTGTCATACAATGTCTATAAGAGTAACTTTAACCATTGTTGCTTCGAATGAAATATTTTTGCTCGTTAGCCACTCTTGTATTCTAGGCTTACTCCAAGACATTGTAGGCAGCGATTCTAGTTTCCTGGAGTGGTAGGGGGCATTATCCATCACTACTACGGAATTTGGTTTAAAGGGGAATTCTTTTATAGTTTGAAATGATTAACTATTCACACTCATTGTTCGTTCATCTGATTGAACGAGAACTAAACGCATCACTATTACTTTAAATATGGCACCATTATTTTACAAAGTGACATTAGCTACTGTCAGTTGGCTTCGTCTAATTAAAAATAGACTATAAATGCAATTTGATTTTGAATTGATAAACAATTGGTAGGTGTTATGCAACACTCGATGTCATTATAGTCTAATTTGACACAGTTTCGTTACTTCAATTTACGATCTAGTTCGATGTCATTGTCTTTCAAGTATCAGTTAATTTATCACAATACCATTTATGTCACAGAGACTAGATCGAAACTGCATTTCGAACAAATATGATCATGCGAATTTGCCTTCTGATGACCGTGTGTAAGTTGTACTAGGATATAATAAATATAATTGGTTAACGCGGCATAAATGAACCAAGGTTTTTGAGATTCTCTAGTGTGTAAAATTATGTATTAGTTCACACTACCTCGTTCCCTCCACCTCAGTAGCTGAGTTCTAGAAATTAGTGCGTCGATTCGTTTATGCAAATCAGTGCCACGTGCGACGTTGTCGGTGACAGAAGAGTTCAAAGTGCATGTGTTATAGTTCACATTTCAATATTTTTGATCAGTGTCCTTACGGCTTATTCTGTTTTTTTTTTAGATTTTGGATGCATTACAATAATCGGGCACTTTAATTGTATACTTTTATTATATGTATGGATAACGAAATGATAAGGAAGCTTTTGGAGGAATATTCTTCGGATGAAAGCTGTCCATCAGGGTCGGACATTGACGAATAGGAGTTAATCAGCCAGCTTAGTAACGAAAGCAACACAGAAGAGGAATTTCAACTATGCATCATGATAATAAAAAATGAAAATTGCTCACTACCGAGTCTAAATCGACGAGAGTTTCTTCGGGTTTTGGGATTGAAATTGGACGAAAATCATTTACGCACACAAAGAAATGCTACTGGTCTGCATACTAGTCTACACAAGCAAATAAGTGATTCTTTGGGTGAACCATCCCCACCATGCCACCTACAATAGCAGGTATTACTAGAAGATGTCAAGATTGTGCCTATAATAAGATAGGAAGACCAATCATACTTGCTGCAAGTGCAATAAGTTCATTTGCATGAAACATGCTGAGACAATTTGTAAAAATTGTGCAACATATTCATAAGACTCAAACTGATTTTTTTGCTAGTTAGCCTACTGTAGTTTCTCTTTTTTTGTTTATTAATATCTTCCTTATCCTTATAACATACCTACAAGTCATGTTATTTCAGAAAAACAGTTTTTTTACGTTTTTAGCGTAACGAAAACTACATGTTTTTTCTGTTCGAGTTTTTTGATAATTTTCTAAACTTTAATAAATAAATTAATTAATTCAATATTACATAAGTTGTTTCAATGATTTTACTCCTCATATGATACACTATTAGGTTATCACTCAAAAAGATAACAAACACCGGTTAAAAATTAAATACAACGATATTTCAAACAGGGTAAAATTCACCCTGGTTCATTGATGATATGATTGAAAATAGGTTCATTCACGCCGGGGTAATTATGAATTCGGTCTTCTTGCTACGTTATAAAAAGCTTAGCTGTAGTTTTATATTATATTTATAATGAATTCTAACGAAATATAGCTGCTTCACTGACTTTACTGAATTAATAAAAGTCAAGACCACACCTGAAATAGAGAATTATATTATTTTACGTCACAAGTACGTTGACAGGCATTTAAATTACAGTGGTTTGAGTATATAATTTAACAATCCTGTTTACTTTATCTGTGTATAATTCACAAAAATGTTTGATTGTTTGAAAGTTCCCAAAAACGTTGATCGGGTATCGTGCCAAATAATACTATTAATGGTTGTGCTTTCGAGTCGTGGATCATATCACGAATAAGACCTTTTTAAGTTTCTGTAGCCAAATAAATACCAAGATACAATACGATAAAATTATCTTCTGTTTTAAATTCTATTCTATTCTTCTATTCTATTCGATAAATGATTTGCTTAAAAAACAAATACTTTAATTAAGTAGAATATTGTGTTCATATGAATTAAGTAGAATGTGTTCATTTGTATTATGTGCAATTGCCTCGTCATACACTTTTCATCTAAACCTATTCAAAAAATTAAAACAACCTAAAAATGCTTTATTAATCACTTTGTAACAGGTATTCTATTCTAAAACCTAAAACTAACGCCGAGGTATTGAAATACAGTGACATTATTAAAATAAAAGTGCCTATTGACTTTGTACGACAGTATATTAAGCCTTTAACTTTTTAACTAAGGGATATTACACACGAATAACCCATAAAGTCCCGGTTATCTTCGCCTATTTTATTTTAAGGACTCGTCCGCATAAATTCAAATTCAGCTTAATGATCTCTGGAATATTAAGAACCAGATAAATCTGGCAACTTCCAATCAGTTGGTGAACTGACTGCAGTTTAATTTTGCTAATTGCAATCTGTGTTTGCAAAGTAAATTATGCTGTCAACTTACTGTTAATTTGAAAAGTTTCTTTAGAGTTGTAGAATTTGCGTGTTTCTATTTTCAGTGCTATGAAGGTCAGGAATTATAATATCTTCAGCTGTAATCATTTGTAAGTATACTTTGAACACACGAGTGTAAAAAGGCCGCGACGTGCCATACACCCTTTATGACACCCGCATGTGCAGACAAAGAGTATGACACTAGCGGCCGTAAAGCGGCACTTTGTATGCGGCTAGCCGAAGTATGTGTTCACAACCAGAGCAACACGCCCAATGCGGTTTATTGCATTGTCCGGGTTCTATTGCGGTCCACCCCAATCGTATTATAGAGCCTAAACGCATACGGTTTGGCCGTGGTAAATACGTTTCCCGCAAGTCAGTGCGTTAACATCGTGAGTTATCATTTAAATTTTATATCGAAGTGCGATTAGCTGCATGCGGCATGCCGCATTTCAGCCATCAGTTAGTGCGTTCACGCCTTAAACCAGTTGTTAGTTTACTACTAAACTACTCTACGATTGAATAATAAAAATGACAATAACTAGCATTTTATTCCATGTTATGATATTCTATATGATGATATATATTATATGCTATTGTACTTCTAAGAAATAATTATTCAATTCACTAATTAATAATCTAGGTTTAGGTATCGTTATGGCTATACATTACCATAATTTGACCACAACTTTATTTTACCTCTATTTATTACTAAATCAAATTGAGTAAATGTATATACTCCTACATATCTAGTATATCATATATATTTAGTATATATTCCTACATAAAAATCTTTACCTTAGCAGTACATATACATGACATATATTTTTGTTCTACTATATATACGAGTAAGCCTAGAAATTCTACATACATAGACTCACGCCCGCTTCCCCGAAGGGGTAGACAGAGGCATAGGTATTAAACGCCCAGAAATAGAAATTCTGTAAGTAAGTAAACAAATAAATAAGGAAACCATATTTTTTAAATGTTCCTTTTTATAGCTCCGATCGTTTCTAGAGCTTTATACGAAGAAAAGCAGTATTAGATAAGTTTTTGTCTTGCAATCCGTTTATCTTGCGAATTCAAGGAGATGATACTAAAAAAACGCATAAAAGCCATCCGATATGTTAGATGACTTGAAAAACGGAACATTACTTTTTTCTTATATTGACTTATTATACGTAGAGATATACAACATAATGTACTTTTTAAAAGCAGTCGTACTAAGTTTTTACGTGTTTTCAAATTCAGTTGGTAACTTTATAGCTTTTGCAGACATCATAAAAAATCCATTAGCATATTATTGCTGTACAAAGAAACGTAGAAAGTTAATTTCCATATTGGTAATGGTAATAACTAATTTGAATTGCTTGAAAAGTTCATTAACACATAATATTATATCTACCTTCTTCTAATGTTTTATTCTTGAGGCCAGTTTAAGAGTAAGTGCTTGTAGAAATATGTCAACAGTGTAATAGGTGGGTTCAAACCCGAGACATCTAAATTTTTTAATTGATACCTAGACTTTAAGTCGTCAGTTTCTTATTTTAAATAGGTATTTTTCTTTTTTGGTGTCTTGTTGGAAAATCCTCATGGAGTCCCTCCGCCCCGGGAGAAGGGCGAAGGGGACTGTCCGACTCTTACTGACTAAATACCAACCCGTGTTCCTCATGTACCCGTGTGTCGGAGAGTAGGGTATCGCATAAGCATTCGTGGCTACTCACCGACGGGTATTGGCCCGCCAGATGGTCAGGCGGGCCCCGAACAAAACCCCTTTGGCGGCGGATTAAGGTGTTGGGCTCCGCCGCCAAAACAACCAGCGGCCGCAGAGGATAGGAAGGACGGCAACGCAACAGCGCATCTCCTCTTCCTCTGCGGCCCCACCGCGACGCATCGAATGGTGCGCCCCCATTTGGTCGCGTGAGATAGGGTGCGGCAACGCAACACCGACACGCCTCTCCTCCCGCGACCGCACCCGACTGCAAGGGACAGACAGAACTGTCCCCCGCACCCGCACCTTTGGACGCATCCTGCGCAGGCCTACTGCCAAGCCCACGCGGAGCGTCCACTCCAGGGATCCCTCTTAGCTTCACCGCGCGGTACCAAGCCACAGTTACTGAGCCCCCCCCACCACGACAAGGTGGAGATCCCACGGGGGGGATTTTAAATAGGTGTGGTCAGCCAAGAAACTGGTTTACTTTACTGCACTTTGACGATTCATTTATAAGTAAAACAAATTCGTAACTATTCAACAAAATTTCGACAGATAGCATAGATTTTTCGTTTTGTACTTTCATCCAACACTATTACTTAAATAAGAATATAAAATACTTTTATTTCTGACGTAGGACTGTCAGATTAAATTCATTTAAAAAATCCTCTGAATGTTAATCCAGTCGCAGTCTTCGTCGACCGTTTAATACCCTAATGCTCATTAATCATTGTCTAACAGAATGTGTTCTTTAATAGAACTGAGTTTTGCTAATAATGGAGCCGCCGAAATGCCCACAGGTGAAATAATTTAATCCAAAATGTAATAAAACTATTACTTACGTAAAACGATTCTAATCAACTTGTGAAAAGATTCTAATAGGACCATCATCATATATGTATATATAAAAATTCTTGCGTTACTGACTGACAGACAACGCATAGCCAAAACTATTGGGCGTAAGAAACTGAAATTTGACATTGTGTAGGTATTCCTTGGGGATCGCAGAGGTGCACTAATAAGGGATTTCCGACATTCCTACAGGATCTGGGAAAAACGGTTAAATTAAATAAAATGTGTAGGCGTACCTGCGGGTATCCCCTAATAGTTGATAATATTTGTGCCAGCCTTCACTTCATTATTATAGCGTTATCTCAGTCATCTCACCCAAGCCACTCATTTCGGACATCCAGAATAAACAGAAGTTATTTTATAAAAATATAGAAAAATATGTGTTATTTAGGGAAGCATTTTTTTACCCTAGAATACTAATCATCGCCTGAGAGGCCGCGTTCGGTTGATTTTTTAAGAATATTTTTAAATTATGTCTATGTATTGCGGGGTGCGTTCGCGCCAATACAGAGCATCCCGTGACGCAGTCACGGGTTCAGCGGGGAATACTCAGATATCGAGTTATTGACCTCACGTTCGCCTGGGAGGCGATCATTAGTATTAAAGGTAAGTTTTTTACCAATTCAGTTTCTTAGATTTTGCAATTATATCTTTATTTATTTGTTTGATTTAACTGAGAATTGTTTATTTTGTTTCATTTATGAATCTCAATGAGAACCAGATAAAAATATTTGGAAAACGAAGAATCGGACAGTGAAACCGAAGATTACGTTGAGCATTACGATTCAGACGACAGTGTGGCTGATCCTTCACGCGTGCTTGAAGATGATCTTCAATATATTGCTCCGAACCGAATTTAATAGAAAAGTTGATTTTTTTAAGTATGATATTTTAGACATTTATGAAGTAGCCTCCCGAGCGATCATTAGTATTAAGCAGTAAAAAAATAAGATTAGTACTCTAGGGTTAAAGTTATAGGTGACAAGCGAGCAGACGAATCGCCTAATGGTAGGCGATTACCGCCGCCCATGGACACAAGCAACACCACATGAGTCACAAGTGCGTTGCTGCCCCTTGGGTTGGGAAAAGGAATAGGAAGAGGATAGGGATGAGGGAGAAGAAATAGGAGATGGGGCCTCCGGCACTCTAACTCACCAACTACTGTAACTTCACGCCAATTTTCTGTGATATGGTAGTACTTCCCCGGTCAACCCGACCCACTTATGTTAAAATCATCAAGACTTCTACTACGTACATGTAAGCGTGAGTGTATGACGGTTAACACGTTCCCGGGCAGTGAGTCACCCTACTTTAGCACAATTTTTTTGTATGGAATTTTTGCGATTGCTCTAGAATTTCCGTCACCAACCTGCACCATCAAGTGTGACACGTATGCTATAGCAGACGACTACTTTGAGATTTTCTTTGGCTTTCCTCTCGTTCATCATAGGATTTTTCAGATTCTTCAATGCTGGGAGCCGAAGAATCATCTGAAACTTCTTCAAACAACCTCTGAATTTGCTCTGTGTATCTATCGTCTTATGGGTGGCATTTGTGAATGTAAATAATGCGAATTAGGTTTATTTTTCGACTTATCTAGCGTTATTACCTGGTTAGTTTAACATCTAACTTCTGAAATACCTTGTAAATAGCATCATAATAACAAAAAACAAATGAAAACAAGGAAATAATTGAACTTACGATGTTTGTAATAAATTGGCGCGAAACGAAAATGCGCAACGCACTGACGACCACTACGTGCGGCAGTGGCCGCTACACTGAATGGATCTCAATACATTTGACGCCTGCTATAGCATACGCTACCACTCGGGGTTCGCCCAGCGAGGTGTAGGGGGAGGAGTAAACATTGTTTTTTCTTTGTGTGCAGAAAATGTCTCATGTGGCAGTAAGCGATCTGTGGTTTCGTCAGCAGTGACAGTAAGAAATAAACTACCTATATTTTATAGGGAAAAAGTAACTGCTTAAGCATAACTGCCAAAAAAAACTCAATAAACTTGGAATTCTATAGCATCCGCGACACAATTAAATCGTCCGATAAGAAGCATGCTCGTCCGGGAACGTGTTAAGCTAGTTTGTAAATAACAAATAGAGTTAATCGACCTTACAAATTGACCGCCATGTTGTATGGGAATGAAAAAGAGCTATGGCAGATTTTTAGTTCAGTGCACTAAAAGCGTCTTAAAAATTCATTACAACCAAAATTCATGAAATATTTTTATACGCTTTTCCATATTTTAGTCGAATTTAGATAAGGCTAGATAAAAAGATTAAAATTAAAAATAGCTATTATGTTAATTGATTTCCGGATTTTTGTAATGGCCATTTCTTTGGTTTGTCAGAAAGCCACAAGGTTGCCAGAGTAAATAATTATCTTTCCAAGATAGAATCATGAATGTTTTCATTATAGATTAAGAGATTTAAATTGTTCATAAATATGAATAATACTATTTTTTGCTTGTTACGTCTATTTTTATGTGGATTTTAAATAAATTACGTTATTAAAAACTCCTTTCGACACCTAAAGTAGGACTGGGCGCTGACTAAAAGACTGCCATTCAGAGCTATAAAAAAATGCAACATGACATTTGACATTTCGATTTTTTTGACAACTCGCTAGCGCCGCCGCGCTTGTTTGTTTGTGTTTGTGGTGTTCTGAGTGTTTTCGTTGCTTTTCCCCAGTTTTCTGTATACTTTTTGACCTGGACTGCTCAAAGACTCTGTTTTCGCTTGTTGTTATATGACTCGGACTGTTTATGGACTCTGATACTCTTTGTGACTTGTGCGTGCTTAATGATTCCGATAATGCCCTGTTTCTTGGATATTGTTGTATTCCCGGTTTCTACAGCTAAAATGAGTGGTCGTGGTCGTGGCCACGGCAGACCCTTTATGACCACACGGATTTTATTTATTTATTTATTAATTTATACACTAGATTGTGTACAGGTTGACTTAATGCCTTGGGCATTATCTGCCAGTCTACCTTTGAGTGGTGCTGAGAAACGTAGTAGGTGTATTAAATATTTATACTACAATTACAATATTACAAATAATAGACATAATATGTATAATAATATATACTTAAATAAGAAGGCAAACATACATACACTATACATATATACTATCTATATACAATATATACACAATAAATACATACATACTATAAAATAATATGGGAATTAAAGATAGGATACATAAAGCCGCCATACAGTAACTACGTAATGATAAATAATGTAAATAGAAATAAAGATACAAATCCTATGACACATCCGCTGGTCTTGCCAACAAGAGCTCCTTCACTTTTGCCTTAAATTTGTATTTGGTATTGCACATCCTGATTTCTAGAGGGAGGGCATTCCAGAGGAGAATAGACTGAATGAGAAAGGAAGAGTGAATAAGAGATGTGTTATGGGAAGGGATAGTAAGAAGAAGATTATTAGACGATCGCAAGTTTCGGTCGTGGTTGGAACACAGATACTGATATTGACAAGTTAAATAATTCGGGGAAGAAGGAGACATAAGAATAGAATATAGGGTAGTGAGAGCACGCAAACTGCGACGATGACGGATAGGAAGCCACTTCAATTGGGAACGATAAGTAGACACATGGTCATACTTGCGAAGATTGAAAACGAATCGAATGCAGTTATTGAGAAGACGGTCGAGTTTGTTGAGAAGATCTGCATTCAGGTCATAGTAACATACATCACCATAGTCGATTAAGGGAAAAATCAAGGTCTGCACAAGCATTGTCTTGGTCTTGGATGGGAGTATGTTCTTAAGGCGGTAAAGCGTCCGTAGAGTGCCGGTGACCTTTTGACTCACCTGGGTCACTTGAGTTTGCCAATTAAGTGTAGCATCCATATACAGCCCAAGATTTTTAACCACAGGGTACCAATCTATGTCCGTACCGTTGTATATGATTGTTGGCAAAGATGTTGTTTTTAATTTTCGTATCAGGCCTTGGCTGCCCAAGACAATAGCCTGACTTTTATTTGGATTGACAGTCAGCCCGAACCTTGTAGTCCAATTCTGTATTTCAGCCAAATCCTTATTTACCATCTCAACTGCCGTAGACAACGACTCTACATTTACCTGTGTATATATCTGCAAGTCGTCGGCATACAAATGGTGAGAACACTGAAGATTTTTAGTTATGAGATTTATAAAAATAGAAAATAACAAGGGAGAGAGAATACCGCCTTGAGGGACTCCAGCTTTTATGTCGGCCCATCTTGAGTAAGACTCATCATGGTGTACCGACTGCTGACGCCCTCGAAGATATGTTGAGAACCAATCCAGAGCCTTAGGTGAAACCTTAAGATAGGAGAGGACGGATAAAAGGAGGTCGTGACTGACGGTATTGAAGGCATTGGAGAAGTCAATTAGAACCAAAACTGTTACTTTGGAGTTATCAATGCCCTCTCGAATATCGCCAGTCACTTTGAGGAGAGTGGAAGTAGTGCTATGGCCTGGTCTGAATCCCGATTGATATTGGCTCAATAAATTATGACGGTGTACAAACCGTCCCAATTGTTTATGGACACAGGCCTCTAGCACTTTTGAAAGGAAAGGAAGAATGGATATGGGTCGAAACTGGTTGGGAAGAGAAGGGTTGGAGGTCTTGGCTAGAGGGATAACGTGGGCCTTGCCCCACAAGGACGGAAAGGAACCAGACTCAAGGGAAAAGTTAATGACGTGGGAGATCGCCGGAAGTAGTTGCTCCAAGATGGTCATAACCATGCGGCGGCTGATGTTGTCATGTCCCACGGCATTAGATTTAATGGAAAGGATTATCTTTTTGATATCATCCAAAGACTCTGGAGAAAATTGGAAAGATTCAATGTCTAGGTCGGGTAAATTATTTAAATAGTTGACTGCCAGACACTTGGTCTGGTGATCCAATGGAGTGGAAGTGGTGAAATATTGGTTTATATCATCCAAACCAAGTGTCAAACGGAAGTCACACCGATGATGCTTGCCAATACCAAGGGTTCCAAGGAACTTCCAGATATTGGCAGGCGATGAAGAAGTGATATTGTTGAGAATGTGTCGGCGTTTGGCATTTCGCACCATTTGATTACACCGATTCCTTGCAGATTTGAATAGCGCCCAGTTTTCCTCGCACCGGTCCCTTTTATATCTCCTAAACGCCCGATCCCTACGGCGCATTGCCATACGGACACCCGCCGTAAGCCAGGGTGCTGGAGGATGTCTCAGTTTGACTTGCCTCACCGGGGCATGAACATCGTATAAACAACAAATCGAGCTATTAAAAAGAAATACTTTTTCGTCAACAGTGGAGGCAGAAAACATGCTGTCCCAATTTATCATAGAAGCATCCTGAACGAGTTTGTTAACATCCATGCGACCAAAACAACGCATGTAGCGGACTTTAGGAGGGGATTTAGGAGGTTTTAAGCGGTAGGTAAGGAAAATAAGGTCATGACGGGAAAAACCAGGAGCTGGATGTTGACCGTGCGATGACACTAGGGAAGGATTTGACGTAAGGATCAAGTCGAGCCACGTGTCCACCCCACTGCTATTATGGTGGGTGGCCTGCAAAGGCATAACGTGAAGGCTGACTGACTCGATAATGTCAAGGAGTTTAATGGTACGACTTGAGGCAGGAGAAAGGAGATCGGTGTTAAAATCGCCCATGATGATGTGATGTTCATACTGTGACCCTATAGATTCCAGAATCGGTTCGAGACTGGAGAAATAATCGACAGTAGGGGGACAGTAGACGACGCCAAGAGCTGCTTTCGCTCCCCTGACGTCAACCTCAAGGAATAAGTACTCCGCAGGCGAAGAGACGGGATTAGAAGATTCAAGGATTTTAAATGGAAAAGAACTGCGGAGATAGATAGCAACCCCACCCCCCCTCCTCCTGACTCGGTCATTCCGTATTAGAATGAAGCCAGGGAGAGAGAAAGAAGTTGAAAGAAGAAGTGGTTTGAGCCAACTCTCTGAAATCAGGATGGCATGTACATTGACATCCGCCACAAGATCCAGTAAATCACTGAAATGGCTCGGTATGCTTTGAGCATTTAGGTGACAAATGTTCAACGCTATTTGAGAATTTTGGGCAAACGAAAGTCGTAAGCAATCACTCAAGGCACCATCAGCAGAAGAGAAACTTTCATTGTCGGAAGAAGCAGGTGATTCGTCGGCAGACCAGTATGTATCATCAATAGCATCCATAGATAAAATATAATAAAAATAAATATACTAATATTATAAAATTTAAATTAAAGTTAAACTATCTTAAAACTTAATTAAAATGCAATACGGGTAACCCAGCACCACCCGCCAGCTTACAAAGATTAAGTAACCGAGATAAGTTCAATGGGAGTTGCTCGATGCAGTTTCCGAACGCAACTATCATTTTTGACATTAACAATTGACAACGTCACTTTGACAGCTAATAGTTGAGTGTGCGGTGAAATAAAATAATGGTACATCTAAATTATCAATAACAAAACAAAGAATTAAGAAACAAGAATTATTCAAGAAAGTGGGTAACAGAAATTATAGATGGAAACTGCATAATAAACTACAGTTCATAGCAAATAAAAAGAAAGAGGAAGTCTCAAGATAGTAGTTGTAAACACTAAAAGAAAACAGCTATTTACGTGATTTGTGGACAGTGCTAGACGAACCGGCAGTCACGGCGCCATTCTTGCCCAGTGAAGAGGTGCCACTTGCAGCCTTAGCGTGCTTCAGGGTCAGAGATTTCAGGTCTTCTAAGTGGAATACTTTGTGACGAACATTATCTGGCGCCTTCACTATAATCACGCCGTCCTGCGTCCAGCAAGCCCGCATGCCAAAGTGCTGTCGAGCTTTAGCGAAAATGGCCTGTCTAGTTTTTGTCAGGAATTCCTTCACTGAGACGGATGTACCCTTCAATTTCGCCTTAGCTCTCCAAACTGCTGATCTTTGGTCCACTGCTGCAAACCAGACTAAAATAGGCCGGTGGTGACTGTCACGAGACGACCCGATCCTGTGACAAGAAAGTATTGAGAAGCTCCATCTTCTGAATGATCTTAATCACAGATGTCCTGCAGTCTTCCTTCTCAGCCTCAGGAATCCCAAGAAACAGGAGAGCTTTGCGCCTGTGCCGTGTCTCCATCGCATCAATGGTGTGAGAGCATTCATCAATTTGTTTGCGCAGCAGGCTAAGCATTGCAAACATTAGCTCTCTGAATGAGCGAAACTCTTCAGCAACTTTTGCAACCGTGTCCTTAGCCGGGCCTCCCTGCAACTGCGCCTCCAGCTCCGCCATCCTTTTGGAAAAGGACTCCTCCAGGTTGTCTTGTGCCATCTTAATATCAGCTAACTGAGACATTCCGGTAGTGTTGTGCTTCTCAGGTGTAAAATTTCAAGTGTGTGTGTAGCGCTGGTAGGTGGTGTGACTTGCAGAATTACTCTTACATATAAGTAGGTATGTATCGCTTGTACAAATGATAGTGCAGACTATTTGAGCTTTAGGAAGCTTGGTGTGATAGCATAAAATGTTAAAATATGTTTTAAAACAATTAAATCTAAATTTTATAATTCAAACTATGTGTTATCTTTTTTTACACCTACCGCCGAAAAAAAGTTTTATGTGTTAACTGTAACATGCGTACTGTTATATATACCCTCTGTATATAATAGTGCCTAGTATCCCTTACCTTTATGCATAGTCAGCACTTTTGACTGCTCATAGTATTTTATTATAATTTAGAGTTCAGTTCGCATCCATCATTCGCGCGTGACACTTGCCTCTCTCAAATCGAGCCTAATTTCGTGAATAAACTCTTGTCCTTCATAAAAGTCTTTTTTTTTAAAAAACCTTCGGCGCAATCCGTATAACAATTTGGTGGCAGCGGTGGGATACCGACGGTGAAGGTATCCCTGGTACGTCTCCGTCCAGGCTCGTCAATCAAGCTGAACAGTGACCTTGCCGCGAGTGTCAAAAGTGCATATGTGAACTCATTATTATCCTATTTACAAAAGTGAATGAACTATAAAAAATCTCGTATAAAATCGTCAGTCGTCCGATTATCCCCGCGAATAATTACTTACCTATATCCTGAAGTTACAATCATCGTCGCGTCGAAACCCTGAAAATAATTTGTCTCGTTCCTGCTAAAATAACCGTATACTTACCTTCGATCCGCGGTTATTTTCCTGGAAAACCTGAAAAGAAGAAGCCCTAGAAATTCGCGTAAATCGTGCCCGAAAGCGAGGGCCTTGCTGCAGTTCCGGTGTTTCCTGACGGTACAACCTTCAAAATCCGGCAGCGTCTTGTTCCTGAAAGGTGACCATGTACCTGTACGTTTTCTGCGTGTTCCTGTAAGTTTTCTTTCCAAAATATTTTATTTGTAGTGGCCGGGAAAGTGCAAATTTTACATAACCTATATAACTCGTATAAACAAGTGTGTGTTTTCAGTGAAACGATAATTTCCAGACTTATAGTGCATATTTTTACAAAGGTTTAATTATAACTTTCTCATAAATATTGTGTGTGTATAAAATGGTAAAAAGTTTATTGTTTACACAGATCACGCTGCTTTGAAATGGTTCTTGACCTTAAATAACCCTACTGGCCGGTTAGCCAGATGGGGAGTTCGCTTATCTTCCTATAATTTCGAAATACGTCATCGTCGGGGTTCCGATAACGTTTTACCTGATTTTCTGTCTCGCTCTTTACCCGTTTCTGCTATTGCTAATGATATAAATATAGATATTAATTCTAATCAGAATTTACCAGTTTCTACTAATGATCCTTGGTATTTAAATATCTATAAAGGCTGTTTAAGTTCTCCGACTTCCTTTGTTGACTATCAAGTAATAAACAATAAATTGTATTGTTTTAAAAAAACATTAAACCCTCTCACTAGAGAATTTCAATGGAAAGAGGTTATTCCGTCTGACCAAAGAAATGACATTCTAAGGGAGAATCATTCTTCGCCCACTGCTGGACATCTGGGTATTTTTAAGACATACAAACGTCTCGCACTTAATTACTTTTGGCCTGGTATGTACACCGATGTTGTCAAATTCGTCAGTTCATGTGAACCTTGTATCACCCATAAACACCAAAATCACCCAAATTTAGGTCTAATGGTAAAACCCAAATCATGTCAAAAGCCCTTTCAGACGATTAGTATTGATTTGATTGGTCCATTGCCTCCCAGCAGAAAACAAAACACTTTTATATTTGTGGTCAGTTGTTGTTTCTCTAAATATTGTTTACTTTTCCCCATTAAACGGGCAACTGCAGAAGTGATAACAAAAATTCTAGAGGAAAATGTATTTTTGGTGCATGGAATTCCATCTACTATTGTTTTGGATAACGGTAAGCAATTTATTAGCGCAACCTTTAAAAGTATGTTGTCAAAATATAAAATTCCAAATTTGCATTTTACACCGTTGTATACTCCCCACGTTAACTCAGTTCAACGTTACAACAAAACCATTATGACAGCTATTTCAACTTTCATAGAATCTGATCATCGAATCTGGGACACTCTAATCACTAAAGTTCAATTCGCCCTTAACTGCGCAGTTAGTGAGGTTACTGGTTATTCTCCTAATTTCCTTGTTTTTGGTAGGGAGGTCATAACATGTGGTTCTCAGTATATTGACAAGGAATTTAATTCCAATATGGTGCTTGAACCACGGGACGGCTATGCCGAAACCTTAGGCTACTTATCTTCTATTTTCGAGAAGGTACATTCAGCTCTGTTGTCGGCCCACCAACGAAATTGTTCATCTTATAATCTTCGCCGTAAACCGGCAGAATTCAATGCCGGTGATATAGTTTGGCGCAGAACGTTTCTACTTAGTGACAAGGATAAATACTTTAGCAAGAAATTGGCGCCTAAATTTATTAAATGTAAGATTGCCTCAAAAAAGTCACCTCTAGTATACAAACTTAACGACATGGCCGGAAAACCTTTAGGCGAATGGCACATCAAGGATTTAAAGTTGATTAATTACAAAGAATAATAAAAGTATAAAAACAACAATGTAAGACGCATATCTATACAAAGTTATAATTACCTACATAATTATTTGTGAAGGCCAACAATGGTTCTTTTGTTTTCGAGTCGAAGCTCACAAGATAATGCATTGTGTTGTGTTAATGCTTTATGTAAACATGCTAACATAAAATGAATAAATGTTTCAGTTATAAATTGTAATAAAGTTTATTACATGTAATATTGTTACAAAGAATCTGTTGTTTATCTAACTATCAGTTATGGCTCAGTGGTTAAAAAGTTGTTGTCGGATCGGTCTGTGGTTCGATTCTCGCATGTGTATTTTCTTTCCGCAGATCTATTTGTTGAGATGCATCTTGATTGGCGTATTGTTTTTCGCCGTGCCTTGTTCTGAAGTTCTGTTGTTATTCTTAATTCCTAAATCAAATTGTTATTATAGGTATTTTATAAACTATCAGGGTGATTAACCGTGCGTCGCGAGCTCGGAACAGTCGAATAGTACCTACCATTTAGATCGTACCTACCTAGTTGTCGTTATGACGCACGCGCGTTCACTCAGCGACGCGCCGATAAATAAATGCCTAACTAATGATTCACCATTGTTTACATTCAAAAGGTGTTTACTGGTCGTGTTGTAGTTATTAATCGGAGCAAAATATTTATTAATTTCTTTCCTTTGACATTGAGCGGTCCGGTCGTGTCTGCGGCTTATATTATTTTTGTTCATCTTTACGAAAAATCTATTGTTATACCTAACTATATTCAAAAAGTTTACTTATCTAGTGGCAAAGGCCGAACCCAAGATTTATAAGTCGTAGGGCTAGATCAAGTTTCTTATATCTACAAATCATTATTACCTAATAATTACCCTAAGCGCTTCTCCATAGATTGTTATCTTTAATATTAAGCTATTACACTGGACTCGGCATTGACATGTAGGTATGTGTGATGAATTATGAATGATAAATGTTTATGTTCAAATTCAGACTGCCGTTGTACGCATGAAGAATGCAAGCGTGGGTCATTATTATTTAGGTATCCTAATTAGCGTATAGGGTTGTCACTTGTTCAAGGTACTCATGCCCTTGTTTTCTCTAATTTCAGGGAGTATCTTCAGGGCTGCTACGCCCGTTGGGCTAGGGAATTTTCCTTAGGGAAAATCCCGGCCTAACGGGGGGGGGGGGGTGTGACGTCATCGCGCCCCGGCGCCGCGAGCCTCGCTACGAGTGACGCACAGCAGTGGGCCGTTCCTTCGCGCCCCTCCACGTCGGTCCTATATATACCAGGGACACACGAGGTTTCGCTCTTCTTTGCTCTAGTCAACACCACCAAAGCTGAGTACCTGATCTGAAGACCTGTGAAGTGCCAACAACGTACTCACGCCCTGGATAATTGTCTCTTCTGTTGTGTGTGTATAACTGGAATTATAACGCGAGTTTAAACTTTCCTGGTGATATTTTTTATTTATTCCCCGTAAGTAAACCTAATTATCTCTCTTTAGTTGCTCGGCGAGTGATCGATCCCGGCTACCCCGTGGAAATCAATCACTCGTGCGACAAAGTATATGAAATATCATGCATTCCTAATAAAATTAGCTTACCTCATGTCCTCATCCAAACTTCGATATCCAATAAACCTCTTAAGTTCCTGGTCGATACTGGATCTTCAGTTTGCCTTGTACAAAACTCTTCCATCCATTCATTTTCCCATGTAGAACTCAAGGGAAATATAATTAAACTAAAAGGTATAAATAGCCGCGAAGATACCTTGCCTACACTTGGGAACTTTGATATGAAACTTATATTTGGCAAAGAATCAATAGATTTTTCTTTTCATATTATAGAAAACACAAATATTCCCTATGATGGTATAATAGGTAATGATTTACTCAGTCGTTACCAGTGTTCCATTGATTATAACCGACATATCCTGAACCTAGATAAAAATAAAATTAGACTCTACTTCACTGATCCAACCTACCAAATTCCGTCCCGTTCTGAAATCACTATAGAATGTTCAGTTAGTAATCC
This sequence comes from Euclidia mi, assembly GCA_944739405.2. Classification (NCBI taxonomy): domain Eukaryota; kingdom Metazoa; phylum Arthropoda; class Insecta; order Lepidoptera; family Erebidae; genus Euclidia; species Euclidia mi. Next base: position 40,911,397 of record OX123183.2, on the reverse strand, counting down.
TCAATTAAACGAAGGTCTCATTCTTGACCAACATATTAGTGAAACATTATTTATAGCTAATTGCCTCGTAAAGGTTAAAAACAACAATCGGGTAAATCTAACTGTGCTTAATACATCCGATAAACCTGTCACTTTAAATTCTAACCTTCAACTTACCTTACTTCCAGTCGACTATGATCCATACCAACCGCCATCTGATAACAGTAAAACATGTTTACATAGAACCAAGGAAGTCCTTAAGCTTCTCCGTGTCTCACACTTAAACTCAGAAGAAACTGAAGCTCTTTTTGAATTGTGCTCTAAATATTCAGATATATTTCATCTAACCAATGACTCCCTTACAGCAACTGATACTATCCAGCATGAAATACGAACGTCCTCCGAACAGCCCATTAACGTGAAATCCTATCGATTTCCCGAAGTACATAAGCAAGAAGTAAATTCCCAAATTCAGAAAATGCTTGATCAGAAAATCATCCAACATTCCCTATCTCCTTGGTCCTCACCAATATGGATAGTTCCTAAGAAAGTCGACGCTTCTGGCCAACGAAAATGGCGCGTCGTTATAGATTACAGGAAATTGAACGACGTTACTATTGGTGAAACTTATCCTATCCCAAACATAGTCGAAATCCTTGACCAATTAGGGAAATCCAAATATTTCTCAACTCTTGATCTTGCATCAGGTTTTCACCAGATAAAAATGGCTCCTCAAGACGCCTGCAAAACCGCATTTAGTGTCACTCAAGGGCACTTTGAATTTAACCGAATGCCCTTTGGGTTGAAAAATGCACCTTCAACTTTCCAACGTTTAATGAATAATGTCCTTACCGGCCTTCAAGGAGAGCGATGCTTCGTATATTTAGATGATATAGTTTCCTACGCCCCTGATTTCTCAAATGAACACAAGATTTTTGGAATTTCGGAAGGACTGGGGTAATATATTTTATTACGATAGATATGGATTTGGATACCTGTATTATGAAATAAATGTGTAAGTATGTTATAAATTTTGATATATGTGTTTGTCAAATGGGTTTTTAAAATCTGTAATACTTATTTTGTCAATAGGTTCAGTTAAAGAAATTAAATGATTTCGAAGACTCTTTAGAGATTCAAAGATATCGCTATATGAACAGGTATCGAAGTGATGTACTTTAATAAATAAAAAGTAATAGTTTTTGTCAGTATGTGAGAGTGACTTATATGAAGGAAGAGTTCTCTCTGAATTTATGAATGATTCTGACTCAGATGAGTTCGATAGGACGTCTTGAACGTAAGGGATAGATTCATCGAAATCAAGGGATGAAGGTATAATAATGATTTTGTTCTGGCTTTTCAGTAAATTGTCATTATGTTCTACAATCACGGTGTCATACCTCGTAGCTGAAGGCATTTTAAGAAATTTAGTGTAACTGTCAGCAGGATCATGTAATTTTGGCATAGTAGGGTTTATTACAGGATTTGGGTATTGTATATTCGGGACTTGGCTACTAGTTGAAGGTTGAGATTCGTTCTGTGTTTCAGGGTTTTGAACTGTGACATCGGGTAAAGGATTCGGAGGAGGAAGAGAATCAGGTAAGTTTTCAGGGCTTGGTAGACTCAAAGGACTAAAATCACCGACTTCCGCATTGAACGGGCTTATATCTAAGGGACCAAGATCAATTAAATCAGTATCAGGTAAGTTGGTAGGATTATCAGGATACACTGGATTTACGGGATAACGAGAAAGAGCATCGGCTGCTGAATTTAGTTTACCCTTTCGATATACGATCTCGTATTCAAACTCTTGAAGTTGCAGACGCCAACGCTGTAATTTACTGCTTGGATCGGTGTGGTTAAAAAGCCACTTCAAAGGCCAATGATCTGTTACGATTGTAAACTTACGACCAAACAAATACGGTCTAAAGGTTTTACAGCCCCCGACTATGCGACCCCGAATACGCGAGCAATATTATTGGAAGAATATGCGTAACGAAATCGAAAATTATGTCAAAAACTGCACCTCTTGCCAAACAAACAAAGCGCTTAGGAAAATTAATAGAGCTCCGATGCAAATAACAACAAATTCTGTTGCTCCTTTTGAACGTCTGTCCCTTGATATAGTCGATCCCCTCCCTGAATCTGGCACAGCCAAAATTAAATACATCCTTACACTCCAAGACGATCTAACCAAATATTCCGTAGGATATCCCATTCGCAGTACTACTGCTGAAGAGACCAGTGACTGCTTAGTCCATTTCATTTCCTTATTTGGTATCCCTAAGACCATCCTCACTGATCAAGGCACAAAATTTACAGCTGAAATGTTCAAAGAAACATGTAAGTTTTTAAAGATAAAACAACTTTGGTCCTCCCCCTACCACCCTCAAACGCAAGGTGCACTCGAAAGAAGTCACTCCACACTTAAAGAATACCTCAAGTCGTACATATCCGAAACACAAGACAACTGGCCAAAATATGTATACACAGCCATGTTAGCGTATAATACAGCCGTTCACTCCACAACCAACTATACTCCATACGAGTTAGTTTTCGGTCATAAGCCCGTTCTGCCTAACTCAATCTATGAATCTACATCAAGTGTTACTTACCCCGAATACATTAGAATGCTACAACACCGCCTTAAAGTCACGCGAGACAAAGCTATAGAACATATAAATAAATCAAAGGAGTCCTCCAAAGCTCACTACGACACCCATACTCGGCCCATAAGCTATAATGCAGGCGATTATGTTTATCTAAAAAACCACCTTCGTATGCGTAAAGCTCTGTCCCCGATTTGGAAGGGCCCCTACAAAATAATTAAAATCAATGGTTGAAATACCTTAACACTGCTAATAAATAGACGGCATGTAATTCACCACTTCGATGAAGTAAAATTAGCCCGTCGTCGCGATCCTTAGTTTAAGTTAAACTTATATACCTGTATATAGATAATAAAAACAAATTATTAATATTCGTTACAGTTCCCTGTCTTCTGCACAGGAGACATTCATCGAAAACACGATGAATACATCTGGCATTTACTTTGATCCTGTCGGTTCACTTAAAATAGTAGATGGACATCTCAGTGTATTAATACCTATGGACATTTCATATATACAACCACATATCGAAAACCTGAACGGTGTGATAGGCAGCTCTAAGTTTTTATGCAAGCAAAGTACTCTGTACTCCGATGTCGAATGTATAAACATACACCAACCGTTATCAATCAGATACAATGACATTATTCGTAACTTTGATTCAATATCACATTTAATTGAATCTAGAAACAAGAGATCGGCCTGGATTAGTGGAATTGGTACAATATTTAAACATGTGTTTGGAACTATGGATGAAAATGACGCTATCCAATATAGTAATGCTATTCAACTTATAGAAACGAACCAAATTACGTTGTCTAAATTAGTTAAACAAAACATTCTTGTCACAAATACGACTCTCTCACATTTGAGAGACTCATTAAATAAAATAAGCGTATGTCTAGACATATATTCTAGTGCTTCTAATCCGATTTGTGAATCGGAAATAATTTCAAAGGCACTAAAATCTGTGCCCAAATTATGTTAAATGAAAATTTTCCAAGGACACCTCGATGTATGGCAACAATTGTCAAGCAATAGATGGATATATGTTATTACAGATCCATCAAAACTGTCAATAGATTATAAACAGTCGACCATCACCGATATGGTAGTGTCGAACACAGGCATGTTAAACCTACCCATACACTGTGTAGCCTTCTATAAGGATTCAAGGTTAATACCTAAATATTCCAAATTAATACAATTACAACCAATACCAGTCAATTTTAATTTAATACACGACTCTTGTTGTAATGTACAACTGTTATCGAAAACTAAACCGCATATTCCCATTTTGAACTTAACTAATACTAACCTTGATTCCATGGCATATCAATATAATGAAATTGTAAATGACCTCGACAAAATTATTGACCAACCGCATATTGTTTTATATGGCCAGTATTACTCTTACACGACTATTGTAATTGCTATTGTGGTTTTAATCTTAATTTTAATTGTATTTTGTAAACTTTTCAAGTCAGGCAAATGTCACCGTTATTTTAAGAAAAATAAAACCAAACTTAACATTGAAAAATTTGAAGAGCTTTAAGAAGTCGCTGTCGAATCTCCTGCTCCCAAAATCCGCACATTCCTTCCATAAACTTAACCTTAAGGGTAAGTTTATTCTTAACCCCGGGGCTGTTATATATACCCTCTCTATATAATAGTGCCTAGTATCCCTTACCTTTATGCATAGTCAGCACTTTTGACTGCTCATAGTATTTTATTATAATTTAGAGTTCCGTTCGCATCCATCATTCGCGCGTGACACTTGCCTCTCTCAAATCGAGCCTAATTTCGTGAATAAACTATTGTCCTTCATAAAAGTCTTTTTTTTAAAAGACCTTCGGCGCAATCCGTATAACAGTACGCTAGGATGTTGCGCTCATGTAATGACCATCGTTTGGTATTTGGGATGGGCTAGACACCAAGAAAATATCTTTGCACAAGCTGCCTTTTTAGATGATGTGCTAGTTATAGAGAATGATAAAGCATAAAATATTGTAAAATGAAATCTTGTGTTTTTACTATTCGCCCTACTTTTTTTTCATACACATTAGGGAACCTGAAACAAATTTTTATCCTTGGTAATGTTATGTAAGTAACACGTTAAGAAACTGTCGTCAGCTCATGATTAACTACTATTTTACACGACTGCCCAAAGAGGTAGCGTATTTTTTTTGTATAATCATAATTCATATTTCATTTATTCATGCACCATAAAATAAAGAATAGATACGGTTATCCGCAAAAGGCTTCGTCAAAATGTCACAGAGAATTATCAGCAACATGCTTCAACAAGTGGGTTTAGAGTTCATGTATGTGAATTTCTTTATGGCGCCATAACTTCTAAATGGCTGAACCGATTTCGATGAATGGGCTATTGTTAGAATCCTCACGTGACATAGGCTATATATTTTTTGGGAAATCAGTCGCGTTTTATGTTTCTTTGAAAAACGTTCAGTATGTAAATAAATAGTCAATATTGATAGCAGATGTTTAAAGCTGCATAAGAGCATCTGATTTTAACGACATATCTATGTATGTCATGATAACAGACTTGTCTTTCTATGCACAGAGGAGCTTATGATATTTTGTGGTCACAAATCCAAGAAGTGTCCACACCTGGGTTTGCTTTACTTGCGTTATCGTTAATATTGTTTACTAGTGGGCATAAATAGTATTATGCAATCGAGCTCCTTCAGTTTTATTTACCAATAAATTATTATTCGATGCAGCAATATACTAAATAGATGGTTAATAATGACATAACCTATAAAACTTCTAAGCATAATAACTCAAAAACCTGGCCTCCTATAGTTACGATTTTTTTACCCTTAGAATCAGCAATATATATTCTATAAAACAAGGTATATTTTATTTATAGATGCTAACTTTGGTGATTAACTAAAATGATGTATGGGAAGCTGCCATAGCTCTTTATTTTGACGAAAACACTAATTTGCGAAAAATACAATTTTTCTATAAAACAAATGCCACATAAGCCAATTACATACTTTTCGGACAAAAACTGCATTGATGTCATGGACATAATATCTACGAAAGAAAATCTGTAAAAAAATATATTGTAAATTAAGTTAACCGTCAGTGACTTCAAAAATATGGTACCTACGAGGTTATTTAAAATAAACGGCGAGTAATTCATACATACATACATACATATCACGCCTTTTATCCCCGAAGGGGTAGGCAGAGGTGTATTTCTACACCCACTTTTCGCCAGATATACTTTAGTCCCACGTAATAAGGGGCGAGCCCATTGCCGTACCGGGCACATTTCCAGACTCCGTGCTGCTACTGAGAATTTCGTGACAAAAAAACCCAACAACACTGCCCGGCCCAGGAATCGAACCCGGGACCTCCCGATCCCACGCGCACATTTATGCCGCGAGACCAACGAGGCAGTCGTATAGGGTTTGATGTCGAGTTTTCCGTCTCTAGGCAAAGATGGTATTTGCATCGTGTTATCCCTTAGTCGCCTCTTACGACACCCACGGGAAGATGGGGTGGTGACATTTGTATTCTATGCCGTCAACCACACGGCGAGTAATTATATGTCTTAAATCAAGTAAATATATTATTAAGCCAACAAACATTCTATATATGTATATTGTATGTGTGCATATTTCAAAGAGTACCTTCCTGCCGTCTTAGCTTGGACAGTAGCGGACTCGTAGACCTAACGCAGCTAGTCAGCTTTTTCTAGTTAGCCACGTAAAATCCTCTCCTAAGGCGGGAGGTATTGTAACGTATGTCCGGTACCTACCACGTCTACGTCATAATACCGCCCATAGCTCGGCCAATCAGAGAAGGCCATCGTCCGTGCTCGCGAAGTCTGACCATATATGGTCACGTAGCGACTCCAACTCTGATGGAGAGCTCCAGTATATATAGGGGCCGACAGAGAGGCCGGCACCGCCACTCTATCCTACTGACCTACTACCGCTACTCTGTCCGTATCCATCGTACATATACGTATCCTGGTCCCAGCTTTAATGTAGACCTGGAACCCACAGGTTCCAGGATTTCCTTAAAGCTCCGGGCTACGCTACCTAGACCGCTACACTTCCCTGCATCGCCTTCGGCGTCACCTCTGCCGAAGAGTCTGGCCCCGCCCTGCTCATCGCACACACACCGCCGGCGCCTGCCAGCTGAAGCCAACGTCAGCGAGGATCTGCACCTCTACGCGCAGCCTTCGAGCAGCCTGCCCTGCACACTACCGGAGGGAACAGCGTGGGAGACTGCAGTTCTTAGTGTTCAGGCCAGTGTCGTGTTGTTGGTCGGTCATACTCGTGCAAGGGAAGTGAGAAAATACTCGGCAATAAACGCCTAGAACCTCTTCTACGTTTCAATACCAGAACCCGTTACAGTGGCGATGCCATTAAAGTGAGAAGAATATGGTGGAGCAAAATGAAATTCTATACCCTCTTGTGTCATGTCTGAAGCAACGTCCGGATCAGAAAGGAAACTATGCAACTCGTTACAAGCTCCAACAAAGTTTGTCCCATTATCGGACCAGATGCTGCGGGGTTTGCCTTTTACTTACTTGATACTTGATGGCACGGGCTGTTTCCGCAACTCCACGTCTTGGCGTGTATTTTGCGTGCGGGTGGGAATGGTGTCGTCATTCGAGCCACCCCAGCTCTTCGAGGAAGGTTAGCAGACTCTTGATGTAGCCCACTGCTTCCCTCAGGGTGCTGTATCTGGACAGGTACTGCTGCCTGTACTGTGTGACCTCAGGAGTTGTTGTTTGGACAGCCGGAGGACTTGTTTGGCTATCTTACCGTCTGCTGCGGGAAGAGCCTCCTTGGCCTGCCTACCTGTTTCAATACCAATCCAGGACTGGTTGTGTTGGATCCTGTTCCTATTTCTTACCAGGTTGCGATAAAAACCAGAAGGGAGGGGAATAATGTGCTCGGGTCCCACCACTTCTAAAGTGGCCCCTTTTCTGGTAAGTACGTCGGTTGCGTCATTCCCTCTTGAGCCACTGTGGCCCTTGATCCATTGCAGTGTTAATGGGGTTTGCCTCGACGCGTAACAAACTGTCTAAGAGCAGCCATGTACGCTTCCTTTGTCAATGCTGTGACAAGCTCCAGGTGAACAGCCTTTACTACAAGGCACACAAAAATGCATAAATATGCTTTAATCAGTCTACAGCCTCGCCCTTTACGGTCAGCGATCAAAATTGGTCCAGCATAGTCCACACTGCAATTAAGAAAGGGATAGTGAAGCTCAGTGCGACACGAAGGTAATTGACCCATAACGGGTTGCACGTTTTGTGCCCTAAATCTGAAGCATTTTAAACAATTTCTAACTTTAGATAAATTTCTACCTCCTAACGGCCAGTATCGTTGACCTATATTAGTCAACAAAAGTTGAGGTCCAGCATGGCAAAGCTTTAAATGTTCGAATTGAAATATTAATTTAGTTAAAGGATGCTTACAACAGATTAAAATTGGATGTTTGATATTAAAATCATAGGGGAAATTGTCAAGCATACCACCAACGCGTAGAATGCCACTAGAGACGCGTAGAATGTTACGCGGTAGGGACTTTCCTGAGCACAAAATATTATACTCTTCGGGAAATATTTGACGTTGAGCATTATGTATAAGACATGTGAATGATGTTTGTGGTTCTTGTGTCGAAAGAAAACTTGAGCTTTTATGCTTCGAATTTTTAAAATTAATTATGGCTCTAAGAACATAAGCAGCTACTCTTTGTAAATGGTTAAAACTAGAATATTATAGTATTAAATTACTAAAAATGGAACTAGCTTGCATTTGTACAGTACCCTCTTGAATTTCATTGACTCTATTACGCACAAATGGTTTAAGTTGGTTGGGCGACGTGCACAACCAGGCTATCACAATAGAGGAATCGGACCACAGATAAATTAATCTTATCGATTTGTAACGTAATAGAATCACGAACCTTAGTACACAGTTTTGCGGCTACCAACGCACCACACAGGTCGAGTCTTGTTATTGTTGTAGTAGAATTAATAGGAGCTACACGATTTTCAGAAGCTTATAATTGTACGTGAATGGACCCCGAATTATGCACAGAATGAATATAAAGACACGCTCCATAAGCTTTCTCTGAAGCGTCGGCAAAGACGTGAATTTCGTTTCTTACAGAGTCACTGCACGATACAAATCTAGGTATTTTTAGTTGATTAAGACATTACAAAGTACATGAAAAAGAAAGCCAAAGATTAAGTACATCGGTGGATAGTACGTCGTCCCAATCGTATTTTTCTATCCATAGCCGTTGCATCTTAGCTTCGACAACGCACGGGCCTACTAGACCCAGTGGGTCGAAAATCTGACTGATAACAGACAGTATGTGACGTTTTGTAATTATTTTTGTATTTAAGTCGATATTAATTGAAATAGTTAGCGAGTCTGAATCACATAACCAGTGCAAACCTAAGGTTTTAGAGGGTGCATTTACATTGTTAGTATTAAAATCTAAGACATTATCTAAAGAAGTTTTATCAGTGTTGTTAGTAATTTGTTGTAAAATGCTAGGTTCATTTGATTTGCGTAAATTAAATTTCACTGCCGAAAGAGTGCTTATTACTCCTTTACATATAACTCAACTGCGCCAGAAATTGTGTCACTCGAATTTAAAAAATCGTCGACGTAAAAATCGTGCTGAATGGCATGCTTAATCTGATCATTATCAGCAGATGAGGCTAGACTACTCAGACATTTAGTCGCTAGATATGGTGCTGAAGCAGTGCCATACGTCACCGTATTTAAAGTATATACTTTCAGCGGCTCTTTTGGGTCAGAGCGAAACACTATGCGTTGAAGTGATCTTTGCGATGGATTTACGTCTACGGCCCTATACATCTCCTCGATATCGCCCGATATAGCATAGATATGCTGACGGAAGCGCAACAATATAGAAAGCAGATCATGGGCCAACCATTTGAATGTCGTTTAGTGGAAGCCCGGAAGTAGTGACTGCAGAGGCATCAAAGACTGTACGCAATTTTGTTGTTGTGCTGGACTCGCGTATGACTCCGTGGTGAGGTAAAAAATAACTTATTTCAGTACTACGAGTCGCGGCAAATTTACGAACAGTAGTGTCTAGCGTCATGTGTCCTAACTTTTCGTATTCATGCATAAACTGTAGGTACTGTTCTTTAAATTCCGAATCGCGTTGAAAACGTCGCTCGAGAGACAAGAAGCGCTTAGTAGCCATTTGCAGAGAATCACCGAGCAGGTTTGGGTCTTTTTTAGGAGGAATAGTGACTACAAAGCGCCCTTCACTGTTACGATAAGTATTAGTTAAAAAATTGTGTTCGCATGAGTTTTCCTCTGCAGTCATTATATGTTTAACTGGTACTGAGTCTAATTCCCAAAAACGATTAATATTGACTTCGTCTTTTACGAAGTTACAAAAATGAGACGAGGGTTGAGACGTAGGACAATAGCTGTTTGGATATGCTATGTGTCCAGATATGATCCAACCTAACTTCGTTTCGTAAAGCTTAGGTTGATTTTTTGCCTAAATTAATGGAGTTGCGCCCTAAGACGTTCCAAAATATATCAGCCCCGACCAGGAGGTCTATTGCTGACGGTATGTGAAATGAAGGATCAGCTAGACGTACTCCAGAGGGAAGAGGGACACTATTGATGTTAATGAAACGCAATGGCAGCACTTTTGTTATCTCAGGCAAAATAAGACAATTTAAGTCGACCGAATAATCACCGCAATAACACTCGAGTGTGAGCTTGCAAGACTGTGTACTATAAAAGGTCTGACTGTTAATACCTGTGACTTTTGAGCCAGTGCCGTGTAAAGACAAACCCAGTTTGCTACATAAAGCTTGTGTAATAAAATTTGCGGTACTCCCGTTGTCCAGCAACAGTCGGGCGGAGTGCTTAGTGCCATCGGCACCACGCACCCTCGCCAGTGCTGTGGAAAGCAAACCAATAGAAGATGAATCATCGTGCTCAAAATTGGTTGAAAAGGCCACATTATCTTTGTCAGGCATTGGATTTGAAGAGCTACGTTCAGGTTCTAGGTGCAAAAGGGTGTTATGCCGTATTTTGCAATATTTGCAGTGTGACAACTTGCACATTTTATTTGTATGGCCTGAACGCAGACAATTCAGGCAAACTTTAAACTGTTTTGCCTTTTCAATGCATGCTTCTACTGGTAAGCTGCTGAATGTTTCACAGGTGTAAAGCAAATGATTTTCAGCACATAATGGGCATTTATTTGTAGATTAATATTTAATTTTTAATTTTTTGAATTTTCCCTTGTATATATTAATTAGTTTTTTTTATTATTTTAAGACTTAATTTAATCATATTGTTAATCATTTAAATAAAAAAAAAGCTATTACACTATTTTGTAGATTTATTTAAATTATCATTAGATGCTACAAAACTTTTAGATTTGTTTACATTATTATTGTTCTCAGTTAATTTAGATTTAAGGTTGATTTTACTATTTTCTTCCAGATTTTCTAATAAATTGATTTAAATAAGCGCATAAATATGTATAGCAAGCAAGATCGAGCGTATGAAATGTTTAACCCAAATTGAGGCGAAAAGGAGTATAGAGAATATAGAAGATGACGATGCATAAATCGTAAATTGGACTCCTAGGAGGTGAAAAAGTGAAATCTGATTGGAACGAACTCACTCAGTTATCCAGATCCGTCCCACCAAGTCAGATGTTCTCAGCTCCACAGTGTAGCAGCAGCGCGGCGTAGCGGGCGATCCAACGTCCGTGCCAGGTTTAAAGTCCACCAACGCCGACTTGTGGGTAGCTCGCCGATTATTTTTCTGAATCGGTTAAATAAAATAACTTAAGGACCAATGTCGTCCGTGTGGTGACAGATGTCCGTGTGGTGACGGATTAACAATACGGAATGTCACCACCCCATATCATCCCTTGGGTGTCGTAAGAGCCGACAGAGGGTCCATATTGTGTACAGAACAGCACTGTAAGAGAAGGAAAACTTGATACAAACCCTATACCAGCCCGTCTGGCCAGCGTAGTATAGTAGGCCAATTCCTCCTTTTAAAGTAGAGGCCTAGTCCAGCAGTGGATTGTTAAAGGCTGATGATGAAAGGACCAATGTTAAGTATTGTGATCGTATTGTTGAGACCAAATAAAAGAGTGAACTGTATAAAATAACTTGTAATGATCGAATAGAATTAAAAAGTAGCGAGTGTCGCGGGCGGGTGTGCTGCGCGGAGTGATATATCGTACGGAGAGGGCCGCCTCCCTGCGCCGCTGTCCTCCTCCGCCGCCGTTGCTCGGTGCTCGTGCGCCGACACCCAGTTGATATGAAGATCTTTGACACTCGTTACAGGGCGTCAGTCAGTACCTTCTTAATAAACTGACACTAGTCTAAACCATGGAATATTGCTATCTCTTCGGGTTGCAGAGGTCAGACGGGCAGTCGCTCTAAGCGGAAAAGCTAATATTCAGCCAAATCCGGTTAGACTAGTAAGCGGACCCCAGATTGAAACTGGGATAACGCTAAGAGAATGATGATGAATGCTGGTCTAGCGATAATTCCATATGCTAATGTAATGTGAAGTTATTAATTTTCTTCAAGGGAATGAAGTTTAAATATATCTTTGTGGTCGTTCGATATACATTCATATCCATTGTATACAATTTGGATATTGTCAATTTTAACGCAGAATTATGACTGATATCTGGTTGAAGTTAAGATTAGATATACAAGATTAGAAAGATAAGTATTTTTTTAAGTATTCTTCGAGAATTCTCCTACACTAGAAATTATATTTGTGTCGGGGCAACTCTGGCGACGTTACATGCATTTAACCAACGAACACAAAGTACGTTTAAAATCGAAACAACAATTTGTGAATCACACGAACTGGTGAGATATCAAATCAAACCACGAAACTCGCGCGTGCACTGTCAAATGGCGAGATGACCGGTTAAACTACTACACCGTACATGAAGTCAATATGTGGATGTCACGTTTACGGAGTGATGTTGTCACAGTAAATATTCAGTAATTTCTTACAAATCAATTCACAGACACAATCTGACAACAACATTTTATGCCGGCTAGAGCAATCTTAGATACTTACATACTTGGTCCATTGAAGATTACAAGCAAAATTTATAATGACTTGATCAAAAATAAATGCATATGGATTATTTAGCATAAAAATTAAGTTTTACGTCTTCAGCAGAGGAGTTGCAGGAGATGGTAGCAATTATGCATGGTGCTTTAGGGAAGAAAGTAATTAAAGTGAATGTAAACAAGACGAAAGTTATGGTTTTTAAAAAGGAGGAATATGTTACGGCTTTTTATGTTGCAAGTGAATGATTTTGTATATTTAGCCTTGGTACGCTGTTTACTAGGAATGGTAAGAATAAAGAAGATATTGAAAGAAGTGTTAATGCAGGTAATGGGGATAATGGAGCTTTGAAGGCTATTATAAACAGTCAAAACGTGTCCAAAAAGACATGTTTGGCTGTGCATAGAGGGGTGTTAGTACCTACACTTGTGTACGGTAGTGAAAGTTGGGTAAGGCAGAATAGACATGAAAGTAGAATAAATGCTGTAGAAATGAGTGAACTGAGAGGTATGTGTGGAATATCTTTGAACGACGGAGTAAGGAATTATGTGATAAGAGAGTGTTGTGGGGTAAAAGAAGGTGTAGTGACAAAGCATTGAGAAAGGTATGCTAGATGGTTTGGACACATGGAGAGGATGGATGACGAAAGAGTAACCAAGAAGTTATATAGGGCAAGTGTGAATGGGACAGGAGGAAGGACAAGATCTAGACGGATGTTCTCTGACAAGATTGGAGACATCCTAAAAAAGGGCAGTTTAGAAGTACCTTTAACCGAACAGCATGCATGAGAAATTTGATAGGAGTGAATGAAGCAAGAGAGATATGTCAGGATCGTTGCAAATGGCGTTCCGTAGTCTCAGCCTACCCCCCCGGGGAACAGGCGTGAAACTATGTATGTATGAATGTATTACCTATAAATTTTTATTTACCTATAAAAAGAAATGCAAATCGAAGTTTTTTAGACAAACGACTAAAACGATGGTAACGTCCTAAAATATAGTCAATTTAACTTTATGTCAATTCACCCTTACAAAATGTCCTTGTAACAAACTTTCGTTGACCGGAATACAGATTGTGTAAATTTGACATCAAAGCCAACTTGGGTGGACATTTACTGGTGCTAAGTACATAACCAATAATAAAATAGTTCCCGAAACCTTCATAAAAGTAATATACCTAGTTTCAATGCCACTTTTGTTTGTTAAGGCTTATATGAATATAGGCCTTAATAAACAACACTGAACCAGTTTTATATAAGTTTTGATTTAATAACCTTGGCTCGGCGTTGCACCGAACCTTATGTTGTTAGGCAATTTGGAAAAATATTAATATTGTGAACTGTATAGGGATGGGTTCTGATCTGATCGCCTAGAATAGGAAAAAGGAGTGGGTTCATGGGAGGAAAAGGAGACGGAAGTATGGGAGCACACCTACCTTGTAAGTCAGTCTTCTTCTTTTCAAAATGGCGGCCTCCTGGTGTTTTCGAGAATCCTGAAGCTGCATTGATCACTCCACTACACCCGCGGGAACGATCCATTAGGATCCTCTCAGATGGTAAGGCTGTCCTCTCAGCCCTCAAAAGCCATACTATCACCTCGGCACTCACGCTTGAATGCCACCAGAAACTAACAGAGGTAGGTAAACTAAACAAATTAACACTGCAATGGATTAAGGGCCACAGTGGCTCAAGAGGGAATGACGCAGCCGACGTACTTGCCAGAAGAGGGGCCACTTTAGAGGTGGTGGGACCCGAGCCCATTATTCCCCTCCCTTCTGGTTTTTATCGCAACCTGGTAAGAAATAGGACCAGGACCAAACACAACCAGTCCTGGATTGGTATTGAAACATGTAGGCAGGCCAAGGAGGCTCTTCCCGCAGTAGACGGTAAGATAGCTAAACAAATCCTCCGGCTGTCCAAACAACAACTACGGTCAGTCACGGCCGCCTACACAGGACACGGATTCTTTAATAAACACCTATTTACTATAGGTATCACCGACAGCCCGCTGTGCAGGGCCTGTATGGCAGCAGACGAGACGGCAGCCCACCTGCTCCTTGCCTGCCCTGAGGTCGCACAGTACAGGCAGCAGTACCTGAGCAGATACAGCACCCTGAGGGAGGCCGTGGGCCATATCAAGAGTCTGCTGGCCTTCCTCGAAGAGCTGGGGTGGCTCGAATGACGACACCATTCCCACCCGCACGCAAAATACACGCCAAGACGTGGAGTTGCGGAAACAGCCCGTGCCATCAAGGATCAAGTATCAAGTACACCCGCGGGTGGTTTTGTTCTCGTTAATATTATTAAATAGCGGTAAGATATTGCGGTGCTGCATGTATTCGTTGCGGCGCGGAGATGCACCGGGACACAGCTGGTCAGCGGGACCGTTGATTCTTGACTGTCGCGCGTCGTTGAACTCGGCGACGAATTAGAGCTAGGCGTGCCTTTGGGAAAGGGAAGGAATAAAAAGGATCGCTCGTATTGGACGAGCAAGCGAGGAACGATTGACGTTGATGTAATTAATTATCAATAGAAAGATAGATGGCGCTACCATATCCCCACGGCCCTAAAGGGTTGCCTTTAAAAAAAAAAATTGAACTTAGCTATGTTGGATGTACTACCGCATAACCCATCAATAGGCTAAGACAGCGATATGATTTTAAAGTTAATCTAAATTAACTTTAGCGAAACAATTATAACGAAAGCTACAAACTAAATACTTAAACTAAGAGGTAGATCCAACTTCAGACTAGATCTCACTGAGTTGGAAGCGGACAGAGACGTACAACAGGGCACACGTAGCTCCCCTTTGCGGTTTTCACGGTAACAACGCGGGTTGTACCGTCTTTGGAAGTACGCAGTTTCTCGACGATGGCTAACGGCCAAAGCGGCGGAGCATAATCATGTACTATGACGACCAACGTACCCTCCTGTATAGGGGATGCAGGACTATTCCATTTGGATCTAGCCTGAAGTTGGTGGAGATATTCCGCACGCCAGCGCCGCCAGAACGACTGCACGAGTTTATCCAGCAGAGTACGTCTCTGGAGCAAGCTTGAAGAATCTGCTTCAGGAGCCGGTAATGACGATAATGGCACTGTGTTCAGAAAATGTGCAGGGCTTAACGAGGATGGTTCTGCAGGGTCACTACTCAATGCCGTGAGCGGACACGAGTTGATCAGCGCCGCGACTTGTACAAGGACAGTTAAAAGCTCTTCGTAAGAGAGGATCTGTTGACCTATAACTTTGAAGAGATGTGTCTTAATTACTTTGACCATGCTTTCCCAACATCCACCGAAATGTGGTGATGCTGGCGGAATAAACTTCCAGTCAATATGATTTATGGAAAGTTCTTCCTGAAGACGAGTACGATATTCTTCCCTGAGAAACTTATAAAGGTCGCGTAAATAAGAGCTTGCGCCCACGAAACAAGTGCCGTTATCCGTATACAAACACTGTATAGGGCCGCGCCGTGAAAGAAATCGTTTAAGGGCTGCCAGGAATGACACCGTGCTTAAATCCATCGCAACTTCAATGTGCGTGGCGCGCGTCGTTAAGCATGTAAAAATACATAGCCAAGCTTTACGGCTTTTAACACCTCGACCACGCACTGGCGTATACTGCAGTGGTCCGGCGTAATCACAACCGGTATGTGTAAACGCTTTATCAACCTGATTGACACGCTGGCTAGGAAGATCTGCCATGCGAGGGAAAGTCGGACGCGGACGAAATTTGAAACATACGTTACATTTATGTATTCTGTGACGAATTATTCATCGAGCGGCTAAAACCCAATATTTATGCCTAAGTAAGGACATAAGCAACTCTGGACCAGCATGGAGATGCTTCTTGTGATAAAAATCAACAAGAAGGTCGACAACATGATCATGACGCGCTAGAATGCAAGGATGCTTGTAGTTATAAGGTTCATCCGAATTTGACAGACGACCACCAACGCGTATGACGCCGTGCTCATCGAGAAACGGCTTGAGCCTAAGAATAGCGGGAGAACAAGGTACATTGTTTTTCAAATTTTGAATGTCGTTACTAAAATGAACAGCCTGTACAGCTCGTAGTAACTTACATTCTGCGAATTTGATATCAGTACTTGAAACAAAAGTCCCATTAGGTAGGTGTCTAAGAAACCTAGACATAAACGATGGCGCGGAGTAACTTAGACCACGATGATATGCGTAGTGCGAGTTCATAGATCGGAGATTTAGCAACCTCAGCAATCACGGGATGAGAAACAGACTTCCGTTCGGGTACATCCTCGTCCTCTGCACTGT
This sequence comes from Euclidia mi, assembly GCA_944739405.2. Classification (NCBI taxonomy): domain Eukaryota; kingdom Metazoa; phylum Arthropoda; class Insecta; order Lepidoptera; family Erebidae; genus Euclidia; species Euclidia mi. The sequence continues at coordinate 40,894,401 of OX123183.2, read as the reverse complement.
GGTCAAAGGGTTGCATGGGCCACTCTGACGGATCATGGGAAATCCAAGAAGGTCCATGATGCCACAATGGATGATGCAGAAGATTAAGTGGAGTAACGCCACGAGACAGGCAATCAGCGGGGTTCTCAATACCCGCGACGTGATTGAAACAAGTAGCAGGAACAAGTTCAATCAATTTACTAACGCGGTTGGCGACAAAAGTCTGCCAGCGGTGAGGAGAAGAATAAATCCAAGCGAGCACTACTTTGGAGTCAGAAAACGCGTATATTTTATTGATATAGTGGGGCAAAACTGTGTCTTGAACCTTGCGGAGCAACTGAGACAGCAGAAGGGCTGCGCACAACTCCAGTCTCGCAACCGAAATGGTTTTAATAGGCGAGACCTTGGACTTGGCACAAACTAACTGCACCGAGTAGTTAGAACCAATGCGGACTTGCAGATATACGATTCCGCCGTAAGCACGCTCGCTGGCTTCAGCGAAACCTATTAAATTGATGGTACATCTATCTACCAACCCAAGATGACGCGGAATAGTAATTTGATTGAGCGCGGTAAGCTCAATACAAAACTGGCTCCAAGCGGCGACAATATGGTCAGGGGGTGTTTCATTTCACTCACACTTTGATAGCCAAAGGTCTTTGATCAAGAGCTTGGCCTACAAAATTGTGGGAGCCACTAAACCCATTATGTCCCATAGTCGAGCCACTGTGGACAGCATAGTGCATTTGGTGCACTTATCATCTGGCGGTGAGACGTCAAACCGAAAACTATCACAGGATTTGTCCCAGCGTAAACCGAGAACTTTATGCGGTACAGACTTCTCAAACTCAATGTCCGGAGAAGCTTTATGAGAATCGGGTATGCGTGCGAGAACCTCCTTGAGTTGCTTGTCCATTTGACAAGATCAAACTGGCCTCGCTTGAAAAGCTGAATAAGCTCTTCACAAAGCGAAATTGCTAGCGGAACGGATATGACACTACAGGCAATGTCATCCATATACAAAGTGGAAGTAGCAACAGCTGCTGCGGCGGGAAAATGATCGCCTTCATCAGCGATCAACTGGCGAACAACTCGTAACGCGTGATATGGGCTAGACTTGAGTCCAAAACAAACACGATTGAACTGATACACGGATAAAGGTTCCCTATTGTTAAAACGATAAAAAATCCGTTGAAATCTACGGTCAGATTCGCAAACGCCGATATTGAGGAACATTTGGCGGCAATCAGCTGACATAGCAATTGGAAAAGACGAATCTTTATTATGATGTTAAATAAATCACCCTGTAGATTAGGGCCGGCATGCAAAATGTCATTAATCGACTGACCCGATGAAGTCTTACAACTAGCATCTAAAACCACACGAAGTTTAGTAGAGGTTTTATCTTCGCGAACTACGCCGTGATGCGGGATATAATATGTGGGAAGAGAGTTGCCCTCGTTGTTTACAACTACACTAAAAAAACCTTTATTTAGGTAGTCACGAATGACGTCATTATAGGCGCTGCGTAACTTCAGTGATGCATCAAGTTTACGTTCTAAACAATGGAAACGTCTAAGCGCAGCAGCGTACGAGTCGCCTAACGAATAAGGGTCACCATAGAATGGCAACGCCACAGCGTATCTGCCACTGTCGTCACGAACAGTGGTAGCGCGGAAATGTTGTTCACACTCGAGATCCTTACGGCTCATCGAGGGCGGTGCGGTAATCTCTTCCAGCTCCCAGAATCGCTTGAGAAGAGAATCAATATTATTTTCTTGAAGAACAGAACAACAAGACGTAATATAATGAGAAGTATGTAACGTAGGTACGGTACCCATAATCACATACCCAAATACGTACGTTGTCTTTGAACGAACCCCCGATGCCCTTGACTACCAAGTTAGTATTTCTAAAGTTATCCTACAGTCCGAGGCGTTTGAAACAATCAGAAGTAATAAAATTACTCTGTGACGCATTATCGAGCAGACAACGTACCATGTGCGGCGCTCCATTAATATCATAAACGATAACTTGCGCTGTCGCTAACAGAACCGTCTTGGACGCCGTACACTGCGGCTTAGCACCGCGCTGAGCACTACAAGCGCGCGAGGGCCGTCCGAGCGTGCACGCCGCCTGCGCAATGGACGTCGTACACAACGATACTTCGCCCTGAGAAGTGGAGGGGGAAGCCACCGTGGCGGCCTGCACCTGCGACGTCGGCGCGCTAGAAATCGGGTCAAGGTTTCCGGATGGGCTCGACAACGGATAACTTTTATCAAAATGTAATAATGAGTGATGTTGTTGATTACATGAACGACACTTTGTCTTACTAGAACTATCACTCGTTTTATGTTTTATACTTAAACAATTAATGCACGCTTTGTTTTCTTTTACACATTTGAAACGAGCAGTCGGATTTAAATTATTAAAAGCATTTATAGAAATGGTCGTGTACTATATTACTGCACAGACACTTCTGTGAATTATTATTATTAGATTCCGAGCATACTACGTAAGATTGCGGATTAGGGACCGAGTTATTATTGCTATTTCGCGCTTTATTCGGCTTTTGTTTGCGATTATTATTATTAGATGAGCTAGATAAACTAGACTGCGTATTATGAAATATTCGACACTGATCTTTGATGAAAGAAATAAAACTATCTAAAGTAGGTATTTTACGATTGCGTTCCGTCATCTCGAATGCGCGAATTGTTTCAGTGTCAAACTTTCTTAAAGCGAGTTGAAGAAACATAAAGTCGGAAAGATCTTCTAATTTTAAGTTTTTAAGGGAATTAACTGCGGTAACAAAATTGTCTATTAACAGCTGGAAATTCGAAACAGACGCGGCACCGGACAATTTAAGATTTAAAGCTTGATCAGAGTAAGTAGACGCTAGAACACGAGTATCTTGATACCTATCAAGTAGTGACTGGAATATGACCTGATAGTTCTCAGCACTGGGTGTGACACCTGCAAATACGGACTGAGCCTTCGGTGACAGCTTACCTATTAAATAGTACAACCTGTCAGCATCAGTCAGAGAACCATTATCGTGCACTGCAGACTTAAAACTCGCATAGAATAACGGCCAATTTCGTATATCTCCGTCAAACGACATAAGCTCGATTGGTGGTAATCTCGGCGCTCGAACCGCAGAAAAGGGCTGTGCTGAATATTTACCCTCCAATTGTGATTGTATGCGCTTGATGATACAATAAAGATCTTCGAATGAGGTGTAGATAGAGTAAGGCTCAGTTCACACCGAAATGGCAGCGGCCGGAAGCGAAGCGGAGAGCAGTTTCAGTGTCATATAATTTTAGTCTTTATCACCATGACTATAATACATAGAATCACTTGACAATCCGCGCCGCGTCAGCGCGCGACCGCTCTGGCGGGCGTGAGCGGCCGCGAGCATGCGCGGGAAGGCGCGGACGGCCGCGAGCATGCGCGGGAAGGCGCGGGCGGCAGCGAGCATGCGCGGGAAGGCGCGGGCGGTCGCGAGCAAGAGCGGGAGGGCGCGGGCGGCCGTGTACCCAAGAATCCGCGTTTCCTCTACTTCTTTTTCAATTATACGTGCAATAACTATTAAATCCAAAATATTCATTTTCACAGCTAATTACACACGTGTTTCCTTGTTATATGTAGAATATAAACTGCGCATAGGAATAGCGTGAGCCTGAGCCGTGACGTGAGCTGCGCGCGGCCGCGAGCAGTCGCGCGCGGGCGCGAGCAGTCGCGCGCGGGCGCGAGCAGTCGCGGGCAGCCGCAAGCCTTCTCTTCGATGCCGGCCGCTGCGCGTCGCTTCCAGCCGCTGCCATTTCGGTGTGAACTGAGCCTAATGGTTCAAGTAATCGCCTTACCGCTCAACACTGCTACTTATAATGAGTTTGATACACAGGACAACTTTTGACTATTAGTATACCGAGTCTGATTGTTTTTTTATTAAATGTTGGCAAAGCATTCTCGATACGATATTCAAGTTCTAATGCGAAAAAGCAGTGATAGCCGAGTGGAGAGACCGACAGACTGCTACGCTGAGGGTCTCGGGTTTGAATCCACGGTACGCATCAATGACTTTTCGAAGTGAATGCGAGATCGAATCAGAAATGAGGAGATCCGCAATAGAACCAAAGTCGCCGACATAGCTCTCCGGATAGCCAAGCTGGAGTGCCAGTGGGCAGGGTACATGGCTCGAAGAACCGATGGCCGTTGGAGCAGAAAGGTTCTGGAGTGGCGGCCACGTACCGGACGACGCAGCAGAGGCAGGCCCCCGCAAGGTGGACCGACGATCTCGTCAAGATCGCGGGAGGCGGTTGGATGCGGGCGGCTCAAGACCGGTCTGTGTGGAGAACCTTGGGGGAGGCCTATGTCCAGCAATGGACGTCGTTTGGCTGATATGATGATGATGATCTCACCGATTACAAAGACGATTTGTTAATTTAAATCTACAATACGAACTGCCTTGTCGATTTTGATAAATTCCTGACCTAGGATAATGAAATCTGACAAGAGGCGAAGTTTTACAGCACATTAAGGAAAAATCATAAATCTGTAAGTTTATAAAACATCATGTTAATTAGGGATAATATAGGATTCTAATCGTGAAATATTTTTTTAAATCGGTATTATACTTTTTGAGATTATTCGTTACAAATTTTTATTTTTGTATAAATACAATATAACAAAACATTTGTATGCCAACAAGGCATACAAATGCTTTGTGATTACAAAGTTAATGACACATGAGTTATGAGTTACATACAATATGACTACGAAAATGAGCAAACAATAGGGAACTTGAGATATAAGTATAAATAGATATAAGAAATAAAGTAAACCTCATGTATAATAATTGATAATTGATCATTTTGTTTTTGCATTATAATAGATAAAGTTTCTCATTAGGAAAATACCTCAATCTAACATAAGATTGTAGTCCTAAGAAGAAAATCTTTACAACCAATACCAGATGTATTGGTCGAATACTGATGGCTTACAATATATTAGTCAGGCAGTAAGTTGACGTATGTAATCCGGACCGAACCTTCTAATCGGACGATGTACGTACCCTCGTTAATTGACGTCGGGTTTATACAAGCTTTGTCTTAGTTCACCAATGTTGATCAATACCTAGGATTATTCAGGAACTCCGAGCAGGCTTGCTTTGCGTTGTGAAATGAATAATCACATGGACTGGCGATATTAGTCTCTGTACAATACAAATTAATACAAACTGACTTACAAGTCCGTGTGGTGACGGATTAAGAATACGGAATGTTACCACCCCATATCATCCCATGGGTGTCGTAAGAGTCGACAGAGGGAGCATATTATGCAGAGAACAGCACTGTAAGAGAAGGAAAACTTGATACAAACCCTATACCAACCCGTTTGGCCAGCGTGGTATAGTAGGCCAATTCCTCCTTTCAAAGGAGAGGCAGTCCAGCAGTGGACTGTTAAAGGCTGATGATGATGACTTACAAGTTTCAGTTATAGTTATAGTGTATGTGTTTGCAAAAAAAAATATGTCTATGTCTGTTCCTCCAATGTCAACTGTCTATATGTACCCATAGTACAGCTCTGCTTAGTTTTGGACTAGATGATGTTGTATTGATGTGGTAGACTTGTATTATTAAAATCAAGTAATTTGTTGGTTACGACAAAGTTAAGGAAGTAAGATCATACCAATTATCATTACCATAATTTGGCGACCTGTTGGCGCTGTGGGAGTGTAAGCGACTGCTACATCGAAGGTCGCGGGTTCGATTCCCGCTCAAGTCAAACATTTGTGTGCATGGAACATTTGTGTACATGGATGTTTGTCTTGGTCTGGGTGTTTCAATGTATAATATATATGTATTTACAAAAAAAAGTGTATATGTATGTTTATCCATTATCTAGTACCCATAACACAAGCCCTTATTAGCTTGGGACTAGATAGTGATGTGTGTATGTGGTAGAATATTATTATTATTAATTAAGAGCCTAGTTTGTACGTAGTTGTATTCTTATCGTAAGCTTAAAGTAACAATAGGACTGTGTAAAAACTGCTTACTCATCTCCACATCCGTGTTCACTGGCACATTTGTTTAACTTTAAATAAGCAACGAACATTAAATAAATAGGTAGTGTTCTGAATTTAATACAAATTATTTGCTGGTATTATAAAACATAGTGGTATAAATAAATCAAAAGTATTTATTGTTACTGTTCTTTAAATCTCCCAATTTGTTACTAGGTATAATTGTATTCAGTTTTTAAATGATAATAAGATATTTGTGGTTAATAAAAGTTATTATTTTATGTCATAAGAAAGATGGGTTAGAAATGAGATTCAATATTCAGATTAGTGATTGCACATGATATAAGTCACCATTGATACGACAAGAAGAAGAATGAGATTCAATACACATCTATTTCTTAATTATTATATGAGGTGGTTTCAATATCCACGTCTAAATTATTGTATAAGGTGGTTTCAATATCTATTTCTTTATTATGAAAAAAAAACGTGAATGTTAATTTCTGGGTCATCAGCACAGCAAGAAATGTGCATAATTTATATTTGTTAAAAATAGTTACAGCAATAAAAATCATCCTTAACCTAGCGTTATCCCATTTTAAATCCGGGGTCAGCTTCCTACTATACTATACTAATCGGATTTGACTGAATAACAGTTTTTATATTATTTGCCTTAGAGCGACTGCCTGTCTGAGCTGTGCAACTCGTTGGGATAGCAATGATATTCCATGGTTAAGTTTAGCGTCAGTTTATTTAGATTATTTTTATTATTATTATGTGGAAGACACACTAGCAGCTAATACGCTGATGCGTGTGTTTTAAATAGTTTGGAGATTTCCAGTTTGTCCAAATTGTTCTTGAAGCTGTTCAGTGAGGGTGCCATAATCACATGTTCTGGAAGTCTGTTCCAGGCTGTAACAACCCGGTTGGCTGGAAAATACTTCTTGGAATTTTTCTTTGAAACATTCTGCCATAGTTTCAAGGTATTCATCTCAAGTGCTTGTTCTCGTTCATTGCATAGAGTTCCTGAAGTTTGGGCATGTCGTAGTGCTTTTTGAGTATTTTGTAAGTCTCAATGAGACTACCCCTCTGTCGACGCTGTTCCAATGTGGTGAGGCCAAGAACTTTTAACCGTTCATCATAGTTCATATTTCTTATAGTGCGTATCATTTTAGTAGCCCGTCTTTGCACGTTTTCCAAAAGTATAATGTCTTTTTTGAAATAGGGATCCCAAATAATATGCGTACTCAAGGAGCGGTCTCACATACGTTTTGTACAATTTTAGAAATGTGCCAGGTGTAAGACACATAAATGCTTTGCGAATGATGTACAGGATAGCGTTCGTTTTCTTAACAACATTGGACATGTGGGTTTCCCATTTGAGATCATTTGAAATAGTGACGCCTAGATCTTTTTGAGACTCGACCAGTGTTAGTTCTTGATTGCCAAGATAGTAATCTTGCAGGGATCGTTTTTACCAATATGCAGCACTGTACATTTGGATTCCCAAAAAACTTTGTGTCGTCCGCGAACAAGGAAAAAGGAAGCTTAAGAATGTTTCTGAGGTCTGTCAAGTAGAATATAAACAATAAAGGTCCAAGGACTGAGCCTTGAGGGACGCCGCTTAGTACCGGGGCCTAGATAGAGCTTCACCAATACGCACTCAAAAAGTTCTGTTTGAGAGAAAGTCGCTTATCCAGGCGAGTAGATTCCCTCGTATACCTAAATGCTCGATTTTATGTAATAAGCGTTTAATGGGCACGCGATCAAACGCCTTTTCATAGTCTAAATAGATAACATCTGTTGGTATGTTCTCGTCATAGTTTTTCGTCCATTCGAGTAGACATTTAAGTAGATTGGTAGTTACTGAACGCTTTGGTACAAATCCGTGCTGCTCCTCTAAGATGACTTCCTCATGTGCTAGAAATTCTCTTATCTTGTTAGCTATAATTCTTTCCATGGTATTACACAGTACACTTGTCAAGCTAATAGGTCTATAGTTTTCGGGTAGAAGTTTGTTACCCTTTTTGTATATTAGTACTATGTTGGCAATTTTCCAGTCAGTAGGTACTATTCCATCCTCTAATGCCATGTTCATTATCATAGTTACGCCCTCGACAAGGGTTGATGAACATTTTCTCAATAATATGGAAGGTAAATCATCAGGTCCCGTGGCTGTAGCATCGTCCAAACTTAGAAGTGCCTTTCGTACCATGTCCATTGTGATGTTTGACTCTCGGGTAATTAATGACGGGTAGTGGTATATCTGGTTCTTGTACAAATGTTTGTTCGAATTGATCGGCAATTTCTTCAGCTATTTATTCAAGAATCATAACAAGTTTGTTTAATTTACTTTTGAGAACATTAGGAATGCATATCTTTGTATTATTATCCGTGTGGTGACGGATTAAGAATACGGATTGTCACCACCCCATATCATCCCATGGGTGTCGTAAGAGCCGACAGAGGGAGCATATTATGCAGAAAACAGCACTGTAAGAGAAAGAAAACTTGATACAAACCCTATACCAACCCGTTTGGCCAGCGTGGTATAGTAGGCCAATTCCTCCTTTCAAAGGAGAGGCAGTCCAGCAGTGGACTGATAAAGGCTGATGATGATGATCTTTGTATTAAGTTGCTTTTTCATGTAGCCGTAAAACGCTTTAGGACCAGTATCTATTACTTTTGTCTCAAAATTCATTCTCCTAGTTCTACTAATAGTGAGAAATTTATTATATTTTTTTTTGTATTCTTGATATGACATTTCATTAGGATTTATTCGATACATTCTCCACAGCTCCTTCTTCCTTTTAGTTAGCTCTACTATTTCTCTATTTATCCAGGGTTTATTACTGTTAATATTTTTGTTTCTTGACTTGATAGGCACGCACTTCTTTACTGTGGAATATAACTGATTCTTAAAGGAGAGCCACATATCATTAACTGTATATTCGTTGATTGTTAAATTATCAGAAAAGTCTTTACTTAATGTCTCAAAGTCTGCTTTGTAATAATTAAATTGCGTTCGTGTTTTGTGGTATTTTTTAGCAGCATGCACAACCTGTATTGTAGCTGTAATAACCAAATGGTCGCTTTTACCTATAGGCGGATGGTATTCGATGTCGCATAATAAGTTGTTTTCATTACATAGTATGAAGTCTAGTAGAGATTCTTCTTGGTTTCTCTTTCTAGTAATTTGTGTTACAAGTTGTCTAAGATTGCTGTTAGCGTACATGTCTAGAAATGCATCATACAATTTATCATGCCTCTGTAAGTTATGAAGCGGCCATTTGATACCGGGCAAGTTAAAATCACCTGCTAAAAGGACTGTTCTTTCAGTGGCAGCCCTGCCAATAGTACTAAATAAGACTTCATCTGAGTTCGAAAAGCAGTTTGACGGCGGTCTGTAGACACATGCCAACAGAAAATCCAGTTCACCAAACTTAATGTCTAGCCATAGTGCTTCTACATTATCCTGTTGATACAAGTTATTTGTTTTTGAGATAATTGTTATTTTATTAACTTCATTTGCAACATATATGACTACGCCGCCACCTCTTCTGACCTTCCTATCTAAGCGGTAAAGAGTGTATCCAGATATGTTTATCAAACTATTGGCTATTCCCGATTGAAGATGGGTCTCCGTAATTAAAATAAATGCAGGTTGGTAGCTTGTAACTTCAAGTAGAAATAAATCGAGTTTTGCCATTAAGGATGCCAAGTTCGTATATAAAAACGCGGTTCAGAGATCGCCCCAGTGCCTAGTTTTTTGTAGGTGGGGCGACGATAATTCTAGGAACTTTGTTTATGTATTTAATAGTTAAATTTTGCTTACCATTATTTGTTCTGGCAGCCAGTTCTTCACGCAGCTTCTTCAGCTGTTCGCGTTGATAAGGAGTCATATCTGATTGAATTTTTATTGTTTTAGGCACCTTACCTTTATTTTTCAAAACACTTATTGCGTTGTGTTTATTTGCAAGAACTACCTTTAGGGGACGTGCTTTTTGGTCACTCGTTCCTGGTTTACCTAGGCAGACAGTAGCTACGATGTCAGGTTTTGTTATGGGCAATGGCGCTAACGCATCAAAAACAAGTTTTTGTCATGCAATCTTGTTGAAAATGTTGATTCTAGCAATCCATATATGATAACAATACGACTGCGATTGTTGCGGTCCTCAATTTCATTAATCACCACATCCAGGTTGACCGCACTTGCGCCCTGTTCCTTTAACCCTTGAACCTGATGCTGGAGTTCACTGACTAGCCTTCGCAGCTCGGGAATCTGCCTGAAAACCATCCTCACATCCATCACACAGATACGACAGTTTGGGGTTTTGGAGGGCGACCACGCGCATTTCCGTTGCGGTTAGACCAGAGCACTTGACACATATAACCCTGCTACAGCCTTTACATGCTATTTTATTTTTATCATCTTGTATCTGCATTTGACACTTAAAGCATTGGGCCATGGTTGATTTTATTTTTCAAATTGATGGACTTTTTGTTTCTGGCACTGGCAACACTGAGTCGCTTATGACAACCAAAGACAATTTCACGTTGACAGTTATGACAACAACTGATTAGAACACTAGTGGGTACTCGGGGAAAACAGTTATGGATGAAATGTCAGTCACTTATTTTAACACAATTTTTCACTGATTTCAGCGCAAATTAACCCGTTATTTATTGTTCATTTTATCCAATAATCACTTATCTCCAAACTAAACACAACAAACAGTTTGGTTGATCACTTTTAACCAAAATTTTTTAATAAACTTTCGAGAGCTAGGAAACACGTTGTTTTCGAAGTGATAACCGGCGACCGATATACTGTATGACTTACTGTAACGATTGTCAAAGAACTTCATGACAGCAGGCACCGATGGCTTAACGTGCTCTCTGAGGCACGAGGCCAGTAATAATAAACAATTCATAACGCACATAACTACGAATAGTCGGTGGTGTGCGCCGTGGATTCGAACCCAATACTCTCTGCATGGCAATCTATTGGCACTCCTCTAGGCTATCGCTGCCTTCTTCTAGGCTTTCGCTGCCTAGTGGAAGACAGTGACAAAAAAAATAAACAAAATAAAAAATGGTAAAGTAACTGAAATCTAACTGACTAAAGATAGAATAAGAAGAAGCGCGGCGCGTCTTCTTAAGTGGTTAGGGACACCGGAGCGATTTTTCCTTACATACACGTTGTTATAGCAGAATTTGTTAGCCGTTTAGTCACCGTTGGTAAGACAACTGCTTTATTGTTGGTTTATAACAGGCATTATACAACACCAAAATTAATCATATAATGATAAATAATAATACGTATTATGATTCATCACGATATGATTGATATTAATTTTGATTGCACTAGGCATTATAATTATAATGAATACTTATAATAGGTAATGAATTGCTAATTGTTATGCATTACCTATAACTAATCAAAATGATACATTACAATAATTTGTCACAGCAATTGAGATAAATATATATAGTATGACATCGTACGCATTTCTATGAAATGCACAGAACCCTGGGGATTACGGACGAAGCTACTCTCAAAATCCTTTCATCAGTTAGATTGGACTTCGGAACAAATTGAAAGAGTACACAGGTGGACGGTGCTAAACGACCCACGAGGGCTTTTGATGATCAGTTTCCCATATGCTCTATAAATGGGTTCGTTTTGTTGTCATTTTTAGTTGAAATCAGTATTATGTAAGGTTATGACAAGTATTTCTTTTTCTTTAGAAAGACAACTCCGCACTAGGACTAAATCCTGTATCGCAGGGGACTTTACAAATATCTATCTACTAATAAAATAACGCAGGATACAAATTGGGTGTGAAGAAACATTTTTGCAGTGACAAATAGGTAGTAGTTTGTATCATTGTGCTACAAAAATAAACAAATTGCAAAACAATGAGAATTGAGTGAAACCAACAGGCCCATTAGATAATGTATAACTTTAAGAGGCCGTTCTAGTAACTTACAAGTTCATGTGGTTTTGGTGAATTAAAAACGAGCCATTAAAAAAATATTCTGGCCATAACAAATTTAAGTTGACACAAATACATGTCAATAAGTAAGATATGCCAAGAAGTTTTGGATGCGTTTCCCGCTTGTACAAGTAGGAGAAAATTCTCGCTTATAGATAACAGCTCTTTTTAGTGTCTACACTTACGGCTAATTGTTTATACGTATCCTCTGAAGATACTTATAATTTTAACACAATTATGATATATTTAACTACAACCTATGATGATAGTTGTATGTGGAATTAAATAAACAAAATAAACTTTTCACGAAAGCATTATCGAAAACAATAATCCAATCCACAATGTTTGACCTAAATCGGCCTCGTATAACTCGAAACAATATAAAGGACGGTATTAGACTAAATTGTAGTTAATAGGAAGATTATTACATTCGATAATTGGACATACATTGATACTGCCTTTATTTAATTTGTTGCTGTTCAGTTATTGAAATTGTATTAAATAAATAAAATATAAGTCGATTATCAAATATTTGAAAAATAATAGCAAATAGTGCATTTACTTTTAGGGCAAAACTGTAAAATACGCAATATTAACGTTGGCATTACCTTCAGTTGAATGCCGGTTTATGAGTGAAGCTGTGTAATTTTACCTAAATCCACAAGCAAATTTAGTACTATAATTTTAATATAGGTACATAAGCATAATTGTATTTAGCTTTTAATAAAAAATGCACTATACCAGGCATTACACTGTACCAGGATTATTTTAAAAGAAAAAAAAAGAAAATATATCTTTATTGCAAGCACGCTGCACAGTACTCGTTAATTTTACTTATTCTAAATAACAAAAAAGAAAAACACATTGTCAATATACACCAACAAATACACTAACTCAAAAGACTTACGGCCATTTTCAATATTCGAACTATAGATAGATCTGTAGATTTTAGATTCGTGTTTGACATATTTTGTATGGAGCTTATGTCAAAAACTGTCAAAAACGAATCTAAAATCTACAGATCTATCTATAGTTCGTATATTGAATTCCGTAGTAAGACACTATTTGGCAACGTGTTGCCATAATGACACACTTGGCATGTCTTGTCAACTGTCACAAACAGAGTTGAGTTAGTTGACATTTATGTGATACGTGTCACCACGTGACTCGCCACGTGCACCTATCTACACCAGAGACTGAACAATTTATAATTATTAGTTTACTTTTGAAAATACGATTAACTTAAAAAATAATAACTACATGAGCACTATACACCGCGTGCCGCAATTCGGGCTGACACTCAGCAAACACTGCCATGGACACCATAGTTCCAATCACAGTACTGATTTTCAGTGCCGCCACGTATTATGTCAAAAGGCCACCGAAACGTGATGGCTATCTTCCTAGAATCTACGTACCATTATATATGGAACATGTACAACTATTTATGATTACCTACTAACTAAAGTACACCTTCAAAACATATGTTTTAAAAGTAACAAGAGAACACATAAATAGCAGGTATGTCTGTTTACTAATTTTCTAAAAAATTTACATATTTGCTCATAGAGGACAATATGACATTACTTATTTTGGTTTAATGTTAAATTTTTCAGGAGTTCCTGCAAGTACCCAACCTGACCTCGAAGCAGAGATACTAATATGCTGTAAGCAGTGTAAGCAACCCAGACTTAATGTTACTAGGGCTGTATCCTCACAGGTAAGCAATATCTCGTAGCTGTAGTTTCTGTTGAGAGAGTAAATAGCTCTTGAGGTTCTTTTTAAATGATGCTTTTGTTTTCAGATCCCTTATCGGAGGAGGCAAATTCTTCCAACATTTTGTACCTAAATATCTAAAAGAACCACGGGAAGCCATTGTACGGTGTTTAGTTTGGGATAGGGTTCTGGCTGAGGGTCTGGTGGAGTATGAAAAATGGTTTTGTCTCCAATCTAACTTTTCATACAAGTAGGTAGGCTTTTTACTAGCGATTACCCCAAAAAGTCGTTACTTTTTGGCAAGATGTAATTTTCTTTTAGATTCCATTTTAAGGATGTTATTATCATTAATATATGGTGTGACATGATGCCGTCTTGGAATCTTGAAACAGAATCGGGCACATGCATTTTGCACCCTTTGTATTAAATTCCTAGTTCTTGCCAGCAAACATGGGCCATAAACTACATCACAATAATTGAAACGGGATAAAATGAGACTGTCTACAAGCTGTTTTCTAAGGTTAATATTAAGATAGTTTTGAATGTTGTAAAGAATTTTTAACCTGTAAAAGCAATTTCTTACTATTTTAATTACATGTCCCTCAAACCTTACCTCAGAGTAAATTAATAAACCTAAGTTAGAGGCCTCTTTGATCCCTTCTAATTTTTGACCGTCCAAAATGATAGCTGGGTTAACTGGCAATATAGACTCTACCTGTATTTTACTGCCAAGAATGATAAATTTTGATTTATGTGGACTTAACATTAATGAGTGTTTTTTTTACCATTCACTCTGTCAATGTCCTGATTTATCTTTGTAACAGCTGACAAGGTGTCTGCAGGCTTAAAAGAGAGATAAAGCTGAGTATCATCTACATACATATGAAAACTGCAATCTTTTAAAGAAGGGGTCATGTCAGCTGTGTATATGATGAAGAGCAGTGTTGAGAGTACTGAGCCTTGTGGGACGCCTCTGTTCACTGTGAGAGCAGATGAAGACATGACCATACCATACATCTTCCCTTTGCATTTCTACATGTTGGGACCTATTAGTGAGGTAACTATTAAACCACTTTATGGTGTTGGGTGAAAATCCATAGAAAGCCAATTTTGCCAATAATAGAGATGTATTGATAGAGTCAAATGCTCTGGAATAGTCTAGAAGAATGAGGGCAGTGCCCTCTCCACGATCCCTAGCTTCCAGTATGTTACCCACAACATCACATAAAGCAGATGCCGTTCCTCGTCCTTTTCTGAACCCTGATTGTTTGTGCGGTAAAATGTTTTTTTTTTTCAATATATTCTATAACTTGTGAATAAACTACTTTTTCCAGTACCTTTGACAAACAGGGCAGTAAACTAATAGGCCTTAGGTCTTTTGTACAATTTGGATGGCTCGTTTTGGGTAAGGGTTTGACAATTGCATGTTTCCACAGCTCGGGGAATGTATGCGTTGTGATAGATTTGTTAACTATCTCTGTAATAGTATCTAACGAGTTAGGCAGAGTAAGCTTAAACATCTCTATGTTAATTTGATCTATACCTTGGGCATTAGTACTAATGGTTCTCAAGATTTTCAAAATATTACCTTGGTCGACCGGCTGCAGCTTGAAATTTGTATCATCATCATTCCTATGATATTCATAGTAGGTTAAACTGGATATGCTTACACCATATCCAGTTTAACCTACTATGAAACCTTAAAAAATCTCTATTGATGCTGTCTGGGTTATCAAAGTAATCTGGTAAGCAGTTGTTTTAGGGAGATGGCAGAACTTGATGCTTTAAGCTACGCCACAAGGTTTTTGGGTTATTTATATTGTCATTAATATGTTGTGTAAAATATGCTGATTTTTCATTATGTAATGCAACAACTGCTTGGTGGTTTAGTTCCAGATAATATTGCTTTTTATTTCTGATTTATTTTCTTCATATTTAGTTCTAGCTTTGTTTCGCAACCCAAAGATCAACTTCACATTATCTGTTATCCATGGTGTATATTTAGTTTTGAAAAGCTTTTGCTTTAAGGCTGGTTTCAGAGTCACGCGTTTGACCGGCGCCGGCCACACGCGTGCGCTTTCAATTACATTAGATTAGTAGTAGCGTTTCATAGTCACGCAGTTCAAACGCGCTGCGTGTGAGACGCGCGCGCCGACCGCGCTCCCGAAGCTTCATACATTGCAATGAGAAACGCGAACTCGTTTCACAGTGGTCCGCGCTCCAAACGCGCTGTTGAGACGCGCTGGCCGACGGCGCGTGCCGCGCGCGTCACTCTGAAACCAGCCTAAGGGTGCATGGATATCAAATAGCGCCACTATACAAGCTATAAACCATTTTGTGAACTTATAAGATTCCATGGGAAAGCTTCTAAGTCTAAATTAAAAATATCAAGTAAAATAACCTTATAAGGTCTGTATATAACCCATCTTGGCTTAGGTTTTTGCTTTTTAAATTGAGTCTCTCAAGTCACAAATGAGTGTTGGCCGAGTTCAGGCACATGATCTACCAAGACAGTCTGTCAATTCAAGTCCGTGAATATTAAGTCTATCGAGGTACTACTTTGAACAGTAAAATGAGTGGGTGTACTGACTTTTTGAGACATATTTGTGTAATCTAGAAACTGTTGAATTTTTTTGGTGTTATAATTTTCTAGATTTAGCATATTCACATTCCAATCTCCCAATAATATTATGTGATCATAAGGCCCCAATTCGCAAATGCTATCAGTTAAGCCTTCAATAAATTTTTCAACGCATAACCAAGGTGGTCTATAAGCAGTGCCAATTAAGATCCTTTTATTCATGATTGTTAATAACAACCAATATTCCTCTACCTCTCGATGTACCGGGTGAGATCGAGTCCTAACACTAATATTTGATTGTATATAAAATCCCACTCCACCTCCTCTCCCGCCTCGAATATTTTTGGGCCTCGGGCTATGTTTCAATTTATAGCCTGGAAGTATGGGAGCCTTTCCCTCCTCACCTACCCTCAGCCATGTCTCGTTTATGGCCATTATGTCCACTGAGTGCGTGTCCATGGCCAATATAAACTCATCATGCCTAGTCCCTAACGACCCTGAGTTAAATAGTCCAACTTTCAGAAGTTTTCCATTAACCATAATGGTAATGTAAAAATATACTGTCAATGAGTAAAACTAAAACCTGCATATTCAATTTAAAATTATAATTATAGGATATTTATATTTTTAACAGAGCAAGATATGAATTTTGTATTGATGTGTGTGTCCATTTAGTTGTGCATTTAAAATTATTATTATTATAAAAACAAACACGGGAGGTGTCCCGTAGATAACCTAAACTTTTAACTTTTAAATCAACAGTCCTAGATTAATTTTGTCTAGAGTTTGAGCTGAGATCGGGTAAGGTTTACAGAGATCAGTGGAAGCGATTAATTCATCCAGTCTCAGCCCAAGGCAAAGGCCCAACATACACTGCGGTAGCACAGCGAATGAATATGAATTCTAATATTAATAAAATGTCTTACCAAATATCCCCTCGTGATGTTCTTGAGTGGAGTCCTGGAGGCAAGCTAGACACACACGAGACTAAATTGGCCAATATTAGCAAGTGAATTATCTTTACTTTACCAGACTCCAACGCAGCGTTTTCAATCAGCAAATTCGTCCGGCACCAACCACGTGCATCGGATTCACTCAAGTTTTACAATGTTCGTTAAAATACTATTTTTATCACAATTAACCGGTGCCAGTTATTGATCAAGGAAGTGGCAATCAAACGGGTTCTAAATACAAGATCAAAACGCTCACAAAACGAAATCTATCCAAAGCTAGGTTTTTTCGCTGACCGCGGGAAACGACAAAGAACCAAAGATTGACAGTTCAGTGTGACCATTGTCAGAAATTTTTAATAGACTAAACAAAATGTTACTCAATCGATCTAATCGATTTGACTTATAATAAAAACTAATTCTATTTCAAAACATCCACCCGCCTCGGACCGGCCTACCGGTCCGCTAATCGGTTGGTAGACGTGACAATGTTGCAACCGCTCTCCTCAGAATCGAACCGTCCACCAAGACCTCAGCAAATCGGGGAACTCCATCAGCCCCAGTTACCAAACGAAGGATGCGCCCCCTGCGCCATCTGAGTGGCGGAAGGTTAGCCTCCTTGATCAAAACGAGGTCACCAATCTTGGGTGGATCGGTCTCGTCGGTCCACTTAACGCGTTGCTGGAGTATGTGCAAATATTCCAAATTCCAGCGTTTCCAAAAGCTCTGAGTAATCTGGCGTACCAATTCAAAACGCGAGAGACGACCAGGTCTCGTATCAATATAGGGGTACTCAGGCAAGGCGACAAGTGGGCGACCAATCAAAAAATGGCCCGGCGTAAGGGCCTCCAAATCATTCGGATCTGAGGAGATCGGGCCCAATGGCCGAGAGTTCAAAACGGCCTCAATCTTACAAAACACAGTTGCGAGTTCCTCAAATGTAAGGACAAACTCACCGATTGTCCTGCGCAAGTGTGTTTTGGCCGATTTTACGGCGGCCTCAAATATACCACCCCAGTGTGGACAATTTGGTGGGGAAAACAACCAATTTATCCCACGTCGGGCAGACCTATCACCTATATCAGCCTTGTTGGTTTCAAGGAAATTAACAACATCATTCAAATAATTATAGGTGCCCTTGAAGTTAGTGCCGCAGTCAGAACGGATCAAGGAAGGCAGCCCTCTGCGGGATACAAATCTGTCAAATGTGGCTACAAACGCCTCGGTCGTAAGCGAGGAGACCAGTTCCAAATGAACGGCCTTTGTGGAAAGACAAACAAAAACGCACAAGTAGGCCTTAACAGTCTTGCTGTTTCGAAGTGTCGACGTTTTCACCAAGAAGGGACCAGCGAAGTCCGTGCCAACACCGTCAAACGTCCTGCTTTCAGTTACGCGATCTGCCGGTAAGTCCCCCATCAAGGGCTGCATGGTAGAAGCCTTGAGCTTATAGCAAGGGATGCAGCGAAAGACTAGACTCCGAATGATTCTTCGGGCAGACAAGATCCAAAATTCGCGTTGCAAAATGTCCAAGAGCGCATTACAACCAGCATGCAAATTTTTAAGGTGACGGTCAGTTACCAACAAGCGTACCAAATGACCGTCCTTAGGTAACAAAAGGGGGTGACGTGCTCCGTAGGGGAGGTTGGCGTTCTTGAGACGCCCTCCAACGCGCAAGAGACCCGTATCGTCCGAAAAGGGGTTCAATATAGAGACAGCTCCCGACAATTTCGATCTCCCTGTTTTAAGGATAGCAATCTCCTTTTCAAAATGCGCCAATTGCACGGAACGAACCCAAAAGGTGAGGGACTCCTGTCGTTCCTGTGGAGAGAGAAGGGGTGTCAGACGTTTCTGTTGTGGGTGCCTAAGGTTAAAAACAAAACGCTTTATCCAAGCAGTGACACCTAACAACTTGTCAAGGGAGCTGTAGCGATTCAACAAGAAATCGGGGTCGAAGGCGCATTCTACCTTCTCAAGAGCGAGTGTTCGTAGACCCGGCAAATTAGAAGTATTCAAAACTGGCGTTCGAGGCCAATCAATTTCTGGTCGACTCAACCATTCCGGACCCCACCACAGCGAATGACTTATCAAACTAGGCGTCAAGCATCCGCGCGAGGCACAATCAGCGGGGTTGAGCTCACCTGGCACGTGTCTCCAAACAAGTTTGACTTCGGATTTCTGGATTTGGGAAACGCGATTAGCGACAAATACCTCCAAAGTGTGGACAGAAGCCTTCAACCAACAAAGAACAATTTGGCTGTCTGTCCAGGCGTAAGTCCCATTAATACAAATGCTTTTACCCAAAGTGTTAGACACGTGGTTCAATAAACGTACAAGTAAGTCTGCTCCCGAGAGCTCCAATTTTGGGATGGTCAAAGATGTACGAAGGGGTGCTACCTTGCTCTTCGCCATGATCAGGGAAACCCTCACCTGACCTGAGGCACTAACTGTGCGCAAGTACACCACGGCCGCGTGCCCACGTTCCGAGGCATCACAAAACCCGTGAAGGGTGGCCTTGTACTTCCCGGGAGGAAGGATGGGACGAGGCAAGGAGATCTCGTTGACGGCAGGAAGTGAGGATACAAAAGATGTCCATTCCTCAACAAGAGTGCCGTGCAGAGGTTCGTCCCAGGTCAATCCTGCTGTCCAAAGCTTCTGTAAGAAGCATTTTGCCCAAAATATAATTGGACAGATCCAACCGTTCGGATCAAAGGTTCTGGCGACAGTAGACAACACGAGACGTTTAGTCCAAGGACACGGCAATTTCAAGTCTACGTTATATGTAAAGATGTCTTGGACTGGTCTGTACTGAACGCCGAGAACAGCCATCATGGCGGGGTTGTCAACAATCTCAAACAAATGTGGATTCTGCTGATGATCCTCTGGCAAGCCTTCCAAAAGCGCTGGTGAGTTGGAAATCCATTTGCGCAACTCATAACCAGCGGAGGCCAAAATACCTATCAATTCGTCCCGCAGGAGGATCGCCTCGTCCGCTGTGGAGGCGCCCGAGCAAATGTCATCGACGTAAATATCGTCCTTCAAGATGGCGGAGGCTCGTGGGAAACTTAAGCCTTCGCGGTCTGCGAGCTCCCAAAGAGAACGTATTGCCAAGTAGGGGCTTGACCTTAACCCGTACGTATTGGTATTGAGCTCGTAGACGACCATGGGATCGCGAGGAGACTCTCTCCAAAGGATCAGCTGGAAGCGACGGTCATCAGGGTGGATAATAGTCTGCCTGAACATCATTTTTATGTCGGCCACAAAGGCAACCTGATGTCGTCGGAAGCTGGTGATGACGTCACAAAGGTCCTTGACCAACTTGGGACCAGAATGCAAGCACTGGTTCAAGGATACGCCTGTTGAAGTCTGCGCAGAACCATCAAATACGGTGCGCAGCTTGCCAGTCGATGGCTTCAATACCGCATGATGCGGGAGAAAGTAATGCTCCACCGAACGCCAATCCAAAATTGACACAGACATGTGTCCCAACTGTTCATATTCCCTCATGAACTCAATGTACTTCTGTCTGAGCTCCGGATCACGACCCATGCGGCGCTCCATAGCCAACAATCTCTTTTCGGCTAAAGGTCGTGACTCACCAAGCGGAGGCCGAACAGACAAGAAGGGTAGCCTCGTAATAATCCGACCAGAACGGAGTCGACCAGTGTTGTTCTGGAAGAACAGCTCGCACTCCTCATGTTCTGGATTCAAACGGGCAGCTTGAGGGGGCTCCTCTATCTCCCAAAACCTCTGAACCGCATCAGAGAGAGCGGAGCCTACAGCTAACAAATTGTCAAGTTCAGGTGGAGGGGGGTCCCTAGGTACAGGTTCCATCAAAGCAAATCCAAATATGGTCGGGATGGCAGTCAAACCATTTGGCATCAAGACCCTTTTCCCACCAATCAAAATTCCACCGAGGACATCAGAGCCAATCAACAAGTCGATTTGTCCCGGTGTGTCAAATTTGGGGTCTGCCAGTTCCAATCCCGATGTCAAATTCACCACAGCAGCAGGTAGCTGCTTCTGTGGGTGCATACCCAAAATATTCTTCAACACAATAGCCGAGGTTTTAATCCTCGGGTGTGAAGATTCAACAGGGCCAAACAAAACCTTAACTTGTCCTTCAACATTAGAGGCTACGTCACCTATGCCCCGTATACAATTTGGAAATAAACCCATATTTAATTTAACCTGCCCTACCAAATAAGTGGAAACAATGCAACCTTGTGAACCTGTGTCCAATATAGCACGGACAACAACAGAGGTCCCCGTGGGTCCCCAGACCCTAACAGCAACCGTTGGTAGGATAACGGTCTCAATGGGGGAGGTTGGCGTTATAGGGCAGGGGTCAATGACCTATTGTTGCCTGGGCGGCGACCGTTGGCCAGGACCAGGCAAGTCAAAATGAGGGTGCGGCTTGAAGTCCTCAAAAGCGCGATGACTCGATCCGCGCGCCATCTTTGGGGGGTCATAGTGACGCACCCGCCCAAAACGAGGTGGGCGCGAGTCAAGACGGGGACGCTCCGCCAAAGGAGGGGAATACCTGGGGCAGCAGTCATGGTGCTGGTGACGTTGCGCGGTCGCACATTCAGGTGCGCGAGAGAGAGGAGGCGTGCGCACGCTACGGTTCTCCAAGCGGGGTGAGCGGCGATCAATTAAGCGAGGCGACTCTCGGCTGCGTGCCGGTGAGCCTCGGCTGCCACCTTCAAAACACCCGCCCGTGCGCGGCGTCGGCTGGTTGGACAAGCGGCCTACCTCTCTGGCATTCATGCAGAGAATGTCCAAATGCTGTCCTCCACAGTGAGGACAGGGGCGAGAGTTTGGGCAGTCTCGCTGGTAGTGGGACCCCAAACAAGAGAAGCAAAGGCGGCGGGCATTCGCGATGCGCCTACGAGAGGCGACATGTAGGTCCAAGAATGCCCTACTACTGGCCGTTCTGTGCCCCGTGACCTTGCAGTAGGAGCACTCCGCTGGGCTCTGCGTGACCGCAAAGCGAGGAGGGCGCCGGTCAACATTGGCTCGGGTGTGACCGCGAGCCTGCTCCTTGACCTTGGGCGGCTGCGACTTAGCCGGCGTGTCACCACCGGAGTTGTCCAAGACCCGGCACTCATCCTCCAGGAACTTCTCCAGGTCAGCAAAGGGGGGCAGATGGGTCGCGCTATCCCCACCAAAGCGCTGTTCAAAACGCGACCTCAGGTCGGCAGGCAGCTTCTTCAGCACAATGTGCACCAATAGATAAGACCATTGGTCTACGGGCAGGTCAAGGCACTTAAGTGCGTTGATGGCCACCAAGAGCGGGTTCAACAGTTGGGTGCGCAACCCAGAGACCCGGGTGAGCGTCGGCAAACCCAAAATCTGCTCGATGTGCGTGTCGGCGAGGCCACGCTTATTATGGTACCTACGGGTAATTAGGTCCCGAGCCGTCTGGTACGCCTCGTCAGACACGGGCAGATGCTGGATGAGGCCCTTAGCCTCCCCATCCAGAACCGACATTAGATAGGCCAACTTTTGTGCCGGCCGGAGGTCAGCCCTATCATTGACTAGGCTGTTGAACAAATTAATGAAGCCCAGGTAGCTTCCTAGGCAGCCATCAAAATGGGGGAGGTCCAAAGTAGGGAGCCTACTCACCAGCCCCGGTGCTGACCTAGGAAGCTCCTGCTTCAGGCCGGGTTGCCCTTCCCTGTCGGCAACTAGTTGTCTCGCAGTATTGGAGACAGCATCATACAGGTCTAAGACCTGGGCATAGTCTTCGCTGACCTTATTTCACTGGTCAGCGGTGAAATCATTGATTGACACTTCAAGACAGCAAGTGCTGAAAGTGCGGAATTGCTGTTCCACACTTGCCAGGCGATCATCAATCCGCTCGTACCTCTGAAGTAAGGCCTGCTGGCGATCAGGCCGGTTCACTAAAGCATTGGCCGAGGCAAACCAGCGCAAATCTGATGCAATAGCACCAGCAGCCGCACGCAAGTCCTTGATAGCTGACATAATCAAAATTCAAAAGAGCCCGGACAAGCGCTAAATAAAATTAACAATCAAAACTTAATTTTTCTTAATTCTTTGAAACCAACAAAGTATTAGCCTGTTTACTGCAAGTGCAGGCAAGTGACAGGTATCTACTGTCCAACAAAATTAATAGTTTCAATATATTGAAGAATCAAACACAAAAGTTATCAAAGTTATAACTTATAACAAATTAAAAGTTGAAACTTCAAATTAATTAATTAGTTATTTGCAACAGACAGACTGGCTGTGTTATTTGAGATATACAATAGTAAGTAAGCACAGAATATGTGTTACCTAGCAATATTATCTATATTATAACAAAACAAAGTTTATTAATGTGACCCGCCCAAGTGGCAAGGTCAAGTTTGATTATTACAATGTTTATGAATATATGCAATGAACTAAATTTACTAAATTTATTGATACATACAGCTGTTATGTATCCAAACAAACTGACTTATTAATGCAACAACAAATTTAAGTTAGATTTTTCAACAATACAAATCAACAATTACTGATTGAGGTTATGTGACAATGTGTTTCAAATTATCTAGGTCAACTTATACAATTAAATATTATGTATTTTAGACAATAACTGACCTGACAAACACTACAATACTGTCTACAAGGTGATAAGATACAAGCTCATACCAATCTGAGTTTATACTCAGTAATGCAACAGCGGCTAAGATACAAGTTTACAATATAGGCACAGTTAACCACGCTCTTGCTATCAAAATTATGTCAAGAGTTTGAGCTGAGATCGGGCAAGGTTTACAGAGATCAGTGGAAGCGATTAATTCATCCAGTCTCAGCCCAAGGCAAAGGCCCAACATACACTGCGGTAGCACAGCGAATGAATATGAATTCTAATATTAATAAAATGTCTTACCAAATATCCCCTGGTGATGTTCTTGAGTGGAGTCCTGGAGGCAAGCTAGACACACACGAGACTAAATTGGCCAATATTAGCATGTGAATTATCTTTACTTAACCAGACTCCAACGCAGCGTTTTCAATCAGCAAATTCGTCCGGCACCAACCACGTGCATCGGATTCACTCAAGTTTTACAATGTTCGTTAAAATACTCTTTTTATCACAATT
Source organism: Euclidia mi (assembly GCA_944739405.2). Classification (NCBI taxonomy): domain Eukaryota; kingdom Metazoa; phylum Arthropoda; class Insecta; order Lepidoptera; family Erebidae; genus Euclidia; species Euclidia mi. Next base: position 40,870,040 of record OX123183.2, on the reverse strand, counting down.
AACCGGTGCCAGTTATTGATCAAGAAAGTGGCAATCAAACGGGTTCTAAATACAAGATCAAAACGCTCACAAAACGAAATCTATCCAGAGCTAGGTTTTTTCGCTGACCGCGGGAAACGACAAAGAACCAAAGATTGACAGTTCAGTGTGACCATTGTCAGAAATTTTCAATAGACTAAACAAAATGTTACTCAATCGATCTAATCGATTTGACTTATAATAAAAACTAATTCTATTTCAAAACAAATTTAGTAATACATCCTGGCAAGTAGTTAATTGTTACCGTATTTATAATATTTTGCTCTAAAAACAGTTTGCACTTTGATACGAACACCCTAACATAAGCCATATTATAATCCAATTACAGTTGATTGAATCAGGCGTACTTGGCCGAACTCCATCATTCCTCTTTCTTTCCATTAGTATACAAAATATATGAACTTACCTTTACATTGTAAAAAAGGATAATTACATTCAATAACGCATAAACACTCGTGTATGCCAGATAATTATCTAAACGTAAAAATACAGATATTTTTCAAACAAACCAACTACATTTGAAATTGTATGCTTAGTTTTTAACGTTAAATTTGACAATAATATAATGCTTAATCAATTTTATTCTGATAGATTTTCGTAGATGACATACAATTGAGACTCAAAAATGCCTTCTTCAAAAAGTGCAACAAATATTGCATCTCCTCTTTTGTCCTAGTATTTATAAGCCAAATTTAGTCACATTATTTATCTTTATGCTCAACCAATTAGTTATCAAATATTATACTACAAAGGTGGGTATTATCTTTAAATCAAAATGATTATCATCTTCTGAAGATATTGCCCGACTTTATCCTACTGCTGATTATTTCAGAATAGAAAATCATGAAAGGAAAACAGAGCGGAAACCTAAGAATCGTTCTTGTAGCAGATACAAATAGCACAAATCATGCAAATTTTTGGAAGACTACAATTATCCTCAAACTTGCATCACATCGCGAAAATTCACTTCACATGCTTACAAACTGAACAGGAACTTAACGTATATTTATGTCAAATAAATATAACATTATAGGCTTCTCATACGTGTACCATGTTGCCCAATTTGCTGCAAAACGCACCGAAAATCGATGATAAACATCGTTAAAGTATCAAAATATGTCTTTATTACATACATTGATGCGATATTTTATTGTAAGTATAGCTTTGTTGAGAGGCCAACAGGGTCTCGGCTTTTCTCGTAGATTTTAACCTACGATGCATACCACTGACTTTTCGAAGATATGTGCAAATTAAATTGTTAATATAAAAATATATAAGCGGCGATAGCCCAGTGGTGGACGTATCGGACTGCCGAGACGATGGTCTATGGTTCGATCGCCAGGTACACCGGGCACACATTCGAATTTATGTGTGCATTATAAATTAATTATCGCTCGCTTAATGATGTGCCCGGTAGATGGCAATAGGCTCGCCCCCTATCACATTGGGACCGAAACATAACTGACGAAGTTTGGGTGTGTAATACACCTCTGCCTACCCCTTCCGGAACAAAAGGCGTGAAGTTATGTTAAATTGTTAAATATCGCTTGAAAGAAAACAATACGAACCTGCATGTTTCTAAATTCTGGGTAGGCATGTAAAGCCTACAATTTCACAAACGCATTGCTCTTATTTAACCAAATGTTCGTGATTATATCACTATTTATAAACTGACTTTTGATAATAATTTTCTTTTGTAGAAGTAATACCTGATTTAAATATGACAAAGAAAAGTTATATCGCGCTAAACGTTTTTTCGAATGCGAAAAGTTGTTGTAGCACAGATAGGAGAGGTCAATGTCTAAAAGTGGACTGCTGCTGCAGTAGGCTGATTATTTAACGAAATAAAATGACTGAGACATTTTATTTTTTATACTACACTAGAGGATGCAAACAGCTACGCCCACGCATTTTTTTTTGGAACAACGTCGTATGTCAATGACTCCCGACATGGTATTCTCTCGTTTTCCATAAATTCATTTGCACTAATATTGTTTGCCATAATCATCCCCGATCATAATATTTACTTGCACTATTATCATTTATACTAATAACGTTTGCCTTAGCAACTCAACAGTGATAACTTTTATTTAGCATAAAATGACTTCCTATAACAACATATACACCACTATTTTTTAATTAGTACAAAAACTTTAAGGACAGATTAGCGAAGATATTATTATCATATATGTGATGTAAGAATTTCATAATATCAATAAAGAGCAAAGTTATTATCATTTGTTTATTGTAGAAAATCTCACTTAAATCATAGTCATATTTTACAATCCATTCACTAATTCATTGATAATATTCCATCCTGCTCATTCGCATTCTCTCTGTCGCACTTATGATGTAGGTAGCCATAGAAAATAAAATGAAGGAAAATAATAAATGTGGGTAGTTATTTTTTAATTTTGTTAATTCTACCCTCTCCTTCATACTTCATTCGGGCTTAGGACCAGTAAAATTTATCGTTTAACAAGAAATTAAATACGGAGGTATGTAATTAGAAAGCAAACAAATATCAAAATAAAAGATGGTGTTCTGGACTAAAAGAAAAGAGTAATTTTGGCGTATTTATGAAGTTAGAATCATCTGCTATTTACAAATTATTTTATCATCATCATGTCAGCCTAGAGACGTCCACTGTTGGACATAGGCCTTCCTCAAGGTGTGTGGAGAACACAGACCGATTTTGAGCCGCCGGCATCAAATTATTATTTACTTAAGTACGTATTATTTAGTAAACTTACAAGTATTTCCATTGTCCTTCGAAATGTCCACCACCGTTGTCAAAGCATCCAATATGCACTGTTTTAATTGTTTGACACTGACCCGGTCACTTTTGTACACTCACAATACGATGTACATGGGTACACAGCTGCATTCGCGATTTTCCCACTCAAAAAGTACGCACGAAGCATAGCTACATACTCGCGTGATATGATAGGCCATCGCGTCGGGCAAACGTAGACAAACAATAAACTTTTGCAACGAAATTAGATACGCTCACTTTAGCTAACAATTTAGTACTGTTTGTCGCATCGTCGGGGCGTGGCGCAGGCGCAGAGGGGCGGGGGGGGGGAATTTATCATTGGTTAATTTTACTATGATAGTACACGGGTCGGTCATAGTATTAGTATTGCATTTACCAATTATCACGTATTTTTGTGGACAGTTTTGAGACAGTTTTGGGACTTAGTGTTTTTATTTTTTAACTACATAAATATGATCAGTTAAAGATACTTAGTGCCCTGTTAAATTTTTTGTACTAGTTAAAAAATAGTGGTGTATATTATCTTCCAAATAATGGATATCTATCGCTTTATCCATAGGTATAGTATAGATTATTTTCCTGAAATCAATCAAACTTGCTTCTGTATATCATAATAATTAGTTTCAATAAGTAACACATCTCCACCACCTAGGTTCACTCCTGCAAGATGACGGCGAAATTGATCGGGATGTTAGGCAAAGAATCAACGCAGGATGGATGAAATGGCGACAGGTCTCAGGCACAATATGCGACCACAAAATGCCTGTGAAATTAAAGGGCTGTATGTATAAATCGGTTATAAGGCCTGTCGTACTGTATGGAGCTGAGTGTTGGGCTACAAAGAAGATGGATGAGAAACGATTGCATGTGGCAGAGATGAGAATGTTACGATGGATGTGTGGAGTGACAAGAATGGACAGAATTAGGAATGATTACGTTAGAGGTAGTATGAATGTGGCGCCCATAGCTGAAAAGGTGAAAGGGAGTCGATTGGCCTGGTATGGACATGTTATGCGGAGAGATGAGATGTATGTAGGTAAAAATGTGATGGATATGCATGTAGAAGGACGAAAAGGAAGAGGACGGCCAAGGAAGAGATGGATGGACTGTGTGAGGGTGGATATGGAAGAGAAAGGGGTAAACGATCGGATGACTGGTGACAGAGAAGTATGGAAGCGAAGGACATACTGCGCCGACCCCAAATAAATTGGGACCAGGGCAAGACAATGATGAATGTTAGCGATAAAGAAGTGATGGTCAGTTTCGACGTAGAATCGCTTTTCACAAACGTACCGCAGACTGCATGGAGGTGATTCGACGTAGGATCAGTGAGGACCATATTGCTGTGGTCGGCATGCCTGACCACGAATTACTTATTATACAGAGGTGAGCACTACCTACAAATTGATAGCGTAGCAATGGGCAGCCCGGTAGCTCCAGTGGTAGCCAAGCTATGGAAGGAACATTTTGAAAATCAAGCCATTGCTACTGCCAAATTAAGTGAACAAATTTAGAAACGGTATATGGACGACATTTTCTGTCTTATGGAAGGCGATGAAGAGATGGTTCAACGGTACTTGGCACATTTAAACAGCATCCACAGTACTATGGGTTTTACCTATGAAATGGAAAGGGATAGAAAAATGGCGTTCCTTGATGTTATGATTGGCGTACGAGATGCCGGTTCACTGAGCTACTCTGTATACAGGAAGCCAACACACACAGATCGCTATCTACACGCCGATTAACATCATCACCCACGTCAACTGAATTCCGTTATAACGACGCTTAGCGACTGGGCTGTATGTCCAGTCGATAAGCTTGCGTGACGAGGAACGTTTGGGTAAGGAACTTTCGTATATAAGCGACGTTCTACACAAAAACTGATACAGTGAGCGAAACAGACCACCCAGACATACAAAAAGCACCTGGACTTCAAGGTTGAACGACACCCAGCGTACTTACCGTACGTCAAAGGAGTGACAGATGAGGTCGCAAAAATCTGAAAGAATCAATAAGGCCCGCAGTGCTAACGTGGCAAACTGTGACTGCTTGCTTGCTATTCGAATGTGAATAGGCTTATAAGTTTTCTTTGTACTAGATCTGTTTGTTTCAAACTGCGTGGAGAGAATTAAGAAAATATCTCAAAAAATGTTTAGATCTTTAGTACAACTTATTTTTATTAGTTCGTTTCAACCGTTTACTATCAGGCAATTCGTCTGCTCTTTGGCTTTTTATAACATAAAATAGACCCTAAAGACAGGCACACATGCTTTTGTTCTTATTGGTGCACTGAGCTAAGATTAAATTTGTCACGGAGAAAGATAAATAAAGCAATCAAAATGCATTATATATTACACTGATAAATCTGAATACTTCATCCACCGACATAATCCAAAACCCTAACACACCACAATGTGATGAATATGCTACGTTGTGGTCGATTTTGATAAACCACAACGCATTGCTTTAAAAATATTCATCTAGGAGAGACTAGTAGAGGCTAGATGAATATATTTTATGGTAATGCGTTGTGGTTTATTAAAATCGACCACACCGTAGCATATTCATCACATTCTTATGGATGGATGAAGTTTTAGTTTGTAACAGACAACTCATTTTCTGTTACAAACTAAAACTTCATCCAGCAGTGGTCTCATACAGCCTGATGAAGATGTAAAAAAAATTAATAGAAAATAAGATCTGAGAAATAAGTTACTTATAAAATAACTGTCTGTTTAGTTTTATATCGTCGTTCAGGATATATATCACGTTCCTTTACAATAATTCACGAATGTACGGTGCCTTAATCTCATATTCAAATCTGGCCATTCACTGCCTTTTTGTGCGGTCATATGTAATTGGATGCAAACATGCCATAGGCTAGTTATGAATACACTAAATATATTCCTGCTTGCAAATAAAATTGTTTACCTGTACAACACTTGAAAAGAAGGCTATAATTACCTTAAAAAGATACTGGCTCATATTATAGGGATATTATGTACTTAGTAGCTTATACACCAGACAACAAGGCCCAAAAACTTGTTGAAACAACTTTGTTGAAGTCATTAACTTGATTCCTTACGAATCTTGCTAAGTTATAAACTTTGGTAGTTTCTAGAATATATTCCATTGAAATAATGATGGAAAATACTTAACTGAAATTATGAAGGCAGTTGTCCAGCCAACTAACTCGCAATGCTTGTTCAAAAAGTTATTCGACTTGGTTGAAACTCTTTCAAAATTTTCTAAATGTGTGTGTGTCTTCGAAATCTTGAAATTTGATGATCTTTAAAGTTCTGTAATAGGTTTCAGAAATACTGGTAAATAAGATTTTTCTCATTTATACGATTAATCTTGTAGCTTAGTATTTCAAGTCTGTTTGTATTAGGTAATAAAAATCATATAATTATGTCTTGCATTTATGTTTTGATGAAATATAGTATTAATATAGACTTAACTAAGATACATGTCCTTATAGAGTAGATACCCAGGCATATGTAGATACTTATTAAATGGAGCCATCAAAGTACCGCTCACAAATATTTTATTTTGTCATTTTGAAGGTTCTGTACAAGGCTCTTGAAATCTTTCCTGGGCCATGTAATATGATTGGTCCTATTTCGTATCTGCCTATTAAATGATAATGTTTTGCCGCATAATATGAGGTAAAAATATATCCCGATATATAAATATATCCATATAAGCCCAAAATATGGTATGATTTGACCTTGCCTACTCCATTGGGTATATCCGAACGACAAATTAGATAATGATGTATGTATAAAGCTATTTCTTTGGTGAAGAGCACAGACGCACAAAAATAATGTACATTGCATAGTGATGGGCGACTCGGAAAGTTTCCATCATTCCACCAGGAATATTCCTGGAAATATTCATAAAATGGGTATTTACCGGGGAAAGTTTCCAAATGGCGGGTAAATTAATTTCTATGATTATTAAATTGGTAAGTACAGAATAAAAACAAAAACATCAACTCTAAAATCGTTTAATCAACAAAAGGTTGGTGTAAATATTAAAAGTTGTTAGTAAAAATTGAAATACAAGGATTTGGGTAACAAAAGATATAGTTAGCACATTAGGTTAAATACTCTTCTATGGTAACACGGTTATCGGGTAACGGTTATCGAGACTAATTTAGTCACCATCTAAGTCACTGTTATCGGAGAATGTTTTTGTAATATCGCAAAACTCTATTTGTCTTGTATTTCTTCCAGAAGTTGATGGTTGAGGTTCAATATTTCTTATGGTTAATGGGCTCATCATAAAAGGGACTTGAATTGGGTTCCTCTTCTTCTTCATCTACTTCTTCGTCTTTTTTATTATTATGTAATAAATTCCAGTTATAGGATATGTAGGCAAGCTTTGCAGTTCTTTCTGTACTGTTTACCAGGTAGATAAAATGCACCAATCAAAAAACAACACGCACCGCCACCCGCCGGAGCGTATGTTCAAACAAAGCTTCAACGCTGGCGCCAAATTCAAATTTTCTTTGTTTATTGTTTTGCAAAATGCGGCGCTGTTGTGTTGTGAATAATTTTTTGTTGAAAAAATTGTTCTTTGATCATGAAAATATAAACACCCGAATAAATACCCATTGGCTGGGTTCAATGGGAATATTGAGAGGGAATTTTCCCATTTTGGGCATTTACCCGGGTAGAATCCCATCACTGTCACTGCATCGTTTATTTACCTTTCTATTTTATATTACTATTGAGATGGGCTAGCAACCTACGCTGAAACATACGATAGCCAAATTATTTATTTATTTACTAGTCTAGTTGTCTTACAGCGTGAGATTGATTGATGGAAGGATTGAGAAATAAATTTTAAGAGATATATTTAGTTTCTTGCTTTACAAAAAAATATGTACATGTAACTCCCACTCGCAGCTCTTGCATCCGTTGGCGTTGATGTTTGATTGGCGTAATAATAAATGTTGTAATAATTATTGATTGTTTCTCTTAAACAGGTACAATGGTATTCTTATATTTATAGATACATTAAAAACAGAAACATTGTTGAGAGCTGGGTTCCGAGCTAGGTTCGAAACCTGTGTGATAGATCTCCAGTCCTCGCCACTTAACACTACAATAGTTTACCTTTCAAACAGTGTCACCACAAAAATAAGATAAATTATTTATAAACCGTAGTAGTATGTGTGTGTTTGTCTAAATGGGTTTGTGCCCGTTGAGTGTAAGAGTTGTGTGTGTATAAAAGTGTGGTGTGTGAGAATTGTGTGTTGTATGTTTATGTGTGTGTATGTGTATTTATAATGGTCATCAATTTCAATGTGGTAATTATATTTTCAGTGCTGTCATAGTATAAGTCAGATAGCCAATGAATAACTGTCTTTTTACCTAAGGACCAAGAATTAGTGTTTCTTGGTCATCATCATCATCATCAGCCTTTGGTTTCTTAGTCATTAGATATCAATTTAGAATGTTGTATAGCCTATAGTACACATAATTGGGCTAATTTGGGCTAGACTAGTTCTGACCGTAATCAAGGGACAAACATTGTATTTCTAACGAGCGTGATCTAACATCGACGGATCGTATTTTGTATTTGTATAGGTCGTGAGAATGAGGTTCAGAATAAACAATTTTCGCACCAAGAGTACATTACAGGTTTTGTAAAGTTTGGTGGTGGGAAATTGGTACGGGAGTCTCCATCCTACTTTTAGTACCGCTCTTTGGGCGCACTCTAGCTTTAGGAGATGTGTTTTAGGTGTACCTCCCCATCTCCCCATGCAGCGATGCAATACTGCGTGACAGATTGGCAAAGAGCTAAATATGTGAGCTTGAGGACCTGAATATCGACAACATTGTTAAGATAAATTTTCGCAATCTGGAGGTGAGTATGTCAATATGTGAGTGAAAGGAAAGAAGATAGTCTATTAGTACTCCAAGATATTTAACACAGTTGATTCGAGACAGAGTAGCGACGAGAGAGTGGGAAGATGACGAAGGCTTGCCTAGAGTGGTCAATGAAAAGCTAAGATAATGAGTTTTCCAGTATTGAGGGTGAGCCGATTCCCAGCCAACCAATTAGCGACTGAGTTAAGACTCAGAGCACTCGCGAACGCTTATTCCCAAGTATCACCATAAGTTATGAGGGCAGTATCGTCGGCGTACGTAAATATAGTGGTATTATGTAGCTGTGATTGACAGAGGTCTTTAATATACAATAAGAATAACTTAGGCCCCAAGATACTGTGGCACTCTATTCTTAACAGGAAGGTCATTGCTACAGTTATTACCGATCCTAACATACTGCCGTCTGTTGTCAAGATAGGCTTTGAAGAGGGACAGTTGAGTACCTCTAATTCGACTTTTTCGAGCTTTGCGGACAGGATAGAGACTGAAATCGTGTCAAATGCCTTAGCAATATCCAAAAAAACACCTATAACTTTCTGTTTGTGGTCAAGCTTAGCTACTATTACGTTGGTTAAGTCTAGGACTGCGTTACTCGTAGATAGACCAGAGCGAAATCCGTATTGTCGTGGGGAGAATACTTGGGTGTGCTCTAGGAATTTGAAGAGCCTGTTGTTCATTAATCTTTCCAGTAGTTTGGAAAGTGTGGGCAAAATAGAGATGGGTCTGTAGTTATGCGGCAGGCCTCTATCACCACCTTTGTGTATCGGGTGTACCACTGCAAGTTTAAAAGCCTCTGGAAATGTACCCGTTCTAAATGAAAGATTACATAAGAACGTAATACGTGGTATATGATATTCTTTAATTTTTTGAGGAACATACCGGATATGGTATCGCTACCAATTGCACAATCACTTCTCAAGTTCATTATTAGAATCTCAAGTTCAGACTCATATGTTTCTAAAAAGGCGTTGGTGATATGGAATGATGTCTGACGGTTGCGAACGAAGATTGACAGTGGCTGCACTTATCGGCGTGTTATCGCCCAATATCAGCGAAGTATAAGTTAACTTTGTTCACCGAGCGTATTGGGTCAGATGATGAAAGAAGTGCGAGAGGTTGCTCTGTATTTTTGACTGTGTGCGTGATAGATTTTATAGCTTGCCAGACTTTTTTAGTATTAGCCTTTGCATTATCTATTTGATGTTTATTATATTTTATTTTAGTAGACTTAAGTTAGTTAGCGCAGTACTTCCTACACCTTTTAAAAGTTATTATTAAAATCTCGTCATTTGGGTTATTTTTAAGTTTTAGATGTAAGTTGAAACCCTGTTACGCAAGCATTTTAATAGACCAGGGGTCATCCATTCTTTCATAAATCTTTTGCGATTTGGCACAGGCTTCAGAATTTTATTTGCTGTTATAACCGTAATCAAAGTATTAATAAGAGGTAACGTCGTTGACATCAAGAAAACTAAATATGGGGGTGAAGTCGGTATGTCTAATCAATATTTTCGTAATTAATAACTTTAGAAATTTTAAACTTATTTGTCGTGTGGTTCTAGTAATGTTTAGAACGAAGAAAAAATAAAACTATGCCGTGATCAGTAATAGATGTATTCGCTACGTAACAGACAGCCGGTAATTTAGATTTTAATATAAGATGATCTAGACAGGACCGATTCTTTCTAGGGCACAGTGTGTGAGCCGGCAACATTCCGTGAAAAGCAGCCATATTTAGGTATTATACCGAGCGTTGATCGCTATTTGTTTCGCCAATATCAATACTGATATCACCGGTTAGCACGATATTATTAACCCCTTGAGTGTCCTACGGGCACGGTGTGCCCGTAAGAGAAATAGGCCGGTAGTGTCCTACGGCCACGGTGTGCCCATAAGGATTTGTGTGAACTTCACTCCGGTGTTGTGTGATTGGTTACAATAATTAAAAGTACAACGACTAGTTACAGATTAACCAACATAATACCATCAATTTTTACCATATTTCCAAGCTTGCAACCGAGAAAAATAATAAAATTGCTGATTTCTGTGCTCAGTTTTCTCCGTGCCGCCATATTGCGCTGTGGCGATCAACTAAGTTGAATTTGTGATTTTTTTTAAATGTGTTCTCAACGCAAACGTTAAGTGATTGTATTAGTATTATAAATTAAATTATTGACAATTTAGTGAAGTAGGTATATGTTTTAAATATTTTTTTAGCCAGTTATAAAAACATTTACAAAAAAAGTGTTAGTAACTTTTGTGATGCAATTTTCGGGCATTGGCCGCTAGCCGTCCTCCATATTTTAAATGATTATAATGTAAGTACTTATTAATTACTTTACTAAATATAGATAAGTTTCTCACAAAGTTGTCTTAAAATCCATTGTTAATAAGACATTTCGTATTGTTTTTGCTATAAATAGGTATAAATATGTTTTGTGAGTGAGAAATGTTTTCCGTCGGATCGTCAAAATGGCGCAAATTTTTCGCTGCTATGAATAAATGGTTATTGTGAATGAATATCGGTGAACTGTGCCAAATTAAGGTATATAACCGTCGCGTCGTCTACCCGTGTCAATATTAGTGCAGTGAGAAAGGGAATTTCGTGAGTAATTTATGTGTATTTTGGAAAAACGTTTCACATGGTGTAAGAAAAAACAAAGTGACCAGCATTTATCAATTTTTTTCGACATGAAAAGGTTAAAGGTAAGCTATTTTATTATAATTCTCATATAGAGTAACTTTTGAACTGTATACGGTTTATACCAAACGTGAAAAAATTTAAGTTTTATAACCTAGGATCTTATAAACCTTACATCCTCAAAATGGCTGGACACTACCGGAGAAAATACATTTTAGAGCGGGGCATGCGAGGGGTTAAAAGAGTAGTAAGATAAAAGAAGTTCGTTTAGGGAGCTAATGAACATTGACACATTTTGATTTGCAGGCGGGTGACAGATTGCTATAAGTATCGTGTTTTTGTTAATCCATAACATAAAAAGTTTGCATCCACCAAAAGCAGTTCCGAAGAGGTAATAAGAAGATGATTACTAAAATACACTAGCCCCTTCATTCTGTGAGGAATGCCTTTGAGTCGCGACTGAGGCGTAACCATGTATTGTTGGTATACGGGGAGAGCTTTTTAGCCAGCATTCGGTGGGAACAATCAGATCCCACACTACATCACTTCTATCAAGTAGCGTGACTAAACCACCAAAGTTTACATTATTGTTTCTGATATTTTGACAAAGAAGCTTTAACGATTTTCCATGTGAGCGACATAACTTACGGCAATCCTCTATTATACAAATCGACAAATGAGCTGTGGCAATTTGGTCTAAATTCTTATTTATGTCCTGTATACAATTGAATTTTTGCGTCAAATTGTGTAACTATGCAGTTTGAGTGACGTTGATATTATAGTAATAGGTACAATAAAAAATGTCAACCCAGAAATAAGTAAATCCATGAGTAAAAATATGTAGTGATAAACTGAAACTATCATCGTATTATCGAAATAGCAAGTAAGACAACTATGGCATATAGACGGGTGAAAATTGTCGTTGCGGCAAGTGATTTGTTCATATAGGTATACTAGCTTTTGCCCGCCACTTCGCGCGCGTTAAATTCGGGGTAACACAAATCTACTTTCAGTCTCAAGATGTGTGAAGACAGTCCTGATTATTCTAAAGACTTCAGAAATTCTATGGGGTACAAAGTAACTCGGTCAGTATCCATGACATAATCTACCATTATCTACTAAAAGGTACATAATAACATCACAATATATCGCTATAAACATTTTCGCATTTTTAATATTAGTAGGGAAAATCGTTTCAGCCGTTTAAGCTTATTATATAATTATTAGTTTTATATATGCGAACAATTATATGTAATAGGTCGGGGCAGCAGTAATTTAGTATTTCGAATGTATTATTAGTAATCAAACCTCTTTGGCTGTACTGAATGTAACTGGATGGTTTTTCAACGTGCACAATATGACATTATGTATGACGTGACAGTACTGACAGATATGTTAGCACATGCGCAACACTATGTAACGTAAATTCGTGCCGTACAAACTTCAACCCTCCCTACAATGCCTCCCAGTTTAATTTTTGCAACTTATGGTAGCCTATGTCCGTCTCCATGGTCCAATATATCTCTATATTAAATTTCAACAAAATCGGTTCAGCCGTTTAAGCGTGAAAACGGAACATACATACATACATACACACTTTCGAATTTATAATATTAGTAATTAGTTAGATTTTAGTGTGATTGTAATTGAGTATGAGTAAGTGTATGTATACGTGTAATAAATTGAGTAAATGTGTAAAAAAATGCAAAAATTATGGTAAACAATTTGATAATAAATAGAACATGCAAACTGGTTAAAATATTGTATGAAGTGAAATAGTCATTGTTGCTTTGACAATAGCGTAAGACACTTTTCTGATTTCATTTGAATTGGTTTCTCGCCTGGGCTTTTACGCACTAAGATCTTATCGTTTGAGTACCAACATGCGTAGTTAAGGGTCTTAGCAAGTTGACGTGTATTATACGATCGTTGTGTTTGTCTACGTAGAGTGGCTGTTTGTTTCCAACCAAGCCAATGGTATGCGTATTTAGTTTGTCATTGGCAGTACGCTCTTTGTTATACTAACCTTTGCAAAAAAATCGTTCCTAGTATTTACACTGATAAATACAGCCACTACTGGTCTACAAATGCCTGGCTTTCCGGGCAATCTATAATGTCACGTAGGGCTTGTGATTGAATATCCATCTCGACGATCTTCCCCACACCAGACACAGTAGCCAGCCTCAGCCTCAGTATTTTCTTGCTCCTTTGTAGGCAGATTGCGAATTTCGAAGCTTGCCACTCGTGCTTGCAAGTGTAAATCCTGCAGCTGGTTCTGTAGATGTACGATATTTGCAGCGTTCTCTTCCTTTTCATTCTCCAGGATTTTTACCCTATCGACCATGTCGTCGTATTGGTTGCTTATGAAGGACATACTACGTAAAATTTCAGCATTTGATCCCTGAATCGCATGGCACTGTTTCTTAAGCTCCGTGACGTCGTGTACTAATTTGGATAGAGTTGCGTCTTGGTGAGTTCTCCAGGAGGTAAGAAGAAGTTCCTGCTCAGCCTTCCACGTGTTTAGCATGTCAAGCAATTTAGCTTTAAGTCAACCAATGGGTTCACGCGCGTATTTGGGGAGCTTGAGATATGCTTGAATTGGTTATTATATTTTTGCTGGTTAAAAATAGTAATGGCAAGAATGAACTAATAGTGGTAAATAATAGTAGCTCTAATAACCGTTATCGCTTTACTAGACATAACTATATTTACTAGAACATTGTTTTAATATCTAAGGATCACTGATTTCAAAATCCTGCGATAGCTCCCAACGTTCAAAGAGCGTCTACATGTGATTTTCTATTAAAATAATAAAATGGTTTCACATTTATACATACATACATGTTTATACATAACCGTGGTAGCGGTTATATAAGCACCTAACCTGCCACCACAACTACCATAATCTATAGCTTTAAATAATTTTGAAATCAACAGTTTAATTTAGCATTCCCGTTCCTATTTACCATCACCACTGACAATACGTGTTCGAATTTGGAACATACCGAAATCAAATTTAAATCATAATGCCTGTGTATTTGGATGTAGCACATAATAGGATCATTATACATTATTCAAATAACTAAAGGCTAGCGTCCACTAGGCTCGCCGCGCCGAGCCGAATCGAAACACAGAAAGTCCCCTCCTACATATTTCTATGAGCCTGCGTTCATTAGCGTCAAGCCGCGGCGCGACGAATCGAATCTACCGCGCGCATCGCTCGTCAGGCGAATTTCTGCGGCGACACGTTTCGACTCGACTCGGCGCGCCTTAGTCGACGCGGGTCAGCGGATGAGTGTAGACGGGTACTACTTGGCGTAAATACCTACATAAAATACATAAAGTTATCGAAATGAATGAAGAGCTGTTAATTTCGCTAGTTCAGAAATATACTGAACTTTATGATCATGAAGATACTCATTATCATGACGAGCGGCGTAGACTAAATAATATATGGGAAAAAATAGCGGGAATTTGAAACAAGAACATTCCTTCGTCCAAACTATCCATCATTGTTCAAATTTATTTAAAAAAACATAGAACTGTGCATATTGTGAACTTACTGTGACAAAAAAGTGACTATAGTTAACAAAAATAAGAGTGTAAGTGTTATCTACGCTCGTCAGTGACTGTTACTCAAGATTTCATCAAAGACAACGGCATCTGCTGCTAACCGCCTTAAACATTGGATGTCTGCTGGAATCTGTATGTACTCTTTACATTCATCTCTAATGTTGGTGAAATAACAATGATACGCACTTTATATACTACCTAATTAAACATCAAAACAAAGAGATAAAAGAAAAAACAAAGAAATATCTAGAAAAGATTCGTTGCACATCAGTGTTCCAAGTGTCGAATAGCTGCAACTCAATTTAAATAACTTCACCGTTACGACATTCCAACAAATTACTATCCGCTAGATGTCATGACAATACTACGGTAAATTACACAACCGAGAAGAGCGACATCTGTCTGCGAATAGCCAAACTACTAAGGTTGTATGAACAGTAGTTGTCTACTCGTCCAAGTGCAAACAACATCGTGTAGTGACATCTATCGACTACTAGCGAAAGTAAAACAAAGCAGTGGTTTCTTAACTGCGCACACGCAGTTCGCAGTCACATTGGCATCACGTAGCTGCACTAGTATATACATAGAGGGCGCTGTTAACATAACTTAAGATGGAAGAAGCGAAAAATATCACTATTAGGAAACCTATTCCCAGAGCCATTTTACTTGAAAATGTGGACATGAGTATTTCTCTTAATACATCAAGCTCTTCAGAGCTATTGTGTAAAAGCTTGGATCTGTCGACTAACTTTACATCGATACAAAGGGAGGAAATGAAAACAGAAATTAATAGTCTGAAACTTAATCTACAAAGCACACAGAATGAATTGGATAATGTAATATTAGAAAATATGGAATTAAAAAAACAAATATCATACTTAACCCAGGAATTAACTGTATTAAAACATATATGTACGAGCCCTGTGTCTTCACTACAAAAAAACATATCCTCCAGTAGGAAAAACAGCGTCAAACGACGACTTACAGAGACGTTTAATAATAGTCCCCTTACATTACCTCATACATGTGAACCGACCGAAAATCCATTAATAACAGCAAACCTAGAACAGGGATCAATCGTTCCATCGCAATCCGACCATTTACAGGCTGAAAATGACCCAGTTCCTGAAACTAAAATTGTAAAAATTGCCAATACGCAAATTAAAATAATTCCGGCACAAAAAAACACAATGAATGTAAATAACGAGCTCATTCCTAAAAATAAACATAATAATATATTTATCCTAGGAGGTAATCAATGTGTGGGATTATCATCGAAGTTAATTACATCGAGGACCAACAATAAATATGAAAAATACAATATCAGCGCCGTCACACAACCTGATGCCAGTACACAAAAAATATTAGAACCAATGAAGACATGCAATGTAAATGAGGCAGATAGAGTTGTCATTTCAGTGGGTGAACATGACGAAAATCCATTGAGCGTCATGATTAACCTTTGCTTCATACTTAATTGCTATCCTAAAATAAGTTTTTTTGTATTAGGTGTATTTAAAAGCAAATTTTTAAATGAACAATTATTAAATAATATGTTAAAAAGAATCTGCAACTATTTTCCCAATTGTACCTATATTAATATGACGAATAATTTATTTGACATGTGTAAAATTATCAATTTAAATATTGACAGCCTTGACTATAATTGTAAATATTTGCCTCAAAGACCTAAGTGCAATAAAGTGCCACAGTATCATAAATATGTACCACACAGCACGACTTCTAGAGGTCCACGTAAGGGAACAATTCCCTACTATTTTCCGGTTGTTAAACTGAATAAAAAGGGCCAAACCGCTAACTTGCCACTAACCTTTACGGAAAATAAGGCAAAAAAGGGCACCATCCCTTATTATTTTGCAACAAAAACAAAAGGTCCGCGCATTTCATCACAGTCAACCACAACGTACACCGCTTCAAATAGTAATAATTTTTTTCGTAACTAATAATAACACAGAAAACTATATCAAAATATTACACCAAAATATAGCGGGACTGAGAAGTAAAACCGAATTGTTAGAACTGCACTTATGTGAACTTTTAAGTAATAAGTCAAAACCCGGCGTCATATGCTTATCAGAAACTTTTATACAATGCGGAAATGAATCAATGGTAAATCTAAACGGCTATAATTTAGCATCATCCTTTTGCAGGCAAAAAGTCAGAAACGCGGTGGAGTGTGTATTTTGGTAAAGCGTGGTCAACATTTTATAGAACTGAGTAATATCAAAGCTCTATCGATTGACAAGCACTTCGAATGTTGCGCCATTGAATTACTTGACCAAAAAATTATAATTGTGTGTTTGTATAGGACACCAAATTCTGACATTAACATATTTTTTAACAAACTGGACATCTTGTTAAATAAAATCATATATCATTCTGACAAAAAAGTGGTAATCACCGGTGACTTAAATATAAATACATTAAAGGTAAATAAACAATCAACCGAATTATTCAATCTTACAAAAAATTACAACCTAACAATGCACATAACCCAACCAACACGACAAAAATCTTGTATTGATCATTTTATTAGCAACATACCAACAGCTGAAGGAGAAATACTTCAGCTTGGATTATCTGATCATGAAACGGCCCAATTACTCACTATTCTTACAACTACTAAAAAGCCTTTGCTTACAAAATACACATTGTTCAAGAGAGATTATTATAAAGAAAATATTCTGAAATTTGGACAATGTATAGCAAGCCTATCATTTAGCGACGTACTAGAGGAATCTAATCTAGATCTAGCGTATACGAAGTTTCACGATCATATAACATTATTTTATAATTTATGTTTTCCAATACTCAAACGGATCATTTCTCGTAAGTCTAAAAAAATTGATTGGATAACTAAAGGGTTAAAAGTAAGCTGTAAAACTAAGCGTCTACTACGATTTAAATATTACCAACAAAAAACTGAAACACGTAAATTGGAATTCAAGTCTTATTCCAAATTACTACGAAAATGTATCTTTAGCTCTATGAAAAACCACAACTATGGGAAACTCAAAAACAGTCAAAACATATGTAAAACATCATGGCAATTAATAAAAAATGAATCTGAAGGCATACCAATAAAAAACTTTATATGTGAGATAAACAAGGACGGTTCTATTCTTAAGAACCCAATAGAAATAGCACACTCCTTTAATGACTTCTTCTTAGACATTCGTACAAAACAAAACAACACAATTAATAACATAAATATACCAAGTACATGTAATAGTATTTATCTAACACCGTGCGACTGTCCTGAGGTCCTGAAAATTATTTTATCGCTTAAGAATTCAGACTCAGTAGGTCACGATGAATTCAATACAAGAATTTTGAAAGATTGTGCGACTGAACTAACACCAGTCCTAACCTATCTGATTAATCTATCGTTCAGTCAAGGTCAATTCCCTAATCTACTTAAAAAGTCGATAGTAAAACCTTTATACAAAAAGGGTGACAAGTCTAAAATGGGTAACTACAGACCGATAACACTAATACCCATAATTTCCAAAGTATTCGAAAAGGCTATGCATAAGCGAATATACGATTTTGTTATGCAACACAAAATTTTGAGACCCGAACAATATGGGTTCCAAAAGGGCAAGTCTACAGCTCTAGCGTGCTTTGACCTTATAACCAAAATCTCAGAAAGTTTAGATAATAAAAAACAAACTACTGGAATATTTTTCGACATGAAGAGTGCTTTTGATCTTGTTTCTCACAAACTTTTACTAAATAAAGTAGAAAAGTGTGGTATTCGGGGCCCTGCCTATCAATGGTTGGAAACCTACTTAAAAAATAGAGAACAATGTGTTGAAGTTTTAAGTTTAGATAATAACGGACACTTGAAAGCACACCGATCATCGTATAAAGTTAATAAATCAGGAGTGCCTCAAGGCAGTATTCTTGGACTTTTGTTATTCCTGATCTATATAAATGATCTGCCAAGCGTAACTACTGACTCTTGTATTTTATACGCTGATGACATTTCCCTCGTTATGACATCCAATTATTCCAATATTAATTATACTAATGACATAAATAAAACAATTAATGCTATAATTCAATGGCTCCATAATAATAATTTGCAAGTTAATCTGACTAAAACTCAATTTATTCAATTTAGAAATTACGGGACGAAGCCTCAAACATTAGATATAAAATACTTGAATGACAAGTTAAAAGAAGTAAATGAGACACCCTTCTTAGGCATAGTTATTGACAAGAACCTTAATTGGAAAGCACATGTAGATAAGGTCTGTAATAAAATAAATAAATTCATATATGTTTTGGCAAAACTGAGAAAGACGTCGAGCCCTGAAACAGTTATGATGGCATACCACGGCTACATCGCATCGATATTAAACTATGGTTTAATTATCTGGGGAAATTCTACGGATTCGATTCGTGCGTTTATCACTCAAAAAAAGTGCCTTAGAGCCATTTGTGGTGCTGCACCGTGGCATTCTTGTAAGCCTCTTTTTAAAAAAAAATACGTATTAACCCTCCCTTGTATGTACATTTATGAAACAGCTAAATTTGTAAGGCAGCACCCCAATTTTTTTACGAGAGCAAAAGATGTATATCCAAGAAACTCGAGAGATCCGGACAGAATTGTCTTGTCACGAATACCAAGAACAAATCTGTATCAAAATAACTGCTACGTGATGTGTGGTCGTATTTATAATGCCATTCCACCTAGCTTAAAATTGCACCCAACTTCGAGATTTTTAAAGTATTTAAAAGAGTGGCTGCTTAAAAAATGTTTTTATACTATAGACGAACTATTTAAATGTAAGGGAAAAACAGGTGTTTGATGTAATATATAAACAATAATCTATGACAATGTATAAATTATATACTGATATTTAAATGCTGTAATATATATTAATTTAATCGAAGTCATGTATGTAAATTAAAATAATTATATGTCAGTTGCCTTAACTACTACTATTGTGTTGTGTAACTTGTGTACGTACGTGCTGTTATAATATATGACAGTACCTACTATTTGCATGTCAACAACCTGACAAAGATGTGTTGGTCTATATCAAAATGTTTACCATCAAATGTATTTACCACATTTTGCAGCAAATAAAATGTATTATTATTATTATTATTATTATTATTATTATTATATTGACAACACAAGCATAACCTACAGCAGCCAGTCGCCAACTGCTGACATCGATTAAATTCGTCTGTAATAAACGCACACGGAAAAAATGCGACTTAGCGCGATTCGACGCGGTTCGAATGTAGTCGACGCCAGGCTTTAAGGTTAAACTCAAACACCGTGTGTACGTACAGGTTGTTTGAGGTGCTTTACTGTCAAAGTATATAGCTGTCGTGTGTTTCCGTCCCATAAAATATTACTGCCATAATAACAATGCGTTTCAATTACCGAATCTTGAAATCGGCCCTCTAATTTTCTAAATAGCTTTTATTTAATCGTGATGGTCACGAAATCGTGCATGAAAATAGTTAGGCCTCTAATATGAGTTCATGTTGATACGATCGAATCGAAGCTCGTGAGTAATTTCAATGGCATAAGTTCATGAACACATCAGCTAAAGAAACTTCACTACTTTCAATGCCTTATTGCTGATGTTAGGTAACATTGCTAGTGGTGTTGGTTTCTTACCATGATCTGGTAAATTTATATAGTCACTGTTTATGTTTGAAGCAAAAGTTGGACTGCTCTCATCCCCATTGCGACTACTGTCGCCTAGTTCAGCAACAGTAATATAGGAGACACCTAGTTTTAAGAACATGAAATTGCGGGAAAATCCAAATTCACTGATGGTTGCAACGAAAATCAAGGAGAAATAAAAAATGAGGCTAGGTTAGGTGGATTATTGACAGAAGACATGTTTTCTTAAAAAACTTAATTTTATTTGATAATATGTCTTACATAAGAACCAAGCAGCTGAGTTGTTTGATTGTGACATTTAGATTAAATCTTAGAGTAATATACGGGCTGGTTGCGACAGAATGCTGTTATGTCAAGCAAGCCACGTCTGTTTAATAAAATTTGTGAGTTACAGTGCTAAGACAGTTAGGAATATATACGAACTATTGCAAGTGATTTATGAGAATAAAATACCTCACAAAATTTGTAAAGTATTTTTTATCGTAATTTAACCATAACCCGCTACACAACACACACGGCTGGTTCCTGAGAAAGGTTTAGGTGTATAATTCACGCGGGCGCAGTCACTGGCGAAGTCTAATATACAATATATTGAAGATATGTTTGTGAGCGTATAGTCTATATACGCTCACAAACATATCTTCTATGTATAGTCTATTTATCTACTGTATATAAGTATTGTTTTGCTATTCAGTAATTTAGTATTAGTGTATTATGTATTGTACGTACGAATCATACGTATTATATGTTTTTTACTGATATAACAATGTATTGACATAATACTATTTCTCATTATTTTACCTATTTTTGACACTGTTCTTCATGGTACACCGTAACCCACACTATTGTACTTTTATTAATTGTATTCCAAACCAGGTTGTCTGGAAGAGATCGCATTTTGCGATAAGATCGCCCTGTTGTGCAACTAGTTTTAAGTTATTTCATTCAATATTGTATCTGCTTATGTTTACTGGTGTACAATCAAGTGTTAATGAATCAATCAATCTTACAGGTTATTTAACTTACAAAATTTACATTTTATTTACATACATAAAAAAGAAATAAGTATGCACAAAAAAGGGGGGGAAAAATACAAAGTTCATATTTACAAGACAGGTTTAGGCGTCGTAGAATTCCTCCGCATCGCTGTCTATTGGTAACGTGCCCAGAAGGCTGGCAGCACTGCCATCCAGCGTGGCAATGCTGCCAGCTACGCCAGATACGCTGGCCGAAATACAGCCCAGCCTTCTGGTCACGTGAAGCGTCGATTAGTCGTTTGGCGATTGCTCTGTACAACATACGAACGCTCGGAAACCATGGACCAAGCGTCTCCACCCCAAACGGCTCAAATACGTAATTACCTATTAAATTACCGTATTTTCGCCGCTTGAGGGATTCTGCGCTTGCAGCAGCAGCGCCGACAAAGCTGGCTGTACTTGGAAGATGTGATGGCGCAAGGGTATCTACGCACGTTGCGTCCCATAACAAAGGCCTACCCAACTTCCAAGGCAACAATGACATACCGTCGGGCCTCTTCCCATCGTCGCGTACCCAACCATTGGGTTCAAGTACGGCTGGTACTCCGGCGGTGACAAGAGTGCGACGGATGATGTCATTAAGATAGGCGTGACGAGGCATTCGGCCCGCGCTTCTGCCGCAAGATAGTCCATGGTGTCCGAGGCTATCGACGGCTTCTCCACAATGACAACGATGCGGAGAAACACACGGAGCACCTAAACGGAGGCTAGTGGCGAGGCGGAATGTCGTGTCGTCCAAGATTGTGCTCACATTGGACGACGGGAGCGCTTGAAGCCAAAGACCAGACTCCCACTCTCCCACAGCCAGCAAGCGAGCACGATCAGCAACACTCGTAGATGATAAAATAAGTTTTTCTCTCACCATGTTGCGAAACGGCCCGTCCCACTGCCTTTGGGAGAATGGGTTAGTAGGCAAAGCAAAAGCTTGGACAAGCCGTTTTCCAGGCGTTCACGGCATCGGTTTTACACAGCACTTCCGAATTAATCAGTGTAGGTGCTAATATTTGTCTGGTTAAATCTTCCGTGCTGTGCACCGAGGACAGGAACGCCGGTAAACTAACATCGGAAATTTTGCGAACACCGAGCCCACCCAGACGTACAGGAAGAGACGCTTGCAGCCAGGCTCGGTCGTTCAAATCCACATTTAATATTTCTTTAAATATATTTTTAATAATTTGGTCCATTTTTTCTAAACATTTCATATTTTTCCAAATCGGTGAAGATCTCATGGCATGCGTAAATTTGGGAACGAAAAGGCAATATCGAATGATTGTAAAAGCCGAATGAATATTAATTTTTAGCAGGCGATCTGGAATTTCACTAAAATTTTGAATCTTTTCATCTACGAAAGATTCGTAGGTTTCTTCAAATATAGGAGACCCAAGGAGGCGAAAAGAATTCTTGTCACAAAGTTTAATGTGTGGTGACAAACAATTAAATTTTAATAATACCAAAGATTTTTTTCATCGTCAATTTTATTTAGAAATAGCTCACACTTACTTGAATTTAGCTCCAAACCGATCGATTTAAATTTGTCTTTTAGAACTGCCAAATCTTGTAGTACTGTGTCAGCGTCTCCACCAAGGGTTCCATCGTCCAAGAACCATAATTATATTGAATTTTGAATTTAGCTGCCGAATAATTGGGTGAATTGCTAAGCTAAAAATGACTGGTCTAAGTGGGTCACCTTGTTGACATCCAACTGCGGATTCCAATAGGTTGTCCTTGTATAATAATTTTAAGGGATATCTGTAACATTGCGAAAGAAATTTATAAAGTTTGGGGGTTTCTAATTTTGCCTCGGACAACAAGGTGTCCCTATTCACTGCGTTGAAGGCATTCTTTATGTCAACCTTAAAGATGACCTCTCCATTACCACAACCAAGATACGTGGCCAGGCCATGTATGGCAGCCTCACAACCCCCTTTGAGCCAAAGCCTAATGGGAGGGGTTGAAATTTAGCAGAATAATCGTTGCTATAATATCTGCAGCATATCTTGGCTGCCATACGCCTATATGTGCAACCTACGGCAATGGGACGAATGCCACCATCCTTCTTGTTAAGAGCGCATAAATTTGCTCAGTACAATATGTCAGTGATGGCACCGTTCACATTGCCGGAGAGCATCAAATTCATGAGAGCAGTCAGCTCCCTCAGGAGTGCATCGCCAGCCTCCCCGGCGCTCGAACACACAAGATCTTTGAGATATTGTGGTGTTAGAGCGTCGAGGCCACCAGCCGACCCAGTCCGGATGGAGCAAACTGCTGCGAACACGTCCTTGGCTGTAGTAATCAGATGCTCCGAATCCATATCCGGGGCATCAGGAAAAGAGAGGCCATCCATCGGCGCTGGATGCTTGCTCTTCAAACCCGCAAGCGTGTTTGGAGAGCAAGGCGCCACCACATCAGTGCTGAATAAGAGTCTCGACGCACCCCTTATATCACCCTCCCTTAGTTTGTATTGTGCATATTGATAATTCGTTCTATTTGTATTAAAAGTAAATTTGGTGTCGAAAGTATGGACCGAAACAGAACAGTTGTGTTTAATCTGGGCAGTAAGTGTCTTTTTTGAGGCCTGATCTTTTTCGATATGTAAAATCCTATATGGGAAGTTTAATAATCGTTCCCAGGCCGTTTTTGAGTTCTCCCGCACGACTAGACCTATGCAGTCAGCCAATTTTTTGGCGACTGATGGCCTTGCACCACGGGGAACTCTTTTCAGAACCGGAACAGAATTTTTAAATTCAAAAGATTTTGCCAAAAGGGAATTTGGACACCGTCTTGTGTAGAAATTGAATATGATGAAGTTAAGGGGTCAGAAAGTACATCTTGGGATTTATGCATTTTGCCAAGATGTACTTTCAAACCCCGCTTACCTTTAAAGAAGCGGGCCTGGTCACAGTAGGGGCAGCGTACGAATTCACTCAGTGATGTGGTAGGTTGACTTGCGCCCCCTTCTACCTCGAACTTGCCATCACTGTCTGCTTGCATTGTACTATTTACACTTAATGACTATGTACAACTATGTATTTACAATAAAATATTTACAAAATATTAAAATATAGATAGACATGATTGTAAGAAAAGGAATGAAAAAATAATCTCATAATAATATTATGTCATATTGAGTTGCGCATGGCAGGTGGCGGCGGAGGCATAGTGGGGCGTAGTCTCTAGTTGTTGCTGGTATGCTGGTACTTATTACAACTTCTTGTTATTATCTCTGTATGTGTATTGTCTTGCAGGGCGTGGCAGGGCACCGAAATAGCGCGACGCGCCGACCTTCTTTTTGTCTGAGTCTGAGTTGCGTTTGATCTCGCCTTGCCAAATTTTCCAGAGATACGTTACGACACGATTTATGTAAAATAAGATATTAATCTGTGCGTATTGATTTTGTGCAGGATATTCGATATATATTTTGGTCAGATTACGAATGTAAACGTAAAATAATTTTATATCATAACGGAAAACTTCCTTTCAAGCCGTCACATTTGACATTTTCATTGTGACATTTAGATTAAATCTAAGAGTAATATACGGGTTGGTTGCGACAGAATGCTGTTATATCCAGCATACCACGTCTGTTAAATACAATTTGTGAGTTATAGTGTTAAGATGGTTAGGAATATATATAATACGTATTATTGCAAGTTATTTATAAGAATAACATACCCCACGAAATTGCTAATGGATTTTTATCTAAAGATAGTAACTACTGTTACCTATGCAATTATAAAATGTTAATGTGTCTGTCTATAAGGACGCGATAAACTCAAAAATTTAATAGTTATTTTCGTACCATTTTATACAAAAGATAGCCCGATTTCTGAGAAAGGTTAGGGGCGTACTCACGGGCGAAGTCTAGTATATAATATTTTGAAGCTATATTTGTAAGAGTTGAGCATTCTGATATTTCAATATACACGTGCACATATACATACATCTAAGATAATATGTTTCTTTTCATGTTGATGTTGTGTGGCCAACTCTGGTGTCAGAGCTTATATACCACCGAAAGACTGCTGACATGGTATGACGCTTCTTGTCCTGACTTCCACCGGGACCGACTCGGTTACCCATCCAACTGCTGAAGTGTGTAAACGTGGCTTATTTAAAATTAGTAGCGGTGAGTTTAGTCACATAGTTTAGCCAGATTTAATAGAATAATTTTGCCGTTTGCATAAAACATTAAAGGATCATGGGCGTTTTTGTATGAAAGCTGGGCGTAAAACCAACAGAAATAAAATGTGTTGTAATTTACTTTATTGTACTTTTAAATACCCCCTATATACTTGTTAACCCAAATATCGACCGGGTATCACTGCTAAAAAATCCCAAAGATTGGTTAAATAAAACACACATATTTGTTAAAAACTACTATATATTGATACCTTTTATTTAAATATCAATGGTTATCATCAACTATAACATCTAATAAATGTTCTGCGGGTGCAATGAAAGGCTCGTGCCATCATAACCCTAAAAACCAAAAAAATTAAACTGTGGGCAGAACTTCCTACTGTTCTTCTGCCTGTTAAGCAAGTACAGTAATGCTCAACTATCGCATTTCTACCGATTTGGTGTCTATCGATCAAAATGTAAGTATTATATGTGCGCGATCTGACATGCCGCGACTGTTGACTTTTAATTCGAAGAAACCACACATTAGTTTGCAGAATACTACATCTGTTTAAGAGGTGGATATACGCCGTTGACCTTGCTCGTACTACTGGTTAGTTGTCCACGCGCGATTTGCGAGTATCGGTGACGTAAAAAATCCTAAGAAAATAATAAGTAAAGTTATTTGCAAAAATAAGCTGAAGGTTCCCTTGGTGTTCTAATATATAAGAGGCTAATTCAATTTAAACAATCTTATGATTGATAGATTAGGAGAAAAAGGTAATAACTACAAAAACAGGGGTTACTTTGCATATTTTATTCAGATATTTAAAGTACTGACTGCCTCGTTGGTCTCGCGGCATATATGTGCGCGTGGGATTGGGAGGTCTCGGGTTCAATTCCCGGTTCGGGCAAAGTATTATTGGGTTTTTCCGTTAGGAAATTCTCAGTAGCAGCATGGAGTCTGGTAATGTGCCCGGTACGGCAATAGGCTCGCCCCCTATTACGTGGGACCTAAAAATTCCTATCGAAATATGGGTGTAATATTACACCTCTGCCTACTCCTTCGGGGATACAGGCGTGAGTCTATAAATAAAAAAAAAAGGTTAACGACAGACCAAAAAGGTTAACGTACAGACTTCTAAGTACTGGACATTAAAAATGAATGAGTAACGCAGACGAAGTAAATTATACAGTCATTAAAACCTATGACTTTGTAAACTACAGGGTATAACTTTAATTATAACGACTGGTTTAAGTATTTGAAGAAAGCTTAAACTTTCGCGATTTCGGAGGGACTGTCCCTCCACGACCACAACCGTTGCAAGCCGGTAGAAACGTAGGAGAATAACAGAGGTATTTATGCCTTGAAATAAATAAATTATCGCGACTAAGACCCGCTAAATAATATTGTATGATGAAGAAAGCTTGTTTTTAATTATGTTAAGAAAAATCCAGGTACTCTTCTTAAAAGGGTTATTGAAGTATAAGACCGAGTTCTAGGACTTTTTACCTACCTGGTACATAATTTGACTGCACGGTTGGTGTAATGTTTTAAGCGGCCGCCTCGCCGCTTGGCACTGCGCGCAGTGTTGTGGGTTCGATCCCCTCACGAGACAATACTTTGTGTGATTCATAAATTGTTGTTTCGAGTCTGGATGTTCATTGTGTCCGTTAGTAGTATGTTTGTAAAGTTCCCCCGCGACACAGGATTTAGTCCTAACGCGGGAGTTGTATTAAAAAAAATATATATAAAGCTTAAGAATACAATGTATCACGGGCTAACAGGCGTCGTAAATTCCATGTATGTAGCGCATCTAGAATTAAGACTGCCGTGGTTGGACGGCATTTTCAAAACCTAAGCTGTCGACTGTAGTCAATAAGAGATACGATATGAAAGAAAAAGAAGGAAAGAAAAAAAAAATATTTATTTGTCACAGACACAGAACAAAGTACTACATATAGGTAAGGATGCGTCCACATCTGGCGAATATGCTGCGAATGTGCAACTCATGACTGGCGATCTGCGCGCGCGCTGCATACATGCAGTCACGGCAATGGTTTGGTGCGCCTCTTTAGTGCAACTCATGCAAGGCTCGTATAAGGCTTGCGCGCGGCGCACGATCTGCGCGCACTCAATTTACAGTTCCGTTTACTGGCCCTGTACTTTCGAAGATGTCGGACAACACTAGATGTCGGAAAGCACTAGGCTTTTAATATAATTGCTGCCGCTAGCGCGCCGCACGCCCGCCGCACGCGCGCCGCTTGCGTACGCCGCTTAGGTTGCGCGCGAACTTCGTGCGTGCGGCGCAGGAGCGGCGCACAAACAAAATTGCACGCGCGCAGATCGCGGGCAGCTCGCAAACGGCTCGCGAGCTGCACATTCGCGGCATATTCGTCAGATAAGGACGCACCCTAAAAGAAAATATCGCAAGGCATAACATTAGTCTGTGACAGATAGGTGCACATTCAGCTATATTGTTGCATTGTGGTAGTGTCCTCAATACAACGCTGGTATTCTGTGTGCACCTAAAATGCCGCACGGACGTCAAACGGCACAATAATTAAAGAGAAAACATTTCAAAAAAATTGTCAATCTAACACGTGAGTAGTTTATACAAATGTGTATCTAGGCAACAAAACAATTATTATTATTACACAAAAACAGGATTTAAAAATAAAATTAAAAAAAATTATTAAAAAAAACAATATGATAAAATATAGTAACATCGTCGTTTAGTCGTCACCTAGTAAGCTATAATCACACACTTGAAATTCAATATTACAGGTCAGTAGATCATTTAGTTCCAAAGCTAAGCGAAAGCAAAGTTTCGCATTTTCGACACTGACTCACTGACTCACTGATCATTAAAATAGAACTGGTACTTTTCATTGACTTAGAGCGCTGAAAGGACAATGGCAGATCTCTATACATCAAAATGTCTGAAATTAAATTGAAGCGTACAGTAATAACAAATATATCAAAAAATTTGGCGTAAGTAACAGAGTCTATAAATGATTCTATTTTCACTCAGGAGAGGCGGAAAAAGAAGATATCGGTCTTTTAATTTTTACTTAAGGATGAACAATTTAGGTAAAAGGAAAGTTATAGTATGAAAGTTAAACAATGTAGGTAGGTACGTTTGAATTATCAAATGACATATATGTCAGATTGACATCAAAACGCAGAAGTATTTTGTAGCATCTACCTGTCACAGCCAAAGACAAAAGCAGAGCTGCACATTTTAAATCGATTTTATGTGAAATCGATACAACATTAAAACGATGCTGTGACGTTTTGATTTAATTTTAACGCTGTTTTGCTTCAAAAATATAAGCTTATTGATATAATGTTGATTAAATATTAAATAACTGCATTTTAAAACCAAACCAACTCTATAAAGATCGATCGTATCGATTACTTATTTAATAATCGATACGGATATAGCACTCACGTCTATTTCTGTCACACCATTGTCTATGGCAACAATCAAATAATTAAGTATTTGTAATCAATTGGAATGCTTTTTATCATCATAAAATACTCCAGCTTTAACAAGACAAAGTGAAAATATTAAAAATCGTAGAAAAAAAAGCAATTTGTTTTGTTCATATGAAGTTTAAGGTCGCCACAACAAACCCAGACAAAATTCTGCCATTGTTCTTTAGTACAGAGATAGAGTTTAACTGGTTTAACACCTACATAGAGGGGAAACTATGAAAACTAGGATCATGGAAGATCTGGAGTACCTGGTGGCCCTGATGAGAAACTGTAAGAGCACAGCCAAACTATTAGCGTTATCGACCGACTGTCATTGCAAAATGTATTCTGCGGGGCTCTGCTTTTATTATGAACTTTCTGCAAAAAAGTAGTGAAATCCCACTTCAAAAACTTCTGCATAAAAATAGCCAAGTCTCGTTGGATATGTTTTTTACATGTTACTTTTTTACACGTTAGTGGGTACAAGTCAACGGCCAAGTCACATAACATTAATATAATAATAGAGAAATTGCAGTGATGAACATTAGAATTGGCTCAACTTCGTCTAGAGATTTCATGACTTTTAGAGATAAACAAACAGCTCCATCGAGACATGGCAATTTTTTACAGAATGTTTTTGGCGGGATTTATATTTCAAAAACGAATCCAAAAACGTTTCGTAACACTGCGTTAAATCATTGCCTTTGATGAATATAATATTGTAGCACTACATTCAACGTTTGAAGCATTCCTTTACTTAGAGTGACATTATAGCTTTGAAAGTTTAGATTACCAATATTAGACAGCTGCGCTTTGACATTAGTTTACTCAATAAATCATTAAACAAAATGCTTCAACGTGCCTTGTAGTTATAAAATACAATGACACTACTAAGAAGTTGAACATAAATTACTTTAGGGATATTTAGTAATATGTATATACCTAAGTTGGTATATATTACTAAATATCTATAAATAAGTATTTGAGCCTATCGTTCCTGATCGGATCATGTGAGATTGGCTATCTTTATTAGTACGGCAAAAACTATTATGCAAGCTCTGTTGACTTCAT
Source organism: Euclidia mi (assembly GCA_944739405.2). Classification (NCBI taxonomy): domain Eukaryota; kingdom Metazoa; phylum Arthropoda; class Insecta; order Lepidoptera; family Erebidae; genus Euclidia; species Euclidia mi. Next base: position 40,839,726 of record OX123183.2, on the reverse strand, counting down.
ATTTGTTTAAGACCTACCTATGTAAAGATTTACATTGTAGTTTTGTTACACTAAAGTGCTTAGACAGATTACATGTACTTAAACCAAGCATTGATTTTTCTTCCTTGTTGATCTCGCGGCATAAATGTGCGTGTAGGATTGGGAGGTCTCGGGTTCGATCCCCGGGTCGGGCAAAGTGTTATTGGGTTTTCCGTTAGTAAATTCTCAGTAGAAGCAAGGATCTGGTAATGTGCCTGATACGGCAATAGGCTCGCCCCCTATTACGTGGAACTAAAATAAATCTGGGGAAAAGTGTGTGTGACCATATACCTCTGCCTACCTCTTCGGGGATATAGGCGTGAGACTATGTATGTATTATTTTTCTTCTCACTACCGTTGACATGCATTTCAGGTAAGAAAATTCTAAGTGCAATTCGCATAGCCCTACTGACCCACCGCTACGGCCATCAACAGACTCCGCGGTTGTTTTAACGCTGAATTCAATATTTGATCTTTTAATTCTTTTGAGATTTAAGATTCATTTTTGGCATAAGGTCCATACAAAATATGACAAACATGTATCTCGAATCTCCTAATCCATGTATAGTATTTTGAAACTGGCCATTAGTGTATAGCCCTGACCGTCTGTTGGATTATGAACCCGTAATTTGTGTTACCAACGCTTAAACTACATCATACAGGTTTTCGCAGTCCACTGCTGGGCATAGGCATTTTCTATTGTGAGTCAATAGTGGGAGAGGTGCTACTATACCACGCTGGATAGACAGGTTGGCGTAAGGTTCAATGTGAAGTTGCCCGCCTCTTCACAAAGGCTACCCTATTTTCTTTATTACCCTATTTTCTTTTGCCTCTTCCGACAGTGCTGAAGCATGACCTATCAATTTAAAATAAAATATAAAGCTATTCATAGGTGTGCATACACCTCTGCGTACTCCTTCGGGGATAAAAATGCGTGAAGTTTTGATATTTTATGTCATGTCTATATACAGATCAGCGACAAAGCAAACTATTCTCAGAACTATTTAAACCACTCGCCTACGTCATTACCCATAGTAAAAACACAAAGAAAAAACCTTCCCTTCTGTTACAAAGAAAATGTCAATAATCTAAGTAAAAATAACTCTTTCATAGTATAGAACATCGCATTCTTCACGGGCTGTTTAATATAACTGTAAAATTCACAATTTGCATACGACGTAAAAGGACTATCATGTTATTTTATATTGTTATTTTACAAGCTTTTTATAGGCTGACGATGACCGTGTATAGTTAAACTGCCGGAATGGGCAATCGCAATATTAAATGATGATGAAAAAAGCGTTACTATGATGAAAGGAAGTGTTCCCAGTTCACAGTTTCGAATAATCCTTCGGCTGACGAGAACGTCTCTTATCAAGCAATATTGCTGTATTGAGTGAGTACGCTTTTCAGATAGAAGTGAAATTAAGTAATTAAGTTGAAGGGCTTCTTTGCTTATCTTACTCTTCTTTGAAATTGTTTAACTAGCTAGATTAACCTCTTTGCATTAAAGCTTATTTTCACTGGTCTATAACGCAGTCGTTATATCATAATATAATAATATGCATGCAAAGAGAACGGGAAATAGGATATCGACTAATGAAATTATCGATTTGTGTAAAGCAAGTGGCATGCGCATTCAGTTTATGAATGTTTTTATTTCAAATTGACGCTAAGAGAGGGTTAATTAAATCAAACATTCCGCATGCGGTCCTTATGACATGCGTTTATAAAATACCTCCCGCACCCCGAATGTGGGGCCTAACGACCAAAGAAAATGAGCTTTAATTTTATAAAACTAAGAGTTTAGCGTCACGCACGGCTTTGAATACTTTATTTAAATAAGATTTAAGCTTTTTTTTTCTCCTCATGTACCCATGTGTCGGAGGGTAGCGTTTCACCGAAGCATTCCTCGCTACCCCCCGACGGGTATTGGCCCGCCAGATGGTTAGGCGGGCCCCGAACGAAACCCCCTTTGCGGCGGATGAAGGTGTTGGGCTCCGCCGCCAAAACACCCAGCTGCCGCAGAGGATAGGGAGGACGGCAACGCAACACCGCATCTCCTTTTCCTCTGCGGCTCCATTTGGTCGCGGGAGATAGGGCGCGCGGCAACGCAACACCGACACGCCTCTCCTCCCGCGACCGCACCCGACTGCGAGTGACAGACAGAACTGACCCCGCACCCGCACCTATGGACGCATCCTACGCAGGCCTTACGCAAGCCCACATGGAGCGTCCCCTCCCGGGATCCCGCTTAGCTTCAGCGTGGGTGAAAATCAAATCCACGGTTACTAAGCCCCCCACCACGACAAGGTGGAGATCCCAAGGGGGGAGATAAGATTTAAGCTAATGTTTTTTTTTTCTATCAACATTTTCTCAAGTTGATCTTTGATTTAAATTGCAACATTAAGCTGAAGATTTACTGTATTTTTATATTCGTTAAGTGGACGTTAAGTCCTATTTGGTAATCAATTGTTGTCGTTTGAGTTTATCTTGGCAATGGTTTACAAATTTATAGTAAATAAATGGAGTGGTGTCTTGCTGCTTGATTTGCAAAACAATTATCTCATTTAAGAGATGAATGTTGAATCATTTCTTTGCCACGAATACTTAAATCAATATTCATAGTCATGATAAACAGTCGTTCGTACAGATGTTTTAATTGTGGTTGATGCCTAATGGTACAGATAAACCTGGGCATTCACGTGTAACAGAACAGCGCGTATTCGCCGTTTTTTTTTTTGCCGAACTGAACAACGAACAGATCCATAGATTGCGACGAACATTTTCAGGATCTTTTTAGCGAATGCTCTAATCAGCGAAAACGTCAAAATAAATTTATTGTCAATTCGCTAAAATGCTCGCCAGAACGTTTGTAAGAATGTTCGCTACAACGCAATCGTTTGTGTTTCTGTTTGTAACATTCGCGAGAATGCTCATTACAGGTAAATCCTCAAATTTATCAGCACCAAAAGACACTTAAACACTTATAATATGAGCTAATAACTCAAGGTCAGATTCAGAAAAGTGTGAACATTTTCACAGGTCATGTCAATAAAACATGTTCTACCGCTCATGGCACTATTCGTGATGACGTCATCACTTGCTATATCTTCGTGCAAGCTCCGAGTCTACCTAGCGAGGGCTGAGCAAGTCGATGACAATGGTCTTCGTTGCTGGGATACTGTGAAGGTTCCGGCTTGTGGGGGTAGATGTGATTCTAGAGAGGTAAGTGGAAGTATCTGTTTGAATTGATAAATTGTCTGTTGATGTACTCCATAAGTTCACTGGTAATCGTCCGCCAGTTCAACGGGTAAGATTGAAAAATCCATCCATCCGAGGCGAAATAAAAAAAATACATTATACGTAACGAAAGTTTGCACACATTCATGACGTCGATTAGGTACGTTGATAATAACGAATAAGAACAATTTAATGTACTAATAAAATTTCATTTCATTTGATATAAATTATTTTCCATTATGTGCACTCATACAATTAAGTTATACTGAAATTGATATGTCAAATAAATCTGTTTCCGTTAAAGATGTGTTACAATAAAATTATGGCTTAACCAACGCAGTCAGGCGTTAACAGCCAGTGATATTGATTATTCTTGGAAGAACGTAATATACATAATTTATTGGATATTACAATCTGTTTGGCGTATAAAATCACTTAATGTCATAAATCCTGCAGTTAAAATTTATTTGACTACGATCGTTGCACTAGACAACACTTTACAATGGTCGTGGTCGCGGAGGAACTGCAGTCAGTTCAGCGCCATCCTTGTGAAGCATGGATTTCGGCAGCTACCCTTGCATGTTTTATATTGATTTTGAACCGCACTACTAGTATTTCGACACCATTTATGACGTCTATGTCTGACGCTGCACTACTCTAACTATTACGAGCAGCTACTACCATGGAACTATTTATCGTCCTCATATTGTTACAAAGCCAATATAGTTTAAGTTAAACCAGTTCTTTACCAACAAATAATACCGCGCAGACAAAGTCGCAGATGGCGGCTGGCGTAAGTGGCATACTAGGCGAAGATAAAACAAAACCAAACAAGCGGTTACCCAGTGCTCATGTGGCAAAGTTCCACGGCCGTTCATGAAAGGAAAGTTAGGATTTGCCTAAGGAAAAGTTGACAGAACTGTGTTCGGCTGGATAAAATATGTTTCGAACTTTATGACTGTACCGTCTTTTATCATATTCGTTGTACCTGCTTCGTGGTTTATAGTATTGATTTATAGCACAAAAGTTTACTAGAGAATAAAATATTTTCGTGGATTGTATTCGCCCAAAGGCAACACCTGTTTCGATTAGGAAGTAAATACAGTCTGCCCCTTTTCGACGTCTTTAGGGCAGACGCCGGCATTCATCTATAGTTTTCATCTAAACAAACCCATTTAACACCCATCCCAATAGCCCGGAGTCATTAGTTTCCATATAAATGGCAATAGTCCCTCACCTGCTGCGGCTAACCCGTGACTAGTGCAGTTATGGAGGCTCCTCAGTAGGTGTCCCATCACATTACGCCTGCCAAAGGGCCGGGTATTGTTCTAACAATTAGAATAATACTAGTCCATTGAAAAGTTACATTTGGGTTGCATTTATCAGAGGACAATCAAACAAAAAACAATTTTATTTTACAGATAATATGTAGGGAGGGTTAGTACAAAGCTGGACCCAAATTTGTGGGGTCATACCTTTTGTCCCTCTGCCGCCATCTTGGAAAGAGTACAGATGCAGATCTTTTTTCTTGATTATCTGCAAAATTATTGGTCGCACAAAGAATACGTAAAAGAGATTTCTGTTGTAAATTAAATTCTGATGATACCGTGTGGTTGACGGCATAGAATACAAGTGTCACCACCCCCTATCTTCCCGTGGGTGTCGTAAGAGACGACTAAGGGATAACACGATGCAAATACCATCTTTGCGTAGAGACGGAAAATTCGACATCAAACCCTATACGACTGCCTCATTGGTCTCGCGGCATAAATGTGCGCGTGGGATCGGGAGGTCCCGGGTTCGATTCCTGGGTCGGGCAGTGTTATTGGGTTTTAGGTCACGAAATTCTCAGTAGCAGCACGGAGTCTGGAAATGTGCCCGGTACGGCAATAGGCTCGCCCCTTATTACGTGGGACTAAAGTATATCTGGCGAAAAGTGGGCGTAGAAATACACCTCTGCCTACCCCTTCGGGGATAAAAGGCGTGACGATATGTATGTATGTATGTAATTAAATTCTCTTCAACTATGATCTTGAAACTTTTGACGTAAAGTAAAAAAGTGATATCTTTATTATTGCTGTATTTCGAAATTATTTTTTACCATTTCCCACTAAAACTACGTCCCCAGTATTTGAGATGAGCCAGACTTTGGCACAGGGTCTGATCCTGTAGATGGTCGTAGCAGGTGATTTATTCAATAAAACTCGGAAATTACAATATTGATATATTTAAGCTAACGCGGTATCGTTGTCGTGGTAAGATGTGTAGTGAGCGTCGCCGGCGCGGCGCTGCCCAGCTGACCGCACCCCCGCGCGCCCCTGTCGCACCCCGCGGGCCTCTCCGCCCCCGCATGCGCCTCAGCCGCCGCTGACTCCACACCTGTCACGTCTACCATGCGTAGACAGATCCAGCGCAGTGTCGGTATTAAGTTTTTGATAAAGAACTTTATAGGAAAGTAGCATTTTTGTCGATAATTCATAATTTTCCTCGATGAATTTTGATATCGTCAATAATTTTCCTGCAGGTATAGGAATTTAAACTTTCGTGGTCATTTAAACTTAATTTAAATTGTCTTTCGGGATGTATACCACGTACCTTTGTTTAGAGTAATCGATATTTCGGCACTATTGCAAGCGCCATGTTCACGGATGTACTGATGGTATTGTGGGTGGATGAATGTTACGAGCAAGTATAACGGTCTACCCGCTTTCTTACTCGTTTTTTGCGTTCAACACCACTAGCACTGTTATCACTATCACATTGTACCCGATCACGACATACCACACTCACTACGTCAGCTCGCGGTTTGATTTTGTTCTTTTCACGGGTTTATTAATTATATCATATAGCAATTAATAAGTAATATAATTAAAAATAAAAACAAGAGGGCATTAGGCTATTTATTACATTAAGATTTGTCATTAAGAAAGTCGTCAATTTTGTAGTAAGATTTATCAGTCGGAAATTGTTTTAATGTAGTTTTAAATTTATTTGTATTCAGTTGTTTAATGTCATTTGGAATTTTATTGTATATTATTGGGGCTTTACATATTACACTTTTATGTAGAAGTGCTTTTTTTGCAGGATGAATACAAACTCTATTGTCATCCCTGCGATTACGTTTGACTTTATCTGACAGACGATTAAATAAATGAAGATTACTTCTAACAAATATTGCTATTTCATAAATGTAAATTGAGGGTAATGTCAGGATGTGGTAAATAATGAATATCAGCTTACAACTATCAGTACTATGCAGACGGAACATGGCACGTAAACATAGCTTTTGCATTTTGAATACCATGTTATTGTCGGTCCAATTACCCCAAAAAAATTATACCGTATCGAAGCACAGACTCGACAAGACCATGATATGCTGACAGTAGTGCATTTATGTTGATAGTTGGAGCAATTTTGTATAGAACATAAGATAGACCACTGACTCTTTTGCATAGTATATTAATATGTTCCTTCCAATTTAATTCACTGTCTATAGTTAAACCAAGAAAGCGTGCAGTATTTACTTCCTTTATAGTATAATCATCGTAGACTAAGCGTATGTTTAATGGGTTCTGTGATCTTTGTCCGAAATACATGATACTTGTTTTCGTCAAATTGATTTTTAAGTTATTATTATTTAGCCACGAAATTATTGATGTCAATGATTGATTTATGTCAAATTTATAGCGATTAATAGCTTTACATGTAATTGTAACTGTACTGTCATCAGCGAATAATGTCATAGGTTGTGTGGTTATTTTTGGTAGGTCATTTACATAATATATAAAAACAGGAGCGGGCCTAATACACTACCTTGAGGAACGGAATATGTTAAATACCGTTTCATGGAGGTATATGTTCCTAATTTTTGTCTTAGTATTTACTCTTTTTATTACTGTTATTTGTGCGCGATTTGTTAGATACGATTTAATCAAATTTAGGATATTGCCTCTGATACCGTATGCCTCAAGTTTATTGAAGAGTATATTGTGATCTACATAATCAAATGCCCGAGATATATCGCAATAAATGGCACAGACTGGAGTTCTTTTGTCAATTTGGCATGTGACATTACTCGGAAATTCATAAATGGCCGTATTTATAGTTTTATTTTGCCGAAAACCTTTTTGTCCCTTGCAAAAGATATTTTGCTTTTCAAAATAAGCATTTATTTCTCCACACAAATACTTTTCAAAAATTTTGGAGAATATTGAAAGTAATGCAATGGGCCTGTAATTTTCCATTAGTTCTTAATTACATTTTTTAAATAATGGTTGTATTATGGATACTTTAAGGTCTTGTGGGAATATTCCTGTCGATATACATAAATTCATAATGTGACAGGTGGGTGGGTGGTGACAGATACTGTCATTTACACATTTAATTATCTTTGTGCATATCCCGTCATATCCGACGCTATTTGTGTTTTTTAGGTCTTTTATAATTTTATTGATTTGGTTAGCTGAACTAGGGGCAAGAAACATTGAGTTTAACTGGGTTTTAATTAATGTTGTAACTTTTTTTCCAGCACCTGGGATGGGGTTTACTGTTTCTATAAAATAATTATAAAATTCATTGGGTATTTGTAGAGGATTATTTATGATTTTATTATTTTTATCTTTTATGAGACAAATATTTTCCTTTGGGAGATTCAATCTCATTTTATTTATTATTCGCCATGCTGTTTTCGATTTATTGTTAGAGTTTATAATTTGATAGTTATTTTGAGCATGTTTTGTTAATTTTACAACTTTTTTAAATGTATTGCAATAGGTTTTATATTTTAGTTTATTTTTGTTTGTTGGGTTGAGTCTGTATTTCCATAATGCGTGCTTCTTTTTTATTGATATATGCCATGAATTTAAGTGAAAAATAGTGGATACTTGAGGTACACATTGGCATCAGTTCCATGTGTGTTGGTATATGGGGACGGAGCCATACATTTTTGCCCATAGTCCTTTCATTCGATTTTCGATTGTAACTTTGTTATCTTTCATTTTACGACCAAATGCTACGGGAACGAAGTTGTAGATAATTAAATTTGCAACTAAACATGTTTGGAAATTTTTCTGTACAGCCCATAGTTTGGCAGTCATACTAGAAAACCCATTTGTGCCACTCTTTTCAAGATGGCGGCCGCAGGACAAGAACTGCAACCCCACAACCTTCACACACATCTATATTTATATATACCTATGTATGCGCAGAAAATATGAATTCACATCAGTCCTGCTGATGCCAATTTGATAATCTTTTTTATTTATTCCTTTTTTTGTAGTTCCAAATGTAAAACATAAAAATTTACACTAATATCTCGGGAATTTCAGTAAATTAATTTTTATTTATAAAATTAAATTTCAGTAAATTGCACTCTTACAAATCCCAAATGCAAATTCATGCAAAATTACAGCTTATTGCACGCAATAGTTTAAGTTGTATTTTGTTTATCAGTCAGTAATTGTAGGAGTTTATGCAAATATTGATGATTAATATAATGTTATCTTATATTTACCTTATATCCGCGGGCAAAGCCGCAAGTAACAGGTAGTATTTTAAGTTTCACTGAACTAAATTTGAACTCTCGTCCACCAAAACCGAATATAAAAGCAAACGTAAGCCCAGGGCATTTAAAATTAATACAAAATTACTCACATAGAAAAATACTTAGTTAAGGCTTTAAAAATGTAAAAGGCGACCTCGCTGTCCGATGTCCTTTCAACTTATTCAATCTTACATTGTTGAAGACGGAAAGGTAGGTTAGCCCTAGAAGCCCAATCTACGTTAATTTGACGTATACCGCGGCGAAATATCTCTAAATCATTTCCGTTTACCATCGGATCGCTTTAAACACCCGAACCAATTCAGTGGCTGTCAGGACCTCGCAGAACACGTTTGCGTCATCTCGGTAAGTGCCGCCATTCTGGTGGAATGATGATGATGCACGTCATTTCGACGTATGATTGGGCTTTGTGTAACTTTTGTACATACATACATACATAGTCTCACGCCTATAACCCCGAAGAGGTAGGCAGAGGTGTATTTCTACACCCACTTTTCGCCAGATATACTTTAGTCCCACGTAATAAGGGGCGAGCCTATTGCCGTACCGGGCACATTTCCAGACTCCGTGCTGCTACTGAGAATTTCGTGACAGAAAAACCCAATAACACTGCCCGACCCAGGAATCGAACCCGGGACCTCCCGATACCACGCGCACATTTATGCCGCGAGACCAACGAGACAGTCGTATAGGGTTTGATGTCGAGTTTTCCGTCTCTACGCAAAGATGGTATTTGCATCGTGTTATCCCTTAGTCGCCTCTTACGACACCCACGGGAAGATAGGGGGTGGTGACACTTGTATTCTCTGCCGTCAACCACACGGAATTTTCTTATCTTTTCTGGTATTGGCTAATCTTGAGGTAACGTCATCGACTTCACACTTTACCTTGCCTCAGCGGTAAATACGTGGAAGAATAACCGTGTATGGTCAACTATAAAGGGACGAACGATTGGAGGGACTTCTGTTATTAATTTTATTCGTCCAAATAGAGGAGCAACGCGAATTTGTCGCAATGTTGTCAACAACAAAAATTAAGCACACATTTGACGGCACCTTGGATGCAAATACGACTAGAGGCACCCGCTTTGTAGAGGACTCTACGTGACAATATACCAAATATAAAAAAAACACTGGTACCGCCACCTCCAGAGATTACTAATGATGATCTAAAACTAAGAAAACAACGCTATTGCGGACTTTGTCCATATAAAAAAAGGCGGATGACCAACGCGCAGCGTGCCAAAAGGCCATATACGGAGATCACAATATTGATACTTGTCAAGACTGTCTATATAGACTGTTTTTTTTTTCTATTTTAGTGAAAAAATATTATTACAGATTAATTACATTTCTGAAAAAATGTAAAACAAGTAGATTTTTGTGATAATTACCTAATTATAAGAAAACAAAATAGTTTTAAATTTTTGTTGATTTTATTTTTCCTTGATTCGATGATAATAGTACTGTGATTGAATTAATAAATTGTATATTATCATTTAATGTATTTTATCTATTATGTAACTTGTATTTTTAGTAACTAATGCAAAAAATATTGCTAAGTTGAAAACAATAGGAAAAACAGCGATTTTATTTTTACACGTCATTTTGACGTATGATTGGGCTTTATAGCCAGTGAAATATGATTGGGCTTCTAGGGTTAGAAACAGTTCAGTGCTTCTGCACCCCTGACCCTGACATAAAAGGTTTGAATAAAATCATACGGATTGATCTATTTGATTAAGAACCGAGTAATACTTATGTTTTTCTCTAGTTTAGTAGTAATATTTGTGTTTATGATGTTGGCTTTAAATAGTATTTTTCGTATTACAAACGTGTTTGACTATTGCGATTATGATTTTTGTACATACATACATACATATCGTCACGCCTTTTATCCCCGAAGAGGTAGGCAGAGGTGTATCTCTACACCCACTTTTCGCCAGATATAATTTAGTCCCACGTAATAAGGGGCGAGCCTATTGCCGTACCGGGCACATTTCCAGACTCCGTGCTGCTACTGAGAATGTCCTAACGGAAAACCCAATAACACTTTGCACGACCCGGGAATGGAACCCGAGACCTCCCAATCCCACGCGCACATTTATGCCGCGAGACCAACCATGCAGTTAAGTTTGCTGCCTCCCATAAGTATGAAAATGTAAGCAATATTCCACTACGATCTTCAAGCAGATATTTATATTTAAATTTAAATATATTTCAGATTCTAATGTTGTTTCAATGCACATCTATAATATCAGCGTGTAACTGCATGCTTAGGTTAGCTTAATTAACACTTATATTTTACTCATGCGGTGATCACCTGTAAGTGATTGTTACACTGTTACTAATATTGTTGTTGTAAGAGTTATTTTTGTGTAAAAAAATGTTGGTGATCCAAATAAAGAAAATGAAAATGAAAAATGAAAATGTTGTTTGAGAATATTTTAGTGAACTCTGTCACAATGTAGATTGCTTTACGTACATTTTTGTGCCCTTCACCGAAGGAGATGCCAACATACTGTCATCTAGAGGGTTTGGGGTTCGATTGGCTCTGTTTAGGAAATTTAATACGATCAAATATATAATGTAATTCATAGGTACACGCCGTTGACATGGAACGTCAGACTAATACGCAGGAAACTAAATTCTCTGCCTTTGAGTCTCTTCAGTCAACACCGATGGCTGAGACGAGCAACTAGGCCATCAATATAAAAAAAATACTTAGTCAGTTTTAAGCTATGGGAAAATAGTAATTGGCCTAAAAAGATTTGTGCAAATATTATACTCCTTTTACCTACTAGCGCTTATCGTAACACTTTGATACTTGCATTGTATCCTCGGCTTACGAACTTTAAACCTGTCTCCACTCAAGAAATAGCAGAAAGAGGGAGCCGTATAACCTTTTAGAGTATCAAACTTTATTCATTTTGAGCCAAATGAAACTTTCTGATAACTATCTCGCTGTTTCGTCGCTGTGTACGTATTTATTTTGAAAGAAATAAGAGCACTTTTGAATTAACAATTTAGTTATTTTGCGATTCTAAACCTGTTTTATAAGGCAAAAACTATTTGAATTTCATAAATAGAAGTATTGCTAGTGTCGTTCGGCTAATACTTGTATTTAGGTAGGTAGTCAATTCGAATTTAAATTAAATAATTTGAATAAATTAACATTTTGGTCTAAAATAAGAGTATAAAAATACAATAAGCCTTTAGTTATGTAGATTTACCAAAACGTATATTTTGCAAATGAAGTCTAGTCTACTATAAATATAGCCTAACTATTTAAACGATCGAATGGTTTGGTCCAAGAGTATAAAAAGGTCGCAGTGACTTTGAGGATCACACGAGACGTACAGAATATACATATGTATAACTTAACTAGCTGACCCGGCAAACTCCGTATCGCCTTTTTAAGGTTTTTTGTTAATCCTTTTTTCCAAACCACTTTTCAAGGCAATTCTGAACAAAGTTACCAAAGCCATCAGTGCCAAATCTAAAATTTTAGAGTTTATTAAGGTATACAAACAAACGAGCATTGATATTTATATAATATGTATAGATAGATGACCCAGCAAAAGTTGTTTTGCCATAAAAATTATTTCTAGTGTAGAAAAAATAACCAAGTTATTGTACGTAAGAATTTGGTAAATGAGTGATAGAGGATAACTGATCTAAAGATGTGATATAGTTACTAATATGGCTCTAACAAATTGGGGTTAGTGTTAAAATGGTGAAAATTAAGGGGTATTTTTTATTTTTATCGACTCACGCCTGTATCCCCGAAGGGGTAGGCAGAGGTGTAATATAACACCCACATTTCGCCATGGATTTTAAGGTCTCACGTAATAGGGCGCGAGCCTATTGCCGTACCGGGCACATTACCAGGCTCCGCGCTGCTACTGAGAATTTCCTAACGGAAAAACCCAAAAACACTTTGCCCGACCCGGGAATTGAACCCGAGACCTCCCAATCCCACGCGCACATGTATGCCGTGAGACCAACAAATTAATGTGACATGATAAAGAAATGGAAATAAAAATATTTCCGAAAAAATAAAAATACCTATAGAGACTTTTAAACACTCGCGTTGCATGTTTAAGAATATATGCATGTTCGCGTCCCCGAGTGCGAGGTAGAACGACCCGGGGGTAGAAATAGAATCTTCTACCTCGCACTCGGAGACGTGACATCGTAACACCAGTCAGCTTGCGGCCACGGGACGTGCAACCGTCTCGAAACGTCAAGCAAAATAAGGTATGTAAATACCTAATGCATGTTCGCGTTAATTCCCGTATACAACGTGTAACGGAAATAACGCACATCCTCAGACACCCTAGGTAGAATACCTTGTTACAATCATAATGCATACATTGAAATATTTTTTTAATTTGCGTACAGATTGTTTTTTAAAGAAAGTCTTAACTCAATTTAAAGTGAAAATCATGGTCACTGTAAATCTGTGCACGCACACAAACGAAACGGTTGCTATGGTAAACAAACAACAGCGATCTGATAGGAACAAAATAAGATACGATGTAACAAAATGTTTGAAATTCAGTCTGTAAACCACAGTCTGATAGGGTGGGGCTTATAAAAATTATGTTTAAATAATTTGTCGGCCACTGTTATTATTACCAAAGATATTATGAGTATTTCTTTCCATCACACTTTTAGGCGTTGGAGTGGACAGTCCAATTATTTATTGTTTGTTATTAACATGCACTATCTATTGTTTCTTAACATTGTAAGTGACTATATTAACTTAATCCTATCTAGTTAGCATTATTGATAGATAAAGTAAAAGAATATCAATGAGAGAATTAAACAAGAACGGTGTGTTTAAAGTTGTGAATCTAAATAGTTACAATAATAGAATAATCAAATAACTTACAGGCTTAAATCACATTTCTTTAGTACACTTAACACTTCACTGTTTCGTCACAAATCACATCTTTTTACTATTTCAAAAATAAAGATACTAATCTTTATTAATTAACTACTCGGCACTTGTTCTCTCGTCACAATAAACTAGTGATTTAATATTTCTCCAAAATGAGAAAGTCAAGGGGTGTCAAGTCAACATCAAAATGATGTGGAACGTTCCACAACGGCACTGTCTTGTTGATAATTATTTAATTATACACATTTTGTAAACAAGTGAACTTTAAAAAAAGTTTTCACAACACTCACTGATAGGCTGACCTCACATTAGGCGTGCGCGATCCTCGGGAAAACGCGACGCTCACTCGGCGCGAGCGCGCTGAGTGAGCGTCGCGTTTTGCCGGCGTGTGACTTGTGTGCAACGAGCGCGCGGCGCGCACTCGGCGTTCGCCTTGACGTTTAGCCCCCTTCAAGTAGCGGGCGGCGGGGATAGCGGGCGGAGGGGTAAGAACGCGACGCGCGCTCGCTGCACTCTCGTCACACGCCGGCAAAACGCGACGCTCATTCAGCGCGCTCGCTACGCGCGCGCGGCGCGCACGCCTGAGGATCGCGCACGCCTAATGTGGGGTCAGCCATAGATAGATATTCCCGGTTGTACTTGTTATAACATGTCTAAGCGCATCGGCAGCGCTTGTCATGCGCCAGCGCGAGCGAGACATTATGTCTCGCTCTTTCCCGTTGCTTATTAGCTACGTTAGCGAAAGATAGATGATAGCTATTTAGGTGGTCAGTTGTGTATTATTGTTTTTTTGCCGTCTATTGTGTTGTATTAATGTGTGCGTTCGTGTAAGTCAACTTGGAACCATTTTACAAATGCATAAAAGCCGTTCTGCTTTGACTTAAGCTTCACTTTGCTTTATTTTCGAATAGCTCAACCTTTTAAATAAATGAATGACTACGATTTACGTTATTTTGATTATTTTAGGATAAAAAATAAACAATACTAAAAATGATGGAAATGGATTCGGTAGCCGATTCTGAACAAAGTACTTTCAGGATGTGCATTAAACATGTTACATGTTGTATATCATCATCATCAGCCTTAAACAGTCCACTGCTGGACTAGGCCTCTCCATTGAAAGGAGGAATTGGCCTACTTTACCACGCTGGCCAAACGGATTGGTATAGGGTTTGTATCAAGTTTTCCTTCTCTTACAGTGCTGTTCTCTGCATAATATGATCCCTCTGTCGGCTCTTACGACACCCATGGGATGATATGGGGTGGTGACATTCCGTATTCTTAATCCGTCACCACACGGACATGTTGTATATATACACCACTATTTTTTATATAGTACAAAAAAATTAACATGGCTCTAAGTACCTTTAACTGATTATATTTGTGTAGGTAAAAAATAAAAACACTAGGTCGCAAAACTGTCTCAAAACTGTCCACAAAAATACGTAATAATTGGTAAATGGATAACTAAAACTATGAGTAGTAAATTAGTAGTAGTAGTAAACTATTTCATTGATAAATTCCCCCTGTCCCTCTGCGCCCGCGTTGCGCCCCACCCGATGCGACAAACAGTGCTAAATTGTAACCGGTAGTGAGCGCATTGTTTATGTAGCTATGCCTCGTGCGTACTTTTTGAGTGGATAAAACGCGAGTGCAGTTGTGCGTTTGTACAGGGAAGAGTTTGGAAGCCAGTGGATCGGTCGAGGCGGCCCCGTACCTTGGCCTTCATGCTCACCTGACCTCACGGCCATGGACTTCTTTTTGTGGGTGTACAAAAGTGAGCCGGTTAGTGTCGAACAATTAAAACAGCGCATATTGGACGCTTATGACGAAGTGAAAAGACAGAAGCGTACTTCTCTCGTTTAAAAACAATTTAATTAAACTTGCCCGTCTGTGTATTGACAATAGTGGTGGACATTTCGAAGGACAATTGAAATACTTGTAAGTAAAAATTACCTACCTACGTAAATAATAATTTGATGCGGGCGGATCAAAATCGGTCTGTGTGGAGAACCTTGGGGAGCCCTATGTCCAGCAGTGGACATCTCTAGGCTGTCATGATGATGATGAAATTTGTAAAAAGCAGCTGATTCTAACTTCATAAATACGCCAAAATTACTATTTTCTTTTCGTCCAGAATACCTTCTTTTATTTTGATATTTGTTTGCTTTCTAATTACATACCTCCATATTTAATTACTTGTAAAACGGTAAATTTTGCCGGTCTTAAGCCCGGATGAAATATGAAGGAGAGGGTAGAATTAAGAAAATTAAAAAGTAACTACCTACACTTATTATTTTGCTTCATTTTATCGTCTAAGGCTACCTACATCATAAGTGCGACAGAGAGAATGCGAATGAGCAGGATGGAATATTATCAATGAATTAGTGAATGGATTGTAAAATATGACTATGATTTAAGTGAGATTTTCTACAATAAACAAATGATAGTAACTTTGCTCTTTATAGATATTATGAAATTCTTACGTCACATATTATATGATAATAATTTCTTCGCTAATCTGTCCTTAAGGTTTTTGTACTAATTAAAAAATAGTGGTGTGTATATATATTCTTAAAAATACCTATGTTCGGGTTGGACCACCCTTGTGACTTAGGGGTCTGAATAATAAATCAGGTACGACAGATTCTAATAATAACAATGATTATAATATATCATTTGTTTCCGAAAAGTTTCCATAATCATGAAATACAAATTACACTCACATTTCAAAATATTAAAATTAAAATTAGCAATCAGAGATCCAATTTTCTCCAATAAACCTAACATCGTTGAACTATATAAGTTAGATAATGATATTATATTAGTATAACTCAAAATCTAATCTCATGTCGCTCAAAATACAGTTTCGATGTCATGTCAAATACGAGATTTGGAGTTCTGCCTAATTCAAGTACCTTTCCTCTGCACCGGGACCGCAGCAATGTCTACGGGACTAGTTCATAAGGAATGGACAGTCCGGTTTACCTGCTATATTTAGTAGGATGCTATTGGGGCTTCTACGCATTCTGCTTATCAAGGATGCAGTCCTTTTACGTAAGATCGCTTCGAAACTATCTATGTTTGCCTCAGAAAACATGCCTGATGCGCTACAAAACCACGGAAGCCCCAATAATACCCGGAAGGCATTATTATACTGCACGCGAAGAGCGTTGTAGGTTCTTTGCGTATATTTGATCCACAGACTGCAGGTATAAAAAGTCTGGCAGTATGTCTTGAACAGTGTCATTTTTACTTCTTTTGTACACTTCGCAAACCTGCGGACTAGCATATTGCATCGAACCGGCAAAGCCCTTCGTTCCCTCTCTATATCATCATAATCACTTAGTTTCTCATTTAAGCCCAGTAGTGCCCAAGGAATTTTTTGTTATTTTATAACTGTGCTACGTTTTTCAGTGCCACTCCATAAATGTATACCGGTGGGACCGCTTCAGGTTTTCTGGAGCGTGTCTGAAAAACCTTAGCCTCACTTTTCCCAACATTGTATAGTAGACCATGAGCAGAGGCATATTGTTCACACACTCTAAGCAACCATATAAGCGCATCTACAGAGGGGCTCAGTAAAGCCATGTAATCCGCATAGCTGATACTGTTGATAATCTTACAATCAATAGAGCATCCGATACCGTACTGGTATCCTCGATCAGCTGATCGATGTATAGACTAAAGAGCGCTGGGGAAGTCACTCCCCCTTGCCTCACACCACACTTCAGCCCATACTCATCAGACAATGCACCCGAACATCTAACCTGATTAATTTGGTGGCCATACCAGTACTGGAGGAGGCTGATAAGTTCATGAGGTATGGCTTTCTCGCGCATTTTTAACACCAGGTCAAAAGCCTTAGAGAGGTCTAGAAAAGCAGCATACACGGGCGTATTCCTATCTGTATAGTACCCAACAGTGTGTTTAAGTGCTAGAATAGCAGTTTCGGTCGACAACCCTGCTCTAAAACCGAATTGCGAATCATGCGGTTTAAGCTGCTCAGTGACTCTACGCTCAATCACACAATCAAGAACCTTGGCTATTACAGTCGCAATGGAGATAGGCCTATAGTTATCTTTGTCTGCCGCATCCTTGCTTTTACTCTTGACTATTGGTACTACTATTGTTCTCATCAACTCTGTTGGTAAATAGGAATGTCTTACACAAAAGTTAAATAGCATTGATAAAACCCTAGGCAGATGCAGACCAGCACATTGTAAATGTTCTATGCTGAGGCCATCATGACCCGGAGATTTACCCCTGGTCATGAATTTAACAATGTTTTTTATTTCTTTTACGGATATATTCAGTGTGTCTGGATTACAGACATGACCGCTAGCGCGACACGTTCCTGACCGATATCAACTTGACGCGGAACATATCTGCAATTGCCCCTGGTTCAGTCACGCCGTCGACGCTCATAGGAACCGCAGGTTTTGGGTTTAATCTTTGAGTGGATTTCCAAAAATTCAGAAAATTCTTATTTTTATGCTGAGTCGCCATAATATTCATTTTAATTTGCTCCTTATTATCCTGACAATATTTTAATTTTTGCTTAAAAATCTTTCGCGTCTCATTAATTTCGACAAATATTAATCCAGTGCGAGGTTTTCCATACCACACCCAGTTCAGGAAAGCCCTTCTAGCATTCCTATGAGCGGCTCTAACATATCTATTCCATCCTGTCACAGTTTGCTGTTT
Organism: Euclidia mi; assembly: GCA_944739405.2. NCBI lineage: Eukaryota > Metazoa > Arthropoda > Insecta > Lepidoptera > Erebidae > Euclidia > Euclidia mi. The sequence continues at coordinate 40,821,293 of OX123183.2, read as the reverse complement.
CCTAACATCTCTTACTGCATCAAAACTTTCTGTACTGTAGCTGCCCGGAGCGATGTCACTATATCATTATACAGGTTATCAATTACTAAGCTATGTTTATTATTCCGACAAAAATTATCACAGCAGTTTCTCAAGTCAGAAGGCAAGTCTTCTCACTTTCAGTTTCTTCATACATAAACTATAGTAAAAGTTTATTGGTGAAGCATTTCTTTCACTCCATAATGCTTTATCAGGTTTTTAGGCAATTGTTTGATTGTTGCATCTATTGGCCTCACCATTCTTACATCAAATTGACATGAGAGTGGAAAATGATGTGACCAATAGATGTCATAGTAGAGTTCAACACTATTAAGTGATTTCCATGCGGCCTCAGATACTATGCAATGGTCAAGCCAACGTCTGCTGCCACAACTATCACTGACAAAGGTATAAGTGTCAGAGTCACTACCTAATGTATTATAATTAGCACAAATCCAATTTTGCTCAACTCAAAAACTTAACAATTCGGTATGACATAACTCACCAGGCTGTGCATTAAAGTCACCTAAGATATACACATATTCTGCATTGGCGCTTTCAACTATAGCCGCTATTTCTCCTAAACATTTACAGAATTCATTTAAATTATCGCGACAATCCGTCGGCATGTAAACACTAAAAGTAAAGTACGGTCAGCGCATATCGCTTTGATGGCTGCAATGCGATCACTCATACAGGATATAATTGAAGCGGATGTAAATACAGACCTCCTCCACAATAGGGCCACACCACAGTATTTTCTACCCTTCGATATGCCTGCCGACGTATCAACAGCCGATTTACCAAGATAACCAAAATTAACATCTATATTACCAAGTACAGCAATCTCGTCTGTTAATAGCCAGGTTTCTTGTAAAGCAATTACATCCGCGCGAGTTTGAGTTTGAATCACTCAGCTACATTACCCACTGTAATCAACAAACCTGCGAAACGATACACCATTCGGCCATAAGTTGACAACCATAAAAACATAAAATTTACGTTTAGGTATCAAAAATTTATAAGCCGCATACCCCTTATTTCTTTTCATGTTCATCCCTTGCAGCGTAATCTCAACATTAGTCTTGCTTTTAATGTATGCGACAATATCTTCTATCTTTGTCTTATTGTCAACATTATAAATATAAAAAGGAACACTAACATCTGCTGCTTTAAATGAACACCGAGGCGAGGTATCCACCTTACCTTTCATGCCATCAAAGTGATAGTTTATCCTCTTACGTTGTACTTTTATCCAACCGTCATTTGGTAGTTCCCTTTTCGAATCGCCGCCTTGTTTTAAGACATCTGATATAAGTTGTTTACTCTCATTGACGTCCAATGATTCTTTACATGCTGATTTATCGATATTCAACTCTACAGAAGGCCTTATTGCTTCTTCACTTTTTGCCCCTCTCTTAAGTATTATTAAGTCAGTCGGGCAGAGCAGCTTTGGCGAAACCGTGTCGCAGGCCTCCAGGCGGCCAGAGCTGCCCAAGCTATCACAACTCACTTCTTATGTAGAACGTGGCAAGGCAATCATGATTGTATCATAATACATCTCGCTTGTACTTTTAGAAACTTTATCACTATTAATGATTGTTGAGCCGTCAGCTCGACTTTCATATCCAGACGTGTTGTCTAATATATATTCTCCGCCTCTATTATTTATATTGATGTTACTGCATCGCTGATCACTCGACATTTTTAACTGAGTCAATTCATCTTTAGACACGTAGTTTTCGTTCATTATTGCTAAATCTTCTTGAAGTTTGATAATATCTCTTAGTATCCATGTACCTTGTTCAAATGGTCAAACGTTACCGGCGGAAGTTTATGGAGATATCTGGCAACGAATATAGGTACCAACTCTGGGTCTGATTCCTTTATAAGCGTAATGATATCCTTGATATCTCTTTGATAGTTACCTTCTTTATTAATTTTTCTACGACATGTGTCAACCGACTCGAACAACAGCTTTTTCGCAAGAGATATTTCTAAGGCCTACCGAATATGCATATAAAATTTAATACAAATCGGTCCGCCAGCAACAATGTGAAATTATGTTTTTGACACCGGTAGGCGCTAGGCGCATAGCGCTGATTACTCTGATTATTTCTTTTTTAAAAGACAACTCCCGCTTTAGGATTAAATATTGTGTCGCGGGGGACTTTACAAACATACAACTGTAACTAACGGAGACAATGAACAGACTCGAAACAACAATTTGTGGATCACACAAAGTGTTATCTCGTGTGGGAATCGAACCCACAACACCCGGCGTAGTGTCAAGCGGGGAGGCGGCCGCTTAATCCACTACGCCAACCGTGCAGTCGATTCATCATCGTCGAATCATTACCTACTGATCTAGCGATAAGTTTAAATTACTAATATGGCTATAAAAAAGGAGTTGGTGATAAAAGGATGAAACTAAGGGTTGTATGTATTTTAAATTGCCACATCATAAAAAGATAAAATATGAAATAATGAACAAAAAACAAAAAAAAATTTTTTCGTTTGGCCACCCTTATTACTTCGGTGTTTGAAAAATAGATTACAACCGATTCTTAGGCCTACCCAATGTATATGTATACAAAATGTCATACAAATCGGTTCAGCCGCTTTGGACGAGTATTTTAAGTAACACTGTGACACGAAAATTTTATATACATTATATAAATAATGTAACTTCAATAAAATGATTGAACCCAGGTCAGTAGTTCTAAAATTAATCGATATAAAAATGCATCGATATAATATTAGTGTGTACTCGATTTCGTTAGGTATACCATTTAAGTACGTAACAAAAACAGCCCTTTTTTTTGGGGTGGTAGATGCCAAAAAGTCGAAACGTTTTTGCAATTTTGATAACTATAATTTACATACATACATACATAACGTCACGCCTTTTATCCCCGAAGGGGTTGGCAGAGGTGTATTTCTACACCCACTTTTCGCCAGATATACTTCAGTCCCACGTAATAAGGGGCGAGCCTATTGCCGTACCGGGCACATTTCCAGACTCCGTGCTGCTACTGGGAATTTCGTGACAGAAAAACCCAATAACACTGCCCGACCCAGGAATCGAACCCGGGACCTCCCGATACCACGCGCACATTTAAGCCGCGAGACCAACGAGGCAGTCGTATAGGGTTTGATGTCGAGTTTTCCGTCTCTACGCAAAGATGGTATTTGCATCGTGTTATCCCTTAGTCGCCTCTTACGACACCCACGGGAAGATAGGGGGTGGTGACACTTGTATTCTACGCCGTCAACCACACGGCATCAACTATAACTTAATTTAAATAATTGTTTTTTCTAAATTCTATCGCACTAAAATAGATAAAAGTTTTTAACACCAGTACTTACTAGGATACTGAATAATTGAGTGATAGTACTTTACCACCTGCCAGCACATCACCTGCACATATTTCACTTCAAATCACTATGTCACAATTGAACGACATTGAATCAGCACAGAAATGCCTGGAAGAAAGCTTTGTGAAACGGATGGCAGAACTTGAGGCACAGTTGCATTGTGGTAACTCTGCTAAGGATACTGTGGCGCGGGTTGCTGAGGAGTTTCGCACGTTCCGCGAGTTGGTGTTCAATATGTTGGGTTTGCTCAGGCAGCAAATTGAAGAATGTCACAGGCAGCTGGATGTAGTAGAAACCAGGCACAGACGACGACTACTAAAATAAATTTTAAAATCTATGTATAAATTAAATTATGATAATTATGTCTATAGCCAATCGACATTGACAGACAAAAAAACTGTATCCACACAAACTGAGTTATTAGAAATTAATACTGGGAATATAAATGTCATTACCCAAGTAAAAGATAACACCGAAACAAAACCAGACACACAGCAGAATGATCAGTTTTTTTTATAATAAATTAAGTATTCTACATCAAAATATAGCAGGTTTGATGAATAAATCAGATACATTAATCGTAAAGCTCGAAGAACTACACAATAAGGGTACCACTATTGATGTCCTCTGTATAACTGAGCATTTTTTAAAAAAAGGTCATGAACATTTCATACACATTCCGAATTTTTACCTGGCTGCCCTTTTTTCGAGGGATGTAGGGCGTGGAGGAGCATGCATTTTCGTTAGACAAGGTTTACAATTCCGGGAACTTATGGAGGTATCTAAACAATCTGTAACGGGTATCTTTGAATGCTGCGCTGTGGAATTAATAAGTCACCAAATAATTGTTATCTGTGTGTATAGATTTCCTAAACATAATTATGAAATATTCTATGAAAAATTTGACCATGTGCTTACTAGAATAAATCGCCTATCAAATTAAAAAGTTATTACATGCGGTGATTTCAATATAGACTTACTAAAACGAAACAGATTATCATTGGAATTCGAATGTTTTCTTTTAAAACATAACCTGAACTTACAATTATACGAACCCACCAGGTTATCTAGCAACACATGCATCGATAATTTTGCGCACAATTACCGTAAGGATTGTACATGTGTTGTAATGGATCTTATACTCTCTGTTCACACAGCTCAAATACTTAAAGTGCTTATTTATAAAACTTATAAACTCAAATATTGGAAAATAAAAAAACAAGAAATAAGTAAAGAGAATCTCATCAAATTCAAAACTCATTTAAAATGTTTGTCTTTCAATTATGTTTACACTGCGACAAAAACAAATACAGCCTACGAAAATTTCATAGATAATTTCATTTTATTATATAAACTATGTTTTCCGGAAAAATATATAACTATACACACAAATAGAAAAATTAAATGGATATCACGTGGTATAAAAATATGTAGTCAAAAACAACGTAGGTTACTATGGAATTACAGATTTAAACCGAACCTAGTTAATAAACATGCTTTTAAAAAATATACATCTATTTACAAAAATATTATAAAATTAACACAGAAAGCACAAAATAATCATTATATCAACACGTCTCAGAATAAATCTAAAGCGGCCTGGCAAATAATTAATAAATTTAAACAAAACTTGCCTCAAGAACAAATTATGACTATAATAAAAGATAATCTATTAATAACAGACCCGGACAAAATTGCCAATGAATTCAATGATTATTTTATTAATGACATTACAAATAATATTAAACATGACATAAAATCTAATAATAATAATAATTTTAATAATTTGACTTTGCAATCTTTATTTATGCAACCAATGACAAAAGATGACATTTTAAAAGTAATAAAGAGTCTTAAAAACACAAGTACAGTGGGTTACGATGGTGTATGTACGAAAGTTATAAAATTCGTTAAGGAAGTGATAGCAACACCATTATCCCACATATTCAATTTAAGTATTACTGAAGGTGTATACCCCATTAGATTAAAAAAGGTAATTTTTAGGCCTCTTCATAAGAAAAACGACAAAAAAGATATTAAAAACTATAGGCCAATAGCAAAAATTCCAGTATTTTCCAAAGTTTTTGAAAAACTAATATATAATTCCATATACAATTTTTTTTAATAAATATGATTTATTTTGTAGAGAACAAAAGGGATTTCGGAAAAATACAACATTAAATATGGCCATGTATGATTTATTGTCCAGTGTCATTATGTCCGTAGATAAAAAAACGCCAGTTTGTGCCATTTACACAGATATGACAAAAGCGCTCGATTATGTACATCACAAGCTCCTACTTGACAAACTATATGGTTATGGTATTAGGGGCAACGCACTTAAATTACTTGAATCATATCTAAGTAACAGAGTTCAATGCACGGAAATATCTAGAATCTGCATTAAAAGTAAACTAGAAAAGAAATATTTATCCCAACCGCGAACTATACATTATGGCGTACCGTAGGGAAGCGTACTGGGACCTTTATTATTCCTGATTTACATAAATGATCTCCCCAAATGTACAAAACATAAAATGGTCCTATTCGCATTAACATGAATATCAAAATTACATTAATAATACTCTAATTGACATAATACATTGGCTTAATAACAATAATTTAATAATTAATTTAATTAAAACAAAAATAATGAGTTTTCACCAAAGATGTGAAGCACCGAATATTAATGTCAACTATAATGATTTTGCAATAGAACATATTGATAAAGTAAAATTTTTAGGCATTACTGTTGACAAGCAACTAAATTGGAAACCCCATATAGAAGAATTGTATAAACGATTATGTAAGTCAGCCTTTGCGCTTATGCAGCTGTCGAAAAAAGTAGGGAGTCAAGCACTACTAACAGCTTATCATGCACTCGTGGCGTCGGTTTTGAGGTTTGGTGTTATTTTTTGGGGTCACTCAACTGATCGGGAGCTCGCATTTAGGATGCAAAAAAGGTGTATCAGGTCTATGTGTGGATTAAAAACAACTGACAGCTGTGTTCCATTTTTCAAGTCACTGAAGATATTAACTTTACCTTCGCTTTACGTTATTGAGACAGCTATGTTTGTAAAAAACAATTCTCACTTATTTGCAAAAATATCTACAAGCAGAAGAGGTCCAATGCGAGCTCAGTATGTAAACAAATTATGTCAGGTACAATGTAAAACCGCTCTTGTACAAAAGAGCTTTTTTGGTTTCGCACCTAAAATATTCAATAAAATACCTGAAAGGATTAAAAATATGTCCACATCACAATTTAAATCCTCATTGACTAAACTTTTAATATAAGTGTTATTACTCAGTAGATGACTTTCTAAATGATCATTTAACCTAGTTTTAAGACCTGACATTATACTATTTTACTATACACAACAATAATTTATAATTTTATTTGACATTGTATTTTTATATTTTATTTGATATTTTAATTTATTCATGATCAAAAAATGTATATTAATCAAAATGTAATATCATTCCTTTTAACAATATTTGTATGTCTTTTTGGACAAAACATAGCGTAATAAGGTAGCGTAAACAGGCTGCAGTAATAAGTGAGTTAACTAATAGATTAGAAATAACATTTAACTTCAGGGTCAATTTTAAATAAAATATTTCACACATAATGAATCACATTTATTTAAGGTAAAATAGAAAAAGTTATTAGTTTTTCTGCTGCCTAGTGCGAGCATCTTAAGATGTTGGTAAAGGTTCTTGGCGATTAGTCCATTTACTGACACAACTATCGGCACAATGATCGCCGAATTCACATGCCACATATCGACAATCTCATGAGCTGGGCCCAAATATTTGAACTCTTTCTCTTTTTCTGTTTTTACGAGATCACTGTCATGCGATATGGTAATAACGTCTATCAATGCGAGTCGCTCTGCTCGGTCGATCACTACAATATCATGTTTATTGGCTACAATGAACCTGTCCGTAATGATAGACCTATACCAGGACAACAACGTGCGGCCATTTTTTCGAGAACTGGGTCTGGCACATATTTGTATCTGTAGTACGGTGAACCAATGAGATTAAATTTAAGGGCTAGTTGCTTATGGATTATCTTGGCCACTTGATTATGTCTGTGCAAATACTGGCCATTGGCAAAATTAGAACAACCGGATACTATATGTCTGAGAGATTCCCCGGGCTGGTGACATGCCCGCCATATGTCAATCGCACCGTCCCTCAGTATATACTATCGGTAGTTGTTTGTCATAACAACTTCGTCCATAATTATGAAAACAAAACCTTTGGTTTTACCGAAGAGAATAATAGAAATAAGAGAATAGAATATTAATAAAAATTATTAATTAATTTAAAAACCTGCAGTACTGCAGGTTTATGTAATTATTTTTATAAAAGTAAAAGACAGAGGAGGACTAGTCTCACCATCAAAATGTGTATTACATATTTTTAAAGTTACAGTAAAGGTTGTACGTGAAGGCAGCGATAGCCTGTGTGCGATAGCCGAAAGTTTAAAGAAAACACTTTTCTTGAGATATATAATTGTATTCAAGTATACTTATTTTTCAAAGAAATATTGCAGTATAGTTTCTACATCACATTAGTGCAAAGGCTACCTTTTCTTTTGCAATAACTGTCACCCACATCGGCGAATACGTGGGCCGAAGCTAGTCTGTAAAATATAAGTATCGATAAAGTTATAACGTCACTATGTTTATGCGTCACAATCTTTATACGAATAAATCAAAATGTCTATGAACGAAGTATCAAAGTTTCAAATGAAGTTCTATTAAATTTTGACGGGTAATGGGTCCCCACTACGGTGACCTATGTCAGACCTTTGAGTAATGGGATCCCTCCGTCTATAACATAATATTATAGTCTAAGTTTATGACATAAAGTGACATGTAAAGGTTGCGTTCAGAAACGCACAATACTTTTTCTTTTAAAATGTGATAATGCCTTTAGTTGCTTGTGTTTTTTTTTTTCGTTATGTTGCATAGTCTGTTATGTTATCATGTCAGAGTGTCAGAGAGGTTGGACTAGGTTAATAAGGTTATATTTCTTTGTATTGTGTATAGCTACATATTAGTAATCTGTGATCGTGTATGTGTGTGTCTGCTGGCGGGTGGTGCAGTGATAAAACATTGCATCAGTTTCGTGTGCAGTTTTTATAACTAGATAACAATTATTTTATGTTATCGGATGATGAAGATGATTCTTTTCTCTCTGCATGCGATTCATCTAATAATGACAGCTTCTGCTCTGTAACTGAGTCGGCTGGTGACTTCGTCAAGAGGACGTTCAACCAAGCCACAAAGAATTTCTTAAACGTATGTCACATCAACGCGCAAAGTGTGCCCTGTCATTACAGTGATCTCTACGATACTTTCTGTGATGCAAACGTTCATGCCATTCTGATTTCAGAGAGTTGGCTGAAACCTCATTTACTTTCTACCACCTACCCTCTCCCAGGCTTCATTCTTATCCGCAAAGATAGGGTGGACAGAAGAGGTGGTGGGGTGGCTATTTATCTTCGTAGCGCACTACCCTACAAAATTCTTTTATCTTCCTCACCTATTTATTCTGCTTCAGCGAAGTACCTCTTCCTTGAGGTTTCAGTCAATGGAGCCAAAGCTGATCTTAGAGTTGTTTATTGTCCCCCCACTATAAATTACTTCTCCAGTATTGAATCGATTCTGGAATCTATAGGGTCAGAATATGCTCATCATAACATCATGGGAGATTTCTACACCGACCTCCTTTCCATCGATTCCTCTCGTCCCCAAAAACTCCTAAAATTGATTGAGTCTGCCAGTCTTCACACCCTTCCTCTTGGACCCACACACCACAATATCGATGGTGTAGATACCTGGTTAGACTTAATCATTACATCTGCTCCATTCCTGGTCCATTCCCACGGCCAATCTCTGCTCCTGGTTTCTCCCGTCATGATCTTATCTTCCTCTCCTATAACCTCAAACCACCTAAATCCCATCCTAAGGTTCTGCACTGGCGTAGTTTTGGAAAAATGGATGTTGAAAAATTTCAAGAACAGGCTTCCGTGCTTGATTGGAACCCACTGATAGCAGCCTCTACAGTTGACGAAAAAGTTTCTGTTCTTAACAACACTGTGCTTAATCTCTATGACAAACATACACCCGTCAGAAAAGTTAAATTAAGACGTCCTCCTGCTCCTTGGCTTACTAAAGGTGTTCAAATGGCCATGAGGCGTCGCGACAGAGCTTACCGGAGGTTTAAAAAAGAGCGTTCTGACGAAAACTGGAGCCTGTAGGTACAAGACTGCAAGAAATCGGTATAATCAGATGATTCGCAACGCTAAACGCCGCCATATTTTCGACAGTATAAACTCCTCTTCTCCCGCCAATATCTGGAAGTTCCTTGGAACTCTAGGTATTGGCAAACAGCAACTTACTGATCGCCGTTTGACGGTTGGTTTGGTGGATTTAAATAATCATTTCTCAACTACCTCTCAATTGGATAACCAAACCAGGTGTCAAATGGTGGCCTGTGTTGCTGTCCTCCCTCGTCCCAACATAGACCCATTAAATTTTTCTCCAGTTACTTCGGATGTGGTCAAGAAGATAATCCTCTCTATTGGCCAATGCAGTGGGCTACGACTCTCTTAGCCGCCGCATGATCATTCCGTTCCTTTATCATCTCATCCTTCCTATTACCCATATTGTCAATTTCTCGTTGGACAGTGGTTCCTTCCCGTCCCTCTGGCGTAAAGCCTTTGTAATCCCCCTTCCTAAGATCTCGAATCCTACACTACCCAATAATTTCCGTCCTATCTCTATCCTTCTTTTGCTATCCAAAGTGGTGGAAGCTTGTGTACATAAGGAGTTGTCTCGTTTTGTTTACCTTACCTCGTAACAACTTACTCAGTCCATTCCAATCTGAATTTAGACCTGGACATAGCACAACTTTCGCCCTCCTTAAAGTAACTGGCGATATTAGAGCCGGTATGGAGGACACTAAGGTCACAGTGCTGACCTTGGTCAACATCTCGAACGCGTTCAATACCGTCATTCACGATATCCTTCTATGTATCCTTTCCCATCTCTTAGTCTCACCTGTTGTACTGGACTGGTTCTCAAATTATCTTCAGGAACGTCAGCAGTCAATTTGCGTTGACGAGACCATCTCGAGTTGGCGTGACATCGGCTCCTACTTTACTCTTCTCAATTTTTATTAACTTCTTAACTCCTAATCTTCGGTGTGCGTATCATCTCTATGCTGAAGACTTGCAGTTGTACTCCCAAGCGAGAGTGGAAGATATATCAATAGCCATTGCTGACTTGAACAGAGATCTTGAGACGATGATGGATTGGTGCAATCGATTTGGTCTAGACGTAAACCCAGCAAAATGCCAGGCCATCATTGTAGGCAGTCGCCGTTTAGTGCCTAAATTAGATTTAAAAACTTTGCCGCCAGTAAAGTTAAACGGTCTAATCATCCCTTTCAACTCACTCGTCAAAGAACTTGGGATGTATATAGATTCCACTCTCGACTGGCAGGCCCAGGTTTCTAATGTTAGTCAGAAAGTAACCGGAACACTTAGAGCACTATATCGTCTAAAGGATTTCCTTCCCTCCAGGACTGAAACTATGCTTTTGCAGGCTTTAATATTTCCCCTAATCGATTATGGTGATATTTGCTATTATGATCTCAATGCATATCTCAATAAATATGACCGACTTCTCAATAACTGCATTCGATTCATTTTTAATCTTCGTAAGTATGAATTTTCCCTCCCGGTAAATTCTGGCCTAATGGGGGGAGTGTGTGACGTCGCGCTGTCACCGTCCGCCCACTCCTCTTGGCCGGCCGCCTCCACCTCCGTCCCTCACCTTAGGCACTCCACTTCGGGCCTTTAAATACGGCCGTGCGGCGATGACCAGCCCTCTCTCTCTTCGGCTGCCCGTAGCATCAAGCTATGTACTCCAGCTGTCTTCCTGAGCGACACTGAAAACGTATTCCCAGGATTCCCGAAGATTACACCAAATCACGCGACCCTGGTTCTATCTTTGTAACTAGTACTATAATTTGGTTATTAATTTTCCATTAAATACGTTGCTAAAGGTTGTTTAGTTTCCTTACCGAATTAAACAAATTTTGTTTGTAACAGAATTTACAATTTTCATTTAACCACGTCACACCATGTCTCTACTTATCGTTTAGAACTTAATTGGTTGGCTATTCGTCAAAGCCGGTGCTTGCGTGCTCTCACTACTCTCTTCATGATTCTTAAGTCTCCCTCTCCTCCCTCTTATCTTTCTGAGTATTTCCAATACCTATCATCTACACATGAGAGAGACCTTCGTTCTTCGCAGAATCTTCTTCTTTCGTGCCCCAGTCATTCTTCTGGGTTTGTCAACTCTTCCTTTGTTGTACAGTCTATCCTACTCTGGAACGGGCTCCCTCTTGAAATCAGACTGTCCACTAACCGTTTTGCATTCAAATTGAAAGTACGGGATCTTCTATTTAAAAGATTAAAGGAATCTGCACATCACTCTCATCCTTTATTATAAGTATGTATGTATTTATGTATCTATAAGTATGTACCCTTATATTTATTTATTGTATTATATATGTAGATAAATATATATTTATAATATGTATGATATTTACGTGTATATTTATTTGCTATAATATATGCATTTAAGTGTATATTATGTATGTATATATATTTCCCATTTAAGTTTTAAATTTACATTTTAGGTCGTTTTATGTTGATATTTGTTTCATTTACATTATATTGTTTATGTATAAAGTCTTAAACAAAATAAATAAATAAAAACAGTCATTGAAGAATGTTACAAATATTACGTTCCGAACAATGACACATAATGAGTATGACGTAGTTGGAGACAACTGGTAATCTTGTTATTTTGTATTTTGTTCGTCTCTCGTAATTATCGAATGTCTTATTAAGGTATTGGTTATTATAAAGTATATAAATAGCAAAAATAATAATAAAAATCTTGAAAACAAATAACACAAATTTAGGAAAACCAATCACGAAGGCTTATTACTTATTTAATTAAATAAGTAATTTATAAAGCTTATAATGAAAGAAACAAAAATTTTAATAAACAATTATGTAATTACAGTACTAAGAGGAAATAAACACTACAATTAAATAAATCAGTTGAAAAATCTACGTAAAGCATTCCTTGATTTTTAAATATAAATAAAGTTTTATCTCTACTCGACTCTTCAAAGCTTTACTCCCCAAACGGTCGGTTCCTAGTATAAGACCGCATCTTTAGCCAAAGTGGTTTACGAGGCGGACATGACAGCCGAAAAGGACAACACAAGCAGTATAGTTCTTTGTTGAGCTGTACATAGTCCTCTTTTAAATATTCTATTTAATTTCTCATGGTATAGATTATATTATTTGGTACTAATTAAGCGGAGCCGTGTTATAATTTTCAACATCAACATTGTATTATATTATTCTTTTTTTTTTGTGCTTACCCTGGCTTATATTTTGGCGCGTGGTAGCGTAAAAAACTAAATGTTATCGCGCTGGCTCTGTCGCTGCCGCTTGCCGGACTGAGGACTCAGCCTTAAGCAGTACGACTGAATACCAGTTTTTCACGGCATGAAGTGACTCTCCAACTCAAAAGATGACGAATTTGATATTATTATATACTTATTGAAAAACTTCGACGGCACGGTCGCTAGTACTGACACAGCGCTAAGTGACGTTAAGGGTTCGATTCTCACACGAAACGAGACATTGTGTTGTTTCGAGTTTGGGTGGACTTTGTGTCCGTTGGTTGTATGTTAGAAAAGTCCCGCGATACAAGACTTATTCCTAGTGTGGAAGTTGATTTATGAAAGTAAACATTGAAGAAAAAATAAATAAAAAAGGAATTTTGAGAATTCTAATCCAAACAGCTGAAGAATATTTAGCATCAAAACTATAATAAAATAACCTTAATCAACCCACAGGGCAAATATTATATTTGTATAAAGCAAAACCACACACGTACTCGTTAAAATTATTGAAACCAAAAGACATAAACATACACAGCATATTTTATTCGGTATGATATCCAACCAATATTGAATGGTGTGAATTCAATTAGTGCGCATTGGTATTTTAATTAAAATTCAACTCATTATGCCCTTCAAATTAAAATGTATGTTTATTGACTGAACTTCGTTTAATGTTTTTGTTGTGTACTTATACTCATGACGACTTTACTGAAAATAATTAACCGTGAAACCGGTCCCACTTATTAAGTACAATTACATTTATCCCGAATGAAGTAGTACAAGGTGAGATATGATTGGAAGCCAAAAAAACATTTACATGGAAAAAAATTGAATAAACCACTAATCTAACTTTAGCACTAAACAAAATAACGAAAGAATAGTACTCTAGCATCTATTCAAATATTCAATAAATGATATCACCGATAAATAAGCCGAGATCATTATCGGCTTATTTATTGTAAATGGATCATCAACCAAAATTTAATATTATGTCTACTAATTGTCTCTGTTGTGAGTTCTTACTGTTTTAAAGGTATTGGATATAAAAATACATTATTTGTGACCAGAGTTTTATGTATGCATCGACATTATTTCTATGACACAGAAGTTGGTGCCAAATTGCAATTGCTTTCCTGTCGAACAACCTCTTTTTCGGAGAAACGTACCCAAAGTAAGATCTTGCGCCAGTAGTTTGTACTTCCTACAGATACACCATCAAAATCGTGTGAAAATCACAATTCGGCCGATGTCTTGTATGAGTAGTAGTCCACTTTTAGACCGACGTCGACCATTCAATTTTAGAAAAAAAAAATTGAAAATAAAGCAATAGAGGAAGCATTTCTATTTGCTTCATCATCATGCTACAAACGTAATGCGGTTGCCTTCGAGACTAACCAGATACGGATGAATATCATTTTGCCCATTAAACTAAGTAATTGGTATGCTTTTGCTAGCTCGAAATATTCTGCGATTTTATGACGCGTTTTGATTCTACTTTTGACATTAAATTATTTTTATTAAAAGTTGCCTCGCCGTTTAGAACTGCACCGAGTGTTGTAGCAATTTGTGTGATCCATAACCTATTATTTTGAGTCTGGGTATACTTTGTGTCCCTTTGTTTAATATCTGTAATTCCCATGCGACTCAGAACAAAACCTAGAAAAATAAACAAAACATAAGGAAACGAATACAATTTGTCTAAACTACAACTTTAATAGCGAGGACGAACACTACGGTAAAAAAGAAATAAAGACGAGACGAGTCAAAATGGAACATCTTGTCTAGTAATTTAAGTTTACTGTTTACTTAATTACGACGAAAGTGTTGAAGTCGAGGTTTAAATTAAATCGTTTCCCACATTAAATCGTTTCTCCGTGTGGTAACGGAGTAAGAATACGACATGTCACCACCCCACTCTGTCCCGAGGGTGTCGTACAAGGCGACTATGGGAAAACGAGAGCAGTGTAACAGCTCTGGCCGATTCCACACATATGTACATGCCAGCACTGGGCAGCAGCAATGTCGAAGTAATGGAGTCAGGCTCTGCGGTCACCAACCCGTCTGCCAAGCGCGGTGACTACGGGCAATTTCTTCCCAAGATGAAGCACCATAAGAAAAGGCCCCCTTCCCGGCAGCTCCGCTATTCCCGGCCAAGGTAGCGGTCGCGGTAACGTCGAGGCAGGGGGTGCGAAGAATCACCGGGCTATGGTAGGCTACCAAAACCAAATACACCTGGCGACCTACAACGGACGCAGTCTACGGCTCAATGAACACCTCGCCAAGCTCGAGGTAGAATTAAGTCGCATAAAATGGGACATACTGGGGTTATCAGAAGTCCGAAGACAGGGGGAGGACACGGTGACTCTAGAGTCAGGTGACTTGTTCTACCATCGAGAAGGCGACCATCTCTCGCAGGGTGGTGTCGGTTTTTTGGTCAGGAGGAACCTTGTGAACAACGTTGTCGAAGTCAGTAGTGTGTCGACCCGGGTAGCGTACCTCGTATTTAAACTCACTAATAGGCGTTGCCTAAAGGTGATACAGTTATATGCGCCGACCTCAACACACCCTGACGAGATAGCTGAGGCCACATACGAGGATATTGCTAAGGCAATACACAGTACGACCAAAGCTCAGTACAACGTTGTCAAGGGGGACTTCAACGCCAAAGTGGGAGTACAAGAACGTGGCGAAACAAAAATGCCTACGGCGTGGGGCAGAGGAATCACAGGGGCCAAATGCTAGTTTACTTCCTTGAGGCACATGGGTTCTTCTTGATGAACTCCTTCTTCAAGAAGAAACCTCACAGGAAGTGGACTTGGCGAAGCCCCGATAATGTGACAAGGAACGAGATAGACTTTATCACGACGGACCGAAAGCATATATTTAGAGACGTCTCCGTGGTCAATAGGTTCAATACCGGAAGCGATCACCGACTAGTACGAGGGTCTCTAAATATCAACCTTAGACCTGAAAGGGCTCGGTTAATGAAACCTACTCGCCGACCTACGTTGCCTGAATTAGCCACCGATTCTCAGCAGTTCCAGCTAGAACTGTAAAATCGTTTCGATCTGCTGGAAACCACCGACAGTATTGACCAGAAGACCGACACAGTGGTCAAGGTACTACAAGATGCGTCCCGCATAGAGGAGAAACAAGGAGTCTAAACTTTCAGCCGAAACTCTCGAACTTATGAGGAAAAGACGCGTGATGCCATCCTGTCAGCTGTTGTCGCCTGATGGGAGAGCCGTAAATCGACAAATACGGAAGCTTATGCGACGTGACCTCCGACGTTTTAATACTCGCACTATAGAGGCTGCGATCGAGAAAAACCGGGGGTCTTAAGTCTTCACTCAGCAGCTGAGGCGGCCCCATCTGACGAAACTAAAAACTGCGGATGGGCGTTCTGTCAACTCAAGGTTCGAGATTCTCGAGGAGGTTGAAAGTTTCTATCGACGCTTGTATACTTCACGGATAGACAGACCAACTGGACCTAGTACTGATGACCACAGAGCCCCACTGACGCGCCACTTTACCGAAGACATCCGGATGTCGACCAGAGCGAGGTACGAGCGGCCCTTGAGCAACTTAGGAAGAACAAAGCACCTGGTGATGACGGTATCACTGCAGAACTCCTCAGAGCAGGTGGTGACACAATCCTGAGAGAGCTAGCAAGTCTTTTCAATTCCGTCATCCACGAAGGCTCAACACCACGGGCATAGAGCGGGAGTGTGTGGTGGCTCTTTTCTTCAAAAAAAGTGATAAAACCTTATTGAAGAATTACAGACCCATCTCACTCCTGAGCCATATCTACAAGTTGTTCTCGAGGGTTGTTACAAACCGTGTCACTAGAAGACTCGAAGACTTTCAGCCACCAGAGCAAGCCGGGTTTCGAAAAGGCTCCAGCACCGTGGACCACATCCATATTGTTCGGCAGATCGTACAGAAGACCCACGAGTACAACCGGCCGCTGTGTATGGCATTCGTGGATTACGAGAAAGCCTTCGACTCTTTCAAAACCTGGGCAGTTCTTGACAGCTTGCAACGAGGTCGCATTGACTGGCGATATATCGAGGTGTTGAGATGTTTGTATGAAACTGTGACCATGACCGTTCAGATCCAAGACAGAAGGACAAACACCGTAGAGTTGCATAGGGGAGTCCGGCAAGGGGATGTAATATGTTCACCAACGTACTCATCGAGACGATGTCATCAAGACCCTGGACTGGACTGAACGGGGTATTAATATCAACGGCGAGTACATCTCACACCTTCAGTTTGCTGACGACATCGTCCTAATAGCAGAGACGTCGGAGGAGCTTAGCAGAATGCTGTATGACCTAAATGAAGCCTCCCGGCGGATTGGTCTCGGCATGAATCGAAGTGTCGTCTGGATAAAACGAAGATCATGTTTAATGAACACGTCGTGTCGAGACCGATCTACATTGACGGTTCCTTGCTCGAGGTTGTGCAGCAGTATGTCTACCTAGGGCAAATAATACAGTTGGGTAGATACAGCCTCGAGAAGGAAATCGATAGGAGGATTCAGTTGGGCTGGGCAGCATTCGGTAAGCTATGTCGGGTCTTCTCGTCACCTATTTCGCAATGCCTCAAGACAAAAGTCTTCGAACAATGCGTCCTACCAGTAATGACGTACGGTGCCGAAACCTGGACACTCACGGTCGGGCTGGTCCATAGATTTGAAGTCGCTCAGCGTGCCATGGAACGAGCTATGCGTGGAGTCCCTCTAAAGGATAGAATTTGCAACGAGGTCATCTGGAAGAGAACTGGTGTTACCGACATAGCTCGCGGTATAAGCAGGCTGAAGTGGTAATGGGCTGGCCACGTCTGCCGAAGGACCGACGACCGATGGAGCAGACGAGTCTTAAAGTGGAGACCACGTTTCGGCAAACGAAGAGTAGGACGCCCCCCAACTAGGTGGTCCGACGACCTAAAAAAGGTGGTTGGGGCGGGCTGGATGCGGAAGGCAGAGGATCGGTCTTTGTGGTGCATGTTGAGAGAGGCGTTGACTGAGTTTCCCACACGAAGTAAGCTCATAAACTCAAGTGGATAGTGGAACATCTTTCATCGTAACTCATTATTTAAGCGCGTTTGCAGTGGGTGAGAGCAAATAGTATTTGGAGTGACCGGGGTTTAATATTATGGTTGCTAGGGATGTGCGTCTTTGTCTAGCTTTATTTACATCGTTTTCGATTATATTTGACTAAGGAGGTAGAAAGTCATTTCACTACAACCTTTGCGTGTATTTTGGATTCACTGATGGGCATGAAATGACACAATTGCTGTTTGTCAATTTGTGAAACAATTGTTAAACACTTCACTCTTTAATAGAAGCTTTTAAATTTTGTATATGATTTTAGCGATAACAACTGCTACTGCTACTCATTGCAAAGTATTCAATATCATAGCATATTTTTACTTTGTATTTTTTATCTGTTCTTAGACCCTTTCACCCTGCCCTCCTTTATTTATTTAGGGACTGTTTGGGCATGTTAAAGAATTAGAACAAAAATTTATTTAAAATATTCTTTCCAACAATTACCCGTAGCGACGGGATGAGGCGAATCGCGATTAGTATACTATGCCTCGATCCCAGCAGGGTATTTCATGGAACATAATATGTCCCCGTAACTATACTACATATGGCGTAAATAGCCATCAGGCAATACAACACATTTTAATTTATTTTAAAATTCATAAGTAGAATCTTTACTACATTATTCCGATTGTTTCATCGAACAGAGATCCGTGGTAATGTAAACGACGAAAATTGTACCAAGATCATTTCATTCACATTAATTAGTGAATATTCGAAATTATTGCTAAATATCGGGCATGGGTCCGTTGACTATGCATGAAGTACATCATTGTTAAATGTCGAATATGTATGATTATAAAGCAATCTCTATTGGAAAGCCATGATTGACTTTATACAGGACTTCTATTGTTGTTCAACAGTGAAATAAAGAAGGAAATTTTCAATCGACACGTCATATCGGGCGCGATTATTTGCTCGATAACATCTATTTTAATGATCGGATACACAATAATAGAATGTATATGGTGGCCAAATTTAGTTTGATCAAGTTTAATTCTTCTATTACTGACTAACAGACAAGACACAGCGAAAACTATTAGGCGCAAAAGCTTGTCGGAGCAATGAAGTAAAACGTTTGTTTACGTACTAGTAACGCCATCTATTAGCGTTTATGACACTTAAATCGATTCATCGAGTTAGTAGTTCAAGCCGAGGTTGTCTATGAGTTGTCACATTTGACGTTTGTCATCTGTCAAACGTCAAGGTAAGACGGGTGAGCGAGTGACACGACACATTTGACTGCCGGAGCTCGACCGCGCCGGTTGTGCGCACTGATTCTGCCTAAGGACGAACAACATGGCGGACATCAACGATACTCTGGATAAAAATCCCTCTGCATCTCCGTCAGCAGCGGTGGGATCGGAACAGCATTTCTCCAACGTACTTACCCAACCTCCTGTGTCTACGGAAAGTGAATATTTTCGTGATTCCGCTACACCACGTGGCGAGAATAGTGAGTGGCAAATTCAAGAAATAACGATTAAAATACGACCTCACGAATTGATGATCGTTTAGCAGCTATACCTAGTGACATGTGGATCGCATTTTTTCGCGGTATGGCCGAGAATTTTCGAAATAATAATGATTTACGAGGGTCAAACTGGAAGTTCTTAGAACTGGCCACTTATTATAAAAAAATATTCTAAAATTTGAAAATAGAACTCTTTGCCAATATTACTGAGTATATATTTCATTCATTTGTCATTTGTTTTACGATTTGGCGGCAAATTAAAAATTGTCTGTGTCACGTCAACATGAATTTAACACGAGAAAATTTTCGTGCAATGATTTTTTATGACTTTCGATGTCATTTAAGTCAACAAGAAAGTTATGATAGACTACGATTGGCCTTTCACGATGAAGCCCCATCTCGTGCGACTGTTTACAACTGGTTTAATGAGTTTAAACGTGGTCGCACTAATCTCACTGATGATGTACGTGAGGGACGGCCTTCTACGGCGACGACTGAAAATAACATCTGTGTTGTGCGGCGTATGATAGAGACTGACAAAAGAGTGACCTATCAGCAGATTCGGACAAGCTTAGGCATCGGTATGAGTCAAGTGCACAAAATCCTCCACGAGCATTTAGCGGTCAGGAAGCTTTGCGCCCGGTGGATACCTCATAATTTGACTAAGGCTCAAAAACTCCATCATGCGGATTGGTGCCGTAAAATGATTGAAAGATTTAACGGAGGTGACTCAAATGCTGTGTTCGACATACTAACAGGTGACGAAAGCTGGATTTACTGTTATGATCCTGAAACCAAAAGACAATCTGCTCAGTGGGTGTTTCCTTTCGAGGAGTTGCCAACTAAAGTGAAGAGAGATCGAAGTGCGGGAAAAAAAATGGTGGCCTCGTTCTTTGGAAGGATAGGTCATTTCGCAACAATTGTGTTAGGGGATCAAAAAACAGTTTCTGCAGAATGGTACACTACCAATTGTTTGCCACTTGTCTTGGAAAAAGTTCGAGAGAAACGACCTCGCAGTAGGATCCTCCTTCACCACGACAACGCCTCGTCGCACACCGCCAAGCGAACGATCGACTATTTGGCGACATCAAACGTTGAATTACTGGGTCACCCGCCGTATAGCCCCGACCTCGCGCCTTGTGATTTTTATTTATTTCCAAAAATTAAAGAAAAACTTAAAGGAAAGCGGTTTATGAATGCTGAAGAAGCGGTGGCTGCGTATCGCGATGCCATTGAAGAGACCCCTAAGGACGAGTGGGCAAAGTGCTTTTCCCAGTGGTTCCATCGCATGCAGCGGTGTATTGACGTCAATGGACAATATTTTGAAAAGATATAATAAAACTAATAACTGGCTAATGTAATCAGTTTTTGATTTTCTAAGAACTTTCAGTTTGATCCTCGTATCAACCCCGAAAACAAACGCGAAGAAAATGAAACCGAGTGACGTCTACATACCGTCCTTCGACCCCGACGATTGTGAATTCACAGCTGCTCAGTGGTGCGACGAAATAGACCATCACCGTACTGAAAATTCGTGGACTGATTACGAGACGCGAAACGTTGCGTTTACACATCTGCGAGGTCGAGCACGCAAATAGGCCTCTAAGTCGTACCCATTGTGCAAAACGTGGGATGAAGCAAAGGAGCGTTTATCAAGACAGTTTGCGGCGACCAAGAGATTTCATGACCTTTTTCAAGATATGGTGCAGTATACCAGCGATCGTGCCAGAACCTACGTGGAGTACTCAACTAACAAACTTGCCATGATCGACCGATTGGAGGCTGCTTGGAGTGAAGCTAACAAGATCGAAGTTGTTATTTCATGTATTTCGGATACTCAGGTACGTGCAGATTTGTTGAAAAACACGCCTACTGACTTTATAGCACTTGATAGGCATCTTGGTACTTACCCGAAAATTAAAAGCTACAAAAGACCCTTTAGTTCACATGCCGGTCCGAGTGAATATAAGCGTCGCAAAAAAGATTCTAATGATCCTGTTACGTGTCATAGTTGTGGAAAGCCAGGGCATTACCAACGTGATTGTAAATCGCGAGTAAAACCTACAGGTGTGACGCGTAGCGAATCCCCTAAAATCCCAGCGACTAGCTCAAATGAGAAAGGCCCAGTAGAGTGTTCCTATTGTCATAAACTAGGTCATACAGAGCAAGTGTGCTTTTCTAAACAGAGAGATGAAAAATTCAAGAAAACGAGTACTGTATAGTCAGTGAACCTGTTAAAATTTACTACAGAAGTACATTGTAAGAGACATTTATTTGTTACTTTATGGATAACAAAACTGGATGATTCGGAAGCAATTGTTTTACAACGGAAATACCGTACTCTGAGTTGTCCTCGTTGTGATTGAGCATTGAAAGCTCCGCGCTTTGTGCTTGTGGGACTACGCATTGAAAGCTCCGCGCTTTGTGCTTGTGGTGATTGAGCATTAAAAGCTCCGCGCTTTGTGCTTGTGGTTATTGAGCATTAAAAGCTCCGCGCTTTGTGCTTGTGACGATTGAGCACTGAAAGCTCCGCGCTTTGTGCTTGGGACGATTGAGCACTGAAAGCTCCGCGCTGTGTGCTTGCGACGAATGCTCATTAAAAACGCCGTGCTCTGTGCTTGTGACGATTGAGCACTGAAAGCTCCGGGCTGTGTGCTTGTGACGATTGAGCACTGAAAGCTCAGCGCTTTGTGCTTGCGACGATTGAGCACTGAAAGCTCCGCGCTGTGTGCTTGCGACGAATGCTCATTAAAAACGCCGCGCTCTGTGCTTGTGACGATTGAGCACTAAAAGCTCCGCGCTTTGTGCTTGCGACGATTGAGCACTGAAAGCTCCGCGCTGTGTGCTTGCGACGAATGCTCATTAAAAACGCCGCGCTCTGTGCTTGTGATGATTGAGCACTGAAAGCTCCGCGCTTTGTGCTTCCGATGATTGGTTACTGTAAGCTTCGCGCTTTGTGTTCGTGACGCTGCATTGAGCTCAACGCTCTCTTACCCCTTTCGTTCACCATGTGGAAACTCCATGCTTTGAACTCAGGGCTAACGACATCTGTGACAGCAGCTGCTCAAAAGGTCGCGCGAGAACGCGCTCGCTGTCAGTATGGCCGTGTCGGAGCAGTGAAGTAAAACGTTTGTTTACGTACTAGTAACGCCATCTATTAGCATTTTTGACACTTAAATCGATTCATTGAGTCAGTAGTTCAAGCCGAGGTTTTCTATGAGTTGTCACATTTGACGTTGGACATCTGTCAAACGTCAAGGTAAGACGGGTGAGCGAGTGACACGACATATTATTTGACTTCCGGAGCTCGACCGCGCCGGTTGGGCGCACTGATTCTGCCTAAGGACGAACAACATGGCGGACATCAACGATACTTTGGATAAAAATCCCTCTGCATCTCCGTCAAGCTTAAATTTGAAGCCTTCGGCATGTATGTGCACTAAGAAGGAATTACTAGAAATTCCCACGTGATTGGGAAAAGACGGTTGAATTAAAGAAAATGTGCGTAAGCTGCGTATATCCTGTAGAATGTAATAATCAATAATATATTACTTCCTTATAGCTGTACACTTATAATACTTTAAAATTCTACGCTATCAATCACTTAGAATTCTCATTTCGACTGCTAACATAAAGCTGGACTTTTGACTCCGTCGAGATGTACGCGTATTTATATTTAAAACTCAAAATCCTTTATTAATTTAAATCACAAACTGACACTTATGAACGTCAAATTTAAAAAATATTTACTTAAAGCTTCTAAATTTACATTTACTGCCACGTTCGCAAAGCAAGGGCGTAGAACCATGAGAAGGAACGGGCAATAAAACTCACGGTCACTCTTTTTCATCGCCAGTTTTTGCATAATACATAAAAATTTCAATTTGTAAGGTGCTGCAACTGTTACACCTTCTATGTCAATTTTATATATTTACTCTACTTTAATACTCAAGCATAATCGACGACCAGTTGGCGCAGCAGGAGTGTGAGCGACTGCTACGCCGAAGGTCGCGGGTTCGATTCCCGCTCAAGTCAAACATTTGTGTGCATGAACATGGATGTTTGTCTTGGTCTGGGTGTTTCTATGTATGTTTTTTATATGTATGTATTTACAAAAAAAAAGTATATATGTATGTTTATCCATACCCATAGTACAAGCTCTGCTTAGTTTGGGACTAGATGGTGTTGTGTGAATGTGGTAGAATATTATATTATTATTATTACATACATACATACATAACAGCGTGATATTGATCCTTATACATGTAGTGTATCTTCGGCAAGGTGTCTAAGTAATCAATTTTTCAAGGAATAATCGAAATGCGTTCGATATGTATAATGTATGTATAATGTAAATATGTAAAAAATGTCGGGAATTCTGTTTTGCTCACTAGAATGTGCACTCTATAGCTATAAGTGAAAACTTATAATTGGCTTACAAGTGCAAAACTGATGATAAACACAATATTTTTAGCTGTAAGTTTTCCATGTATGAAATAAATAAATAACGTCACGCCTTTTATCCCCGAAGGGGTAGGCAGAGGTGTATTTCTACACCCACTTTTCGCAAGATATACTTTAGTCCCACGTAATAAGGGGCGAGCTTATTGCCGTACCGGGCACATTTCCAGACTCCGTGCTGCTACTGAGACTTTCGTGACGGAAAAACCCAAATAACACTGCCCGACCCAGGAATCGAACCCTGGACCTCCGGATACCACGCGCACATTTAAGCCGCGAGACCAACGAGGCAGTCGTATAGGGTTTGATGTCGAGTTTTCCTTCTCTACGCAAAGATGGTATTTGCATCGTGTTATCCCTTAGTCGGCTCTTACGACACCCACGGGAAGATAGGGGGTGGTGACACTTGTATTCTATGCCGTCAACCAAACGGCCATTATTATTATTATTATCTAGTAAAATTTTTGTGTTCATTTAATTAGCCTCCTGAAAATAGCCATGGTGAAACAGGAGCATCCACTTACATTAAGTACCTAATAATGCAGGCAATCCGCGCAAATGTTCAGAACCATGATGGAAATGATGCAGTTAAATATTAAAAATGTAATACCAGCCCATAAGACCGACATCGACCAGTCATCGCAAGTAGCACCCGTTCACGAGTATGACGCATGGGCCAGCCATGATCCCTCTCGCCATATCAGAGGGACAGGGATGACCCGACACACGACGCCACCACAAGAAATGACATTTTAGTGAGCACGACGACAACGGTACACGAACCGGCAGTAATTAACAATCTGTTGGTATACTGACCATGAACGCGAATTACCTCCATTTCTTGAGAGATGATCAAAGGCCACTAAGAGATCAAACTTTTATTTTCTGAACGACATTCCAAATGCATCCAACCTTCGTTGATTGTAATGTTTATGGCTTTTTCTTATCAAATTAAATTGCAGCTTTTGCAATTTGACTACTCTTTATATATTTTATCAAGGTTTATTCTGGCCTTAATGTTTTTGAACATAAAAACCTAAAATAAATTTTCACTATTATTTTATAATATGAACTAAATCTTTAAATTAAAGTTAATATCTATGAAACTAGAATGAATTCCCTATAGTAGAATTTTCACTACTATTTTCTTCTTATTGTAGGTAGGTACTATTTGGGTTTATCTTTTGGTTCTAAATGATTATTTTAAATTAAACAGTAAATTCAGCGTTCCACTTGTTATAATCTTGCTTACCTAATTTGATTTTTTCTCAGAAAGTGTTACTAATTGTAGAGAACATTAATTTGTCCATTTTACAGTGATCATCCCAAATGTAACACACTGTAAAAAATACTACAGAAATTGTATCGCATTACATAAAAAAATTAAAGCAATTACAATTTAAATAAAAAGCACATTACTTAAAACTGGCCAACAACGTTTTAACGGGCTGTCCAGTGCCACACTACATGACAATTAATTACTCGCAATACGCGGACATGTATTACTAGTGTAATAAATTATTTAAAAAATATCTCCGCGTAATGGCACAAATGGCCTTCAAAACGCATTAAAACAAAATAGGTTTCACATTTTTTTCGGAAATGTAACAAGCATGTAGCCTGACAGAAAGCCTGTAGATCTTATTTAATGTGATTCCTGTTTTATGTGCTGGATCATCCTTATATACTGGGTGTAAAAAGACCCTAAACGAAAACTGAAATTCCATACCTGGGAAATTACTGGTTCAGGAGATATTGAGGCTCAAAGTTACTTTAGAATTTTTCTAATTAGGTACAAAATCGATACAATTACCCCGCCAATATGTTCTATAAATGTTCCATGGATAAGTAGGTATTTCGAGCATTGCACGCGCGCGTTTATTTAATTACGGTTTTAAAAATGTCTACTTAAAAAATATCGTTTCCCAGGTATTCTTTTTGCTTAGTATGACTTGGCATGATATCCATAACGAGTAGACTTCGGCTTGGTGATGGGTCTTGTGACACCCTGTATTTTATTCTTCTGTACGTGTGTTTGTCGCCTAACTTCTCCTAAACGGCTGAAACCGATTGAGACAACATTTTTATTTACCATTTCACTATTGACCGATATATTTTGATTTACTTGTTGCATAGGGTTCCCACCAATAACTTAGGGTCCCAAGCCAACCTCACCTGCAAGTGGTGCACCTGCCGATCAACGGACGAGGCTGTCGCAAACAAAATATCCCGATAAGCGGCAATAGGCTCGCCACCTATTACGTGGGATCAAAACACTGGCGAAAAGTGGGCGTTTAATATGCCTCTGCCTACCCCTTCGGGGAAACAGGCGTGAGTCTATGTATGTATGTATGTATGTACTTGTTCATAATAAGAATTTAATAATAATATCAAACTAATAATGAAGTCTTAAATATACTACATCAGATTTTTCGTATTTCAGTTACTGAATGTACTTTTTATTTAGATTTCAGATTGGGAGTTCCCCTTCAAGAAGTCTCATCACCCTGTTTGTATTCACGGCGCCCGGCGTCCTCTTACTGCTCGTTTACGTCACTGCGATCCTGGAGTTGCCCCTGGTACTGATATCTTCCGCTTTGTGGCTGCTGAGGATTGTCGATGCAAGGTATTTATGGATATACTTTGACTATATTTTTCAATTTTACATATTATATATTTTAACAAAAAGGATAAATGCTTATCAGGGAACTGACTGAAAAAGTAAATCAAATTTAATGGCGAATACTGTTTTGAAATTGATACAGATGGCAACGGCAGTGTCTCATATAAAACATATTATTTCTATAGTTTCCGCGTAAAACCGTGGACGGACAGACGAACGAACGGACATGGCAAAACTATAAGGATACCTTGTAGTTTACTACGAATCCATGAAAAACGTTCTAAGTGAAATTCGATCCTAAAAACATGCACATGTTTATGCAGCATACAGCCATTTACGTAGGTTTCTTCATTTTAACAGAATTAAACTTGTTTACAAAGCAACATCGTTTCCTCTTTTATCTTAAGCATAACTCTATTTTAAGCTCTTAAAATATTTAAGGGCATTGATATAAAATAACGACAGCAATAAATGCCCCTAATAGCTTTGACTTTTGACTTCTTGTTAATGGTCTCCCATATATGAGCATAATGGTGGCAAAATTTTCTTTTCGTGGAAAAGAGGATAATAATAAACTAGCTAATTTTCCGGCGCAATATTATTGTAGATATTTTTTATGTGGAAATCGAACCCACAGCACTCGACGCAGTGTCGGTATCTACTCATGTGGTGTCAGCCAGTGAGGCGACCGCTTAAACAATTACGCTAACCGTGCAGTCGATTTGTTGAAAAAAAATGTTTATAAGTGCCTGCTGATTCACAACTACCACTACGCGAATCGTGCAGTCTAACTACATAGATTATAGTCATAAACAACTTTATCAACTTTATTAATTTATTAACTTTATCAAAGATACACCACAACGAGTCGTTATTGCTAATAGTTTCCACATAAATATGTACTAGAATAAAGATAAACGCTTGTTTTACTGATTTCTTTTGTCAGTGAATTAAACTCTCAATCGTTATCATTTGCCTTGAACCTTGGCAAGCAAGTTAATTTTACGATCCTAGCTATCATGAAGATGTTTGACAATAGTTAGATCTTTAAGGGCTGATTTTTCAATCGTCAGTTAAAATTTATTTGACAGTTAAACTGTAACCGGGCTAAATTGAAAAGTACGTAACATCATTGATCTACTTTATTTACAACCGTAGTTTTTAATTTGTAAGTCTTATATTTTATTGTTTTGTTCTCTTTTAACTGACGATTGAAAAATCGGCCCTAACACTGGTAAATTCGTAGAATAAAATATTTTCCTTTTGGTCTAGAAAAAGTATTAATCTGCCAAATCTAGTTGCACCAGAAAACAGATGGCGGGTTTCAAGGCGAAAGCCTCAAACGCAACCATGCTAACGTTACATTGATTGATGTACTTCTTAACGCAACATAAATCTTCACTTGTTTCTCTGTAACCATGGAAATAGAAAACATTCTTACAAATAAGGAAACAGCGCGGGACGTACGTTACTGCGAGTTTGCGTCATTGCGACGTCCAATAGCTGCAGGCATTGATACTAAGTAATAGGACCGTCTCAGTGACTTCTATATGTAGAATTCGCTAAAATACACCTTATATTTTAAGTTCAATTAAATGTCGTCATTACAACGTATATTCGTTAGCTTAATGTGACAAATAGCTTGCTTACAAAGTTCCTATTTTTACTGATCATGATGTATATAATTCTATTGCTTATACATATATGTTTGCACAAATGTACTAGATTCTATCATGTGTGATTAAATAAACAAATAAATAAAAAACCAAGATAAAAACATTATTGTTCTTATTATTGAAACTATAACGTGACATTTTACGTAGATAAACTAGCTGTTGCTATTATCCAAATAAACCGATGCACACTACGTGTATATGCCCATACTGACCGACCATATCCGCATTGTAAGTGCTTTACGCTCTCTAGATTTATTTTTAGGCATCGAACATTCATCCAAATTGCGCCCCTTCGTTTCATTCAACCGATTTCGGACAAAAATATTGGAATGACGTCAATTGGACCAGTTTTGGGAGTGAAAACACTACGTCAAAAATCTGTATTCAGAAATTTATTTGAGTTATTGTGGGTCCCAACATTTGATCTATCCATGGATATGGCTACTAAAAATACGTATTTAACATAAGCTGCTTGACATATTTTGACATTTGTCATAATATTTGTACGGAAAAATATGTCAAATATTTATGTATTTTTAAAGACAACTTCCGCACCAGGTATTTATCCTGTATCACGAGAAACTTTACAAACAACGGACATTATAAACACCCAGACTCGAAACAATAATTTATGGATGTTGCACAAAGTGTGGTCCCGTGTGGGGATCAAACCCACAACACCCACAACAGTGCAATGTCAAGCGGTGGGGCGGTCGCTTCAACGACTACGCCAACCGTGCAGTCAAAGTCAAATATGACATGTATCTCTTGTAGTCAAATCCACAGATAGATCAAGTTTTAAGACCAGCCGTTACTGTGTGTACGCGTATTATTTTACGCCAAAGTTCCGTAACCTATATTTGACGTATATCTGATTGGATTATGATACTGAATAGTATTGAGTCGAAGATAACGCAGATAAGCTAAATAACTTAATTTCATGCAAACCTGCTGATTTACGTGTCAGCTGTTTCAGATTCCATTATAGAATAGCATTTATCTACATGCAAAATAATGCAAAGGTTTCAAGGTTTTGATATTTAAACTAAGTATAGGTTAAATATAACTATAAACCATATAGGGATAGCTGGATAGTTGAGTTTGCTTTTCGCCTTATGGGTTTGAGTGTGTGACCAACTCAAATATGGTAGTTTTCAGACCGCCTGAAGGCTTCCGACATGGTTTAAAGGACAAAAATCGGGTCCGAAGTGCAGTGGCGTATTAAATACAGCTTAAGACTATGCTATGGTTTTTTAAATGCCCCAGGAACATCCATGCATAAACTCTATCTGCTTTTAACTTTGCGATACGAAACGAAGGACAAAAACTGCTTGAGAGGTGTCAAGGGACACCCGGATGGAACGAAGTTCCTTTCGATTAATTAGTGAAGGAATTGTAATAAAATTTTATTCTTTTTTAAGTTATAATATTTTTTTTTATTAACAGATATAATGTTATATAAACTTAATCAGTAGGCTCAATTTTAGAAATAATTGTTAATTTTACAAAAAAATGTCCCGTTGACCATCTTGAATCCCCAAATAAATGTCATTTACGTTATCAGAATGCATGATAGTCCGAAAATTATACCCATATTAATTTTATTAAAAATGTCCCGACCGCTATCTTGGATTCCCAAATAGATGTCATTTTCGTGACCAGAATCCATAAAAACCCCGAAAATGATACCCATATTAATTTTACTAAAAATGTCCCGTCCGCCATCTTGGATTCCCAAATAGATGTCATTTTCGTGACCAGAATCCATAAAAACCCCAAAAATGATACCCATATTAATTTTATTAAAAATATCCCGTCGGCCATCTTGGATTCCCAAATAGATGTCATTTTCGTGACCAGAATCCATAAAAACTCCGACAATGATAACCATATTAATTTTATTAAAAATGTCCCATCCGCCATCTTGGATTCCCAAATAGATGTCATTTTCGTGACCAGAATCCATGAAAACCCCGAAAATGATACCCATATTAATTTTATTAAAAATGTCCCGTCCGCCATCTTGGATTCCCAAATAGATGTCATTTTCGTGATCAGAAAGCATGAACATGATGCTTGCTTTCTATAAGAGAGAGAGAGAGACAGACAGAGAAACATGCGCACGCCCCCTTTCGCAACGCGCGATAAGGAACTTCGTTCCAAAAATGTCCCAATAAACTGAAGTAGCGGATCCAGTATTCGGTCTGGAATCCGTAACTAATTTAATCAGAAGTATATTTGAGGAGTTGTCAAATACATAATCTACTTTAAAATATACTGTACTAGAGGACGCCAGCAGCTACGCCTTCATTATTTTTAAATTAACCCGTTTTGGTCGATCCCGTGGGAATTTCGGGAAATCCCTTCTTAGTGCACCCCTACGGTCAACAAGGAGCATACATGCCAAATTTCAGCTTCCTGCGCCCAATAGTTTCGGCTGTAGCGTGTCTGTCAGTCATTCAGTAACGCAAGGATTTTATATATTAAGATTACATTGTATAGAATAATTTAACATTTTTGTTTTAACATCAAAATACGTATACATTACCTCGTAGTTACCTTAAACAACAACTATTTAAAGTATGTAAGTTTTACAACTATCTTTGCCCTTTAGGTTTTTGGTGAGCTTTTATACGGGGTGTAATTTGCTCAATAAAACATTTACAGCGTTGTCTAGTTAGAATAAAATAGTTAATTTACCATACTACACTAAGTTAGTACCCATGACTTAAGCTTACTTTAAAGCGTCATTAACTAAATAAAACCGAAATAGAATCTAAGAGTGCAAGAAAGGAATTATTTTTTTTGCTGTTCGGATACAACAATGTATATAGATAAGCACTTAAATCGCAAATATCTTCAGTAAAAAAATACACAACATTACAAAATACATTCAAATGAAAAAATCATCGGTAAATCTAATATATAAAATTCTCGTGTCATAGTTTTCGTTCCCATACTCCCGAAACGGCTTGACCGATTTTGATGAATTTTTTGTGCTTATCCGGTATCTATGAGAATCGGCCAACATATATTTTTCAAAAAAAAAAAAAAAAATTGCAAAACAACGATTGCCGGGTCAGCTAAGTAGTCACCTATAAAATTGTCCTTTGTCTCCAAAGAAAAGAGTTTGTAGGTAGGCGCACTTTTTACTGAATACAAATAGGGACTGAGGGAATTCCGTGAAATAAACCTGTTTTGTGTTACATCGAATCTATTCTCCAAAAGCATGAGTTACGCCAACGAACTGAAACCTTTAAAAACTCATTGAAATTCTTCGTGGAAAGTTAAATATTAGAAAATGAAATAAACTGAAAGAACTTTCCATTTTGCAATCGAAAACGATAACCTTAATGTATGCTTAATTTTAGAATTTAGTTTGATATTTGAAAATAAATGTATTAAGAACACGGTTTTAAGAGTTTTAACAGTTATTAAAATCTTTTAATCGTCAATGGAAATAATTAATGACACCAGGATAATTATTGAAGAATGTATCAGTTTAGTATGAGATTTAGACGATATTTAATGATTATTTGATTGTATTCAATACGCGTACTTGATTTTATTGCCATCATGCTGCTTATACTTTCAGAA
Source organism: Euclidia mi (assembly GCA_944739405.2). Taxonomy (NCBI): domain Eukaryota; kingdom Metazoa; phylum Arthropoda; class Insecta; order Lepidoptera; family Erebidae; genus Euclidia; species Euclidia mi. Next base: position 40,789,440 of record OX123183.2, on the reverse strand, counting down.
GATTAGCCATAGTATTTTAGCAGCAACCCTCAACTCCAGGCCCGAAACCGGGATATCGCATTCACAATTTTGGTTACTTAATATCAAGAAGAACATGAGAGCTGTCATAATGCGTGAATAAAACAAAATATTTTACTTTTATTTAGAACGCAATACAAAAGAAATCTTGCTGTCCACTTTGTAGTAAGTCCGTGTTTCTTAGACCTAGACACATTTATCGTAGCGCGACAAATCAGGGTTTTGTGCCACCCTTTAACTGTCATCAATATCTTTTAGGTTCCACCTAACAGGCCTTAAAAGCGGCAGTTTGTTCCGACAACTTAATAAACCACGACACTTTTACTTGCAAACTACGGGGCGAACAAACTTAATCAAGAAAGTCTAGAGCATTCCCCTCAGTTTTCCGTAGTTATACTTTATATGAACGCTTTCGTTTTTAGTTCAACCGCGAACTTAATATGACTTTTATTGTCATGTTTGCTATTTTGTATTATCAAGAATATTACTTATGAATGTGATTTTATATTCGTGAATTAAACATATTACTATGGTTAGAATGATATTAAAATTACAGCAATGTGTTTTTTTATTGAAAATGAAATAATTGCCATGACGTTTGCGGGGCACGGGCCTATTCTCACTATGAGAGCCATTATTAGGACATAGCCCACTTAGCTGATCAACCAATCGAGTAGGTAGACGTCACACATCGTTGTGAATTTTAAAGCAAACTTTCAACGTAGTTTAGTAAATGATGAAACACCCGAGATCTTCTGCGTGGAGTTTGTTTCCCCTTTATTTCTGCGATACCTAAGTGAGTAGCCAACGTAGGCACCGTGTCCTCGACAAAGTCGACACTATTAAAAATGTATTGTATGTACCACATTATTCCCTAATTAGATCTTTGCAACCTTGTGACTAGGTAGTTAATATCATATTACATCCGCTAAACTGTAGATAGTCTTATGCGTAACAAAAGCTTGAATGAAAGAAATTGATCATAAGCCGTCTCATCTCGCACATATGTACGTCACGTAGAGAGTTTGTTAACTAACATTGCTTAACTAATACGTCACATGAATGACTGCCAGGACCTAAAGCATGCCTTAATCTAACTCGTAAATCTGTTTATTAATATAAATCATATCCAGAAACAAGAGGATGCACGTAGCTACGCACGTATATTTTATTCTAATTTAACCGTTTCATGCAATTCTCGTAATAATTTCGAAAAATCCCCTTTTAGTGCGCCCCACGGTCACCAAGGAACAAAACTTTTCGTTATACTTACTTCAATGGCTCATCGACCCAAAATGTGCCTTGGCCTCCAATGCGAGAGAACGCCACTTCACCCGATCTTTGACCACTTCTCCTCGCCAATCACTAGCTTGAAGCTCCCTCAGATCTTGCTCTACCACGTCTTTCCAGCGGTATCTGGGGCGACCAGCAGGACGACGCCCTGTTGGTTGCACACATACGATCTTTTGACACCATGTTCCTCTCCGATTCTCTCGACGGGTTCCTTCTATTTGGCAGAATCTTGATACTCCGAATTTTATTTGGCATAACACACTTGGCATAACCTTCTTTAATCAAATATTTTTATAGCATAAAAATTATTTAGCATAACTATTGATTGGCAGAATATTTACATGTCCGAATTTGCAACGGCATACTTTTAACATGGCAGAACTTTTGACAGAAACGAATCGCCGCAAAATCGACTTTGCGTAGTCTTGTCTGCCCTACCTCTAAAGTGTAATTTAAAATCGCGTAGGCGCGGAGGGGTAGGGCGGCCCGCGAGCTGAGACGATAAGCTCGCGTGGGGCCGCCCAAACCCCGCAGCGCCGGCGCCGTGACAGAACGATGCTTGCTGCATGCTGCATGCCTGCTTTTAAATTATTATGGACATGAAATTTATGCCTAAAGATGATTCGGACTAATAAAATTATGAGTTTCGAATTTATGATAAGTGAGTGTATGCCAAACAACTTTCTGCGAAATGAAGATTATGCTATGCGATGTTATGCAAAATAATATTATGACGAAAATAGTTCTGCTTTAAAAGATAGGCCCTCTCTCGACGTGACCGAGCCATCGGAGTCTGTGTGTGTTCCACTTCATGTCGAAATTTAAATATCTAGGCTGCACCATAACGGACACGAACACTCGAGAGGAGGAGATGGATATCCGCATCCAAAACTTTTCTTTATAGACTTTTTAAAATGATAATTGCAGATATTTTAATAGATAATTTAAAATAATATAACTTTTTCTAAATTCAACAATGGTAGATCTTATCGGAAAACAATATTTTCACACCAAATAATATGGTCATTTTGCAAAGCTATTTACTGAGTTCCACTTCATTTCAACGTAAATCTTACTTCCAAACTCATTTAAAATAAATGAGTATTTCTTCTAATTCATTATAGGCAGCGATAGCCGAGTGGATATACCAACAGACTGCCATGCAGAGGGTATCAGGGTCGAATCCACGGCGCGCACCAATGACTTTTCGGAGTTATGTGCGTATTGAATTGTTAATTATCGCTTGTCCCGTGCCTCGGAGAGCACGTTAAGCCGTCGGTCCCGGTTGTCATGAAGATCTTTGACAGTCGTTACAGGGCGTCAGTACCTTCTAAATAAACTGACACTAGTCTAAACCATGGAATATCGCTATCCCTTCGGGTTGCGGAGGTCAGACAGGCAGTCGCTCCGTGGAAAAGCTATTATTCAGCCAAATCTGGTTAGACTAGAAAGCGGACCCCAGACTGAAACTGGGATAACGCTAAGAGAAAGATTTCTTCTAATTCATTACTAGTAAAAACTACTCCTAGTAAATAGTGCCGTCACACACAACGGGCTTTCATATAATGAGCTTAGCACTGCATCAGCTTGACAGTGCAACGAACACGTTAGTTTCATCTTTGAATAGAAGAACATATTTGCGGGTTTACTCAACAAAACTTTTAGTATCAAGCTACATTAGCCTCACAATATTGCCTCCGTAGGCATCAAGTAATAAAACTAAGTAACACAAATGTGTTGTAGCTTAACGTAGAAAATTATAAACTTGGTCCATAATCTTGAGACGACAATTTTATGATACAACTCAACGGATAAAATTATATGAATTAATATATTATTATTATATTAAACCTTCCTTTGCGTCAATTGCATACTAAAATCTAATCCGTATTTATTTACACATAACGTTTCAAGTGTTGTCAAAGTAAGGGCGAATTAGATTTACCGTACAATAAAGCTGCATCATCTCTTCATATACGAAGCGGCTAAGGCATCGCCAAGTGATTCTTACCACCTACGTATATTTATTTTATAATGTTAATACGGTTAGACAGAAAATAAAATTGTCAAGAGATTTATATTTTGGAACACTTGTTAAACTTCTTTACATATAACATTCTTGCATTACTGACTGACAGAAAACGCTCAGCCGAAACTATTGGGCGCAAGAAGCTGAAATTTGGGCGTCTAAATTGCAACGACGCTTTAAGGACGCGTTTACAAAATTAGTAGGTACAAAATCGCGTCACTACAGCGACACGGCGGCAACAGTACGTACTACCTTTATACTGTGGTACTACGTACGGTAACTTGCGGAAATGTAGTTCAACTAAATAACTTTGAGACTTTTTTGTGATATGTGTTATAGGCCTGGCTGTGCGAATTACGTACAAATAAGTTTCTTATTTTTATATACCTAAATGGACATTATTACTTTATTTTTTCCATTATGTTGATTCAGGATATATTTCGGTATTTAGATATTATTTTGTTTCTTGCGTTGAAATCTGGTAAGATTATGAGGACTGATGGTATACCATCCCATTCAAGTGTTGCGACTGGAACTCATAAAAGAGTAGACCTAGTTATGCCAGGTTGGGGCTCATTTTATTTGTTTTAGTGAGACCCTACCACTGGTACTAGTGAAGTTACCTTCCAAGGTTATTCGATGAGTCTTACTGGTACTCTTATGTGAGTAGAGCTAGGCATGCCGAGTTTGGGCTCACTTTGTTTGTACATAAGAGACCCTACCACTGGAACTTATAAAGTAACCTTCCAGGGTTATTAGATGACACTTGCTGGTACTCATATGTGAGTAGAGCTAGGCATGCCGAGTTTGGACTCATTTTGTTTGTACATTGAGAGACCCTACCACAGGAACTTATGAAGTAACCTACCAGGGTTATTCAATGACTCTTGCTGGTACTCATGTGTGAGTAGAGCTAGGCATGCCGAGTTTGGGCTCATTTTGTTTGTACATAAGAGACCCTACCACTGGAACTTATGAAGTAACCTTCCAGGGTTATTCGATGACTCTTACTGGTACTCATATGTGAGTAGAGCTAGGCATGCCGAGTTTGGGCTCATTTTGTTTGTACATAAGAGACCCTACCACTGGAACTTATGAAGTAACCTTCCAGGGTTATTCAATGACTCTTGCTAGTACTCATGTGTGAGTAGAGCTAGGCATGCCGAGTTTGGGCTCATTTTGTTTGTACATAAGAGACCCTACCACTGGAACTTATGAAGTAACCTTCCAGGGTTATTCAATGACACTTGCTGGTACTCATATGTGAGTAGAGCTAGGCATGCCGAGTTTGGGCTCATTTTGTTTGTACATGAGAGACCCTACCACTGAAACTTATGAAGTAACCTTCCAGGGTTATTGGATGACTCTTGCTGGTACTCATATGTGAGTAGAGCTAGGCATGCCGAGTTTGGGCTCATTTTGTTTGTACATACGAGACCCAACCACTGCAACTTATGAAGTAACCTTCCAAGGTTATTCGATGACTCTTACTGGTACTCATATGTCAGTAGAGCTAGGCATGCCGAGTTTGGGTTCATTTTGCTTGTACATAAGTAACCCTACCACTGGAACTTATGAAGTAACCTTCCAGGGTTATTCGATGACTCTTGCTGGTACTCATATGTGAGTAGAGCTAGGCATGCCGAGTTTGGGCTCATTTTGTTTGTACATGAGAGACCTTACCACTGAAACTTATAAAGTAACCTTCCAGGGTTATTAGATGACTCTTGCTGGTACTCATATGTGAGTAGAGCTAGGCATGCCGAGTTTGGGCTCATTTTGTTTGTACATACGAGACGCAACCACTGCAACTTATGAAGTAACCTTCCAGGGTTATTCGATGACTCTTGCTGGTACTCATATGTGAGTAGAGCTAGGCATGCCGAGTTTGGGCTCATTTTGTTTGTACATGAGAGACCTTACCACTGAAACTTATGAAGTAACCTTCCAGGGTTATTAGATGACTCTTGCTGGTACTCATATGTGAGTAGAGCTAGGCATGCCGAGTTTGGGCTCATTTTGTTTGTACATACGAGACGCAACCACTGCAACTTATGAAGTAACCTTCCAGGGTTATTCGATGACTATTGCTGGTTCTTATATGTGAGTAGAGCTAGGCATGCCGAGTTTGGGCTCATTTTGTTTGTACATAAGAGACCCAACCACTGCAACTTATGAAGTAACCTTTCCGGGTTATTCAATGACTCTTGCTGGTTCTCATATGTGAGTAGAGCTAGGCATGCTGAGTTTGGGCTCATTTTGTTTGTACATAAGTGACCCTACCAATGAAACTTATGAAGTAACCTTCCAGGGTTATTCGATGACTCTTGCTGGTACTCATATGGAAGTAAAGCAAGGCATGCCGAGTTTGGGCTCATTTTATTTGTACATAAGAGACCCTACCACTGGAACTTATGAAGTAACCTTCCAGGGTTATTCGATTACTCTTGCTGGTACTCATATGTGAGTAGAGCTAAGCATACCGAGTTTGGACTCAGTGGTAGGGTCTCTTATGTACAAACAAAATGAGCCCAAACTCGGCATGTCTAGCTCTACTCACATATGAGTACCAGCAAGAGTCATCGAATAACCCTGGAAGGTTACTTTATAAGTTCCAGTGGTAGGGTCACTTATGTACAAACAAAATGAACCCAAACTCGGCATGCCTAGCTGTACTGACATATGAGTACCAGTAAGAGTCATTGAATAACCCTGGAAGGTTACTTTATAAAATGCAGTGGTAGGGTCTCTTTTGTACAAACAAAATGAGCCCAAACTCGGCATGCCTAGCTCTACTCACATATGAGTACCAGTAAGAGTCATCGAATAACCCTAGAAGGTTACTTCATAAGTTCCAGTGGTAGGGTCTCTTATGTACAAACAAAATGAGCCCAAACTCGGCATGCCTAGCTCTACTCACATAGTACCAGCAAGAGTCATCGAATAACCCTGGAAGGTTACTTCATAAGTTCCAGTGGTAGGGTTACTTATGTACAAACAAAATGAACCCAAACTCGGCATGCCTAGCTCTACTGTCATATGAGTACCAGTAAGAGTCATTGAATAACCCTGAAAGGTTACTTCATAAGTTGCAGTGGTTGGTTCTCTCATGTACAAACAAAATGAGCCCAAACTCGGCATGCCTAGCTCTACTCACATATAAGAACCAGCAATAGTCATCGAATAACCCTGGAAGGTTACTTCATAAGTTGCAGTGGTTGCGTCTCGTATGTACAAACAAAATGAGCCCAAACTCGGCATGCCTAGCTCTACTCACATATGAGTACCAGCAAGAGTCATCTAATAACCCTGGAAGGTTACTTCATAAGTTTCAGTGGTAGGGTCTCTCATGTACAAACAAAATGAGCCCAAACTCGGCATGCCTAGCTCTACTCACATATGAGTACCAGCAAGAGTCATCGAATAACCCTGGAAGGTTACTTCATAAGTTCCAGTGGTAGGGTTACTTATGTACAAGCAAAATGAACCCAAACTCGGCATGCCTAGCTCTACTGACATATGAGTACCAGTAAGAGTCATCGAATAACCCTGGAAGGTTACTTCATAAGTTGCAGTGGTTGGGTCTCGTATGTACAAACAAAATGAGCCCAAACTCGGCATGCCTAGCTCTACTCACATATGAGTACCAGCAAGAGTCATCTAATAACCCTGGAAGGTTACTTCATAAGTTTCAGTGGTAGGGTCTCTCATGTACAAACAAAATGAGCCTAAACTCGGCATGCCTAGCTCTACTCACATATGAGTACCAGCAAGTGTCATTGAATAACCCTGGAAGGTTACTTCATAAGTTCCAGTGGTAGGGTCTCTTATGTACAAACAAAATGAGCCCAAACTCGGCATGCCTAGCTCTACTCACACATGTGTACTAGCAAGAGTCATTGAATAACCCTGGAAGGTTACTTCATAAGTTCCAGTGGTAGGGTCTCTTATGTACAAACAAAATGAGCCCAAACTCGGCATGCCTAGCTCTACTCACATATGAGTACCAGTAAGAGTCATCGAATAACCCTGGAAGGTTACTTCATAAGTTCCAGTGGTAGGGTCTCTTATGTACAAACAAAATGAGCCCAAACTCGGCATGCCTAGCTCTACTCACATATGAGTACCAGTAAGAGTCATCGAATAACCCTGGAAGGTTACTTCATAAGTTCCAGTGGTAGGGTCTCTTATGTACAAACAAACTGAGCCCAAACTCGGCATGCGTAGCTTTACTCACATATGAGTACCAGCAAGATTCATCGAATAACCTTGGAAGGTTACTTCACTAGTACCAGTGGTAGGGTCTCACCAAAACAAATAAAATGAGCCCCAACCTGGCATAACTAGGTCTACGCTTTTATGAGTTCCAGTCGCAACACTTGAACAGTCCAGATAATCTTACCAGATTTCAACGCAAGAAACAAAATAATATCTAAATACCGAAATATATCCTGACTCAACATAACGGAGAAAATAAAGTAATAATGTCCATTTATACAAAAGAAATTTACTTGTACGTAATTCGCACAGAATACGAGAAGTATCAAATTGATTTTAGCGAATATTTTGTATTCGTATATTGCTTTTTTCGTCTTCGGGCTGCAGCGACAAGCGACATAGAGTCCACTCCCGACGGCGCTCAAGCGCAGACTGAGATCTCATTGCAGAATTTGGATATATAAATCAAGAAAGTGGCTAAATAAAACGAACCTTATTGCCACACATTAAGACACACGTATGCGAGCAAAATAGAAGAAAAATGTAAGATGATTTTTTGCTTTTTTTGAGTCAATTTACAATATTTTGAAAAAAAAAATCAAATTGTTTTTGAGTTGGCTATATTTACTACCCTATTCTATCTTTGAAAATCTAAATAAATGTTAAAACAGAGAGAAAATTGTACCCAAAAATAGCAGTATATGCCTATTTTTGATTTAAGAGGCCGTTTCGAATCGATTTTACATTAATATTAATTAAATATTTTTTATTTATTTTCAAATTGATTTATAGATAAAAAGTAATCAATTTATCGTAATCATTAGTTTTATTAGTTATTATCTAAAATTGTCGTAAAATGTACCGGAAATATGTGGTTTTTTGATACAAGCGTAAACGCGTCCTTAACTCCAAGACCTTTCTGCCGCTCCCGATAATGTGTGTCAATACAAGTGTTTCGTCTCTTTGCAAATACTTATATTTGCTTTGTGTTTTTTTCTTATGGGTGTCGTAAGAGCCGACATAGGGAGCATATTATGCAGAAAACAGCACTGCAAGAGAAGGAAAACTTGATACAAACCCTATACCAACTCTTTTGGCCAGCATGGTATAGTAGGCCAATTCCTCCTTTCAATGGAGAGGCCTAGTCCAGCAGTGGACGCTTAAAGGCTGATGATGATGATGAGCCTTTTACGACATCCATGGAATGATATTTCATTCATTAAATTCTTAAACCGTTAACACACGTTACATAAAAATGGATAGGACCCTGATTTGAAGGACATAATTATTAAACAGTAAACATTTCATTGATAAGATTGCAAATATAAGAAACATGGTCATGTCACTTCTGAGCAAAAGTATTAATGTGCCTCTTCCTTGCGCATATAAGGGGAGTAATGGGGGGCGAGCCTATTGCCATCTACCGGGCACATTATTAAGCAAGCGATAATTAACATTTTCAATACACACATAACTTCGAAAAGTCAGTGGTATGCGCCCGGGGTATTTGGGAATCGAGCCCAAGACCATCGTCTCGGCAGTCCGGTACGTAAACAACTAAATAAATATACAATGCTTAATAATTTACTTTAATTCTGAGCGCACTAAGTATAAGATAATTGCACCGTTGCAAAGGGTACCTATTCATAAAAACTTCTTTTCCAAAATAGACCAATCTTTGCTAGCCGTGTGGTTGACGGCATAGAATACAAATGTCACCACCCCCTATCTTCCCGTGGGTGTCGTAAGAGGCGACTAAGGGATAACACGATACAAATACCATCTTTGCGTAGAGACGGAAAACTCAACATCAAACCCTATACGACTGCCTCGTTGGTCTCGCGGCATAAATGTGCGCGTGGGATCGGGAGGTCCCGGGTTCGATTCCTGGGTCGGGCAGTGTTATTGGGTTTTTCTGTCACGAAATTCTCAGTAGCAGCACGGAGTCTGGAAATGTGCCCGGTACGGCGATAGGCTCGCCCCTTATTACGTGGGACTAAAGGAATTATTCCCAGTAGTCCCCTCTAGCCCTGTCCCCCGGGGTGACAGATGGGAATTGTTTTCCCAGTTGTCACCGGGGTGACAATTTGTGCCATCTGTTACCTTTGAAAGTTGACTAGAGGGGACAAATGGGAAGTCTTTTTCTCAGTTGTCACCGGGGGGGGGGGGGGTGACAATTGCTACGATTCCTGCCCAGAAAAATGTAAATACCCTAGATTTCAGCTTTTTATTTGTTATGCTACATAGAATAAAATAAAAAAATAACACAATGTCAACACACAACATTATAAAAATATTAACTATTAAGTAAATAAATAAAAATGTCAAAAAAGTTATATAGCATCAAATAAAAAAATATCAACATTATGTTTAATTAATAGGTACAATCGCAGATTATTAATTTGTATTAACACCAATCGTTTTTTTAATTTTATGTACCTAATTTTTACATATTGCGCAATTCATTTTGTACTGCAACACCGATGTTTTTTTTTTCAAAATGTGGGTAGATACATATTTTTTAAACTGACGATACATTTCCTACCATAAACTTCGTTAGTTCCGCCCGTTGTGTTACCTACTCACTGTTGTTAAATACAATAAATGAATAATGTCTGGAAATAGTGCATGTTCCAGTTCGGGTGAATCGCCTTTTGCGATAATACAAAGAGGAGTTGGAAGCATTCTGCTTCGAGCAGGACATCAATTTTATAAGAAAAAACAGTACGATACTGGTCTTTCAATATGGGAGTGTAGTCAGAGAAGGAAAATGTGTAAAGGGCGTATCAGGATAAAAGTGAGTAAGTATTTAAGTATAGATTTCTTTAACTACTTACTATACACATGACATGTCAATAAAGTTTTTGGATATAAAGTATTAGAATCGGGAAGTAGGGAAAAAGAAGCCCAATATCGTACATTTTCTTAACATTATACAAAAGGATGCATCATTGGTCACAGTCCAACACACGATGATAGAAAACAAATTAATTTTTTTTAAAGAAAGGCAAAAGAAATATGTACTCAAGGACGAATTTATACAAGAAATGCAGATGGAATTTCTGCATGGGAATATGTCTGTTGGACATTTTTTGGAAACACTTAGACATTGAGTTTATGTCTATAGTATGAGTGCATAATTAGTAGGTATATGTATAATTCTTAGTGTTTCAAAAAACAGCATTGTAAATATTAGGGTAAAGTTACACGTGCTAATTTAGTAGCATGCTTGTTTGTCAACTTGCTCATTGATTTTGTGCCTTGTGCTGCATGTAGCATGAGACCACAGATTACTGAATTATCATAAATAATTATAATTCAATTCTGTGCATGAGACAAAATTGGACGACTCAAATTCATCCCATTCCTCCATCTCTCTCTAAGTACTCTTGAAACAAACAAGTCCAAATGAAATCGACGGACGGCGCAAGGTACAAAATCAATAAGCAAGATTTCAAATAAGCATGCCACTAATAAGCACTTGTAACTTTACCCTTAGTGATTATCTGTGATTATACAATTAGTATTAATTAAAGTTAAAAATCTGTGATTGTACCTATTAAAGGAAACATAATATTATTTTTATTTAATACTTTATAACCTTTTTGACATTTTTATTTACTTACATAATAGTTAATATTTTTCTTATGTTGTAAGCGTGTTGACATTGTGTTGATTTTTTATTTGATTCTATGTAGCATAAAAAATAAAAAGCTGAAATTTATGGTAAGTAATTACATTTTTTTTCTGGGAAGAAATCGTAGCAATTGTCACCCCCCCCGGTGACAACTGAGAAAAAGACTTCCCATTTGTCTCCTCTAGTCAACTTTCAAAGGGAACAGATGGCACAAATTGTCACCCCGGTGACAACTGGGAAAACAATTCCCATCTGTCACCCCGGGGGACAGGGCTAGAGGGGACTACTGGGAATAATTCGAAAACACAGGTGTGCGCATTCTCAGCTAAGGTATCTCCATTCCTTCCCCATTCCCCACTTCTGGACACTCCAGTACCGATTCAAGACAGCCTCAATATCATGAGTATGGACATACGCAGAAATCTCAACCAGAAAAACTAGCTCGCGGGTGTCATGTCTCGAAAACTCGGAGTCCTGAACAAAGTGAGGAGGTTTTTCACGCCTGAGCAGTTGTGTCTGTTATACAAGACCCAGGCTCGCTCCTGCGTGGAATACTGCTCTCACCTTTGGAATGGCTCCGCTCAGTACTTATTGGAAGCCCTCGATAGGTTGCAGTGGCGTGCTGTCCGTATCATTGCGGATCCAGAGGCCACTAAGACTCTTGAGTCACTGCAATTACGCAGAGACGTGGCCTCAATGGCTGTCTTCTATCGCATTTATCACGGTGAGTGCTCCGAAGAGCTCTTTCAACTAATCCCACCCTCTCCTTTCCTATCCCGAACGACACGTGCTGGGTTAAGGTACCACTCTTACACGGTAGAACA